>CM028137.1:596850000-598050000 GCA_016271365.2 Neoceratodus forsteri | reverse complement strand
CTCCATGCTGATGTACCTGGAGACATCTGACCATCACCCTGGCTGGAGATGGGTATCAACTCCTGAATCATGGAGTCTCCTATGATCAGAAGTTTTTTGGATTTCCTTTGTGCTTGTTTAGTTTTGGTTCCTGATTTGGGTGAGTATTGTTGTGCTAGCTCCTGTGCCGCAGTGTCCTGCTCTGCAGTGTCTTCTGCCTCTTTATTTGATTTCAGAGATAGAGGCAGATACCTGTTTGTAGTGTTTATATGGTTTTTGGAGGTAATGTGTTGGAGAGCAGAGAGTGATGGGGCACCTGATTTGCTCCTCCTAACCACCTGCCAACCTCCTGGACCAACTACCCTCTGCGGTCGAGGTTTTTCTGTTGGATGCTGGGGAAATGGTGGGTGGTTCTTATAATGTATTTCCTCTTCAATATGAAATTTGAGGTGTGCAATCTCTGCCCATGCTGCCCGGAGCTGAGACCTAAGATCTCCAAAGGCCCAGCATGTAGGACAGTGTCCTAAATCCTGTAAGACTGTCCTTCTGAAAATTGTTCCACAGTACCTGCAGTTAATGAAATCCATTCCAAATAAGTTGCTGGGTTTGTAACCTAGTCAGAGTAATTAGAAGGAAAAAAATGCAAGTAATGGTTTAATTGTGCTTTGTTTAACTTGTTGTAACAAGTTAAATTACTAGTGCCCTGTAAATGAGATCACCTTGTGGAGGCCCCACTGATCCGCCCCTTCCTGCTCTGCCACAGGAAATGCAACTGTGGTACCCTATAAAAGAGTGTAGCATGGGGTGGTTGGGGATGGGGTGGGTGGCTGGGCCCTTCCCTGCCTAAAATGAAGAACCAATGGACGAAAGAACAAGGAGGTAAGAGTAGAAACAATCAGTCAACAACAAATGCAGTAACCCTGAAAGCTTATCCTAATGTTAGATAAAACTGTAAAACCTGTAAAGCACCATCTGTAATAATTTCAGAGAAGATATACCCTGTAAAACACTTTGCTCCAGAAAAATAAAAGCAGTAACAGAAGATATACCTTGCAAAAAGACAATTTGAATCAGAAGATTACAGCAGTAATCTGTTAGCACACACCTGTAGGCACACCTTGTAATAATGCAGAAGAAGGTATACCAGCAACAACAATTTGAATCAGAGAAAAATAAAGCAATGAAATGTTAGCAACAAACAGTACAATCCTGTGGGTGAAAAATAAAACACCACCACACAGTAAATCTGCTTAGCCAAACTAAGTCTTAATCCTTCTCCCTTGCTCTGGTAAGTTTCTCTACTCTGCCTTTCAAGCAGTCTTAGAAGGAAAGAGCTCAGGTGAAGCTAGGTGCCTTGGCCAGCAAACCAAGTCTGTTAGCAATCTATTAGCTATTGTAATCAAGTTTCATATGTTATGTAATATTAATATAATTATATATCAAATAAATAATGGGTAAGGGTGGTATATAAGGAGGTATAGCCATCAAGGGGGCTAATTAGGGCTATAAGACCATGAGCCCGCTTTATTGCCTTAACTAGCTCCCTCAATGGGTATACATCCCTGCATACCACCCTTACCCATTGTCTGTTGAATATAATACATTAGGATGGTTATTGTGAGGTCTCTTGCAGCAAGGAGGGAAAGACGCATAGTGAGTGCATTTAGGAGTTTGAGGGATTTCTAGGTTTCTAGGTTTGGGAGGGTTTTGTGGAAGTGTCTTTTTTCCAGGTTTTTTTGCAGCTTGTTAATTGGTTTGGCTAGCTTCCTAATGATGTGTTAATTGTGTTATCAGTGGTATCTCATAGGGTTTAATAGAGTTCTGGTGTATACTTTTTATTAGTGCAGGTATATACTTGTGATTGTTTGATTAGTGTATGTATACATCTTTAATTAGTATAGGTATATAGCTGTAATTGTTTAATTAGTGCAGGTGTATACTTTCAATTGATAGATTAGTCACAGGTATATATTTAATTGTTAGATTAGTCACAGGTATACAGGAAATAAATGATAGCCTTTGTATGGGGAAAAGTTCCATCCATGTATTATAAACTAATTGCTATTATATGCTACTGGTCAAGTTCATGATATTTCATGCTAAGTATTAATAATAAATACAGTTTCTGCCAAGCAGACTAATAGCCTTTAAGTAAGTCAAACAACAGAGAGTTTGCATAGTTCATCTATCATTCCATTTTTTAGAATTCAAGTTTTAGCTTGCTATAAATAATGAAACCAAACAAGTCCATTATATCAAATGAATCTTACATATTTAACATTTTTTCTTCCATGGTTTGGGCCAGTTCTCAAAGCTCTTTCTTAAAGGAGGTTGGTGAATCCACTTCTTCCTCCCCATGCTTACTATTTTCTTTTTCATACTGGGCTCACAAGAATGATGAAATCTGGTCCTCATCAAAAGAGATGTATTGCTGATCCTTATATATTATATAGACTTCAGCCCATGGTAATATCTGAAACTGAGCTCTAAGTTCCAGAAACTGTAGATGAAAAACAATAAGATGCTGTGGACACTGTTGAGTTGTGTAGGAGTAGTTGGGATAGATGTAGAAATGAAAACATTGATAATTCAGGACCCCCTTCAACCAGAATGAGTGCATAATTAAATCTCGATCAGTTTCAAAAGCAAACATAGAAACATAGAAATTTGATTGCAGATAAGGACCACTTGGTCCATCTATTCTGCCCATTTTTCCTACCTACTGTAATACTGCAGACCTTACTTGATCTCCCTTCCCTAACCACTAAGGTTCCCTTAAGCCTATCCCATGTATTCTTCAATCCTGTTACAGTTTTTGCTCCCATCACCTCCACTGGAAGGTTGTTCCAGGCATCCATCATTCTTTCTGTGAATAAGTACTTCCTCGCATTTCCCCTGAGTCTACCCCCTCCAGCTTCATAGCTACCCCCTTTATTCTTGAGCATCTTTTTTTCTGAAAAAATGCATCCCTCTTGTACCTTATTTATAACTGAGAGGTATTTGAAAGTCTCTAGCATATCCCCCTTTCCCACCTTTCCTTCTGGGTGTACATATTGAGGCTTTAGTCTCTCTTCATATGACCTCTGGTGCAGATCCTGCACCATTTTAATTGCCCTCCTCTGGACTGCCTCTACTCTGTCTATGTCCTTCCAGAGATATGGTCTTCTGAACTGGACACAGTACTCTAGGTGAGTTCTCATCAATGATTTAAACAGTGGTATCACCACCTCCCTCTTTCTGCTGCTGATACCCTCCCTATGCACCTTAGCATCACACTGGCTCTCCCACAGCCTTATCACACTGTTTGGCCACCTTTAGGTCATCAGATATGATTACACCAGGTATCTTTCCTGATATTCCAAACAATATCAGAATGTTTGCTTTAGGGTCAGTGTCTCTGATAGGAATCAAAGTTGTTAGTTGGCATAGATTTTTTGAAAGGACAGCAGAAGCAGCATTTAAAGGTGCTTTAAAAAAAAGATGATATGCCTTCATCAGAAACAGAGGATTATCTGCAGGCAACACAAACATTTTTTATGAAACATCCTTAACAATTTGTCTCACAGATTCAAATGAATCATCTAACCTACATGAGAGCCCAACAATCCTTAAGTTTCTATATTTCAATTGGTTTTCTAAATGTTTAATTTTTCTGTGTATAGCATAATTCTCTGCTATAATACCAGCTGCAGTAGCATCAAAAGTAAGTGTTTTATTTCACAATCCAGATAGTATTTCTATGTTTTTCTTAACTTGTGTGAAATTGTTTCCAGTTGTCCTTGGTTTACTTTTGACTCAGTTTGCAGTGTATCCACTTTATTATTTAATAAATTCAACTTTTATCATAAGATTTAGTCAGTTCAAGCTATGATCTTATGATTTGCCCAGTGACGTAATAGTGTATTTAGAATTTGTTGGTTTGTTGGCAGGTATATAAGTGTGCCATTTTTGCCTTTTCCACTGGTAGCTGAACCACTATTATAACTGTCTCTGCAGTGCTCTCTGCAATGTTCCTCAAAACTGGTTCAAGAGAGGAAACACATATTGTTGTTTTTTTTCTCATAGGTCTCTAGATACACTGGATGAGCAGCATTCGTTAAAGCAGCAGTGCATGATAGTTGTGAAAATTTTAGCTTATTTTTTTATTCTATTTTAGATAGCCACTTATCTCCTGAATTATATGATACCCCTCTTTCCCCATTTTGAGTCTGCTTTACCACTTTTCCTTTTACAGTTGAAATAATAAAAGGATTGCTCCTTTTAATATGGCTTGAAACTCGGTTTTATTTGTCCTTTGTTGTTTCTGAACATGTGTTGTTAAAGATCACTTTTCTTGTGACTATAATGAACAAGCATGCAGCAGATACATCTCCCGTACCTTATGGGACAACAGGTATAAAAAAATAACTGAGAATTCTTATAAAAACCAAGTCTAAGCCATATTAAAATGAATACTCCTTTATTATTTCACATGTGAAAAAGTGCTACAGGGAGACTCAAAATGGTGGAAGATGGCATCATACAAGTCAGGAGGCAAGCGGCACTAAAATAGAATAAAACAGTATCGGTTAAAATTTGCTCCACTATCATGCACTCAGTTCTGTGTCCGAGTCAGGAATGGTAACCACTGCATAATGTAACAGGAGAATTTGGTTCATGAGCTGGAACCGCTTAAACAGGATGGCCTGGCAGGTCAGGAGACCGCCACTCCAGCTCTCACTTTGCTCACAGGGCTAGCTAGATGCAGTACAAAAAAAATGTCAAGAGGTCTGACCCTCAGTGAAGAGTAATATTTCAATGATTATGACAATATACATTTCTTATGCTTCTCTGATATGTATCACAATAGAAAGCTCACTTAAAAATACTTTGAAGTTTTTCCTTAACAGTGTCACTTTTTTGTTACTTTATTTTTATTCAGAGAGAAATTTAAAAAAATCATACAGTCAATACATCTTGCTTATAAGTCAATTGGGTATTGGTTGCTGCTTCTTTATCCTCTTGGTCTGATGTGGGCAGGCAATATTTTTTTATAGAAAGTCTTTGTTTTAGAAAATATCTTTCAATTTGGCAGGGTATTGCAATGCAGCTGTTATTCCTGCTTTTAGAAATTCAGCTCCAATCATGAGAAAATTCCTCCATGTGTCTCTGAGTAGCAAGGTTCAAATCGAGAAAAAATTAATCTTTGAGCCCTGCTGCATAAAACCTTATTTTACTCTAGCAGCCTGGAGCATTTTGTTTCTTTGGGCAACTGAAGCAAAGTGCAAATCATGTACCTAGCTCCAGGTTCAGATGCAGATGTTAAGTTTTGTAGCTTCAAAGGGTCTTATCTCAACTGTGGTCTGAATATGGACTTCAATATCACAGTTTTCTCAGGTGAGAAGGTTGGAGTTAAAACCCTCTCCACCTCAAACTTCAGTTCTGAATTTGGGATTTGTGCACACAACCCAATCAGTCTAAGACTTTTTTGCAGCTAGTGCTCTTTATTTCCACCCAGACTGGCCCCATCATCAGAGACCAGACCCTCAGCCCCATCACTCCAGGCCCGGTATCCAGTGAGGATGGCGACTGAATATGGTGACCATCAAAATGGCGACTCATATTCAATGCTTCCTCCTGAGCTACCCTGGAAGGATAGCAACCCTATGTGAATACAAGGGTACTACATGGCAACAGGAAGGGAAGATAGTGAGGGGAAGGGGAGGGATAGGGAAGGGGTTTTGGGAGACTGGTGTACCTGCTGCTGCAGAGCTAGCCATGTGGTGTGGTGGTGTGGGTGGCTAGCTCAGGTGCAGCAGATACAGAGTTCGGAACTGGGTGAGGGAAAATGTTGCCACTGCCTGCAGCTACAGCACTTAATTTTTTTATATGTAGGGATTTTGTCCCCTCCCCAACATACAGCCCCCTGGAGTTGAGAATCCTCATTCGGGGTTGGGGGGTGCACCCCCCCGCAAAAACACTTTTCCTTTTTCTTGATGTCAGATCACCTGGGAGTGTATATCACTGATTTACTTTTCAGTGGTATACACTCACCATAATAGTGATCGCTATTTTGCACTCGCTATTATGACATGAAAACCTCAGGTCTAGCCCCATATGGGCTTACTGTCCAGCTCCAGTCTTCCCCATGGCTTACTTCTCATAGTGGAGGTGGCCCCCTCTGGGGCTGTGAACAAGATCCTTGGACTGGAGGAGTGCCATGGAGCCGAGTGTGGGACTTGCAAAGGGTTGGTCCCGTCATGTTGATTAGCCGTACTTTCCTACCTCCTGTATTTTCCCCTGAAGTGCAGACATGCAGTGCCACTCAGACATGACCACACAAGCATTTGCATGCTGCACATCAGCAGTTGCCACTCTTTTACCCCTGAATGGCTCTTTCTAGGTGTCTGACCCCCAGCCATTGCTACAGTTCAGTGCTACACTAGGAACAGCAGCCCTTCTCACTGGAGGAGGAGAGCAGCCCTATGGACACTTGATAATCTTCCCCCCATGCCAATCATCCAACAGCTCAAGCTTACCCCTGAACTCAGGTCATCTGCCCTGTAAGTAGTAGTGCTACCACTGTACGATGGGCTGGCCCCAGTCTGAGACTTTTAAGTAGAAGTGTGTTTTCAACTTTTCCAGTTTCACCATAGTGTTCAGCTGCTAGTGAAGAGATGTTAAATGCTCCTTCCACAGTAAGGATCCTCACTGCAAGTTTGTCACCATTTTTCCTGTGACTCTACCCATTCCTCAGTTCTATCAATCTTTTTCATTGACAGGAAATGTCACTGGGAGAGTGCTGTACCTCCTGGAATGGGTCTTTGGTGTTGGCTTGAAACTCCATAAGGCAAACATGGTAAAGAAGCCAAAATTGGCTTCTTGAAGTCTTTGCTTTAGCGCCCAGCTTGGGTCATGGTGTTAATGAGGAACCATCACTCTGACCAGTTGCATAGAACCAACTGCCCACCACCCCCGCAGTCTGCTTTTCTGGTTTTGAGGGAGAAAAATTCCTCAAGTAACTCAGCTCTAGTTTCTTCCCCCTCCTTCAATTCAAGATGATTCTGTGTGGCCATTTGACCACAAAATGTTTGTTTAGCAAACTGAAAAAGGCAGATTTAGGCTTTTGTCAGGGCAGAGGTATAAAAGATATATGTGGCTATAAATGTACCCCACAAACAGCTTCATGTTTAAATATATTTAGATCAGACTCTGGAAGATCTTGCTTTAAAGCATCTGCTCTCAGCCATTTTGTTCCGACCTCCAAAGACTGTTCAAACGATGACTTTTCCTCTGAGGACTTTGACTCTGACTTGTTTGAACCAGCACGCAGATAGAAAAGTCCAGGATGGAAAGAAGGCAACAGAAATGAAAATGGCAAAAAAAGACTGAGGGACATAAGGAGGTGAAATTTCAAAATGATAAAACCAAACTATTAACTGATTGTGACATTGCTGCTGAACAAATTTCAGTATTTTTCTACGCAGGTATTTTAAACAGTCAGGCATAAAGCAAGAGCATTGTATACCAATGTTCCTAAAATGCATTAGCAAATATAACAGCTGGTAGTACCAGAGAATTATCAGGCTGAATTGCTACAGATAGCACATTATAGTCCCATGGATGGTCACTCAAGAAGGGACCAAATCCTGATCTGACTATTGCATAGGTTTTTCTGACCTGGTATCTATGAGGAAGTTGCTACTTCTTGCAGTTCATGCCAGGCATGTCATAAAGTAGCTCCAGTAACTAAGAAAGGAAAGGTGCTCCTGGTGCCCCTACTCCTGATAAATTTGCCTTTGGACAGAATTGCAATGGATGTGACAGGCTCTTTGAAGAAAGGCAAAATGGGTAATTGATTCATATTTGTAGTATGTAACTATGCTACTCAATACCCAGAGTCCATTCTGCAAGTGGCAGAACTTGCCAAACTTTCCAGTAAGGTAGGCTTACCAAGGAAATTATTACTGACCAACGCAGTAATTTTGGTACAACTTTGCAATAGGAGCTATACCGACTTCTGAGTATTTCCACCATAAAAACCTCTCCTTATCATCCTCAGACAGATAATCTTGTTGAGTGTTTTAATCAAACCCCAAAATGCATGTTAAAGTGGCTTGTGAAAGGAAAAGGAAAAGACTGGGACCAATTATTTCATTATTTCCTTTTTGCTTACCATGAAGTACTATAAGCATCACAGGCTTTTCTCAGTCTGAAATTCTGTGTAGGCAACAGCCTAGAGAGCTGCTAGATGTAATTAAAGAAACTTTGGGAGACAGTTCCACTCAGAAAGAGTCCAGTACATCTTATATGTGTTCTCCAAAAGAGAAATTGACAAGATACAGTATCTACAAACTGCCAACAGTAATAAGAAAGAAGCCCAAAAACATCAGAAGGTGTATTTTCACCACAGTCCAAGAGAAAAGAGTTTTGAGCCAGGTGAAAAGTTTCTGGTTCTGTTACCTACTACAGAAAACAAACTGTTAATGAAGTGGCAAAGGCCTTATAGAGTGGTGACATGTACAGGTACAGTCAACTATGAGGCTGAGACACTAGATAAAAAAAAATCCTTCCAAGATATACCATGTTTATCCTCCTTCTCGCCCTGATCGATCACTCCGCTTGGCCAATGAGGGGTTGCTAGAGGTTCCAAGGGTGAATTTGAAATCCTCAGGCACTCAGGCTTTTTGTATGTGGTCCCCACCTTTGAAACTCTCAACCCGTCAGTTGCAGGAGTGCACCTCTGTGAGGGTTTCAAGAGAGGTTTGAAGACCTTTTTGTGGGGAACTGCATTTTTAGAATATTGTCTAAATTAATTGTCCTGATCTAGCTGAATCTCTTTTAATAATTTTAACTGTTTTAATTTGTTATTTATGTACGGTGCCTTGACAACTGAAAGGCACCTTATAAATAAAAATTATTATTATTAAAATGATGTGTTGAAAAGACAACAAAGGTTGCTTTGTCCATTTTAAGACCCCTATTGTTTTTTAACTTTAATAATGAATTACCATCAATGATTCAGCATACGGACATAAGGATGTATGCAGACAATACAGTCCTGGTGGCTTCTGGGCATGGTTTAGTCTGGATCTCCAGGGAAAACTCCAGGCCGATTTCACCAGGGTACAGGAGTGGTTCACCAGGTCACAGCTTAAAATGAATGTAAATAAGACTAAACTAATGTACTTCGGTACTAATAAACATTTGTCATATTTAAACTTACAAATTTTTACGATAAAACAAACTCCAATAGAACAAGTGGCTAATTACTGTTACTTGGGAGTAAATATTGATTCCTTACTGACCTTCAAGGGGCACATCAAAACTATTACTACTAAAACACATAAAAATTAGGAGCTTTGAAAAGGATGTCTGGATGTCTGAAGTTGCAGGACAGGACATTGATTGCAGAACAGCTCATACTTCCAGTACTTAAGTATGGAGAATTCATTTATAGGTCTGCAAATAAACAGCTCTTAAATAAACTAGATAAATTATATCATAGGGTGGCAAGATATGTCATGAGCTGCAATTTCAGAACCCATCATTGTATTCTGTTAACCAGGTTAGACTGGCTACCTCTTGATTTAGATTGCAAGAAAAATAGGTCAATTTTCATTCATAAATATAGGACAATCCACTTAAATCATAACATTTCCAAACTGTTGGCAGGCAAGGATTCTGCCCTCAGGAAACATTCAGTCAGGCCAATGTATCAAAATAGAATTGATCCAGATAGATGAAACAACAGGTTTGGGGATAGAATGCTGGCATCTCTAGCCTCAGTATGCTGGAATACACTCCCTCCCCTACAGCGAGCTGAGAAAGTCCAAAAAAAGTTTATTGTGGAACTAGAAAAGTGTTATGTCTATACATGCGTGTGTGTATAAAGTAATTCCTGTGTTATTTGCCCTCCCCTCTTATACAATGTAGGCAACCTAGTCTTTTTAAGTATAATGTATAAATGTCCAGGAGTAAACTCTTTATGCATTTGTTTCATGTATCTAAATGTTTGTGGTTGTCTTAATATCATGTGAAGTTTAAATATGAGGCAGTATAGTGCAGTGGTCTAAGGCTCTGAGCTGCATATCTGGTGACATCCAGCAGACCAGACCTGGGTTTGAATCCCACAGCTTCCACTTGCATACTATGTGACCCTGAGCAAGTCACTTAACCTCCTTGTGCTCCCAGGTCGCTCCTGTAAAAAAGCTTTCAGCTTAGTGTGCTATACCTGGTTAAACAACTAAATTAAAAATAATTTGTACAGGACTGTCTTGAAACTGGTTTATATTATCCAAATAACATGTTTTATTCCTGTATAAAAATACATTTTTTACTACTACTTATTACATATTACCAGAAATGGTGAATGATGATATTGACACTGCTTATTACAGACTGGAACAAATGTAACATCTGAGGCTGTGAAAATGAATATTTCCTTAGCCACAGAATGAACTGCAGAAATCTGAGACTTGGTAAATGCATTTGACAATTTACCACAGTGCCAGATCTATTGGGCCTATCAAAAGGGGTTGAGCATGTGACAATGATAGAGAATGCCCATTCTATTACACAAAACCATGCCAATTACCAGAGCTGTTAACAGCAGACATGGTTAAAAAAAATAAAAGAATAAAAATCTGGGAATCATTGAGGAACTGAGACATGCTTGGTCATCACCACTTGTGACTGTAAATAACAAAATCTGGTCAGAGCCACTACAGCTGCTAATTTATTAACTTGATATGGGTGTTTCACAAACTTAAATGTAAAGATGAAATGTAAAGATTGCCATAGTCAGCTCTGTGTGTAAATTTCATTTTTGGTAAAGTTAAATCATTAATCTGGTTGATCCTGTGTTTCCCATGTGTTTAAAATGTGAGTAGTGAGGTGTCTTGTACTATATGGGGAAGGATAGGAGATCTGCCAAGACTTCCAAGCAGTGGTAGAAGGAATGGTGCAGAGAGGAGATAGGGCTGCATTGGGGACAGTGGGCCAACCTAGAAGGATAAGAGCCTATACCCAGGTGATGGCCTGCTTCCACCCAGGAGGATCCATAGTCCTCAGTGGATAGTTTAAATGTTACTGTGATTGACATTTAAAGTAGCTGGAGGTGACAGAAGAAATAGGGGCATCAGAAAATGGGCCTCCACAGCAGGGGGTGTGGCATCATGGCTGGCACAGCATTTGGTTGTGAGGGCTAGAGGCTACACTTCTCCCCCCAGTGATACCACAACTCTGTCAAGACTTAGCTTTAACAGGGATGTGTTTTGACTTGGAACATAACACACTAGAAGAGGAAAATTGTAAAAATATACAAAGTTGCTACTGAAGTTTGGAATCATGATGCATAAAAAGATCTGAGAAATCAAAATACCACGACAAAGCAAAAATATACAGGTCAATGCCTATGAGGAAAGCATCACTAATTTCCAAACAAAAACAGATACATTTATCATTTGAAACCCCTACGGCATCGATGACCTGCTCATCTCATTTATTCCCAATTTTCTTGCAGCAAGAAAAATTATCAAACAACCAAAATGGAATATCAGCTGCAGAGAAGGAAAAATAATGGATGCACCATTGGAGAACTGCTCTGAGAATATGGGAGAAATAAGCACTATGGAAATGTAGACCTGAAGCGCACCTGTTACCTGATCAAGAGTCGACCAGCTGAGCAGAATCCAGCCTTACATGTCAGTTGGAAGAAAATGGAGGCACCTTGAGAAGACAAACAAATATCCAGGAGAGAGAAATGCATTTGAATACAGAGAAACCCCCCAAAATACTTTTTCTGCCTGAAAACTTAGAGATATCAACAGGAACATCAGATGAGGAATGCCAGCTGGCCGCAGGCATAATAAGCAATACCACGGGTTCAGTTTTAGCCGAACCATATGAAGAGGAAGAGGAGAAACAACAATGTACAAATTTAATGAAGATACCCAAAACGGAAAACTCAAAAACTGGCAAAATATCCTTGGTACTAAAGAAAATACCCATGACAACAAAAGGAGAGCAAGAACTTCTAGGGCAAAAAACAGCTGTGTTGCCAAGAAATGGAACAGTAAGACTTTCTTTAAACTCTTGTGCAAGCTATGAAACAATGGACAGAATTTTATTTTAAAACAATAACAGTGATCCAAATGGAGAAAACTCTTTAATGCTATCTGCAGAGGATATAATGATAGGTGAGAGTCAAACGATCTAACCCAGTCAGTTAAAATCCATCCCCACCCAGCAGCCAAAAATAGGGCAACGCTGAAGAACTACCTAATTGGGCAAAAATATTAGTAGCCCAAATCTCAGAAAATAGACCTAATAATAGGGTCCTGGGAAAAACTAGAGCAATATTTTAGTTTAACCCAGAATCTAGTGAAAGAAAACACAGAAATGCGAAAAGAAATTCATCACCAGCAACAAACAGTAAATACTCTAATGGAGGGGCAAATTCCAACTAAAAGGCAACTTATAACTCTTGATGTTATGAATAAAGATTTAAAAGCCAAGCTTCTGGATTTTGAAACTCGAGTCCATTGCAAAAACATCAGAAGTTTTGGTGTAGCTGAAATTTGGGATGATTCAAAGCCATTGACCAAAACTTTTAGAAAAATAGCAGTTGTGTACCTTGATTCAGAAACTAACAATATAGAGTATGAGATAGACTGACTTCACAGAGGGTTAAGGTCAAAACCAGAAGAATCTGCACCCCCGAGACCTATAACTATGAAATTCCTCAAATCCAGAGAAAAGGACACCCTTGTGATTGTGGCCTAGAAGAAAAATAAAATAAAACAGATCGATCCACTATATCAATAGTTAATGATTTACCTCCAGACTTAATACAAAAGGAAAAAAAATTAACTTTATTCAAATGAAACTGTGGCAAAACAACGTCAGATCCTCCATAATATTTCCAGCTAAATTACGGTCAGCATAGAAGGAATAAACATACTGTTTGAAAACCCACAAGAAGTATTGAAAACCTTACAAAACAAATGGCCACAGATTTTTCATTGACTAAAACGAATACTTCGGCAGTATTTTTTTCTGTCTATTGGTATATCGAGAAAAGGATCGACAAGAATTCTAAATGGATCCAGATTTATGCATTAATAAAAGCATAGGGCCCGATTCTGAAAGATCTCTCAGACTGATGCAATTTTCTGGTGATCTAGGGCTGTGGCACACTCCAAGTGTGTCAAGAACCATGCTCCCAATTCTGTAAAATCAGGGGTCCCTGCACCAAAAAGTCAATAATTGCCACAAAGGCAGGCTAGTGACAAATGCTAGGAGCACCTGCAGGACCTGCCACATGGAACTACCCTTCCCCCAACAGGCACAAGACAGAACTCAATGCCAGGAATGCTCCTGGTGCAGATGTGGCACAGGGGAGTACCATAGAGGTGTTGGGGAGCAAGTGGTATGCTGGGGGAGATGATCAGTCACCCGGAGGGGGTGCCCTTGTCAGTGCAAGTCACCTAATGGTGTATGCAGTGCCATAATAATGTCACCCCTACCAGGTGCGTGATCACCCCCCTGGCATACCCACTTGCTCCCCAACACACCTATGGTACTACCCTGTCCCTACTGTTCCTGGATCTGACATACAGAGCCCTCTGCCAGTTCCCCACCTTGTGGGGCAATGCAGCAAAGGGATGTAGACCACCTTCAGACTGGTCTAAAGTGATCCCCTTGCTATGGCCACAGTGGGACTTTCAGAATCCCACTGAAGGGGATGTTGCAGCCTCACCATAGTGCAAGCCCCTTGTGACCTGGCATACCCTGGTGTAAGTCACAAGAGTGGTAAGTGCCCATTTGGTGCAACAGCATCCCATTCCAGCACAGACCACATTTCAGAATAGGGAATGCTGCAAGGTAGGATGCAAGGTGTAACTTGTGTCATTGATGTTTGTTACAAGCATGTTGCATTGCTATAGCCACTTCTGGAATTGGGCCCATTATGTTTAGAAATAAATTAAGCCAATATGGGGATGTGAGTCCAAAGGATGGGTGAAAATTGGGTGAAGACATCCAGACTAATAATTTGATCCTAGGGATGTTTAATTGTTATATTACATATAAACAGAGTATGGAGTTAAAGTCATTAGTCAAATTAGTTACAGTACATTAAATGTAAATGGGGTAAACTCAGCAAATAAAGTGAGCTAGTATTATTACATATGTTAAAAAATCTAATGCTAATATAATCTGCTTATAAGAACTACGTTTAGAGAAAAAAGAGATGGAAACAATGAAAAAATGGATGTCCCATTTATTTTACAACCCTGGTATAAGGAAAAGCTGTGGTATATTGATAATAATTAAAAAATATTTAAATATAAAAGTATTAGACCAATTGATAGACAATGAGGATTGTATACTGTTAATCAAAAGCCTGCTTAATGGTTTTGAGATTGTAATAGGCACAATTTATGCACCCTTTAATAAATACAATTATTTTTTATCCACTTTTTCAGAAGGTCTACAAAAACTGTAAGCAGCAAATATAATTATAACAGGTGATTTCAACGCACTTATGGACCCAGAATTGGGTAAATCCTCAAAACCACAAAAGCAAACAAAACTATTTCAAATAAATTAAAAGACTTCTGCAGAATGAAGATTTATTGGATTGTTGGAACATGTCAATCCAACAAATAGAGAATACACATACTGGACAAAAGAATCTGATATTTACAAGAATAGACTATATTATGACCTCAAAAGACTTACTTCATAACAGCTACAATCAGAAATTTACACTATAATAATCTGAGATCATGCAATGGTAGATATAACTTTACATCCATCAAACCCTGATAGAACATACAATAAAACATGGTCATTTAATAATGAACTCCTTAAACAAAAATACTTTATAATTAATGGATCACCCCTTTTTTCCAGAGGGAGACTGTGCTGTAATTTTGCCATTGTACAGGGGTGTTTATAATGGCAAACATGCACATGGTTCTCCTCACTCTATGCATGCACCCATCACAGTGTCGCCCTTCCTGGCTCACTGCTTCTTTCTTGCCCACAACCCAGCCACCAGAGAAACTTGGTGGTAGATATAAAAATCAAAAAATGTTATTCTCTACAAATTGGGGATAGCAAAATATTAAAAAAAACTGTAAAACCTCTGAAACTGAAAATCTGTTTACCAGCCGAAAACTGAACTGGAGTGTGGCGGCATGGGATCGGCTGCTATTTTATATAATTACTGTGGCCAAAAAGGGAGATCCAGCAATTATATAAAATAAATACGGGTGGTAACCGAAAGTTTACACCAGGGTTAGATGCTTTGCAAACCCCTCGCCTCAGGGTTTATGTAGCATCTAACCCTTGGGTGTGTGTAAACTTCTCATTACACAGGCACCCCATATTTTATTCTATTTATAACACATATAAAGTTAACAATAGCAGACTACTGGCTCCATAATTTTATTATGTACTATTACAGACAAACTAAAATCACAGATTTATGGGATGCATTTAAATTATCAATCAGAAAGGCAATAATCTTATACCAAGTAAAAATAAATAAAATTAGGAAAAAGAGGAAGTCAGTTAGATTAAAAATTAAAACCTAGATTATTTAGCAACTCAAGACTATAATAAATATGCTGCAGTATGGCAATCACTAAAATTACAGATACAGAATCAAATTAACCAAGAAAATATAGATTATACAGAATATTAGGAAGACTAAGTGTCTTCATAGAAACAAATCAGAAAAATGTCTAGCAAATTTATCAAGAAATGAAAAACAAAGAAATGTAATAAATTCTATTAAAGATGAGCAAGGTACAGTATCCTGTGAAAAGGAGACTGAGATTGAGGAAATCAAATATGAGCAATTCAGTCTCAGCACCTGTGTTGTGGGCTACTCTGAAAGGGTAGGAAAGGGTGAAAAGGAAGCCAAAAAGGGCAACTGGAACCACACCACAGGGGATGGAAGAGAAGGGAAGGTATGTAGGAGGCAGTGCAGTGGAAGGCTGCCAAGCTGGCCATGTAGTGTGGTGGTGAGGGTGACTGGCTACAGTTGGAAGGGTGCAGGGTTCGGGTCTGGGGAGGCGTGAGAGTTTTTGAGGTTGTGGTGTTTTTTTTTTTTATAAGTTTCACCCTCCGGACATGCACCCCCATGGAGTTGAGAATCTTTAGTTAGAGGGGTGTAGGGGCCGCAGCCCCTCGCACACATAGAGATCCATGTTGTCGTTTGTTTTCGCTGTGAGTGTACATTGCTGTTTTTATTTTCAATGATATGCACTCGCCCTAACGGCAATTGCAATTTGGCAATCACCCTTATGGCATAGAACTCCAAGGTACAATTTATACTAAAGATATTTCAACAGTCTTTCAAAAAAATGTTAAATCCATTTTTTTCAAAACAGAATTCATAATAATCGAGAAACTATTAATATTTTTCTAAGACAAGCTAAACGTAATTCAAAATTCAAGAAAAAATAGAAACAATACAGAAGTTACCTAAGAATAAAGCACCTGGATTGGATGGTTATACAAATGAATTTTATATAGCCTTTGCCAATGAAATAGCCCCATGACTCCTCATAATAAAGGAAGAATTAATTGCAACTAAAGCTTCCCTACCCAAATCTCTTCAACAAGCTACATTTTGACTAATACACAAAGAATGTAAACCACAAGATTCTCTAGATAGTATTAGACCGATATCAATTCTAACACAGACTACAAAATAATAACCAAATTTATTATTAATAGAATACAACCTATATTAAATAAGCACATTCATGACAATCAATATGGATTTATTAAAGGGAAATCCATTCCACAAGCAACAAGGAAAATACAATCAATCTTTTATCTTATTAATACAAGTAAAGAGTACACTTCTGAAATTTATTATGCCATTTCATTAGACACAAGTAAAGCTTTTGATGTATTAGACAGACAGCACATGTTGGAAACTTTAAAAATGTGGAATCTACCAACTCAAATGATAAACCTAATTAAACAACTACATAAAGCAACATCTGCAAAATTTCAAATCAATTTCTTATTAACTGATGACTTTATAATAACTAATGGAGTTAGGCAAGGCTGCTCATTATTGCTCACAGTCGTTATATTATGCCTTGAAGCTCCATTACAAAAGGTTAAACTAAACAAAGACATTCAGGGGATTAATATAAATAGTGAACAAACAAAACTTAGTATATTTGCTGATGATATATTATTAATTATTAAAAATATAAATAAATCACTACAAACATTATTGGTAATAGTAGAGATATTTTCACAAATATCCAGATATAAATTGAATAAAACAAAATCCATACCAAAACTATCAAATAACAAGTAATCTATACTACTTAAAGTTACACAAGATTTAAAAATAGACACAAACATTAAATATTTGGGTGTCATTTTAACACCAAACTATAATGCAAATATTAAAAAGAACTATGAGGGCACAAAAAGTAAACTACAATCTCAGCTAATAAATTGGATTAAGACACCCTTATCCCTATGGGGAAAAATTAACACACTTAAAATGATGATAATACCTCATCTGATATATACAATCCAGACAATTTTAGGAGCACCATCTTTTAAATGGTTTGAGGAACTAAAACAAAGTTTAAAAAATTTCTATGGTGAGGGTAAAACCCTGTATAGCCTGGACATTATTAATACACCTAGGTCTTTGGGAGGACTTGGATGCCCCGATCCCTAAAATATGTACAAGCACAAATAATGTCTGTAATATGGAAATTAACTTTATGAGAGAAAGGAAAGATGACATTTTTCAGATTCTTCTTAATCAAATAAATGAAGTAGGTATCAAAATACATGGGCCCGGATATTCAGAAATGCACCAAAATCCAGTGCAAGTCCAGTGCAGCACAAAACTGATGTGCCATGGTACAACTGGAGCCATATTCAGAGGTTGCGCAGACCGAACAGTGCCAGTGTAATGCGGCTGAATATGCCAGAGTTGCACCATTGTGCAAACAGAGTTGTGCCATGGAGCAAACAGAGATGTGCCATGGCACACATAGAGATGCTCCAGCACAACCATGGCAGCACAGAGCAGCACAGCAACAGAGGGGGGCAGGGCACAGAGAACAGACCCAGGGACAGAGCCATGGAAGCACAGTGACAGCAACCACAGGAGGCCTCCACCAGCAGGGCAGAGCAGGGCACACACAGGCACCCAGACACTAGACCCCAGAACACAACAGTGGCATGGATGACAGGTGACAGAAGGTGCCAACAAGCAATGGAGGGCCACCATGGAAGCCCCACCCCCAGCAGGCTGCTGGCCATGCCACCCACAATGAGACCATAGCAGGCCTTACCCAGGCCCATGCAGCCAAGGGCACACACACGCCACACAGGCACACAGGGAGCCCACACAGTGGGCACTGAATGGGCCAGGATGCAGGCAGTGTGGCAAACCACATGCAACAGGCTACACAACACCAAAGAGAGGACCCCAACACAGTGTGTGGACAGTACTCGAACAATGACCATGGCCATGTGCCACCACCACACACACCCGCCACACACCCCTGACTGCTGCTCCATGGGTACCCCAATGCACAGCCACTGACCCAGGGGATGGACACCACCACAGTGGGACACACCACAGCACACAGCAGGGAACCACAGAAGCACAACATGTGCCCCCTCTCTTGCACACAACACGGACAGACACTGGGCCACTGCAGCATGGCTCCACATGCTACCTGCAAAGCAGCCACAGACACAGGCAGGTATGTCAGAAAATATTTATATGAAAGAACCATTTACAAATATAACAGGGGTTGGGAAAGGGTAGGTACAGTGAGGGAAGTGGACAGGGACTGTACAGTGGGAGGGAACTGTAGGGGAAGGTGCAACAGGGGAAACAGGGGAAAAGAACTGCAACATTTGCGACGGCCCCATCCGGCCACCCCAGCAAGGCATCGCTCCCTCCACTCTGCCGACATCATTCGCCACATGGCAATGATGACCTCCAATATGCTGGACACCACCAGCAATGTCTGTTGCATGAGCTGGCTTAGCATTCTTCTGGGCGCTCTCTGCACCGGATACAGACACTTATAGCAAGGGACAGGACAGGTGATCAGTGCAGGGCCAAGGCACCATGCCCACCCACAGGCGCAATGGGCAGGGGGCCACCACCCTGGAGGGCCCAGAATGGACACCCACAGGGGGTGGGCCAATTCCAGCCAGCAACACAGTGCACCACAACACTGCACAGAGGTGGTCCCCACTGCACAATGGCCCCACGACTGCACAGTGACAGTCACAAGGCACACTGCAATGGCAGCACTGCTGCAACAATGGTGGCAGCCAGGTGCAGGCCCACCCCACCAATAGCCGGCACACATGTTCAATGGATGTGCTACAGTGGCATGCACCAAGCACAGTGTGACACACACAGCTGCCACTGCACATAGCACAGGTGGCCATGCCCGCACCCACTCCCCACTGCCACCCCTCATGTACAGTGCACAGGACCATGACAGTGCTTACCTACCCCCTGTGGTGCTGCTTGTGCAGGTCCTCCCCCATCAGGATGCGCAGCCCAGGCATGTGCCACTACAGCCCTGGTCCGCCTGCAGTTCTCTGGCCCTGGGAATGGAAAGAAGACAGGTGCACATCAGCATCTGACAACAGCAGCTGCCCCCCAGCCATTTGTGCACAGGGTGTGCCCCTGCCCAACCGGTCCTGCACACCAGCATTGCTGCATCACAACGCAAGAGGCAGCTGGCACTGCCACTCAGTGATGCACATGATGACAGTGTACCCCACTGCAGGGCATGCCAGGCAGCAAAGCCAACACCACAGTACAGCACCAGGGCAGACATACAACATGGGATGACTTACCTGGCTGTGGCACTGCACCATGCCTGATGCATGCCTGAAGCCTCTGAAGCTGGTCATGGTCCCTGCACATTAGGTCACCGAACCGATGCCTACACTGCTCAGCTGTCCTGGGTACCCTGGTCCTCCTCTCCAGACTGACAGATATGTCCTGCCACACACTGCCCCTGGCCTGCTGCAAGGCACCTGGCCAAACAGCTGTGGGCTGTAGAGCTCCACACAGGCGACCAGGTTGACCACATCCACATCTGACCAATTACAGGCACAGTGACTCTGACTTTGCACCATGGCTCTCGCTCTGTTCAGCAGTGAAATGGTGAGTACATATGCACATGGCTGCCACAGGTGCTGGAAGTGAGATGCACGGGAGAATGCACAGTGCCCGGCCATCGCACAGTGCTGGACATGCACAGTAGGAGTGGCCCAGCAGGGTCACGGGGTCATGGAGACTACCCAGGGGTCAGAGGTCAGTGGCTAGTGCAATGTGCACATGTATGCGATAGGAAACATGCCATCATGCTCAGTGCCAATACATCACACTGCTCACGCATCTTGCACGATTGACACCATGGCAGCGCAGTGCGCATGCGCACTGCAGGCTCACGTACCGCGCATGCATGGGCATTGCACCACTGCTTGCTCCAGCACAATACCATTGCACATGGTGCAATATCTTGATATTCAGATGCTGCATGCAAATGAGCTCAGCAGCCAATGCGTGGCACAGTGGGGTGCATTAGCATACCATTACCATTGCACACAACCTCATCTGCATGTGTTGTGCCTCATAAGCACCATGGAACAGCACTGGCCATGTACTGGTATTGCAACCATGACAGATAAGTGGTGGATGCTGCAGCACACTGGGAGCAGACAGCACTGCAAGGTGGGATGGACCAGGAGATGCTGCCACTGACACACTGTAATGTCCATGTTCACAGCAGGCAACATGTCGGCACAGCAGAAGGGTGAGGCGGGGGCCTCCATGGAAGCACAGGCTCAACTTCACGAAGGGAGGCGGATGCCCTGTTTGAGGCCCTACCTAAGCAGGGAGGCCCTGTTGAGTGGTGCCACAGGCTACCATAGGACAGGGCTGCTGGATGGGAGGAGGTGGTGACCTATGTCAACCAGCATGGCAGCCACCAGCGGTCATCACAGGAGTGCCGCAAGAAGGTCGAGACTGACAGGTGGTGCATAAAGGAGAAGGTGGCAACCATCAGAGCATCCTGTAATGCCACCTGAGGAGGGCAAGAGGATGCACCCACACTGATGCCATCAGAGGAGTTGGTGGCAGACACCATCTGCCGCACTTTGGTGGAGGGTGTGCCTGGAGGAGGCTTCCAGATGGGTGGCAGCCCATCACTGCATGGTATGTATGGCAGCCAAGCACAGCTGGTGGCCCAGAGGGTGTGTACATGGGCGTGTTGTTGTGCATGCAGCCGCCGCATGGCATGTGCATGTGTTTGCACCCAGTAATATGACATGCTACAGGACACATGTGGCAGCAGTGTACGGGGGGCATATGTGGGCACTGCATCACTGACATGCCATCCTTCTCTTGCAGCACCAGCACACCTCCATGCAGAGGATGGGGCACCGGCAGTAGCAGTGGCACCTGTGGGCCCCGGCACGGCCCCGGAGGATAGACCTTCAATATCCACCGGCATCCAGGGGCCTGACAGGCCACATATCTGCACCACGGTGCCTGTGTGTGTCCTTGGCCTAGGGTCGAACAAGGCCCTGGATGTGATCCTGCAGGATGCCAGCCTTGGTATCTTGTGTGCAGAGACACAGATCTGGGCAAGGTCTGACTCTGATGATGACTTCACACACCTCCTGGACAGCATGGGTGACGTTGTGGGTGTGTTGCCCCTGCTAGCAGCCCAGCCAGTTACTGTGCCCAGCGCAATGCCAACTGTGCGGGTTCAGCAGTGCACGTTGCCACGGATGTGCCCTGCGATGGTGCTGGTGGTGCAGTGGTGCAGGCACAGGGTGGTGTACAGTGGCTGGACAGGCAATGGCAGCAGGCTGCGGGAGCCACCAGGCAGCCAGACATAGTGTCCACCACCGGTGTGCCTGCCATACCCATTCCCCCGGCAGACCCTGCTGTGCAGCGTCCACCAGAGAGGGGGGCTGTGCAGCATGGCAGGTCACCCCAGATGATCGGCGTCCCACCCAGGAGCCACAGGATGTGGATCATCTAGCTGAGCACACCCGGCTGCTGCGGGCGTCCATTCAGCAACAGGTGCTGCTTGCCACTGGGGTGTGTGCACTGTGTGTGGAGGTGCACCAGTTAGCTGAGCAGCAGGAAAGGGGCATTGCACAGATCCTGGAGGGGATGCAATGCATGCAGGAGGCCATGACTGTGTCCTTGTATCACATTGCCAGTGCAATTGTGGATGGCTTTGCATTGCTGGCTGCCACAAGGCATGGCCATGCACAGGTGACCCTCCACAGTGTGCTGTCCATCCCATGGACCTGGCGTTGGGTGACCCCATCACAGTCGATGCTGGGCTCAGATGTAAGCATCCCAGGCATGCCTGGAGCTGGCCTGTTTGGGCGCCTGCATACCCCCACGAGGACACAGTTGTGATCCCGCGCTTCCACCCTGGGAGCTGTTGCACATTGCTCCTGGCTGGTGTGCAGCCTGTGGCTGCCGACTGGCCCCAGCACAGCTGCCTCCATGGTGGTCATGGTACTGTGCAGTGGCCCAGATCTGTGGGCTGCCCTGACTGCAGTCTGTGGCTGATGCCCTGTGCACACATGGGTGGTGTGTTGTGCCATACCACTGGTGGTGCACCTGTGTGTAGGCTGCATGCTGCCTGTGTGTGTGCCTGCCTGTCCACTGGACCATGTGGCATGGGCATGATGAGGGTAGTCTAGCACCAGTTCCATCTGTGCACCAGTGCAATAAGTCTGATCCACACCACATTCCAATGCCTGGGTGAGTGGATGCGTGTGTATATGTGTGTGTGTGTGTGTGTGTGTGTGTGTGTGTGTGTGTGTGTGTTGCTGTGGGTGGTTGTGTGCCACTGACTCCCCTACCCTTGCATCATGCCTCTGTGTGTGCATGCCCCATACCATGCACATCCTTGCATGTGTGCTGTACTTGTCTGTGTGGCCCATGCATGTGTACCGCACCACCTACCTGTGTTCACCAAAGTGCTCCTGTGCAACAGTGTCGCAGTGGCGTCATGTCTGCTGCTGCAGTCGGGGGTCCCTCCACCCAGGGGGTGGTGGTCCACCACCCTACGGCCCATTGTCTCCGTCGACCCTACTACTGTTGCCCCATCAGCCTCGACAGCTATCCCATGGTCAATGGCCATGTTGTGCAGTATGCAGCAAGCCAGGAATAGGCCAGAGGCTTTGAGGGCTGTACTGTAGGGCACCGCCTGACCTGTCTAGGTAACAGAATCGGGCCTTCAGCATGCCAAAGACACACTCGATGATTTTGCACATGCTGGTGTGTGCCTCATTGTACCGTTCCTCTGCTGGGGACGATGGGCACCAGTGGGGGTAGTAGTCTGGGCCTCCAGCGGGTATGCGCTGTCACCTGTGTGGAGAATGACATGGTTGCCTATGCTATGCTGTACTGCACCCTTGCCTGTCCAGGTGCTCCACGCCACCATACACACCCTGCCCACTCCATCCCCAGGTCTGCTCTGCCCATCACACCTTGCCCATGCCATACCCACCCACTAGGTGGCCCGTGGGGATGTCCCCATGTTCAAACCTGTGGCACAGCACAGAGCTGTGCCAGAGGAATGCATCATGTGTACTCCCAGGGTGTGTGGCACAGACATTGATGATGCACCCCGTGGCATCGCACACCACCTGGCAGTTGATGCTCTTGCTCCCCTTCCTGTTGATATATGCCATTCCCTCAGTGCCAAGTGGTATATGGATGCCCACATTGGTGCAAGTCAATGGCCCCAATCATGCCAGGCATGCGTGCCACCCTGTGGAAGTCCTGCATAATTGCTGTACACTCCGCCTGTGTGCTGGGGAAATGGATGAATTCCAAAGCATATGGCAGCAGAGCACTGAGAAACTGTGTGAGGAGGCAGGATGTGACAGACTGGGTGATGCCCGTGGTGTCCCCTGTTGGTCATTGGAAGGTGCCCGTGGCAAGCAGGCACATGACAGCAGTCACCTTAGTCTCCACGGACATGGCATGGCTTCGTCTGGTGGGTGCCTGCATCTCCTCACTGCACAGCTCACAGAGCTGCCTCAGAATGGCCCTGTTCAGGTGGTACCAGCCCACGATCAAGTGATGCAGGTGCAGGTACCACCTGTGTCAGGCTGCATACCATCAACGGGCCCTTAGTTGGCCACGGAGCTGTTCCTCCCTCCTCCTCACACCCCTCATTACTGCCTTCATCAGGAAGGGCGCACTCTCCATCTCTACTGCTGTCCACTGTTCCCCTTGGCTGTTCACCACTAGCTGTGTGCCATGCTGTTACACTGTTTTTGTGTCTGTGTGTGTGTGTGTGTGTGTCTCTCTCTCTCTTTCTCTCTCTGCCCCGCTCTCCCTCTTCCATGCCACATCTCTGTCCCTCTCCCTCTGTGTCTGTTCTTGTGTCTGTCTGTCTCTCTCTCTCTCTCTCTCTCTGTCACTCACTCTCACTCTTGGTGCAAATGCTGTCTGTGTGTTTGTACCCTGTTTTTATAGAAACAAGTCTGGTCAGTACAGCTTGATTTGCTCCACACTTGCACCATGGTTTGACGGTTGAATATTCCATTGTGCTGGATATTCATGGAATGCCCCTGCACTTGCACCACATACATTATAGTTGCACATTGGCACAATGGATTTTGCCGCGTAATGGCTCCCACTGAATATCGCCCTCAGCACAGTTCTGTACTTGCGCTGTACGACTCAGTTGCACCATGCACAGCTGCTCTGAATATCCAGGCCTGATGTTTTCTGGATGTAAAATATCTAAGGAATTCCACCATCCACTCTCCTCTTGGTTTCTTTTGGTTAAAACATTGATTTACAAAGATAGGAAGAAGTTGGATTTACCTTGGCTGTATATGGATAAGGGACATGTAGAAATTTGGTGAAAAGAAAATAAACATCAGATCAATTCATTCAGAGAAAACAATGTAAAGGTTTGGAATGATCTTGCAATAAATGGTGCATTTGTAAATATAACTCAAATCAAAATAAAATACAGAACTATAAGGTCCAGTACATAACACTCTTTATGCTACAAAACAAATTGAAAAGATTTATAAATTATACAGTTTGGACAACTTAGTCTCTGTTATACAGAAACAACAAGAAAAACTATAAGAAAATGAGAGGACAAGCTTCTTCCAGAATTTATAATTAAATAATTGGGAACCATCAAAATGATAGAACAAAAATAAATCATAAATGGAACATAGAAGCAAATCATAGGAATTTACAAGTCATAAGCCGATATAACCATAGTGACTTGACGACTTATACATGAAACCCCTCGAACCCCACTCTTCCTTGAGCCTTCATATGCTCATCCAAAAGTCTCTTAAACTGATCCATGCTATTATTCTGCACAATTTCTATTGGAAGGTTGTTCCATTCTGAGACAACCCTCTGATTAAACTACTTTTTCTGTTATTTACTCTAAAGCTTTAACCTCTGAGTTTCAACTTGTATCTTCTAACTCTTTTCTCTGATTCCCTTTTTATGTTTGCGCATGTGCAAGAAACATAGTGCCACCAAACTAATTTTTTAGGTGTGCCACTCAGCTTCCAATGCCCTGCTCCCTTTTGCAGGTGCTGTCTCACTGCACCAATAAATGTCGGAGCTGTCTATGACAACAGTTCAGATGCAGTGGCATACAGTTGAAAGCGAAAACCACTGCAATCAGCGGTGGTAGCGTCCACACATCTGAACTGTCATAGACAGTTCTTCGCCCCGCCCGAACACCTACATAACACGCTGGGAGCCCACCCTAGTGTGCTCATGCACTCCCCACCTGCACACCATATGGCCAATGGGGTGCTCAATCCTCCATCGGCTCCGCTGCCCCCAAAACAGATTTCCAGGTGCCACACTGGGAGCTCACCCCAGCATGTCAAATGTCTGTATGGTGACGGGGGTGCCCATTCCCCCATCAGCTCCACTGAACCCCCCAACAAAAAAAAAACAACTTCAAGTTGCCACCCTGGGAGCCCACCCCAGCGTGGCAAATGTCCATATGGCCGACAGGGGTGCCCAATCCCCATTGGCTCCACTACTCCCCCCCAAAAAATAAACTTCCAGCTGCCACACTGGGAGCCCATCCCAGCATGGCAAAAGTCCCGCGTTGTCTTCTAAAATATAAAAAAAGACACCTGTAAAAAAAGAAAGCTCCCTCTTTGACTGTCTTGCCCCCTCCCCCAACCCGCGCCACCTCTGTGCACCCACCTCCCCACACCCCATACTTACCAGCGTGATGATCTTCAGTGGACCGGAACACATCTGACTCTTCAAAGCTGACCAAACTGAAGAAATGCCGGTAAGCTGCATAATGGCATAAATGTTTTTTTCAACTTTGGTGCATATCTCAGCCATACCAGAATTTTTCACCAAATTTTCAACATGGGGTTCTTTGGGCCCCACCTCATGAACTCAGTCACTGTCATTTTGTTATTCAGTCCCGAAGGTGATTTGGCAGTCACTGTGCGGAACCACCTTTCAGGACCCAGTAATGAAATAACAGTGTCACAGTTCATGCGGTAGGCCCCCCAAAATCCTATGTTGAAAATCTGGTGAAAAAATTCCCCAAAATGGCTCTTTTATGAGCGTGCGTTGTGCAGTTCCTATGCACACTCGTAACTTTGTGAATGTTTAATATTCTCACTCCAGATTTTCAACATTGCCATTTTACCACACCCCCTTATGAGCAGTACAACTGTCATTTTTCACATCTCACCCAAAATGTGTTTTCACACATGTAATGCACAATGGCATGATCGGTGTGCGAAATCAATGTTTGGGAAAGATTAAGAAAATCACAGTGATACTGTTCATGAGCAGAGGTCTTAAAATGGCTATGTTGAAAATTTGGTGACAAAAGTCCATAAAATGACTGTGTTACAAGCATGCATTTCACAGTTACCACGCCTCCTTGTAAGTTCACGAATTTGTAATATTTTCAGTCCAGATTTTCTACAGTGGCATTTTCCACACCTCCTTATGAACAGTACAGCTGTCATTTTTCACACCCTGGCCAAAATGTGTTTTCACACTTCCAGCGCAGAAATGCGTGGTCGCTGTGGGAAATCAGTGTTCGGGACAGATTAAGAAAATCACAGTGACACTGTTCATGAGTGGAGGTCCCAAAATGCCTGTGTTGACAATCTGCTGTAAAAAATCCCCAAACTAATTACATTACGGGTGTGCGTTGCGCAGTTTCTATGCACGCTCGTGACTTCACCAGTTTTTATATTTTCACTCCAGATTTTCAACATTGCCATTTTTATACCTCCTCATGAACAGTACAGCTGTCATTTTTCACATCCTGTTCAAAATGTGTTTTCACACCTGTGGTGCCAAATGGCGCAGTCACTGTGCAAAATCAGCTTTCAGCTAACAAACTGATATTGCCACTGTTCATGAGGTGGGGTCACAAAACCCATGTTGAAAAATTGGAGTGAAATACCAATGAATGCTTGGGGTGTTAGGGTTTATGGCCATAATTCCCCACCCTGTGAAGACTGACAGGCATCAGGGATGTGACTTGGGATTGTTGCCTGTAATGCTCATACTATTCCACCCCCACCCCACACCCTGCAGCCAATGAAAGGCATCGAGGTGTGCCTTGGACTCTTCGGCCCCAAAGTTCACCCCATTCTCCTATACTGCAACCATCTCACCATATTTCCTAGGAATGGGGTGAGCATAAGGCCCAAAGACCCCAAGGCACACTGTGACACTTGTCAGTGTCTGCAGGGTAGGGGATGGTGAAATGGCATGGCCATTATGCCTGATGACCCAAAGGCACACCACAATGCCTATCAGTCTCTGCTAGGTGGTGGTGGTGTTGGCTTCAGTTCAGTACTTCACTGCCATTCCTATTATGCATCTCTAACTCCTACACTACCAATGCCAATACCAGCAAGCAAACATTCAGCATTGACAAATGCTTGTTGTTAATGCTAGGCATTCCACAGGGCTGAGTTATTGAAGGCTTTATAGACCAAACAAAGATGCCATCTTTGCCTCCTGTACTGCAACGAAAACATATTCAGCTCTGTTAGTCTCTCCTTATTTGTCATACCCTGAACTCCATTTATCATCCTGGTTGCCCTCCTCTGCAAACCCAGAACTGCGCACAATACTCCATGTAAGGCATGACCAGTGAACAGTACAGGGGCATCAGTACCAGTCTGCTTTGGCTCTTTATGTCTCTACTGAGCATCACAACATTCTATTACCATTTTTTAACACTTACCCACAGTGCTTGTCAAATTTCAAGTTGCTAGTGATAGTCACACCCAGATCTCTCTCTGTTCTTCAGTTGCTCTTAACACTACACCATTCAGAAAATAATTTGCTCTTATATTATCCTTGCCAAAATGCATGTTTTGCATTTATTAAGCTTTGTCTATGGCTTAGTTTGCTAGAGTATCAATCTCTTGTTGAAATTCTAAGGCCTCTTATAAATATAATATAAATTTAACCCACCAAGTTTGGACAAATTTAAGCATTCTCTCCAACAAAATTTTGTTTCCCAGAAATAAAACAATACAAAGGAAATTCCTAGATCAGGCAAATATAACACCAGCTCAGATAGCCAAGGTAGATCCAACTTATAAAGATACTTGTTGGCACTTATGTGGAAAGAAGCAACACTCATGCATTGTGTATGTGAATGTCCTCAAATATTAGTGTGGTGGGAGAAGCCTAACAATATTATCCAGAAAATGTTTTAGATCTCACAATACCACTGAAGCCAGAGTTATTTTATTTAATTGCTTTGAAAATAATATTATCAATGCTCTGAAACAAAAAAAAATGTCACTAGCAATAATGGCTACAAAGAGATTAATTTTAGAGAATGAGGATTCTAACAGATTGACATCTTTTCCAATTAATATGTGTTGGAATTTATTTACAGAAACATTAATGTTTGAAAATCTGGTGTATGTGCTAGATGAATCAACTGATGACATATTTGGAAATACCTGGAAGGAAATAATGAACTCACTACCCTCCCCAAGGACAATGTATAAATAGTAAATGCGTAAAATACCTAGCTTATATAATAAACTGTACAGAGAGAGGGAGGAAGAAGGATTTTTTCAATTAATAAGGAACAGTATACTAACTATTAATGTGAACATAAACTATAGAAAATAGAAGTAGAATACAATTTATGCTTTAATTTAACCAATGTTGCTATTGTAAGATGTTACAAATTTAATTATGCAGTAATTCAAGTTGTATCACAAAACCAATAAAAATATTTATATAAAAAAATGAAAGTGGCCCACCACAGGCTGTTATAGAGAGCAGGGAGATTCCAAGGGGAGAGAGTCCCACCAGGATGCTAGTTATTCAAGAAAGTAGGGAATTAGTGAAGGAGAAGAGGGTAGAAGGAGCAAAGGAGAAGGGTGAGGAAGGGGGGAACTGGAAAAAAAGAGAAAGCAATGAGAAGAGAGTTGATGACTATCAAAATGATGCAAGGTCTGCATCAGAAGTCTTATGAGGATAGACTGAAAGTGTTCAATATGTACACCCTAGAGGAGAGGAGGGAGACTGGAGATATGATGGAGTCCTTTAAATATCTCACAGAGGTTAATAAGGTATAGGAGGGAGATATGTTTCAGAGAAAAAGGTGCTGTAGAACAAGGGGTAATGATAGGAAGCTAGATTCAGGAAAGATGTGAGGAAGTACTGCTTCACAGAAAGGGTGGTGGATTGCTGGAATAGCCTTCCATGAGAGGCAGTAGGGGTGAAACCAGTGGTAGGATTCAAAAATGCTTGAGATACGCACAAAGGAATCCTAGGAGGAAGGAAAGGGGTGGAACAGACAGTGCTGTAGATCGGGAAGGGTCAGCAGCAAAAGTGATCATAATAATAACAAATTCTGGTCAGATCCACCACGGCTGCATAATGAAGTTAGTGAAGTTGTGTGGAATTGTTAAGGAGGTATGGAGAAACAACACAATGACTTGTAAGTAGTAAGAGTTGTTTTTAGTTTCTGTTCTAAGGAAGGCATACACATTATTAGGAAAATATATGGAGGTGTACATTTTAATGAAATTAATAGAAAGCTTACAAAATAACCCCAGAGCAAATGCCACTGATGTATGTGTTATCCCAGATGATATTGGCCAGACAGCCACATTTAAAGAAAACACAATTGGTCATATCCCAATAATGCAAAACATCAAGGGAAACATATGCAGATCCCCATGATGGTACAGAAGGTGGCAGTACATGAGAAAGTAATGGCTGGCATATGTTCAGCCTTGGAATTATTTACACAGATTTTTTTTTATTTTATTTTTTTTAAGAGAAACAGGGTTTTTTAGTCCATGAGGTGATGTAAGTTATATTTAAGCAATGTGTTGATGTCAGGAAGTCAGGTGTAATGATGATGGACTGTTAGAGAAAATGATGTTGACTTTCAGAGGGTCACTTTTGATAAGGGCAAGGTAGTTATGCTTGTGATAATGGGAATGTTAGGAAAGTATGAGGTCTACATGAAGTGGAGTACAAATATGCACAGTTTCATAAGTATGTGCTCAGAGTGCAGGCAAATGTGATATGCAGGTTTGTTTTAGAAATAGGTAAAATAGTGATACATGCAATTAATAGAAGATAGATAATTACATAGGTATATAGATAGAGAGAGAGACACACACAGACAGACAAGCAGAATAGGAATGGCAGTGAAGTATTGAAATGATGCCAACCCCACCCCACCCCGCAGACATGGACAGGCATGGGGTGTGCCTTTGGGTCATTGGCCATAACGCTCATGCCATTTCACCTCACACCCTGCAGATACAGACAAGAGTCAAGGTGTGCCTTGGGTTTTCAGACTTTACACTCACCCCATTCCATAAGGAAATATGCTGAAATGGGTACAATATAAGAGAATGGAGTGAACTTTGGGGCTGAAGAGTCAATGGCACACCTCAATACCAGTCACTGGCTGCAGGGTGGGGATGGGGGTGGAATGGCATAAGCATTACTGTTGACAATCCCAAGTCACACCCCTGATGCCTGTCAGTCCCTACAGTGCAGGGTGTTATGGTCAGAAACCCTAATGCCCTGGGCATTTCTTAGTATTTTCACTCCAAGTTTTCAGCATGGGCTTTTTATGACCCCACCGCATGAACAGTGACACTATCAGTTCATTAGCTGAAAAGAGATTTTGCACAGTGACAGTGCCATTTGTCACCACAGGTGCAAAAACACATTTTGAACAGGATGTAAAAAATGACAGCTGTACATTTCTTGCTTCAGTAACTGCTCAGCACATCTGTTGCATGACCTGCTTTTTGACATTTTATATCTGCTATGCAATGTACTGCTACTATGTCTGGGGAGGTACCTTTTCTAGGTTGTAAGAACAGCCTCAGATGAACACACACACACACACACACACACACACACACACACACACACACAGCAGAACACAGCTTTGAAATGATTAGATTGTCTATAAGCACTGTTTTCCACGCAAGACACAAGCAATTGAATCAAAAGCACACACAAACACACACACACTCCAGAACACAGTGGCAAAATGATTAGATGTGTCTACAAGCACTGTCTTCTATGCAATTTGGGGCACGGGGGGGGGGTTAAGGCTGGAGATCAGTTATGGTCCATAACATAACCACATGGTCAGAATATTAAATATTTTAAAATAAACATAAATGCAAAAATAACCATTTCAAGAAGAAAATGCAGACTTACCCTTAACAGTTATAGGGTAAGTTAGCACATCTGGACTTATTTGCTGCATATGCATCTCAATTGTTAAGGGGCCCTGACCATGTTCACCCTTCCTCAAGCCAAGCTAGCTACATTATGTCCAGCAATAATATGGATGGAAAATTTATGCCATATTTTCAACAAGAAGTTAGCATTTTAAAAGACAGTGTTGTAAACTGAGAAGCACCGTGTGTAGGTCCATTCATCATGCAAACCAAGATATGTTCTGGTTGTGTTCCATAAAAGCTTACCAGTGGGAGAAATAGGGAAAAGGATAGAAATCTAAAATAGAACCATTTAACCCATTTGTGATTTAAAGTTGCATGACAGAAATGCAGCTTCCAGAACTGGACACCATATTCCAAATGAGGCCTCAACAGTGATCTACACAGTGGCATAACCACCTCCTTCCTTCTGCTGGTAATACCTCTCCCTATGCACCACAGCATTCCACTGGCTCTCCTGACAATTTTGGTACACTGTTTAGCCACCTTTAGGTCATCAATATGAATTACCCCAAAATCCTTTCCATTTTGATGACCATTATCCCCCTGCCGGCAATCATTCCCTGGGTTCCTGCAACCCTTCCTTATTCAGCAGGCAGGTGTTCCCAAGGCGGAGGAACTTGCATCCAGGAATAAGGAGAAGATACCTCATCATTTCTACCTTTCCTAGGTTGCAAACGCAGCCTCAGAGGAACACACAAACACACACACACACACACACACACACACAGAACACAGCTGTGAAATGATTAGATTGTCTACAAGCACTGTTTTCCATGCAAGACACAAGCAATTGAATCAAAACACACACACACCCCAGAACACAGTGGCAAAATGATTAGATTTGTCTACAAGCACTATCTTCTATGCAAGTTGTCGCACGGGGGGGGTTAAGGCTGGAGATCAATTGTGGTCCATGACATAACCACATGATCAGAATATTAAATATTTTAAAATAAATATAAATGCAAAAGTAACCATTTCAAGAAGAAAATGCAGACTGACAGTTGTAGGGTAAGTTAGCACATCTGTACTTATTTGCTGCATATGCATCTCAATTTCTAAGTGGTCCTGACCATGTTAACCCTTCCTCAAGCCAAGCTAACTACAATATGTCTAGCAATAACATGAATGGAAAGATTTTGCATATGAAAACTTATTAATTATGCTGTACATACCCTAAGACTCAAAGTGTGTCTGCCATGATGTCTGTGATTAATTAAAAAAAAGACAATGTAACAAGACACTGGCCTCCACCCCGAGCTATTAAACAACAGAGCAAATTGCACTCTGGGAAGACTGCATGGAACAATATGCAATAAAAAAAACTGAATAGCAGGTTCTAGGGAGTATAAAACGATCAGGAATGTTAGAAAAAAATCCCCTTCCCCACTCATTCACAGAAGTCAATCAATGTATTTGTTAACCATGCTGGTTCATATTCCTCCTTCCCTCATAGTAAAAATGTGAAACTACATGTGTGTTATTTTAAATGAGTGATAAATGGCATGTCCAGGGGGATGGCAGCTGTGATGATCTGTTCAGTCTAACTTTTTTTGTGGCTCAGTTTATAATATCAGTGAAAAGAAAGTAGCAAAAAAAAACACATATATAATACATACTTCTCAAACTTAAAAGAAAAAATACATTGTATCATCAAAGGACTGTATTTACAAGCACTGTGCCCATGATTAAAATAATTTGAACCCCTTCCCAAAAATGTGCCCTCACATGAAACTGCATGTTTAACTGTAAAGACAATTTAAAAATGTATTTCTAAATGCATTACTAACACAATGCTTTCAAAGCTTTGAAACTACTAAAAGACAAACTATAAATATATATATTGAATATGGTAAACAAATATTGTTAATCCTAAAGCTGAACTTTATGTTTTTAGTCTATAAATGTTTAAAAAACCTGTGGCTCTTTCAACTTGAATTAGAATGCTGGCCTATTGTTTTCCTTTGAGCTGTAGTTTCACTCCTTAGTTACTCTTTCCTTCTGAGGCCCCATGTGGCTCTGATAATCATTTGTTCCAAGGGTTTTAAGACAATTTGAAGGCATTAAGTAGCTTCTGTTCTCCTAGTCCTTAATAAACTGCAGGGGCGCCACAACTCAATCACTCCACAGACTTGTTCTGTTGCTTTGTCAAGGTCCCAAACTAGTGTGTCTTGTTCTAGCACAATAGATCCACCTCATGCCCCTCCCACATGAATAAAAAAAGCCGGGGGTGGATCTTTAGGAGCTTCTCAGGTGGAGGTGGGGGTGGATCTTACTCCCCCCAAAAAACTAATGCTGCCTCCCACTACTTAGGTTCCAGTTCTTGTACAGCCCATTTCAGAAAGAAAATAGTACACTGTAACCATTGACTAACATGAAAGCATATTTATTTGAGGCGGAAAACATTTCTTGGAGGAGGGTAAGGTGGAGGAGACTATTTATACTTTCAGTCAGTTCCATGGACAGAAAACATGACATCACTCCTTTTGTACATGCAAAACATCTGCAAGCTCCACCTACTGCAGCAAAAATGTGCAGACTAGATGGGCACTATGGTCACTATCCGCATCAGTTTCTATGTTTCTATGTATGACAGGTTATGTGATTCAAATGAATAATGTCAAATTATTAATATGCACAATGTTGATACTGTAAACTGTGTGGCACACATAATTTATGTATTATGCTACAGAGACATGATAATCAAATGGACAATAATACATGCATTGAGAAAGTGAGAAAAATCAAGGGGAACACATGTGAAGCAATATACTACTCATAGAGTTGTGACACCATGAGAGGTACATACTGTATCATGATGGTACCCAGCCATATACCAATGTTGAGTTAACTACAATACAGGATTTTATTTATTGTTGTTTTTTTTTCTTATAATCTAGACATAGTCTGCACAGTAATATCACATAGCATAGGATGCTCCTTATAATCTGCAACCTTGTTTTTTTTTTTTTTCTACCACTTTATTCATTTTGGGGACATCATTTGCAATGTGGCAAATAATAAAGAAATGTATAGGCAGCAGACTTGTGAGAACAGTTTGACCTGCATTTTTGAGTGACAAGAAGACTTTAGGCCAGGAGTGGATTCGGGCCTTAATGTTAACAGTATTTCTATAAATTACTGAGGGGTGTTCAGGGTGATAATCCCCTGAGGTGGAGGCCCCCTTCCAGAAAGTTTTATCAATGATTGTAGTCAGAGTACCTGAGAGCATCATTCTGAGAACCAGACAGCATATTCCATTCAGTGTTGAAGGCCAATTTAATATGTCCTTTTTAAAATTATTTATTTATTTATTTGAATTATGATGACCAGATAGGCCCACTGTGATTAACAATCCCTTTTTCAAGGGCGACCCAGGGAAAAACATTTCCAGCATATAGACAAAGATGATAACAAAAAGAGTAACAATGAGCAATATAGCAGTAACAAGTTACAAGTTACAAAGAGCATTCAAAGTATGATCGATATCAGTAATTACAATTCACATTTCAGGGAACAAAATAGGGAGGTGTATTCTAACAAGCAGTCTAGAAGTGCTGTGGTGTTTAATAACAGTCTAAAGTGCTGATGTCAGTTGGAAAAAATATACACACGGGTTGTTAGAACAGGTTATGCAGTGAATCACTCATCTTACTGTTCAGGTCTGCTTATAACTAAGATAGCAGTGTAGTGCAAGTAAATGGATTAATGTGACAGTGTATACAGTAGGAGTAGGCTGGAATTAGACAACAGTAATCAAGGAGAGGGGAGCAGAGGAGCATAATAAAGTAAAGGAGAGTAGAGTGGTGGAGGAAGAGGAGTAAGATGGAGTCTTAGTAGCATGAGCAGATAGGTGGAGAAAGAAGAGTTCTTTAAAGCATTTTTGAATTGTGGTAAGGATGTACAGGAGAGTAGACTGCGCTGTAGGTTGTTACATTTTGGGGTGCTAGGAAGAAGGACCTTTTCCTAATGGCTAACCATGTCCTGGGGAGATTTAGTAGAGGGAGATGAGAGGAGCATAGGGATCTCAAAATGGGCTTCAGGGTGAGCAATTTAGAGAGGATCGGTGGCAAGGGGAGGTTTATAAGTTTGAATGTAGTGCAGAGTACTGGAAATTCAGCTTTGCCTGCAAGGATGGCCATCAAGCGCCTTGATGACATCGCAGTGGAGTGCTCAAGCAGGTGTGTTATCAGAAAAGCAAGCAATTCTGTGATAGGTTTGCTTTAACTTGGACAGAATAGTGGACTTAGTTGAAAGAAGGCGGGGCACCATAAAGAGATCAGGAGTAATGCTGCTGCATGAGTTCTCAGGAATAAGGGGTCAGGTAAGGTGCGATTCACTATAGTAGGCCCAGTCTTTGGTGTGTTGACTTGATAATTTGGTGGGCATGGGCTTCAAAAGATAAGTTTACTTACAGGGTAACTCCTAAATATTTAAAGGAATCCACTCCTTCAAGGGCGTGCCTGAGGAGGTGGTGATTGCAAAGGGTATTTCATCAGATAAATCAAAAGGTGTGTGTGAACAACTTGCTTTTAGTCTTCTTAGTATTGAGTATGAGTAGGTTATGCCTGAACTAGTCTTCAAGTAGCCAGAAGTCTTTCTCAAGTCTCAATTTAATAGAAGAGATAATTATTTCTGATCTATATAGAATGGCGTTGTCCATATAGCTGTATCGATGTGTCACCGCAGTTGTTTGGAAGCTCATTAATGAATATAGAAAATAGCAGAGGGCCCAGGATTGACCCCTATGGGACACTGTCCAAAATGCATGACAGGTGAGGTAACACCAGCCCATTTGATGCACTGTTGCTGATTAGATAGGTAGCTAGAATACCACAAAAGGTCATTTCAGTCAAGGCCAACTTTGTGTAGTTTAAATAGAAGGAGTTGGTGGTTAACAAGGTCAAATGCTTCCGTGAGATCAACAAATACTGCATCAGTTGCACATCCCTGATCCACGGCATGAAAGATATCTATGGTGACCTGTAAGAGAGTGGATTCCATCCCGTGCAGTTTCCGGAACCCGTGCTGAGAGATGGTGAGGGCATTTGTTAATTCTAGAAAGGAGTAAAGTAGGTTATAAATAATGCAAAAAGGCATTCGCTTCATGTTGCAGGGCTTGGGTCAGTACCAAACAAAAATTCACAGTCACCTTGAACAAATCATTGAAATTCCAGTTTTATTATATAAATTACACCTCCTTTGTGCCAACATGCAATAGGGCTCTGTGGGATACCCGGATGACTTGATTAGATCCTCTCCAAGGACAACCAGACGGAAACATACATAGAAGGACTTTCCTCCAGAGAGGAGAGAGCCACCACAAGTATTTGCTTGCATGGCTGGTCCAATAATACAAGCCAAAATGGGGCCACTGAAGCCCACCCCGCTCCTTGGGTGCTGCTGGTTTATAACACATTTGTCTCAGAGGTTTTCCTAGCCAGATAAAATTAAGAATAATGAGTGCACCTGTTGAAACCAAGAAAGGGTAACCAAATATTAAGCAGATTAATCAGATAAAAGATGGGTAAAATGTTCATTTTAATAAGGCTAATATGACCCAAAGAGTTAAGGGTAGGGCCTTCCACTGTGAGAGATCATTTTGCACTGTACAGGCTAAATCTGTCAGATTAAGTTGTCTTGTTTCGTCTCACTCCTGGACAAATAAATGTCCAGGTATTTAAGAAGTTTTGGGGACCAGGACAGGCTGAAGTCAAATATCTCAGTTCTAAGGACCTGGGAGTTTAGGGGCATTACCATTTTTTCTAAATTGAGTTTGCAATTCGAGAAGGAGCTGTACTCCTGATAGTCTCCAAAATAGCCAGTATGGAAGTGCGGGAGTACAAGAGGTGGAGCAAAATATCATCAGCATATAGCGACAATTTAAAATCATGAGTTCCAATCTGGACTCCTGTAATTGAAGGGTACTCCTTGAACTTGATAAGCAAATGTTCAAGATAAATGTTAAACAATAACAGTGATAAGGGCACCACTATCTAGTGCCTGAATATACAGGAAAATGAGAGGAAATATGTTGTTACAATATATACGGGCAGGGGGCACTGATGAGCAGCCAGCAGTGAAGACACAGGTTCCTGCAGCTCGGCACCGCTATAAATAAACATATTAATTTAACAGCGTCCGTGAATAAAAGTTTACAAAGCGCCGGGAAACAAAGGGAATGTAGAATGGAGGAATACAGTATTATCGCACCCTGTATGGTCCAATGCATAATCTCCCTCCTCATAATCAGTTATAGATTACCTTGCCGATATCCCCTCCCAACCCTGCCTGATGCCCAAAGACCATCCTGACAACCCGCTGATGGAAATTTTGTCAACAATTAAGACACCCCCAACCAACAAGACCCTGGACCGGATGGGTTCTCTTCTAATTTTTCAAAATCTTTGCAGATAAACTGGTGCTTTGGCTGTCCAGGCTATATCAGAGCCTTCTTACCTCAGAACTCTCAGACAAATCTCTTTTGGAGGCTCTGATTGTGGTCATTCATAAACCAGGCAAGGCACCTGAGAATGTTTCAGTAATAGGCCGATTCCACTCTTGAATTATGATATCAAATTTTTAGCAAAAATCCTGGCCTATAGACTCAGGCAGATCTTGCCATCACTAACAGGCCCTGAAGAGGCTGGCTTTATGGCCACCTGGTCATCTTCAGACCATCTGCAGAAATTAGCCCACATCTTCTCCACATCTAAGGACTCTGTACATTCTCACGGCTCTGGTCTCCTTGGATGCGGGAGAAAGCCTATCGACAAGGGTGGATTGGCAATTTTTATTCGGTGCCCTACAGTGAATTGGTTTTCCACCTCAATTTATTAATTGGATTAAAAATCTGCACTCCTTTCCTAGTGCCCATATATATTGTTTTTTTGCATAATATGTTTATTGAGTTTTCCAACATTAAACAAAGGTACAATCACACATACACCATGAAAACAATAACACATTGATTCAACACATACCTATACCCCCAGTATCTCCTCTTACATCAATTTATTAGATTATCCACTCTCCCTCCCCTCCCCAATTAAAAAAAAACACACCTCATATCCATTGACTCTGTACACTGCTACTGTGTTGTAAACATTTTGTCTCTCACTTATTTAACCTCTGCCTTTTCCAGCCCAGAGTGACTTCTCCCCATCCGGCTCACTTTTAACAACCGTCTCCTCTACCCTCACAGTCCTTCAGCCATTGTCTTCTATCCTTGCAACCCTCTCCCCAACATGTCCATCTCTTCTGGGGGTAACGAGGACATAAATGTTCCCCAGACTCTCCAGAACTGCTCTTCCCTGTTTCTAGCCACATAATATAACTTTTCCAGGCCAAGGGCCTGCAGACACAGGTTTTTCCATTGCTGCATAGTGGAATTTCACTTGAAACCCATGTATTTAGGATGCAGTGCCTGGCCAAAACAACCAGGATCAGTACCCACCCTAGGAAGGGTCTCCAATCCTCTTCCTCTGTGTCATCCTCCCAAATAGCATGACCACTGGATTTCTCCACCTGCCTACCCCATTCTACCCACTTCTCCGGCTACCCCATCCCAGAACTGTTTTAGGGCAGACACTCCCAAAAGCAGTGTATGTATGTCCCCTTCTTACATCGTCCACACAGAGGATATTTCAGGGTAGAATCTATGAACCATGCATGGGGGGCAATAGAGCCTGTGTAGAAACTTATAATAAGACTCCTGGTATTTATTACACACCAGCAACCCCTTATGCATCTGTAGCAGTAAATCCCACCCCTGGTCTGGTATCTCCCTCTTTAAGTCTCTACTCCATAACATCCTGGTTTTACAAGTGGAGACAGTAAATATTGCCGACCCATTCTTGTCGCTCTTCCTATTATTCCTCACGCCCTTCTGAGTACCATATGCTCAACCTGCTCTATGGGAGAGCTCACTATTCGATCTCTGTCAATTGTTTTAGCATAATTTCTACGCCTGAAAAATTCAGAACATTCCCGACCCCATACACCCACCTAGCTCTTCTCCCGTCATTAGTTTTCCTCCCTCCCATAGGTCTTTTACACATTTAACGCCCCTCTCCTCCCAAAGCAGGAAACCTGTATCCTCTAAACCTACCACAAAACCCAGGTTTCCCCTCAGTGGGAGCAGCAATGTCTCTTCCCCTGGTTTCACCCCAACCCATTTCAACAACTGTTCCCAGCCCTCTAAGACTGAGACTACCAGTGGATTTGGTTTTGCCTGTCCATTATATGCCTTTTTCCCTCCCCTTCTCAGGTATGCCTAGACCCTCACCACTCCCTCTCCTTCCTCTGAATCTAACCACCCTGCCTCTGGTGGCCTATTCACCCAGTCCCTAAAGTCTATAGTGCATAGCTAAAGCATAATTCCTTAAGTGGGTAGGTTTAGGCCACCTTATCCCCATCTGCCTGAAGCCTGTGAAGGCTTGCTCTGGCCTTCTCCTTCCATAAAAAGCCAGAAAGAGCCTTATCCATCCTCTTCATGTCCTTCTTATTTAGGCCCGTCAGCAACATTTGCATCAGATACAGGATCAGAGGCAAGGTATTCATTTTATAAGGTTTATACGACCTAGCCACGAAAGAGGCAGGTCCCTCCACCTTCTCAGCTTCTCTTCTATATTCTGTACCATTGGTCCATAATTTAATTTATATAACTGATTCAGCTCATGCCCAATTCGAATCCTCAGATATGTAAACTCCATTTTTGCCTTTTTAAGACCCCAAGCCGTATCTCCAAATTCTTTTTCAGTTTCTCCCCACAGCATAATTTCTGACTTATGAATATTTATTTTATATCTGGAGACTACTGCAAACTGCTTCATCACTGCCAGCAATGGGGGAACAGATCTAGCCAGGTCTCGGACATACAATAACATGTCATCTGCATATAATGTGACCTTATGTTCTCTCCCTGACCTCCCTACCACCCCCCTGATTTCCATTGAACTTCTAATTGCAATCGCTAATGGCTCTATAGCCAATGCAAATAAAAGCGTTGAAAGGGGACAGCCTTGCCGAGTGCCCCTATGAAGGGCAAATTTCCCAGTTAGGCTTCCATTCACCAATACTCTCCCTCTGGGGCTCTGTACAAGCTTTTGACCCATCCTATAAATCCTTCTCCCATCCCATACATCAGAAGAACCCTGAATAGATATTCCATTCTATACAGTCAACGCCTTCTGGCGTCCATTATTAAGACCACTATATTCTTTTGACCATGGGAAGCTCTCCATATTACATTATGGAGTTTTCTCATATTATGATATGAGCCTCTACCGGAGCAAAACCTGTCTGGTCTGGGTGTACCAACCCTGGTAAGGATGGTCCAGTTTCCTGGCCAAAACCTTGGCCAGGATCTTGGCATCACAATTCATATAAACATAGAAACATAGACTTTGACAGCAGATAAGGACCGCTAGGCCCATCTAGTCTGCCCATTTCCCTACCTACAGGATAGGCCACAGATCCTAGTTAACCAACAGCCTATTTCTTCCTATCCCCCACAAGAATTGCCTTATGTCTGTCCCATGCATTCTTGAATTCTCCACAGTTTTAGACCCCACAACCTCCTCAGGAGGCTGTTCCATACATCCACTACCCTCTCTGTGAAATAATACTTCCTTACATTGCCCTGAACCTCCTTCTATGTTTAAATTGTGTCCCCTTGTTCTTGCAAGTCTCTTTTTCTGAAAGATGCTACCCTCTTGGACTTTGTTGATTCCACTGAGGTACTTAAAGTTTCTATCATGTCCCCTCTCCTTCTTTCCTCAAGGGTATACATATTAAGCTCCTTTAGTCTCTCCTCATACGGCTTCTCTTGCAGACCCTGCACCATTTTAGTTGTCCTCCTCCGACTGCTTCTATCCTGTCTATGTCCTTGCGGAGATGGGATCTCAGAACTGGACACAGTACTCAGATGGGGTCTCACCAACTGTCTGTACAGAGGGATAACAACTTCCTGTTTTCTGCTGATGATGCCTCACCCTATACATCCCAGTATACCCCCAGCCCTCCCTACTGCCTTCTCACATTTCTTGCTAACGTTAAGGTCATCTGATATGATTACCCCCAGGTCCCTTTCCTTTTTTGTTGTTGTTACTACCTCCCCACCCATTGTGTATTCTTCCCCTGGGTTCTTGTTTCCCAGGTGCATTATTTTGCACTTCTTTGCATTGAATCCTAGCTGCCATACTTCTGACCATTCCTCCAACCTTGCCAAGTCCCTTTTCATCCTTTCCACGCCTCCTTGTGTATCAACTCTGTTGCAGATCTTTGTCATCTGCAAAAGGCATACTTTTCCTTCCAGTCCCTCTGCAAATGTCACTGATGAAGACATTAAAAAGGACTGGACCCAATACTGAACCCTGCGGTTACCCACTAGTAACCCCTTTCTTCAGAGTGGACTCCATTTACAATTACCTTCTGTGTCCTGTTGTCCAGCCAATGTTTTACCAGGCTATCACCCTGGGTCCCACTCCCAGGCTGGTTAATTTGACTATGAATCTTTTGTGTGGGACTGTGTCAAATGCCTTGCTAAAGTCTAGGTAGGCCATGTCCACAGCCCCTCCCTGGTCTACTACTTTGGTCACCCAGTCAAAGAAATCTATTAGACTCGTCTGACATGACCTTCCCACTGTGAATCCATGCTGCCTTGGGTCCTGTGCTCCACTGGCCTCTAGGTACTCGACTATTCTTTCCTTCAGAAGTGACTCCATCACTTTCCCTACCACAGAGGTCAGACTGACAGGTCTGTAGTTTCCTGCCTCTGTCTTGGACCCACTTTTGTGAAGGGGAATCACATCCGCCTTCCTCCAATCCTCGGTACCACACCATCCTCCCATGATTTATTAAAGAGTAGCAAGTGGTTTACTAGTTCCTCCCTTAATTATTTTAGAATTCTAGGGTGAATTCCATCAGGACCCATTGCTTTGTCCACCTTCAGTTTTAGGAGTTCTTGCAGAACCCTTTCTTCTGTGAAAGGACTAGGATCGACCCCCTATCAAGGTGCTTTGTTAATTGGATTAGGCACTTCCTCCTCCTCTTTTGTGAATACTGAGCAGAAATATACGTTCAGTATTCCTGCTTTTTCACTGTCCCCCTCTGCCCACCCACCATTCATTCTATTCAGCCTCACTATCCCTCCCTTTGTCTTTCTACGCTCGCTGATGTACCTATAAAAGGTTTTATCCCCCTTCTTAACTGAGTTGGCTATCTTTTCCTCAGTTTGGGCCTTTGCTATTCTGACTTCCCTCCCTGCTTCTTCTGCCTTAACTGGTACAGCTCTCTGTCCTGCTCCTTCTGTGTTTCCTTATACTTCCAGAATGCTATCTTTTCTTCCTGACTTTCACAGCCACCTCTTTTGAGAACCATAGTGGCTTTTTTTCATTTTGATTTGTTTATTTGCTTCACACAAGGCTTGTTGCCTCTGTGATGGCAGTTTGATAATTCCCATTGTTGCTCCACACCTCCTTCTAGCCTGTTTGCTAGTGCTTTCTGAGGCTCTCCCATCTTGCCAAAGTCAGCCCTCCTAAAGTCCAGTACCCTCACTTTTTGTATGGCTTGACTCTGTAGCTGAGTTTAACGTGAACCACACTGTTTGATGGTCACTTGTTCCCAGATGGCAACCCACTTCTAGATCTGAGATCCTCTCCTGCCCCGTTTGAGAGTATGAGGTCTAAGATTGCTCCCTCATGAGTGGGTTCCAAAACTAGCTGTCTAATGTCTGCCACCTGTAGGGCATCAAGAATGGCCCTGCTTTGGATGTGGCTGCAGCAAATGTGCTCCAGTTAACATCCGGCATATTCAGGTCTCCCATCAACAGTATCCCCCCTTTCCTGCCATTCTAAGAATGCCTTCTATCATATCCTTGTCCATTCCTTCCCCTGATGTGGGGTCTGTACACAACCCCTGTGCGGATTGTGGTGCCTTTCCAGTCTCCAAGGTGACCACAGTGCCTCCTTTCCTCCCTGTTTACTCTTTTGTTCAGTTGCTTTATCCCTTCCTTTACATGAGAGCTTCCTCCCTCTTCTCCTGCCTGTCTTTTCTGTAGGTTATGTACCCTGGTATGTTAACATCCCAGTCATGGTTCTCTGTGTACCATGTTTCTGTGACTGCTATGATATCCAGGCATCCCTCTTCCATTAAGGCCATCAGCTCAGGGAGCTTGTTGCCCAGACTATGGGCATTAGTACTCATTACCCTCCATTTCCTGATGGCCTTGCTCCCTTTTGCCCCATCCCTGTCCTTCCTGCCTTTGTCACTTTCTCCATTTACCCCTGCCCTTCTCCCTATCGACACCTCTATGTTGGTGTTTGCCACACTTACTACCATGATTATTTGGGGGCTAGGATTTTCCTGCTCCTTTCCAGTGCCTCCCCCCTTGGCTAGTTTAAAAGCTTGCCAGTGAAGCATTTAAACCTATCACCTAGGATCCTGGTTCCCTCCCGGACAGATCGGCCCATCATGCCAGTATAGGCTTGCATCACTCCAGGTGAACCCCAGTCCCCAATGAAGCCAAACCCTGAGCTCCACACAGTTTTCAACCACTGATTGAATCCCATGGTGCAGAACACCCTAGCCTCCCTATGCCATAGATGGGTAGCACCTCCGAGAAGGTTACTGTGCATGCTACTTGACTAAGGCCCTCCCCAATTCCACAAACTCTTCCTGCATTTCTCTAATCCCTTTCTTAGCCAGGTCATTTGTCCCTAGGTGGACAAGAGGATCCAGCTCCCTCCCCTGTGCAGCTGCTCTGGCAATCCTGAGGATTCGCTCCTGTCCCTCAAGCCATGGCGCGGCAGGCACCACCTCCCTCTCCCTTCCTCCCCAGTTCTACCTTCCTAACAATGGAGTCCCCCACCAGGAGTTGTTTCCTTCCCCTGCAGGGTCCCTGCCACCCTCCTGTGGGTCTCCTTTGTGGAGGTTCCCAGCATCCTCCTTGGTCTCCACTGTGGGTGCCTCCATGGAGGAACCACACTTTGCCAGAATGGCATAGGAATTGTGGAGAGGTACAGCGGGAGGGATGCACCTCTGTTCCACCACCCTCACCCTCCCTGAGCCCACTGTTGTCCAACCGCTCCTCTTTCTTGGCAACCTCTGAGGCAACGGCAGTGCCACTGGTGGTCCCTGGATGGAGGGAGGTCCCACAAATCCGGGGCCAACGCAGCCTGGAGATGAGCAACCTCCTCCTCAGCCCAGAGAGGTGCCTGCAGATGGGACAACACCGCATCCTCCAGAACATCTCCTGGAAGACTGCTGCTCCACAGCCACTGCACTGCACCACTCAATCATGTCTTATTTCTGGCCCCTTAACTGTTTGCAATCCTTACTCTTTCCTCTGTTTTTTTTCTCTCTCTCCTTACTTTCTGCCTGTGTGCCCTTTAAGCTCCTGATTGTCCTGTTCTGAGACAAAAATATCCTATATTTCGCAGTAGACCACTTAGTTGCTCGGAGGCGGACCTCCAGCAGCTAGACGGGGCTGGAGAGCTACTCTTGCCCTTCTAGGATGGTGGGTCCTTGGTGGTTCTGTGGTCACTCACTTCCTGCCCCTAAACAGGAAGTTCCTGTTGTCAGTCAAATCCTGTGCCTATAAAAATAGAACTAGCTTTGGGTGGGGGGTTGGAGGGAAGGGAAGGAGGGCAATATAGTCCCAGTAGAGAAGTTCAGTCACACAGCAGTCCTTTCTCCTGTTGCCTTCTGCCAAGCTATTAGCTGAAACTTTCTAAGCTCTTTAAATGTAGCTTCCTTCTAGCTAAGCCACTCCCCTACTTACCAGATCTTTCTACAAGTAATTTAAACCTCATAGCAGTTAAGTCCTTTCAGTCACCTGAGATTTACACCTAGATAACTCTGCAGATACCCATTCAGTTCAGTTAACCCAAACACACACTTTTTTTTGTATGTTAGTTTTACCAAATTAAAGGTCAAATACAAAAGTTCTTCTACTTTAGTCCCAGCAGAAGTTCAGTCACACAGCAGTCCTTTCTCCTGGTGCCTTCTGCCAAGCTATTCAATAGGGAGATCAGCCGATATGCCAGGCACTCCTGTCCATCCTTCCTGGTTTTGGGACCAAGCAAATGACAGCTTCTCTAAATGAGACCCGGAAGGTCTCCCCAACCTCAGAGAAACCGTGCAGAGGTTCCACCACTTGCTCCTGCAGTGTTTTGTAAAATTCTATGGGAAATCCATCCGGTCCACTGGCTTTACCTGCTTCAAGCACTGTATTGATTGCCTAACTTCCAGGTGTGTGATCTCCCATCCAACTGCCTTTATTGTTGTTCAGTTATTTTGGGGATTTTAACTCCACTGAGAAATTGCTTTGCTATGTCTCCCGTACCAGTACATTCTGCCTGGTAAAGCTGTTGATAAAATTGCTCGAATCTGTTCCTTATTGAGTCCTTGTCCGTCACCAGCTTCCCTTCCCTATCTTTAATTTCCATAATATGTGTACATACTCACCTTCCTTTATTAACCAGACCATTAGTGGGCCAGATCTGTTCCCCTTTTGAACAGGCGACTTCTAGCAAGCATCCTGCCATTCGTGCTTCTCCCAGAAGAAAAGCATTAGCGCCTCCCTTGCAGCTTTCAAATTTTTACCCCTCCTCTGTTGTTCTTCCCGTTACTTCCCTTTCCCACCTTTTCACCTTTTCCTCTAATTCCATTTAGGTGGATTCCTTCCTTTTTTTATATTAGGCAACAAACCTAATAATGGCTCCCCTTATGAAAGCTTTGCCAGCTTCCCAGAATACCCTTGGGGATTCCACCGACTTCTCATTCATTTCTTTATAATACTGCCATTGCTGCTTAAGATATTCTATAAATTCTTTTTTGCCCAACAGATACCTCTGGAATATCCAAGGCGGAGGACCCTCCCTCTGCTCCTTTATCTCCAACACCATCTGGACCATAGCATGGTCCGATAGGAGGATGGGACTGTGCTCAATCTTTTGCACCCTGCTCAGCCAAGACCGGGGTAAATACATATAGTCTATCATGGTCCAGGTTTTGTGTGGGTTCGAGTAGAAGGTAAACCCCTTCTCTGCTGGATGCAGAGCTCTCCATCAGTCTATCATATCCAGATCCAGCACCCCCTCCTGCCAACGTTTCAGCCTTCCTCCGTATCTACTCTTCCCTTCTGAGTGGTCTAACTCCCCTTGCATAACTGCATTAAAATCCCCACCCATGATTAAACCTTCAAATTGCTCCCTCATCAGCACATCCAAAATTTCCTGGTAAAAGGCGGGTTGAAAACCGAGGGGCATAAATGCTTCAAAAGTTATCTTCTCACCAGATAACATCCCTTCTACAAAATGTATCTCCCTCCCTTTATCTGAAACTACCCTCGTGCTGGTGAAGGGGTTGTTTACTATCAGTACCGCTACTCCTCTTTTATGTGAATTATAAGGAGAAGCTTAGCACCTACCCACCCACCCTCTCTCCAGCTTGCGATGCTCCTAGCTGGTTAGGTGCGTTCTTGTAGGAGGGCTACATGAGTACCCTGATGATGTAAGGCCGTCAATATACCAGTATGCTTAATCGGTGATGAGATCCCTTCACATTCCATGAAACAATCCCTAATGTTTTATGCTTAACCATGAGGCCATAGTAGCTTTCCTTCACCCTTTCCATTGCATTAATACTGAGCCAGTTTCCCACATCTCAGGCTTACAACAATTTGCAGAGTCACACATTAATATTACATTCTTCACTATTAATAAAATGAGGGACACTCACACTCCGTAGAAAATCATATAAACATACTTTTAACATACCCTTGTCCAACTAACCCCTCCCTCCACCCTCCATTCCCAATCAGAAAATAAATCCCATCATTATATATACCCCCTCTAAACACTAACTGCCTCATTGCCATTCAAACCCTAGACTGGACCTACTTCATACAATGCAGACATTCCGTTCCCCACGCCCCCGCTTATCTAACTTCACACAGCATCCCCATAATCTTAATAGACAAATTCCCCCCAACTTATCATTAAGTCAGCAATCCAACCGTGATAACACTTTACTAATTTCTAATGTCCTTAAACAGGAACTATAACTGCTCCTTCCTGGTGCTTCAACTTGATCTCCTTGCCCTGCAGGCTTCACCCCTTGACAGGTTGCAAAGTTTTCCCTCTCCTTAATCCATGGGGTATCTTCAAAAACACTGAAGCCTCAGGGGTGCCAGTGCTGCCCTAGAAATTCATGCAGTGTCGGCCCACCCCCCAAGCTCCCACTTACCAGATTTCAGTGAGGTATTGCTTTCCTGGGATAAGGTCTGGCCCCTCTAGCATGGCAAAGTCCCACCTTGAGCAAGTCTCCCATTAGGACCCAGGTCATCATCTATGGCAGTACGCCTTCCAGCAGCCCACACATCTGGTCATCATTCTGCACGCCAAAGGGCTCTTCTCTCTTTACCTCTTTCTTTTCCTTTTTCTCAGCGCATCACAGCCCTCCACTCCAGTCTGCACAGGATCATTAGCCACTCCAATGAGGCACCAGGAAAGGTCACACAATAGGAAAAAAATAAATACACTTTCTGGCCTACCAAACAAGGAGGCAACAGTTCTTAATGTCCAACAACTTTTAAATCACTCGACAATCATGTATCAGTCGTGGCCATGATGAGCACCCTCCTCATAGCTTCTCCTGCCAGCAGCTCTCAGCCTGCCTTTTCTTGAGATCCTCCACAAAGGCAGCCACCATCTCTGGCTCCCAGAATGAGAATGTGGCCCCCTCATGTTTGATTTTCAGAATAGCAGGGAATATCAGGAAACAGTCCACTTTCAGCTCCCTGAGCTGTGTCAGCACAGGATTAAAGGCTCTCGTTTCTTTAAGATTCTGTTGGAATAATCCTGTACCAAATAAAGCCTTTCTCCCTCATATCTCAATTCTTTCATTCTCTGGTAGGCCATAACATCTCCTCCCAATCCTGGTAGCTATGAAATCGGAAGATAATTTGTCTCAGGGGCTGTCCGCTGGCGGCCGTCTGCCACCCTCTATGAGCAGCTCCAATTTCAGCCTCCCTTTCTTCAACTTCATGCCCAGCATATTCAGTAACTTTTCTGAGCAGAAAGATAGGATATCAGGGCCTTCCTTCCCTCAGGGAGCCCCGAAGCTGAAGATTTAAATGCCTGGCATAATTTTCCTGGTAGTCATGCTGCTCGACTAACTCTGCAAGCTCCTTCTCTAACTTAGGCCACGCTGCAGCCATCGGGTCCAGTCTGTCATCTCAACTTTGAGATCCTCCGCTGCTTCTGCAACTCTACTCACTTGTGCTGCCACTTGTTCCATTAAATTCTGCAGCCGATTTTCGATTTTTGCTCCAGCTTGCTCCACTTCCCTCAGCACCTCCATCACTTGTTCCGACACCTCGCAGTCTAATACCACCATTTCAGTAGCCGAGGCGAGATCCGCCCATAACGTCCGAGGACTTTGCTGTCCCCTTTTCCCCTGGTTTTTTGTTGCTGATCGCTGACTTTTCCTGAAGTTGGAAGCAAACTCAGCTGCAATATATCTAGGGCAGTTTTAGTGACCCATCCATTGAGGACCGAATAACACTTGTTAACCTAGAGGCTTCCTGCTTTTGTACCCTCAGCACAAGCATACAACCAGCCTTTTCACTCCATGTACATTCTCTGTACAGTAGATCCAGACAGGTTTCCTTGAAGGCAGTTACCTTGATTAAATGAAGTTAGCATTGATTGTGGATGAGAAACCTAGCACCACTAGTTACTTTTTGTTCAAGGAATCAGGGCTATAACAAAATTTTTACTAACTTGGGGACCAAGGTTCTATCCCCTCCAGATATTGACTCAGTCTGGTCAAGTTAGCTACTGGCACATAGGTGCCCTCTAAATCCTCCTAAGTATCATAAAACTCTGTATTATACTTAACCCAAACCTGGGCTTTATTGGTAGATTAAACCTTACCCGGTTACCAGAAGAATAAAATAAAATAAAATAAATAAATATAAATGAAAAATCATTTGGTCTGTTACCCGTACTATGTGCCATCATTTCCCCAAACTGCTTTAAATCTTTTTTCCAAATTGCTTCTTGCAATTCCACCAACTAAGCAGACTTATATATTTGTTTTATTTTATCCTAATGAACCATCTGTATTCCTTTTGAGGTTTTCTAACAGCTCTCATTGTAGCTATGTTTCAAGATTTCAAAGATAGTTTGCAGATTGTATAACTCTTTTCATTCTGCACAGTCTTTGTAACCATGCATTCTTTGCTTTCATCCTAATATGTTTAAACTCCTCCCAGAGACCATAAGGAGGACATAACATTCTCAACTATCATTCATAGACCAAATCATATCTTTCTGTACCCTTCAACATCAAAACAAGGATTCTGTCACAGCAAGAAAGTTTTGTTTGAAATCCAAGACAACATCACTATTCAATACATAATTCACCCCATTCTTGGATAATATATTCCACTTCAATTTTTTTATATCTGCAACTGAGGCATAAGTATCACAAAGGAAATTTATGCTGGTATAACTTATTACATAAGCTGGACTTTTCCATGCAGCCTTTAGTATTTTTAAATTGAATATACTTTATTAAGTTCCAAAATACTGATAACAAACAATGAGCAAACACAAACAACAATCACCATCCAAAAATCCCCCAACTCATAAGTCAAACCACCCTCCACCACACCCCTGAGCAGCAGAGTGGCACTAAACCCTGCACTGAGAATTAGGTGAACTAATAAATCCTACTGTGACCAAAACTGAAGTGGAAAATAATCACACGGAGATCAGAACCAGCCTGTAAAGTATGAAGAGTGTGCAACTTACCCCAGGTTTTATCAAACAACGAAGGTGGTTATCTAGACCTGCAATCAGGCGTTCAGTATGGATATTGGAAAGTAATTCCTGCAGCCATTGTGTGTATGGCAAGCTCACGAGTCACGCCAGTGATGCAGGACCAACTTTTTAACTGATAAGGCAATTAAGTCTAGGAAATATCTACATTCCTGTGCCCCACAGTGGAGTAGTCACCCACTAAGCAGATTTCTTTGGAGAGGTAGTCCCTAATGCCTAGGAAGGGGTCAGCCCTTTGTCCAATGAGTTACCATAATGGGCAACTTTGGAACATTCCCAAAAATGTGATAGGAAGCACCCTCTCCTACCCACATCTAACACAAAGCAAGATTGGGCTCTCCCAATTTTAACTAGCTTAACTGGAGTATAGTATAACTTGTTGAGAATTTGGAACTGCATAAGCCTTAGTCAGATCCTGCACCACATATGTATGATTGTTTTCCAAACCTTTGACAATTAAAGAGAAGCCTGTAAATTGGGAATCCCTGTATTCAGATACACTGTCCAGGAGGCTTTAATAAATAAAGTGAGTGTATAATTTAGAAACTGAGTGAGAGTAGATTGGCCATATCTTGGAGCGACTGCAGGAATTCACTGGCATTATTATGAGCAAAATTGCTGCAAAACTCCGTGACTAACACATGACAGAGCTGATATACTTTAAAAATAATAAGTTTATCCAGCCATTAAGCTCTCATAATATCCATAGAGGAAAGGCAGACTCCATCCCTTAACAGATCACAAACCTTTGCCTCCACTAGCTGAGGAAGTCAGGAAGGAATTGGCTGATTCCCAATTTTGAAATTGGGGTTGCTGGAAAATAGGTTGTGCAATATCCCATTTGTGCTTATATTTCAGGAAAGCACATAACTCGACATGAAACTTCACTGAAACCCAATCAGAGAGTTATGCAATTACAAACAAATTAATATTTGTACCCCCTGCCAAAATAATTTCCATCTTAAAGTCCCTCCCTAGAGTCAATACATCTGCCTCTGTGTGGACCCACTGAATTCTATGGGCAGGGGCATCATTCTAGCTTATCACTCAACTGTCCCAGTTTTTCAGAATTTACAAATTCAGCCATCCTGTCTCAATGTCCCAAGCAGCCTGCAAATGCTCCCGAACTTGGAGAATGGCAGTGTTATCTGCATTGTCTCCATCAGCCCCAATAATCACTTCCTTGTTTTCGAACACTCATTTTATCTGATGTCATGCACCTGTGGCAGCAACCAATTGAAGTAGTGCTGACACAGTAAGTTAAAAAAGCCCAATAGCTGTATTCCCACATAAGCACTGTGAATGTGATTATGCGCCCCGAACCATCTCCAAAACATGCAAAGGAGTCAGAGATGACCTCCTGGGCCAAGCCATCATTCCTTCATGCTTTACCAAACTTTAGTGCCATATTGTACTTTGCACTTAGTTTGTGAAATTGAAATTCTGCCCACTAACTTGTGATCGTCAACTCCACATTGCTTATAGTAATGGAGGTACAGGTGAGTCTGAGCTTGGAGGATACAGTAAGTTACCACAAATGTGTCCTTTCTTCTTTGTTGTTCTGCTGTTGATGCTTTGTCCTGTCGATGTCTACTGTTTCGCCACAGACATCCATGACTTGAAAGACTACAACTCCTGGCATGCACACCCCTGGTTCGCAGTTCTGTTCAGGCAGGTTTCACGAGTAGACTTAAGTCAGTTGGCAGGAGAGGAATAAAACAGTTTCAGGCATAGGAATGATAAGTTAGTTGGTTTTAGGTGAGGTTGGGAACCCAGGCATCCTTAGAAACATGTAATGGGCATGTCTGTGTTATGGTGGAGGTTCGTCTCTGTTAAGCAAATTCATCATAGTGTAACTCCTAAATAGTGGAGTTTGTTATTTGGAACTGAATCAGAATGTTCTCCTGGCCTGCTTTCCTTTGGAATTTGGGGACCTGAAGGTAAGAAGCAGCTTGTGCTTACTGCAGCTGTCAGATCATATTTACAAGGTCCCAGCCACCTTACTGCAAGCGTCAGGTGTGAATCTGGAACTTTTAAAAATTGTGAATGTCTCTTGCCTTGCTGTCATTGATGGAAAAGTAAGTTACTGCCTCTTTCACAAGAGTAGAGAGTGAGGGTGACACTGGGCCTGAAATAATATTCACAATATAATGTGGGGTGATTAAAGTAAGTAGGAGAAACTGTAAACAGTGAGACTTTTGAGAACATCTGTTTAATGGGAGTGTGTCTAGAATCGTGGAAATCCTCCTGGTGCACTATAACAGGGAATAAAGACAACACTGTATAAAATAGGTAAATTCCATGTTTTAAAATTGAGTCCTAAGTTTCATGTGTCAGAAAACCCTGAATACAATTTGAGTGAAACAATTTACACTCCCGAAAGATACTTACCACTTAATTGACCCAGGTTACGAAATATGCTCTTCATTTCACAACTCAGAATTTCTTTGGCCCACATGGAAGTTCTTACTAATGCAAGGAAAACTGAAATTAAACATTGCACAAATGAAATCACTAGCTTCCACTGTGGTTAGAGTGTGTATGTCCAGGGTTGATGAACACCTTTTCTTACACCCATTATAAGTGTGGTATATATGCTCTGGACACATTCCTAGACACTGTATCTTAAAGTATGGCAGAGTGAGGTGGTATGCAAGGCAAGTTAGCAAGTCAAGAAGGTAGTCTGAACAATGTGAATATTAATAGTATATTTTCTTTTTCCTACTCATAAATGTTTCAGTAATAGAGTATTATACCATTAAAATCAAGCTTTGTTCAATAAAAATGTGTATCTCCAGGGTCCTCTCATGAGATCAACAGGTTTCTGGGTAGAAAAGGTGGGGACCACATTTGTTTCTCATACATTACAGTTTTGTGAGCTAACGAAAAAGCTCATGTGCTCTTGAGACTGGGCATTGCTGGATGAATGATGGCAGTCTGTAGACTCTACAGCACATGTGGTGAACTGAGTGCTGACCACGAAGATCACCTATCTCAGCTGCACCACCAGCATCACCTTAAGCAGGTGGACTGGTGAGACAATGCTGTGGTTGAATTGGGTTGGGTGGATGGATCACCCGTAAGGAGAGGCAGGAGACAATCTATAAGTTTCATGCCCAATGGACTTTATCATACCACAAGGAAAGGTAGACACAGTCACAAGGGAAGAGGGAGACCAAACCAAACATGAACAGTAAATAACATTCTCTACTGTCTCTAAGAGGTGCACCTCGCCTAAGGCCACTATCTAATAAGCTCTATACTATGATTTCTCTAAACAATCTAATAAACAAATTCAAAACATCTATTACTCTATAATGATATGAGACAATCACTGCAGTGAACAATGGATACCAGTTGCAGACCCTGGAGGACCGAGGTGGAGTAAGTACCTCTAAAGTTTATGGTGTTAAAGGAAGTCCAACTTCTCCTGCCATCTTCATGCACACAGCTGAAGAATGGAGTAGCAATGGGATAAAAGGGAGAATGAGGTTCCTACTTGGTACCAAGCTACACCTGTCTGAAAACCTAGGATAGGTTGGGGGAATGTGAGAAATTTTTAAACAGACCCTGATTCTTCGGCCAACCCACTCTCTAAGGTTGCCAGAATACTTTAGCACAAGACAAGATGCTGAACTGTTCCCTGGCACAAACCCTTGACCAGGGCTGCCAAGGATAAAGGAACAAAGACTTGGTGTTGAATCCACTTGAAATGATTGCCAAGGGTGAAGATTTGCGGTCATTTTCCCTGGCACAAACCCTCAACCAGGGCTGCCAAGGATGAAGAAACAAAGGCTGACTGTAGCTCCCCAGCACAAACCCTCGACCAGGGCTATCAAGGATGAAGGAACAAGTACTTGGCGTGAAATCCACTTGCAAGGATTGCCAAGGATGAAGGCACATTGGAGCTTCTTTGGTGACAGGTCCACAGGAGGATGAATATATCAAGCTGAATCCCAGAGGACAGCATGGTGCAAGCAAGGCAAGACAAGCAGGAATGATGCAGGATGAAGGTCAGAGCCCTGTACTGTCCAGAACCAGAAAACAACAAACGGTGGACATGGACACACACACACTAGCCAAGTCAGACTCGACTATGGGTGAATGACTGGGAGTGGTGGATGAGGCTTCTTCAGGACATTCCACTTCCAGGCTGACCAAACCATAAGAAAACCAGGAGCTGGTGTCACGAGTCACACAGGGTGGCATCAGTTTTGACCAACGTTGGACAACAGGGAAGGGGGTTGCTGTGAAGTTCATCACTGGCTGGAGATTGCTTCAGTGAAGAATCAGCTGTAAACAACCCCACCAGGGGCATTGCAACAGAAGATTGAGTCCATGTACATTCAGTTGGCACTAAGAACACTAGTAAATACACTTTTCACTGTGCCAAGGTGTTTAGTCATTGCTGGGGCAATTTGCCAGGAGCAGGGACAAATTGCTGGAATCTGGGGCAATTGTTTGTAGTGGGGCAATTTGTCTGGAGCAGGGAAAAATTGCTGGAATCCAGGGCAATTGTTCATAGCAGGGGCAATTTGCCTGGAGCAGGGGCAAATTGCTGGAATCCAGGGCAATTGTTCATAGCAGGGGAAATTTGACTGGAGCAGGGGCAAATTGCTGGCATCTGGGGCAATCGTTCATAGCAGCGGCAAATAAACACAATCCTAATATAATACAGTCTTGGTACTTGGCAATCAACACAACATTTCAGATACTAGTCAATACATAGTTTCATCAGCTGACAGTCACTAGATGACAATTTTGTGTTAAGCACACCTTTTTGCCGATCCTCCACCTTGTGGGTCCCTTTGGGCACTTGGATATGGCTACCACTGCCACACCTCAGAATGAATATCCTTCTGTCCCCCAGCCTTCCTTGCCCCTACCACTGGGCTTGCTGGAGACCAAAGGGTGGCTGTGCACCTGTCACTTCTGTGAGGTTTTACCCTTTATGCCACCTGGCCTATGCTGCTTAGCCCTCTCTCTGTCTCTGTGGGTCTTGCTATCCCCTTTCCAACTGGGGCCTTATCCCTTTTGAGTCCTTGGATTTTCTTTTCTTCTCTGCCCCTTCAATCCACTTTTCCAACCTGGGCCTGTCTCATTGCCCTTTTTATCTCTGGGCCCCTTTTCCCTATGGGCCTTGCTTCTCTAGGTCCCTCTTAGCTGTGGGTCTCTTCTGCTGGGCTCCTTTCCATAGATAGGACCTTTGCCACCCTTCTCCCCTTCATGGGCCTACCGACTGGACCCCTTTAATTCTATTCTGTAGAGCCTTTGCTAACCTTTTAAATTCTTTGGGCTGGTCAGTGCCTCTTTAATTCTTTAGGTCTGACCAGGCCTTTCTGGCAGTCAATTCTCCTCACCCACCTCAGCACCGTCCCCTTAATGAATATTCATTTTCCTACCCACTTGGGCCTATAGGCAGGCCACTCCCATGGGCATTGCTTGCCCAGAATAATTATTCAAATTTGGGGCCTTAACTTGCCCTTCTTGGCTCTCAGCTATCTCCCTGAAGCACCCAGAGTGCTTTAAAACATTTTTTTTTTTTTATTAAAATAAACTTCAGGCGGTCCACACCTAGCTGGTGGTGCAGCCGCTGACTCACTGCCCCTGCCCGGGGTGAAGGAAGCTACTCGAAGGAGGGAGGGAGGATCTCTGGAAGAGGGAGGGAAACTGGCAAAGGAGGCAACAGGCAGTGCGGTGGATGGCAGGGAGCCTCGAGGTCTTTGTGATGCCCGACGGCTCTTCTGAAGATCGACTCTTCTGAAGATGCGGCTCTTCATATGCTGCCAGCAAGGGACTGGACACTTTATGAAATAAAAAAAATGGTACTAAACTGAGCCCACACCACCACAGGGCACCGGGTCCTTCATTTTTTTCAGCGGCGACGACTGCCGGACTCGACCGCACAACAGGAGCATCAGACGTTGGGGTCTTCACTGGCTGGAGGAGGGGGAACACCATGGCTTCAACAGGACTGGCTACACAATGCCTCAGGTAAGCCACAGTCCCTGTTGCACTCCTGTGACCCTCTCTAGTCCACAGCCCAGCTTGATCTGCTGAGAAATGTCAGTTCCCCTTTGAAAGGCACTAGGGCTTCTGATTCTAGAACCCCGAGCCTGTGCCCCAAACCAACGGCCATGAATTTTGAAATGGGCTCCATGCACTGGCTGGGGACAGCAGTCCCAGCACATGGAGTGCCCACTCCCATGCTGCCTAGTCTCAGGGGGTGGAATGGAGCAAGCAGGCAGCAGAGATACAAGAGAAACATTTTACAAATGCCCTGCCTGTGATTCTCTGGGGAAACACTATGAGGGCTCCAAAACATAGCCCCTTATGCCCCACAACACCACCGGGACCCATGGGGCAGTCTATACCCCACTATTTTTTTATTGTGGTGAACCATTTCCTTTACCCCTTACTTTGGGGCACTACACATGTCTGATCAATTTATTTTTAAAATTAAAATCTCTTTTAAGTTTGTTCAAGTTCCTTCCTTATCAGTGGCTGCTACTCCCACCCTATAAAAAATTTAAACTTCTGCTCTGATGGTGTTTGTCTTTGTAGCAGAATGAATTGCTGTTGGGCATATGATGCTTTGATGTCTGTGATAAAATGACACAGATTATAAATCATGAACTTGTCATGCTTGTACAGTGTCTTATTGATTGCATTGAGCTTAAGATTCAGAATAAGCTCAGACACCATTTTTATTTGTGCAGTTCTGTTCAGTCAATTAACCTTTGGTTTACCAATGCATGCCTTAAACAAGTGAGTACTGTATATATTAGTGGCAGTGACACAATGTTATCCTTAGGAAAGGTTGTGATGTGCATTTGAATAGATGTAAAAGTGTGATGCTGCGCTATATGTCAAGTAAAATATTGTGTCCCTAATTTTAATGGACAGCATCCTTCATTTTGGTCCTTACAAGAGTGAGAGGTATGCATTCTGGGTAGCCAGCTGTTGAAGTTGACACCCCCTATGATTTCTTTGCACTCTCCTGTGATGCCCCTTGCAACCCCTGGAAACCCCAAAACATTGGTTACCTAGCATTTATTTATATAAAGTGAGATAGGTGGAGAAGCTTTGCAACCCCTATGATTCTGCAGAAATGATAATCTGTTATTAGTAAGTTTCCACCTTCTTGTACAGGACAGCTACCCCTCCTACAAATATAAAGTCAGGAAAATTCCACCTTGTAAATATTTCCAGTTTACCAACTGCATTCTTAGACTACAATATGGCATTTCTTGCATCAGATCAAAAGCCACACGGCAGAAAATGTTAACATTTAAAAAGGCTGTGAAATAATTGAAAAAAAATGTAATCTGACAAAAAAGTCAATTAAGTTATCACATTTGGTCATCTTCAGTTTTCAGCCTGTCTCTATCCAATGCATTCTGCTTCCTATCCTCTTACTTCCCTTAGAAGGACACTTGTGAATAGTTATGAGAGTAATTCAAGTCTGAAACAAACTTAAAATGAATGCTACTAAGAATTACATAAGTTCTGAAAGATTTAACATAAACAAATGCTCCAGCACACACACACACACACACACTTGGGAAAGAGAGAGATAAATGTAATTTTAACCTCTGCAGGAGGAAAGCAGTCAGGTAGGCCTGCTGTGACATACAGCTGTGTTTATCATTCACCCCACTAAGAATTTGATTGGTCCTGAAAGGGTTAATCTCCAGCCAGAAGTAAATCATTGTAGACTCACATATGCATGCACACACACACACTTGGAAAAGAGAGAGAGAAAAATGTCATTTGAACCTCTGCTGGAGGAATGCAGTCAGATAGGCCTGCTGTGACATACAGCTGTGTTTTATCATTCACTCCATTAAGAATTCAATTGGTCCTGAAAGGGTTAACCTCCAGACAGGAGTAAATCATTGTAGACTCACACATGCTTGCACACACACAAACACACACACACACACATGCGCACACACACACACACACACACACACACACCTGGAGGAGAGAAACGTAATTTGAACCTCAACTGGAGGAAACCAGCCCCATTACAAACTTCATTTTGATCAATTACAACCTGAGTTACTAGACACAAAGTGCATGTTTCATTTGACATCAGTGGATACAGCCACTGTTTGAATTAGCATACACTGGCTGAGACAAACAGTAAAGCATAACCCTAAAAGTTGTTTTTTTCCATTCAATGAGCAGACCTGGCAGCAGCAACAGTGCAGCTATAAAATTCCAAAAGTAATCTGAGAAGGCACTGCACTAATTAATATGAGAACTACACTAACCACTCAATGGTTTAAGTATACAGAAAGGAATGCCACAGTTTTACAACTCTTCAGAATTTGTTCATTTACAGCCTAAGTTCATCTCTTTCACCTTGCTGTTGGCTAAACCAGATGTCAGTGCAGAACAAGACAAGCTCTGGCAGAGCCACTATGACTGTGAATGCATTAACTAGATATGGGTGTTTCATGGGCTTAAACACAAACATTTATTTATATATTTATTTAAAAAATATCAGATTTACAAACCTTTGAGTCAGAGACTCATTTACAAAGGCACCTCGTTGAAACTAATACAAAGACAGCACAGTTAACAAGTCAAAAAATAATTACTCGGAGAGCAGACAGTTATAACAATCATTCACTGGAGATACATGGGTAGCAGTAGATAAACAGATTACATAGTTTAGGCACACCGGCACCACATCAAGAAGACCAAAGCAGTTCAAACAATATACAATAGATAAAGCAAATAGACATCAGGAGTCAAAGAGAAGCCCAGAGTGTTCATATGAAGGCTGTTGCATACACTAACTGAATCAAAGTAGTACATTGAGAAAGGGGATATTTAAGCAATAAGGCATGACAGGGTGTGTGTTATCATGTAATAACATCACTCCTGGTGTGGGTTGAAGCACAAGGCAAAGCCAGTATTTATTTATTTATTTATTTGCACATATTTATTTGATCCACTGGATCAGCAATATTTGCACAAGTTGTGCCAGTGCAGATTTTACAGCACTGATCCTGGTCTGGTGATCTGGGTGTTACCTTACCACACTACATATGGCTTAGTGATACACTGTACAGATGGCTGCAGAGTCTAACTCATTGAAGGTTGAAGTTTCAGAAAACCATTATGCTACAAATACCAAGACTCACTCCTCAATCACCCCCAGTCACAGTTAATCCTCTACCAAAGTCATGCTTAAATACTGGTGCCTCTACATCCCCGCCACTACTTCTTTAATGCCAACATGCTTCTTCTTCTGCTGCTGTGAGTTAAACTCTTTATTTAAAAACATTTTGTTGAGAAATTTTTGTTTTAGTATATCCATGGTCAGGAAAAATGAATTTGTAAAAGAAACCAAAACCCCATTTATCAGTTCATTGAATCACAATACAGTATGTTATGAATTTTTCAGATTCAATGTGTAACCTACAGTAAGTCAAACAGAAATTTGACACAAATGCTTTCCTCTTTGCAAGTGAAGCAAATGTGGTTATCACTCAGTTGTAAATACCTATAGTCACAGCCAGGATTCACATTGCTAGGCTCTGGGTAAGTATGACAAGTTTCCTAAATACTGGTACCTTATCCAGCTGTGTTCTCTGGCATGTGTGTGTGTTTAAACATGTAACTTTCTATAGTATATTAGCACTGTGAATCCTGGTTGCAGTGTTCTTTCTCTGCTGTGGCTAAGCAAGACACTGTAACAAGACACTGGCCTGCTAGGGCTATTAGACATAAAACCAAAGGGTACTCTGTAAAGACTAACTTGGAAAGATGCAATAAAACAAACTTGAATGGCAGCCCTCAGACATCATAAAACACCCAGGGAAAATTAGAAAAAAAAATCCTCTCACAGCCTAGGCAGAAATGAAACACTGGATTGAAATGAGAACTCAAAACTGGTAGTCATACATATATTCCAGATTTTAACATGCAGTTTTCCTTTAAGAAGATTCAGTAGAATATAAACAGTAGCCCAGAACTGCCTGCCTGAGAATGAAGTTGGTATATTATTTGGAAAAGGGCAAGGCTGGCTCTCTTGCTATGCAATGTCCTGCAAAGTAACACACTGACTGCTCTTAGAATGGTGGTGTCAAATGCTGTGAGGTGCCATGGGGAACTTGTTATGCAGAAAGTTCCAGGAAGTGTTTAACCCATTCTACTTCTAATAGCTTTCTATGATGTCTGTACTATCCATTTGTGCAAGTCAATGCCACTTCTCAAACTTAAAAAGAAAAATACACTTCATCACAGACTGTGTTTACCAAGTACTGTGCCTATGATTAAAATAATTTGAACCCCATCCCCCAAAAAGGGCCCTCACATGAACATGCATGATTTATCTGTAAAGACAATTAAAAACATGTATTTCTAAATGCATTCATAACACCAATGCATTCAAGGTTTTGAAACTACTAAAAAGACAAACTAGATCGATAGATAGAATATGGTAAACAAATATTGTTAATCCCAAAAGTTGAACTTTGTTTTTAGTATATAAATCTTTAAGAAATACCTGAAAGCTATTTTCCTTAGTTTTTAGACACTTCTTAGTCTTTTCTTTTGAGACACCAGGTGACTCTGATAATCATTTGTTCCAAGGGTTTTTTAGTCAGTTTGAAGGCATTTTAAGTATCTTCTGTTCTCCTAGTCCTTAACAAAATGCAGGGACTCCACAGACTTGTTGTTCCTTCATCCACACCCCAAACATGTGAGTCTTCTTTCAGGATGATAGATCCACCTCATGCCCCTCCCACATGAATAAAAAAAAGGTTGTATGGACCTTTTGGAGCTTCTTGGGTGGAGGTGGAGTGGACCTTACTTTCTCCCAAAAAACAATACTGCATCCCACTACTCAGGTTCCAGTTTTTGTACCACTCGTTTAAGAAAGAAAATTGTACCCTGCAACTATTGACTAACATGAAAGCATATTTATTTGAGGGTGGAAAACATTTCTTGGAGGAGGGTAAGGCGGAAGAGACTATTTACACCTTCAGTCAGTTCCACGGACAGAAAACATGACATCACTCCTTTTGTACATGCAATATTCCTGTTGGCTCCACCCACAGTCATAAAAAAATAGTGCAGGTGGGGGGGCAGAGAAAAAAGAACAGTATTGTGGTCTACTGAATGGAGACAATGGAGTGCTTTTCAAGTAGTGGAGAGATTGTGCTTCAACTCTAAAATGCTGTGCTTCTTTGAGAGTGTGATGCGTCTTCTCCCTCTGAATGCAAAGCTCCAGTAAAAATTAAAATGCTTCATCACTGAAGATTGCTGTATACAATTTATAATGGTATTCTGGGTAATAAAATCCACTGGGCAGATTTCAGATCTGTATGCAGATAGGGAGCAGATTGTGTAAGAGGCTGGGTGTGTATAGTTGTTAGCAAAGTACAATTAGAGGCTGTTTTTTTTCCCTAAGTGGATAGAGTTTAGGGGTTATGGAACAAGCCACAGAAATGCAATCAAAAAGAAACTCAGCCCAATAATAATGTTTAAACGGAGAGGAAAAAGTAGAGAAAGAGGTAGTATAACACAGTAAAGCATTTCAAACATTATAAAAACAAGAAGAAAAGAACACACTTTATAGGGGGGAGGGTGATAATGGTGAAGAAAATCAAGTCAGAACAATAAGGGGCAGAAAACAAAAAGGAGTTAGAATGAATCTGAATGTCATCTTAGATGATAATAATGTTATAGATAATTCTTTCTCAAATGAATTTGTTCAAGATGCCAGTATAGATACAGACTAGTGAATCCAGTTTTGAAAGTTTAGAGAGTAGCTCAGAGTAAATATTGCTGAACAAGTGCAACACAAATCTAATCAAGCAGTTGAGCTGGAATATAGCAGTTATCCAACAAAATTGGAGGATGTAGCTTAGGTTAATTTTGTTATTGCTGTCCTACAGGAAACTCGGGTTACAAATATAGATGATCACCAGCTTGAACTATTCCAAAACTGGTTTTGTCCAGCTATCAGAACTCAAAATATGGACATCCATATAGAGGTCTTATGAGTTTGGCTGCTGTAAATGCCAGTGTTGATAGTTTTGATCTAATACAGACTGCAATGTGCAATAATAAAACTGGATCTTAATGAATATCTACTTTTTATCAGCATATATATTGTGTCTGTGTTACAGTTATGTAAATTTATTGAAATTCTGGACAAGCTAAGAGAATTTTATGTTTCTATGAAGTGAGATACTGGATGGTCTAATTATGGTCTTTGGGAGCATGAATGCATGGGTAGGAGAAGAATCAGAGGAAAAACAAATATTTTAGACCTGGACAATGTATTAGACATATCACTTCAAAAATCAAAAGATAAAATTATAATTCATAAGGGTAAAAACTTAAAAATACACAGACCTAAATCTTTGAATCCTTAATAGTAAAAGTAAAGGGTTAAGGATGGTGGTTATACATTTCCAAGTAGAAAAGGGCTTTATAATGGATTTGGTTTTAACTGATACATATTTGACACAAATGAAAGACCAAGGGCCTGATTCTAGAAGGGAAAATATGCCAGAAGCAAGTAATGCAGTTGTGGAACTTACTCAACAGCAACACTAGCATCACGAGATACGTGCGATTCTAGAACCCACGAATACACCAGATGCAACCGCGTGAAGTCGCTGATACGCAAGATACACCATATAAAAGTGTACAACATGCAGTAGTGGCCCAACATACACCAGCAGATATACCACAGCAATGGCAGAAGCTGCAGCTGAATGACAGAGAAGGAAGAGGAACTTTTGCCACGAAGAGGTTAACATCTTGGTGGAGCAAATCAACCTCCAACATGCACTCATCATGGGACACGGAGGGGATGCCAAGAGGAGGGAGAAACACAAGAGGGCATGTGACAGGGTGGTACGCAGACTCAAAGCCATTGCTGCACAGTGCAGGACAGTACATGATGTGCAAAAGAAGTGGAGTGACCTCAGGTGCCTGGTGAAGTGCAAGGTGGTGCACAACAGGCTCAGTGCACAGGGCACATAGGGTGGACCCACCCAGCAGGGACCACTCAGCAGTATCGAGAGGAGGATAGCGGCACATCTCAGCCAGCAGAGCATCGCTGGTGTAGCACAGCTGGATACGTTCAGACAGCGGAAGGCCACGTAAGGACACACAACCAACAATATACATGACAGACCAAACATAGCAAAACACAACCAATAGCAACCATAAGAGAAGTGAAGTGACAATATGTAAACGAATATAATAACATGAAAAGACCACATAACTACAACCAACACAAAGTAAACCAAAAACAAACAACACAAATATCCAAAACAATAAATATACTACTAACATAAAACAAAAAACAACCCATAACCAACTAAGAAAAACTAACATAAACATAAAACAAAATTTATACACAAAATACAGAGGGAGTGAAAATGGTACTGAAAAAGTATACAGAGGGAGTGAAAATGGTACTGAAAAAGTATACAGAGAGAGTGAAAATGGTACTGAAAAAGAACACAGAGGGAGTGAAAATGGTACTGAAAAAGTATACAGAGGGAGTGAAAATGGTAATGAAAAAGTATACAGAGAGAGTGAAAATGGTACTGAAAAAGAACACAGAGGGAGTGAAAATGGTACTGAAAAAGTATACAGAGAGAGTGAAAATGGTACTGAAAGGTATACAGGGAGCGTGAAAATGGTACTGAAAAAGTATACAGAGGGAGTGAAAATGGTACTGAAAGGTATACAGAGGGAGTGAAAATGGTACTGAAAAAGTATACAGAGGGAGTGAAAATGGTACTGAAAGGAATACAGAGAGAGTGAAAATGGTACTGAAAAAGAATACAGAGGGAGTGAAAATGGTACTGGAAAGGTATACAGAGGGAGTGAAAATGGTACTGAAAGGATATACAGAGGAGTGAAAATGGTACTGAAAGGTATACAGAGAGAGTGAAAATGGTACTGAAAAAGAACACAGAGGGAGTGAAAATGGTACTGAAAAAGTATACAGAGAGAGTGAAAATGGTACTGAAAGGTACACAGGGAGCGTGAAAATGGTACTGAAAAAGTATACAGAGGGAGTGAAAATGGTACTGAAAGGTATACAGAGGGAGTGAAAATGGTACTGAAAGGATACACAGAGGGAGTGAAAATGGTACTGAAAAGGTATACAGAGGGAGTGAAAATGGTACTGAAAAAACACAGAGGGAGTGAAAATGGTACTGAAAAGTATACAGAGGGAGTGAAAATGGTACTGAAAAGTATACAGAGAGGGTGAAAATGGTACTGAAAGGTATACAGAGGGAGTGAAAATGGTACTGAAAAAGAACACAGAGGGAGTGAAAATGGTACTGAAAAGTATACAGAGGGAGTGAAAATGGTACTGAAAAAGTATACAGAGAGAGAAAATGGTACTGAAAGGAATATAGAGGGAGTGAAAATGGTACTGAAAGGTATACAGAGAGAGTGAAAATGGTACTGAAAAAGAACACAGAGGGAGTGAAAAATGGTACTGAAAGGTATATAGAGGGAGTGAAAATGGTACTGAAAGGTATACAGAGAGTGAAAATGAGTACTGAAAAAGAACACAGAGGGAGGGAAAATGGTACTGAAAAGTATACAGAGAGAGTGAAAATGGTACTGAAAGGAATACAGAGGGAGTGAAAATGGTACTGAAAGGAATATAGAGGGAGTGAAAATGGTACTGAAAAAGTATACAGAGAGAGTGAAAATGGTACTGAAAGGTATACTGGGAGCGTGAAAATGGTACTGAAAAAGTATACAGAGGGAGTGAAATGTACTGAAAGGTATACAGAGGGAGTGAAAATGGTACTGAAAACGTATACAGAGGGAGTGAAATGGTACTGAAAGGAATACAGAGAGAGTGAAAATGGTACTGAGAAAGAACACAGAGGGAGTGAAAATAGTGCTGAAAAAGTATATAGAGGGAGTGAAAATGGTACTGAAAAAATACAGAGAGGAGTGAAAATGGTACTGAAAAAGTATACAGAGAGAGTGAAAATGGTACTGAAAAAGAACACAGAGGGAGTGAAAATGGTACTGAAAAAGTATACAGAGAGAGTGAAAATGGTACTGAAAGGTATACAGGGAGCGTGAAAATGGTACTGAAAAAGTATACAGAGGGAGTGAAAATGGTACTGAAAGGTATACAGAGGGAGTGAAAATGGTACTGAAAGGAACACAGAGGGAGGGAAAATGGTACTGAAAGGTATACAGAGGGAGTGAAAATGGTACTGAAAAAGAACACAGAGGGAGTGAAAAATGGTACTGAAAGGTATACAGAGAGAGTGAAACTGGTACTGAAAGTTATACAGAGGGAGTGAAAATGGTACTGAAAAAGAACACAGAGGGAGTGAAAATGGTACTGAAAGGTATACAGAGAGAGTGAAAATAGTACTGAAAAGAACACAGAGGGAGTGAAAATGGTACTGAAAGGTATACAGAGAGAGTGAAAATAGTACTGAAAAAGAACACAGAGGGAGTGAAAATGGTACTGAAAAAGTATACAGAGGGAGTGAAAATGGTACTGAAAAAGTATACAGAGAAAGTGAAAATGGTACTGAAAGGTTACAGGAGCGTAAATGGTACTGAAAAAGTATACAGAGGGAGTGAAAATGAAAGGCATGTACAGAGGAGCGAAAATGGTCTCTGAAAAGTATACAGAGAGAGGGAAAATGGTACTGAAAGAACATTACAGAGGGAGTGAAAATGGTACTGAAAGGTATACAGAGAGTGAAAATGGTACTGAAAGGTATACAGAGAGAGTGAAAATAGTACTGATAAAGAACACAGAGGGAGTGAAAATGGTACTGAAAAAGTATACAGAGGGAGTTTAAATGGTACTGAATAAGTATACAGAGAGAGTGAAAATGGTACTGAAAAAGAACACAGAGGGAGTGAAAATGGTACTGAAAAAGTATACAGAGAGAGAGAAAATGGTACTGAAAGCTATGCAGGGATCGTGAAAATGGTACTGAAAAAGTATACAGAGGGAGTGAAAATGGTACTGAAAGGTATACAGAGGGAGTGAAAATGGTACTGAAAAAGTATACAGAGGGAGTGAAAATTGTACTGAAAGGAATACAGAGAGAGTGAAAATGGTACTGAAAAAGAACACAGAGGGAGTGAAAAATGGTACTGAAAGGTATACAGAGAGAGTGAAAATAGTACTGAAAAAGAACACAGAGGGAGTGAAAATGGTACTGAAAAAGTATACAGAGGGAGTGAAAATGGTACTGAAAAAGTATACAGAGAGAGTGAAAATGGTACTGAAAGAACACAGAGGGAGTAAAATTGGTTTCCTCCACAGTTCTTCCAAAAGGATTAGGTGTGTATGTGGGGTGGAGCTGGCAAACTGTCCAGTAATTTACAACAGAAAGAAGGGTTAAAAAGTCAGGGTTAGTTGATATCTTGGAGGTAGAAGACTTGGTTTGCTGGCCAAGGCACTTCACCTGAGCTCTTTCCTTCTGGGTTAAGACTGCTTGAAAGCAAGCAGAGTAGAAAACTTACCAGAGCAAGGGAGAAGGATTAAGACTTTAGTTTTATTAAGCAGATTTACTGTGTGGTGTGTTTTTTATTTTTACTCACAGGGATTGCTACTGTTTGTTGCTAACATTTCATTGCTTTATTTTTTTCTCTGATTCAAATTGTTGTTGCTGGTATACCTTCTTCTGCATTATTACTAAAAGTGTGCCTACAGGTGTGTGCTAACAGATTACTGCTGTAATCTTCTGATTCAAATTGTCTTTGCAAGGTATCTTCTGTTACTGCGGTATTATTCTCTGGAGCAAAGCGTGTTTACAGGTAATCTTGAAATTATTACAGGTGGTGCCTTTTACAGGTTTTGCTGGTGTTTTATCTAACATTAGGATAAGCTTCAGGGTTACTTGCATTTGTTGTTGACTGATTGTTTCTGCTCTACCTCCTTGTTCTTTCGTCCGTGGTTCTTCTTTTGGCAGGGGAAGGGCCCAGCCACCCACCCCATCCCCAACCACCCCACACTACACACCTTTTATAGGGTACCACAGTTGTAACATTTCTGTGGCAGAACAGGAAGGGCGGATCAGTAAGGCCATCCACAAGATCTCATTTATTAGGGCACTAGTAATTTAACTTGATAATAAGTTAAACAAAGCACAATTAAACCATTACTTGCATTTTTTTTTCCTTCTAATTACTCTGACTAGGTTACAAACCTAGCAAACTTATTTGGAATGGATTTATTAACTGTAGGTACTGTGGAACAATTTTCAGAAGGACAGTCTTACAGGATTTAGGACACTGTCCTACATGCTGGGCCTTTGGAGATCTTAGGTCTCAGCTCTGGGCAGCATGGGCAGAGATTGCACGCCTCAAATTTCATATTGAAGAGGAAATACATTATAAGAACCACCTGGCCATTTCCCCAGCATCCAACAGGAAAACCACCGCAGTGGAAGTTGGTCCAGGAGGTTGGCAGGTGGTTAGAGGAGCAAATCCAGGGTGCCCCATCACCTCTGCTCTCCAACACATTACCTCAAAACCATATAAACACTACTAAACAGGTATCTGCCTCTATCTCTGAAATCAAATAAAGAGGCAGAAGACACTGCAGAGCAGGACACTGCGGCACAGGAGCTAGCACAACAATACTCACCCAAATCAGGAAACCAAAACTAAACAAGCAGAAAGGAAATCCAAAAACTTCTGATCATAGGAGACTCCAGCGATTCAGGGAGTTGATACCCATCTCCAGCCAGGGTGATGGCCAGATGTCTCAAGTACACATCAGCATGGAGAACACTGACCCATTACAAAGTGTTCACAAAGCAGGAGAAACATTGATGTCCCAGTACACACAGGACTAATGATTCCGCCACCGGTCAGTTGTGGAGACCAAGGAACACCTGACTAGGCTGGGTGACAAACTATCATCTATTTCGTCTGACGATCTCCTCTCTGAGATCCTGCCAGTCTGGGAGAAGGGAGCAGATGGACGGAAAGGTCAGAAGAAGGGGAGATAGGGAGCAAAAACACGTGGCTCAGGACTGGTGCCAGGAAAAAGGACACAGATTTGTAGGAACTGGCAACAGTTCTGGGAGAGAAAGTTCTTTAAATTTGATGGACTGCATCTGACCAAAGAGGAGTCAGCGCATTCAGCAGAAGTTTGACGCCTTTGCAGAATATTTAAACTAGCAATGGGGAGAGGGGTGCAGCACCCCATACCGCCGAATAAGAACACCCTCCCCTCAGCTAGTGGTCAAACAGGAATCAGCGTGTTTGCCATTCATTGCATCACCAGGAAAAAAAGGTTTGTCTCCCCATACCGATGCACAGGGTAATGCCAAACTTCACCCAACAACTAACAACACACCAAAATCTGGCCAATGGAAAATCATGTACACAATGCTCACAGCCTGGGAAATAAGATCCCAGACCTGCAGGCAATAATGTCAGAGGCTAAAACTGGACATAGTAGCAACTAGTGAGACGTGGATTTAACAGCAACCACACTTGGGAGACTTCAGTACCTGGATATGTATTGTTCAGAAGAGACCGAGGTGCAAAAGGGGAGGGTGGCCTTGTATGTTAATGAAAATATCAAACTACAGAAATTCAGAATACATAAAGGAGCCAGAAGAACTGTGGGTCACCCTGGAAACAGGTAATGGGACAGCCATAAGAACTGAGGTTGTCTACAGGCCCCAGACCAGAGGAGGACATAGACACATTACTGTTAGAAGATATACAAAACATGACAGCTAAAGGGAGGTTCTGATAATGGAGACTTCAACATGCAGATGCAGATTGGTCATACCAGAGAACATCTGCCAGAACTAGACTCATAGTGGATTCCCTGCAGGGGAGGGCCCCAAACAACTGGCAGTACAGCAACCAACCCACAAGAGACAGGGCTATCCTAGATCTGGCACTGACTAACAAGGGATCACAGATCTCCAGGTAGAAGGTCACCTGGGGCCAGTGGACCAATGCTACGGCAGGCGGTTCAATTTGGCTACTACATCTAAATCATCCCATTCCAAGGCAAAAATATGGGACTTCAGAGGAGCTGACTTTGATAAGATGGCCAACAGATAAGCCTTACCTGGCAAAAAAAAGAAACACAGGTGAGGAGGTACATGACAAGAGTGGGCAAGCATTATGATACAATACTTGAAGCAACATCCCATTGTGTTAGACAGAAAAGGAAGTGCAAAAGAAGAAGGAAACCACTTTGGTTCTCAAATATAGTAGCAGAAAAGGTCAGAGCCAAAAGGCTGGCCTCTTCAGAAAATAGGAGGAAACACAGCGGGATGAAGATAGGGAGGCATACCAAACTGCCCCCTAAGGGAACAGGTAAGGCAGTAAGGCAGGCAAAGTCCCAAACTGAAGGAAACACTAACACAGAACAGTAAAAGAAGGTGACAAGACTTTCTATAGATACATTAGTGAAAGGAGAAAGTCCAGAGGGGTACTAAAGCTTAATGGAGAAAAGGAGCATGGGAGGAGGAGGACCTCTGAAAAGGCATCTATCCTAAATAGATACTTTGCTCAGTATTTACTGAAGAAGGTAGGCAGGGCCCACAGCTCAAGCATCATGGACACAGGGGAGGAAGTGAGCACTACCCTTCACAAAAGAAAGGGTCCCTACAAGACCTGCTAAGCTCAGGATGATAAGGCAATGGGACCTGATGGCACACCATCCCAGGTACTTAAGGAGCTAAAGGAGGAACTAGCAGAGCCATTAGCAGAATTGTTTAGTGAGTCTCTGAGCACAGGAGAGGTCCCAGAAGACTGGAGAAAGGCTTATGTGATCCCACCCACAAGAGTGGTAGCAGGGAGGAGGCGAGGAACACAGACCGTCAGTCTTACCTCAGTAGTGGGCAAGATTATGGAGGCAACCAAGGAAAGGATAGTGCAACACCTGGAATCCATAGGGGCACAGGATCCAAGACAGCATGGGTTTACAAAAGGAAGGTCCCGTCAAACTAATCTCTAGACAGATTTCGACTGCAACCAGAGTAGTGGACCAAGAGGAGCAGTTGATGTCGCCTACCTTGACTTCAACAAGCTTTTGACACTGTTCCACATAGAAGATTGATAAATAAGCTAGGTAGGCTCGGGTGGGTCAGAGATTGGTCAACTGGGTAGCAAACTGGTTGACTGGCAGAAAACAGAGAGTGGTGGTAAATGGTATACAGTCAGAAGAGATGCAAGTCTGAAGTAGAGGGTACCTCAGGGATCAGTCCTGGGGCCAGTCCATTCAACATCTTCATTAGTGACCTGCAGATGGACTAGAGGGTAAGGCTTGTCTGTTTGCAGATGACACCAAGATCTGCAACAAGTAGATGATCCAGATGGGTGGGCAGAATGAGAAGAGATCTGGATAAACTAGCAGAATGGTCAGAAGAGTGGCAACTGGGATTTAATGCAAAGAAGTGCAAAATCATGCACATAGGGAAGAGAAACCTGAAGCCACTTATAGGCTCGGAGGGAGTTGCTAGCAGTCACAAAGGAAGAAAGAGACTTGGGCATCATCATCACTGATGACCTAAAATCATCAAGCAGACCTCTAAAGCAGTAGGACAAGGCTAGGGGGGGGTGTTGGTGTATTAGTAAGGGGGTATCCTGAAGTCTCGTAGAGGAGGTAATAATCCCTCTGTACAGACGTGGGTGAGCCCCATCTGGGTACTGCGTGCAGTATTGGAGGCCACACTTCACAAGGACATTAACAAATTGAGGGCAGTCAGAGAAGGGCAACCAAAATGGTGCAGGGACTGCATCAGAAGACATATAAGGACAGATTAACGGAGCTCAATATGTATACCCTTGAGCAAAGGAAGGGAGAGGAAGTGATATGATCAGACATTTAAACACCTTAAGGGCATAAACAAGGTGAAAAGAGTCTAACATGTTAAATATAAGAAAATAGCAGGACAAGAGGACACAGCATGAGATTAGAGGGAGAACCGATTAAGGGGAATGTGAGGAAATTCTTTTTTCACAGAAAGGGTGGTAGATGCATGGAATGACACCACAAGAAGTGAGTGGCTATGAATACAGTGCAAGGGCTTCAAACAGGCATGGGATAAGCATAAAGGGGAGCAAGCCACAAATGACTATGAATAGATAGGTCACTGACAGAGCAAAGGCCGATGGGCACATTTATAGGTAGAAAAGAAATGGGCAGACTGGATGGGCCTTCAGCGGTCCTTATCTGCCGTCCAACTTCTATGTTTCTGTGTTTCTATGTTTTCTATACTGAAAAAAGCATAAAGAGAGAGAGTTAAACTGACACTGAAAGGTATACAGAGGAGTGAAATGGTACTGAAAAAGAACACAGAAGGGAAAATAGTACTGAAAAAGTATACAGAGTAAAATGGTACTAAAAAAGTATACAGAGAGAGTTAAAATGAAACTGTAGTCACTCCCTCTGTATTTCTTTTCAGTACCATTTTCACTCTCTCTGTATACTTTTTAGTACCATTTTCACTCCCTCTGTATACTTTTCAGTACCATTTTCACTCCCTCTGTGTTCTTTTCAGTACTATTTTCACTCTCTCTGTATACCTTTCAGTACCATTTTCACTCCCTCTGTATACCTTTCAGTACCATTTTCACTCCCTCTGTGTTCTTTTTCAGTACTATTTTCACTCTCTCTCTATACCTTTCAGTACCATTTTCACTCTCTCTGTATACCTTTCAGTACCATTTTCCTCCCTCTGTGTTCTTTTTCAGTACCATTTTCACTCTCTCTGTATACCTTTCAGTACCATTTTCACTCCCTCTACATTCCTTTCAGTACCATTTTCACTCTCCTCTGTGGACTTTTCGGTACCATTTCCTCCTCTGTGTTCTTTTTTCAGTACCATTTTCACTCCCCTCTGTATACCTTTCAGTACTAATTTCACTCTCTGCCTTTCAGTACCATTTTTTACTCCCTCTGTGTTCTTTTTCAGTACCATTTTCACACCCTCTATATACCTTTCAGTACCATTTTCACTCCCTCTCTGTTCCTTTCAGTACCATTTTCACTCCCTCTGTATACCTTTCGGTACCATTTTCACTCCTCTTCTTTTTCAGTACCATTTTCTCGCTCCCTGTATACCTTTCAGTACCATTTTCTCTCTGTATACTTTTTCAGTACCATTTTCACTCCCTCTGTGTTCTTTTTCAGTACCATTTTCACTCTCTCTGTATTCCTTTCAGTACCATTTTCACTCCGGATCCTGATTGGGCAGGCTGCTATCAGGAAAAGGGATAGGGAGAGGTTGGTAAAGGATGTATTAGCCCGGATACGTGCCAAGGAGAATAGCTTGCCCCATGACCCTACAGAGAAAGACAAACAGGAACTAATAAAAGCGGAAGGATTTTTACCTCACTTTATGGGGGAGCAAAAGCGGAACTGGCGTTGATCAAGTCTAAAACACAGCTATGTGGATCAGGGGAGAAGGCGAGAAGGCGTTGCAAGAAGGTCAAGCAACTGGGAAGCTTCCATATAATTCAAGCGATTCAGTCCGAAAAGGATAGCCGTATAGAAAACCTCCCTGAAGGAGTAGTGGAGGTGGGGTTATTTTGAATCTCTTTATGGGCAGATGAGGAATCCCCTCAGAGGATGAGATTTTGGCCTCCTTTGGGGACTTGAACCTTCCTTCTTTGGAGAGCAACAGAAAAGGGCCCTTATTTCTGGCATCTCCCAAGAAGAAGTGGAAGAGCCATTAGAGGCTCCCTTTGAACAAGACACGGGGCGGATGGCTTCGCCTAATTTTTATAAGGTGTTTTCCAAACAATTGTCACTGCTCTTGGTGTCTTTGTTCAGTGCATCCTTGATGGCCAGTCACTAGACCAATCCCTGTCAGAGGCTCTCATTGTACTGATACTGAAGCCTGATAAGCCATTGGAACAACTTGCAAGTTATAGGCCCTATTTCTCTGCTCAACTACAATGTCAAAATTCTGGCAAGGGTGGTAGCTGAGCGGCTTAAGGTGGTTTACCTACGTTTATGAGTTGGGGCGGGCAGGTCGGATTTATGCAGAGGAGGTCGATAATGACCATTTGAGAATGGTGGCGCATATCTTCTCACGCGTCCGAGGAGGGCAGTGACCCCATGTTCTGGTCTCGTTGGATGCGGAGAAAGCGTTTGATAAGGGTTAACTGGCAGTACCTGTTTGCGGTGATCGTCAATTTGGTTTTCGGATCTTTTTACACAATGGATCAGGTTCATCTATTCTAATCCCACGGCCAGGATCTTGTGTAATGGGGTGACTTCTGATTCTTTCAGGTTATACGTAGGTACACGTCAGGGTTGCCCGTTGTCCCCCCTTCTTTTCAATTTGTACCTCAAACCCCTGATTAAAAGTATACTCTATAATCACGAAATTAAGGGAATCAAGGTGCAGGATAGTATTGTTAAAGTCACCGCCTACACGGACGATCTTTTGGTTCATATCTCACGCCCGAAGGATTCTATTCCGGCTTTGATGGGTATAATACAAGTCTATAGCTCCTTGGCTAATTATAAGTTAAACCCGGGGAAGACGGTAGTTTACCCACTTAATTGGAGGGTATTCAAGCGGGAGGTGATGGAGCTGGGTTTGAAGTGGAAATCGGATGCTATTAGGTATCTGGGTCTCTCCCTATCTAGGAGTGAGAGGCGTATCTGGCAGCTCAATCTGGACTCCTTGGTTCGCATGATTGATTTGGATTTAAGAAGGTTGAAGCTTCCGATCTCGTTGTGGGGAGGATAAGCTTGGTCAAAATGAATGTGTTCCCAGGTTGTTTTATCCGCAATGCTTTGAACATCCTCTCGTTTTCATGGTTCCAAAAGGTCCATGGGCTTATTGCCAACTTGTGTGGGGTTACAAGAAATAGATGGCTTATCATAAGTTGGCAGCTCCCAAATTGTTGGTGGACTTAGATTACCGCGCAGGACTCTACTATTGGGCAGGTCAAGCTAACAAATATCTGAGGTGGGTGCAGGAGTACAGGCTTCATTATACTCCCTTATGGTTACAGATTGAATTGGCTCTCATTAAAGGGCAGGTCTTGTTCCTGAGGATCTCTGTATGTCAGTCCCAATCTCTTGCCGGGCTCTCAAGAACTCCCGATTAGGGTATCGGTGAGAGCTCGCACCCAGCTGTGGTTTTGAAATATTCTCATGCTGACCCGTCTCAGCCCATAAGGGGCAATCCAAGATTTGTATAGGAGGTAGATTTGTAAGGGCAGCCTGGCTGGTGCAGGAGGGGGAGTGTTGTTAAGGGACATAATCTCGGCAGAGGGTAGTGTGCTCTCGGCACCTGGATTCTAACCAAGTTTAAGTTGTCATCTTGGCGATCTTCAGGTTTACCAGCTCCGTCATCTTATAGTTAGTAAATTTGGTAGGAGAGTATTACAGAGACCAATGATTGAGGTTTTCGAGGCATTCTGACTATGGCGGGAATGCCGCATGCTGTTTCAAAAGATATATGCCACGCTGTTTGATTGGGCCTACTCCAGAATTTGCTCCTACTTCTGATAGGCGTCGGTGTTTCTAATGGAAGTTAGATTGAGCGAGGTTGTGTGCACAGCTGTCATAAGGTGATTTCTCAAGTTGGTTAAGATTGATCCAGTTCAAAATACTTCATATATATATTATTCTCCTTAGAAGTTGAGGAGCTTGAACATGATCGGGATGCCTCCTGTGAGGTGCCAGCAGGGGTGGGATTTGTTGCACATATTTTGGCACTGCCCTAAGGTTGTACCGCTCTGGACCAGTATAAAAATGGGGCAGATTCGATTTTGGGGTTGGGTGACCTCTTTACCCCTGAAATTTGTCTAATGGGAGGCAGAATTCTATTCCTTTTAAGAGTAGGAGGTCTCATATTTTGATGATTTCGGCCTCCCTTAAGAGTCTGGTTCTCAGACATTGGAAGGATTCAGTGGTGATTAGTTACGCAGAATGGTTAGAGGAACTACTTGCCAATCTGCGGATGGAGAGGATGATTGCCACTCTTCAGAATAAGCTCCCTAGGTTTAATAAATTATGGGGTCCCCTATATGCCTGTTACACTGTATAGAGATGTTGTTCTCTTCCTTTCTTTTCTGGTTTTTGGTTCATGGTGTTGGGTAGGTACCCCCAGAGCATTGTGGAGGGGTGGGTGGGGGTGGGTTGGGGTGTGGGAGGGGCGGAGGATGTATCACATGTATCATATGATTTAGTGGTTTATGGGTTCATGTACTACTGTTTACCTGGAGATCTTGTGTGTAATTGATACATTCTCTGTATTTAAATGGTTAATAAAATTTTAATGGAAAAAAAAATATTTCAAGTATGGGCTACATGTCACTCAGTAGTAAGGAGCTATGCCCTCTTATTCCTGTCCTGGCAATAGAACAACAAATGTGATCTGGTATTCACTGACCTGGAACTGACATGAGGCGTGATGCAATACAAGGGATAGGTGATGAAGAGGCTAACAGAGTGACAAGGCCTGATATTTGGCCAGATACTAACTGGGCAGGGAATGATGGCTGCCTCCATCAATCTTGTCCCTTGCACAACCGATGCGGTGCATGCCTCCATTTGCAGCAGCTGTGCGACTTTGGCACTGGGACCTGTAATGAATTTGGTACAGGATACCTGGCACATACGGCTTTACTACAAGTGGGCTTGTGGTGCAAGTTGTTTTGGTGTAGGGTGGTGTTTGTGAATCAACCCCAGGTCTCCGATACTAGTGCCATGAAAGGAATTTCTTCAGGTTAATGGTGAGTAGTACTACAGAGTGAGCCAAGACCATGAGGTAGAGCATCAAAATATATGCATATGACAGTTTGTAAAAAAATGCAAGTTTTGCATGATTTGTTGGTGATTATTTATTTATTGAAATTGTTTCACCAGGAAAAGCACATTGAGCGAGAACTGCTCATCTCCCGGTGTGACCTGGGGGAGGGGTACAGTGGGGAAGAGGACAAGGGTAGTCCAGGTCCTGACGTATATACATACAATCACAATACAGTTGAAAACATTTGACAGAAATAGTTGGGCGTAGATGGCAATTTACCCTTACTTATAGTATAGTAGCAATTACATGGGGAAGTCATGCTTTATACCTTGAAAACATATAATTAGATAATACAGCTGCATATGTTTGATAGGAATAGGTGAGTGTGGATTAATACATATACCCTAATAGTCCAGAGTACCAGTTACAATGAGGAAATCCTGCTAAGGTAATGGGTTGTGATATATAATAAGATTGGGGTAAGTGCAAGCTAGCTAGCTCAAAAGTTGGGATCAAGTGCAGTAGTTGGGTGTGGTTAGCGAAGTAGCACCATTGGGTCTACTGGGAGAAGAAATATAGGAGTGTCTGAGGTAGAAAGATTGGAGAGTTAGCTGCAGGACCAGTTTACTGAGCAGTGGTTGGCAAGGGCATAGGATAGTGAGCGGATAGAGGAAGAGTGGCAAATTTCAGAGGGAAAGAGTTCCAGAGTTGAGGGAAGTGGTGAGAGAAGACGGCCTGGCCAGATTAGGTCCGACGTCTGGGGACTAACAGGAGCTGGGAGTCTAGGGACCTCAGAGCATAGGTAGGTGCCAGAGGGGGTGATAGTATGGATGCCAGATACACTTGGAGGCAACCAAACCAGTTCTTTGAGATAAACTTGGCACAGTGTATTAGGTGGCAGTTCTCAAATGTAATGTTTTAATGATTGTAATATTAAAAACTGACAATCAACAAAGAGTTTTACTTAGCTGTGAATTGTTATAATTAAGATTTTTTTGTGGTAGTAGGCAGTTCACTACATTTGCACATACTGCAATAATGCAAAGCATCATGGGAAGCATATGCAAATCCCCACAAAGGAATTTGGACTGGCTTAACTTGAAGCAGAATTGCATGGTGCTGAAAGGCCTCACTATGCAGCCAGCAAAGGCTAAGAACAGCAAACACAGACACATGCCTGTCTGCTGTTCTCAGCCTTGGCTGGTTGCATTGTGAGGCCTTTCATCACCATGCAGTTCTGCTTAAAACTGAGCCAGTTCAAATTCTTTCATGAGGATTTGCATATACTTCCCATTATAGAAACAGACTTTGACAGCAGATAAGGATCGATTGGCCTACCCAGTCTGCCCATTTCCCTACCTATTGAATAAGCTGCAGATCCTAATTAACCAACAACCTACTTCCTTCTACCCCCCACTATAATTAATTGCCTTATATCTGTCCTATACATTCTTGAATTCCCCCACTGTTTTTGACCCCATGACCTCCTCAGGGAGGCCATTCCATGTGTCCACCACCACCTCTGTGAACAAATACTTCCTCGCATTTCCCCTGAGCTGTCCCCCCTCTATCTTCAAATTGCGCACCCTTGTTCTTGCACATCTATTTTTCTGAAAGATGCTACCCTCTTGGACTTTGTTGATTCCTGTGAGGTACTTGAAAGTTCTATAATGTCTCCCCTCTCCCTTCTTTCCTCAAGGGTATACATATTAAGCTTCTTTAGTCTCTCTTCATATCATTTCTGGTGCAGACCCTGAACCATTTTAGTTGCCCTCCCCTGGCCTGCCTACATTCTGTCTATGTCCTTGAGGAGACAGGGTCTCCAGAACTGCACACAGTACTCCAGATGGGGTCTCACCAACTGTCTGTACAGATCGATGACAGCTTCCTGTTTTCTACTGGTGATGTCTCTCCCTATGAATCCTAGGTCCCACGAGCCCTCCTTACTGCCTTATCACATTGACTGCCTGCCTTTAAGTTGTCTGATATGACTACCCCAAGATCCTTTTTCCATTTTTGTTATTGTTAGTACCCCCCCCAATGTGTACTCTTCCCCTGGGTTTTTCTTTCCCAAGTGCATTACTTTGCACTTCTTTGCATTGAATCTAAGCTGCCATTCTTTAGACCATTCTTCCAACCTTGCCAAGTTTCTGCTCATTCTTTCCACCCCCCCTTTGTGTATCAACCCTGTTGCAGATCTTTGTGTCATCTGCAAAGAGGCATAATTTTCCTTCCAGTCCCTCTGCAATGTCACTTATAAAGATATTAATGAGGACCGTCCCCAGTACTGAACCCTGTGGTTCCCCACTAGTAACTCCTTCCCATCTTTGGAGTGGACTTCTGTTTACTATTACCCTCTACTCCTTGTTTTTCAGCCATTTTTTTACTCAGGCTACCACCCTGGGACCCACTCCCAGGCTGGCTAATTTGTTCATTAATCTTTTGTGTAAGACTGTGTCAAATGCCTTGCTAAAGTCTAGGTAGGCCATGTCCACAGCCCCTCCCTGGTCTACTACTTTAGTCACCCAGTCGAAAAAATCAATTAGGTTCATCTGGCATGACCTTCCTGCTGTGATTCCATGCTGCCTTGGGTCCTGTGCCCCATTGACCTCTAGCTACTCAACAATTCTTTCCTTCAGTAGTGATTCCATCATTTTCCCTACCACTGAGGTCAAACTGACAGGTCTGTAGTTTCCTGCCTCTGTCTTGCTCCCACTTCTATGAAGGGGAATCACATCTGCCCTCCTTCAGTCTTCAGGTACTGTACCACACCATCCTCCCATGATTTGTTAAAAAGGCTAGTCAGTGGTGTCACTAGTTCTCCCCTTAATTCTTTTAGAATTCTGGGGTGAATCCCGTCAGGCCCCATTACTTTGTCAACCTTCAGTTTTAGGTGCAGTATCTGTCTGTGCTCTACTGTGCATGCACTGGCAAGTGATGCAATTCTAAATAGTATCCCTAATAGCAGTGGCTCATGTCTAGCACTGTAAGTCACACTGTGCCACATTTGCAAGCACCCCTGCTCCCCCCCATAGTGCTAGATCATGTGTGTGTATGGCATAATTTTTGGTGATGTACAGCAATAGAGTGGGTACAAAGACTTGTTTTGCACCAATTCTGACTGAGTCTTTTGCTTCAGTCCTCCCCACTGGGAATTTAGTGGATGTAGAACCATCCTAAAAATGACTTATTGCCATGTCAGTATGCAGAGGGAGCATGATGAACACTAAAAATAGGCAGAGGAAATCAAAATTAAATTTAATCTGAGCAAACGTATGGCGATCCATCTTGGGGTAAGTAATATGAGATCAAAATGCAAAATAAATCCAAATACCAAAGGTACTGAAAAGCACAAAATATTCAAAATGAAAACTACAGAGAAAAATGAATGATGAGTGGGCATATCATTCACCATCCAAGGACTGATTTACTGCCTAAAAATCTCAAAGTGAACACAGTTATGAAGAACTCTGCCCACCCACACTCCAAAATTCAAATCACAGGAGTAATTAACAATATATCATGGATGAGGGAGACAAAAAGGAACATCATGAAAAAATGGACTTACTTCCAACAGTTACAGCACTGTCTACCCACCTGTGAAGTCACAGCACTGACCCCTAACCCAACAGTCACTGCACTGCTCCCTACCCCTGACAGTAAAAGGACTGACCCCCACCCCCAACAGTCATTGCACTTTCCTCCCCCATACAGTCACAGTACTGACCACCCACCCCTGGCAGTAACAGCACTGATCCCCACCCATGACAAACACAGCACTGATCCCCTACTCCAAACAGTTACAGCACTGTCTACCTACCCCAATAGTCACAGCACTGTTCCCCATCCAGCAGTCATAGCACTCACCACCCACACTCCTGATAATCACTGCACTGATCCCAAAGCCCAACAGTCACAACATGGACCCCCACCCTCAACAGTCAGAGCACTATCCCAACCCCCGACAGTCACAGCACTGACTACCATTACCTGGCAGTCACAGCACTGACCCCCTTAACAGTCACAGAACTGACCCCCACCCCCAACAGTAACAGCACTGACTCTCCACCCCAACAGCACAGCACTGCCACAACCCCAAAAGACACAGCTCTGTCCCCCCACCCATGACAGTCACAACACTGACCCCTATGTGATATTCACAGCACTGATGTCCCTACCACTGACAGGCACCGCACTGACCCCACCCATTCACAGACTGACAGTCACAGCAATGGCACCCACCTCCATCAGTCACAGCACAGTTCTCCACCCTTGACAGTAACAGCACTAAGTCCCACTAACAGTCACAGCACTGCTCCCCAGTCTCTAACAATCACAGCCGTGACCTCTACAACTGAGTTAACGCTGTCCCCACCAGTCATAGCACTACCTCTCCAACCATCACAGCACACTGTCCCTTACACTCAACAGTCTCAGCACTGCCTCCCAACTCCAGTCTAGACACTGGCCTAACAGCAACCACATCACTGACCCCACTCCCAACAGTCACAGCACTAACACTCAAGTGCCAGCAATCACAGCATTGATCCCACCCAGCAGTCACAGCACTGACTCCCCACCCATGACAATCACAAAACTAAGCCCTCCACCCCAAGAGTCACAACACAGTCCCCCACCACTGACATAGCACTGTCCCCCACCTACAGTCATAACACTGACCCTTCCTACCCCAGTATGAACACTGTCCCCCACACTACAGTCAAAGCACTAAAACACCGCCCCAGTCTGGACACTGATCCCCACCTAAAAGTCACAGTACTGATCCCTCCTCCATAGCAGTCACAACACTAACCTCTACCATGAACAGCCACAGCACTGACCCACCCCAACCACCAAAAGTCACAGCACTGACCCCTACCCCTAACAGTCACAGCACTGACCCCCCCAGTCCAGTCTGGACACTGCTAAAAACCTAACAGTCACAGCACTGTCCATGCAAAGCAGTCACAGCCACTGAACCTGGCAGTCCAATTTTCACAGCACTGACCTGCCACCCCCAACAATCACAGCAATGATTTCACTTCCCCGGCAGTCATAGCACTGACGCCACTCACCCCAGACAGATACAGCAGTGGCTTTCCACTCCTCCAGTCACAATACTGAACCCCCCACACATGACATGACACTGCCCTCACCTTACAGTCACAGTATTGACCTTCCCGCCCCTCACAGTCACAGCAATGGTCCCTCCCCATCCCAGTCTGGACCCTGCTCAACACTCAGTAGTCACAACACTTACACCTATCCCTAACAGTCACACCACTGACTCCCAACCCCCATAATCAAAACACTGGCACCACATCCACAACAGTCACAACACTTCTACCCCATTCCTGACAGTCATAGCACTGCCCCCCACTCTGGACAGTAACAGCACTGACCCCCACCCAACAGTCATAGCACTGACTTCTTTCCCACAACAGTCATAGCACTCCCTCCCCAAATACCAACAGTCACAGCACTGGCCCATACCACCTAATAGTCATAGCACTGATCACACAGTCCATTCTGGACACTGACCAACACCTTGCAGTCACAGCACTGATGGCCCCACCCAGACCCCTACCATGAACAGCACTGCCCCACACTCTCAACAGTCATAACACTGACCACTCTATCCACGACAGACACAACACTGCCCCCCACCACCCACAGTCACAGCACTGAACCACTCACTCATGTATGCACACTGCCACCAATCAACAGTAACAACACTGACCCCCACCCATCCCCAGCAATAATAACAATGACACCCCATCCAAGTCTGGACCCTGCTCCACATCTGATAGTCACAGCCCTGACCCCCAGCCCTCTCAGTCACAACATTGCCCCACCTCCAACAGTCACAGCACTGACTCCCACCCCCAAAATTAGACGCCTAAACCCTTATCCAACAGTCACAGCAATGCCCCCTCACAGCGATGCCCCCTCACAGTCTAGAGACACTGCTCCACCCACCATTCACAGCATTGGCTCTCACTAACAACTGTCACAGCACTGATTCCCCTAACAGTCACAACGCTAACCTCCAACCTGAACGGTCACAGCACTAACCCCCCCACCCAGTCACAGCACTGACCTCAAAACAGTCACAGTGCTGACCCTCCACCCCTAAAAGGCACAGTTCTGCCCCTCAACCCTGACAGTAACAGTAGAAACCCCCCACCTAACAGTCACAGCACTGACCCCCAACATCTAACAGTCACAGCACTTACGCTCTCCCTTAAATGGACACTGCCCACCATTCAACAGTCATATCACTGAACTCCCACCCAACAGTCACAGAACTGTTCCCCATCTGCAATAGTCACTGTGCTGACCCCCGACCCTAGTGTGGATGCTGCTCCACCAACAGTCGCTTCACTGACCACCACCCCCAACAGTCACAGCACAGACTTTCAACTGCCAGCAGTCACAGCATTAACCCTCCTGACCAGGGGTGTAGCCAGGCATTTCAGATTTGTACACCAACCTGCCACACTGCTACACCCTCCCCTACTGTTGTTCATGCCTGCCCCCCCCCACAACTCAAGTCCAAGGTTCCTGGCTCCAATCAGATGATTCCCACACTAGACCTGCTGTCGGTCTGTGCTGCTAGTGCAGTGCTTGCTGCCCACTGATAGACACCACTGACTGCACCACGAGTCCAAGACCATAGCAGAAATTTCTTCTCTCTCCCCCACAGGTAGGCAGATTTGCTCCACTTGCCACTCCACATGAAGTCTTTTTTTCTTTTAGCTGGCTCTGAGTCTGTTCTTCCGTCTGCTGCTCCTCAGTTTTCTACTGCTTCTCTCGCTCCCAGTACAATTGAACTAATAGTATGACTTCTAACTTTGTTGGGGCATTTAAACTTCCTATCCGAGACTTGCCACACCCCTTACCATATGCCACAGCCAATTACTATGCAGGCAGACCATGTGGACCAAATTGAGACCTTCAGCTTCAACATCCGTGGTCCACTCTCCACTCCCCCAAAACAAACCAGAGCAAAGAAAAAGCCTGCAAAGCTAAAGAAAGGAATTTAAACGTGATGGACTAGAGAGGACAAAGCAATGATGGCCATGTTGTTTGCTACCCCCTGCTACTGAATTTGGTATGCCATGGCTTACTTGGAGTATCAGTAGCTATGCCCTTGCTCCTGACCTAGCAGTAACAGCATTAACCCACACCTGCAACAGTCACAACACTGACCTCAACTCCTAAAAGTCACAACACAGCCTCCCACCCCTGACAGTCACGGCACTCCCCCCCCAATCCAGCCTGAACACTGCAACCAACACACATTTGTTACAGCACAAACCCACCACTGATCCCCACCTAACAGTCACAGCACTGACCCCTACAGTGGAGTCTGGACACTGTCCAATGCCCAAGAATCACAGCACTAACCACCCACCACAAGAGTCACAGCAATGACCCTACACTGCCAACAGTCATAACACTGACCACACCCCCAGCAGACACAGCACTGTCCCCCACCCCCAACATTCACAAAACTGAACCCCTCCACCAAAGTCTGGAAACTGCCCCCACCCATCAATAACACCACTGATCTCCCCATCACAAACAATAACAGCAATGACCCCCACCCCAGTCTGGACCCTGACCCACACCAAAAAGCCACAGAACTTAACCACTACCAACAGTCACAGCATTGACCCCCAACCTCCATAGTCACAGCATTGACTCCCAACCTTGACAGTCATGGCACTACCCCCCACACGGACAGTCCCAGCACTGACCCCTACCCCAGCAATCAGAAGAATGCCCCCCACCCAAAAGAATCACAGCACTGGCACCTCACACCCAGTTGGACACTGCCCCCCACTCAACTGTCACATCACTGACCCACCACCTCCAAAAGTCACAACACTGCCCCATTCTATGAACAGTCACAGCACTGACCCCAATCCAGTCAAAGCAATGACCCCAACAGTCACTGCACTGATCCCCCACCCCCAAAAGGCATAGTGCTAACCCCCACCCCCAAAAGGCACAGCGCAGCTCCCACACCCCCATCAATCACAGCACTGACCCTGACCCTCGACAATCACAGCACTGATCCCAATCTCAGTCTAGACTCTGCTGCACCCCCAGTAGGATCACTGAACCCCACTCCCAATGATCACAGCACTGACCCCCAACAGCCAACAGTCATGTCACTGACCACAACCCAGCAGTCACAGCACTGACCCCCTACCCTCAACAGTCACAACACTGACCCCCAACCCCAACAGTTACAACAGAGGCTGCTCACACCGTCAAAAATAGTCAAGGACCCGAATGGTAGATTCGTGTTTGTGGTAGGCCTCTTGAATGGGAAGGAAGTACTTTTAGGGAGCATTTACAGGCCAAACCAAGACTCCCCTAATTTCTTTGTGCAGATTATAAAAAATTACCCCCTTTCTTTCTCGTCCATCCCGACATGATATTGGGGGCTTAATTCTTAACTTGGTGTGTATGACCCAGTAATGGATAAGAATGGTCGTACCAGGAAGGGATTATCCCCAGCCCAACATGCCCTCAGAGACCTTATGGTTCAACTTGGACTCTGTGACAGTTGGAGGGTATTCCACCCCACTGACAGGGACTATACCTTTACTTCCCTGGTCCACAAAACATCATCAAGAATAGATTACGTGCTTATCTCCCGAGTCTATATACCCCAAGTTATCGATGTCCTGATACAATCTGGCCCCCCGTCAGATCATTCCCTTGTCTGCTGTCACCTATCTATTGAACCCCCAAGTAGAGGTGGAGGTAGATGGAAACTAAACGACCAATTATTAAAGGACCCTAAGCTAGCTGGTATGGTTCAGGATCATATTGATCTGTTTATAGCACACAATCAAGGTACCACCCAGAGGCCGGATATAGAGTGGTGTGCTTTTAAAGCCTACCTAAGGGGAGTGTTTATAAGTTTAGCCTCTAACAGGAAGAAAGAAAGGGAAAGACAAATGTCCCTCCTATTATCCCAGATAAGTTTAATCGAAAAAAGAGTTATCCCCAAACACTTCTGAAACCATAGTACAAGAACTCATTAAATTAAGGGCAGCCTATCTTGAGCTGCTCCGGGAAAAAGCAGAATATGCTATTATTAAAACTCAGGCATCATTTACCGACCAAGGTGAGAAAGCTGGAAGGCTATTAGCTCAAAGGATTAAACAACATGAATCCTTGAGACACATAGCATCGATTCAACTCGGTCTGATGGGCTGGCGAAACCTCCAGAAAAAAAATTGGGAATGAATTCTTAACTACTACAAAGAACTCTATGGCCCAATGGTAAACCCTCCAACCCAGCCCCAACTAGATAATTATTTACAAGAGGCCAACCTGCCTAACCTTACTGAAGATCAGCAAAGGGAGCTAATATTACCAATTACATGTCAGGAAATATATAAAGTCATAAGCATTCTGCCTTTAAACAAATCTCCAGGAGTTGATGGATTCTCAGCTTATTTTTATCAAAGATTTAGGACCTCCATCACCCCTATGATGCTCTCTTTGTTCCAATACATACTGTCAGGAGCCCCTGTGGATGCCTCACTATTTGAAGTGCTAGTAGTACTTATTCCTAAGCCCGGAAAAGAGCCTGAGTTGGTTACCAATTATCGACCAATTTCCCTTCTAAATCAGGATGTTAAAATTCTGTCCAAATTATTAGCGTGCCGTCTCAGCATAATTCTCCCTAGTATTATTGGTTCAGAACAAGTGGGTTTTATGAGGGGTAGATCTTCATCGGATCATCTTTGTACCCTGTCTCATGTCTTCTCAGCGACCAGGGATGCTCCCTACCCTGCCGCTCTGGTCTCCCTGGATGCCGAGAAGGCATTTGACAGGATTAACTGGCAGTACCTATTTAGTACTTTAAAGGCATTTAAATTTCCTGACACCTTCCTGACATGGGTTGGATCCCTTTATAGCTCCCCCAGGGCAAGAATAGCAGGAAACGGTGCAATCTCGGATCCATTTACGCTTTACTCTGGTACTAGGCAAGGGTGCCCCTTGTCCCCTTTATTGTTTAACATTTACTTAGAGCCATTGATCCGTAAGCTGGAGGCCAGCCCAGAAGTGCAAGGAATTCCTATACACCCTTGTGAGGTTAAGGTAGCAGCCTATGCGGATGACCTGCTCCTTCACTTGGCCAACCCAGTCGCATCTCGTTCCCCAATGTTAAATATCATAAAGTCTTTCAGTAAAGTGTCAGATTACAAATTAAATGTCAGTAAAACAGTTGTCTTCCCTCTCAATCACAAATTGAATAAAACAGATATACTACAATTTGGAGTTGCCTGGAAGCAGGACTCTCTGAGATACCTAGGTATTGAACTAGCAAGGCAGTCGGGTAATACCATCAAACTAAATCTGGACTCGTTATGCCAAGTGATAACCCAAGATCTGAAGAGGTGGGCCTCATTACCAATCTCCATTTGGGGGAGAATCAATCTGTTAAAGATGAATGTATTTCCAAGGCTCCATAACCCCCTGGCTTTGCTTAACGTTTGGTTACCGATATCATGGTTCAAAAGGTCAATAGTCTTTTATAAAGTTTATCTGGGCCAACAAAGCCCTAGGATAGCTTTTACAAATTGGGGCTCTAAAGCGAAGTGGCTGCCATGCATTTGCAATATAGGTTTTACTTCTGGCGTAGAGCCATATTAATAAATGCCTGAGATGGTTAGAGCCAGAAACAACCGAGTACACCCCGAGATGGCTCATCATAGAGCTAGTGAAGATCAGAAATAATGGTATATATCTGGAATCATTACTGCATATCAAGGAGAGCCTTCTTCCTAATACATTTAAGAATACCCCCATAGCATTATCTATCAGGATTCACACTCAATTTTGCTTCCCTCAAATACAACAATACAGGGGACTTGAGTCAGCATCTGTTCAATAACCCCAATTTCAAGATTGATGGCAAATGCATCCCAGCAACCTGGTTACCCCAGTTGAAAGGTATCCCACTGTACGCTTTAAAGGGAGAGGGAAATACCTGGCTTCCAGCCCAAGATATAAAGCAAAAGTTCAAGGTCCCAACTAAACTGTTTTTCAGAATTATCCAATTGAGACATTTATTGATTAAAACTCTTGGGCATAAACTAGAATCAAATAGTAATCTTTCCCTCACAGAAGAGTGGAAACGCTTGGTGGGATCCCAGAATGCAGTGTCCAAAATTTATGGAGCTGTATATAACTGGTTGTACCCAGAAAGTTTTGGACTGACTCACTATTGGTCCACCCATTTCCCAGACTGTAGCCTTAACTGGGAGGAACTGTGGTCTAACTGTCATAGGTTCATAACACAAGATAGATTGAGACTGATGCAGATGTACATTTTGCATAACCTTCATTATTCTCCCAAGAAATTAGCACGATTTGGCTTGAGTGTCTCCTCTATGTGTGTGAGATGTTCTAATAGCGAAGGCACCCTGTATCACATTTTCTGGTCTTGCCCCCCAAAATAGTCCCTCTATGGGCGGCCATTCAGAGTAAAATCGATCCAATCCTGGGGCTTGCAGGCCTTTTTAAACCGGAAATATGTATTCTGGGGGACTTTTCTGACATTGGATTCCGGAATAGGAAATTCTACATGGCCTTGATTTCCATGACCCTCAAGAAAGTAGTGTTAAGGCATTGGAAGGATCAAGCAGAAATCAAGTATGGAGAATGGTTAACAGAGCTACTGGCGAGTCTGAGAACGGAAAAGGCCATTGCAAGCTTATCCAATAGATTGGGAAGGTTTAAAGAGATATGGGACCCCTCTTTTACACACTGTTCACAATTTAAAAGAAAATACTGGTAAGAACTCTATAAATTGGTCATATAGACAAAATGGAAATGTTGGAATTGTGGAATCATACTGATTATGTAGTACATTGGTGCTGTACTTTGGGGGGGGGGGACATAGGGGTGGAAGGTTGGGAGGGAGGGGACAGACTTTGTCCACTGTATTCTGTCATTGTATAAAGGAACTGTACTTGACTGTCTGTCGGGTATGTGATAAAACTAATAAACTTCAAATGGAAAAAAAAAAAACAACAGAGGCTCCTCTACCCAACAGTCACTACACCGCCTCATCATCTAACTGCCCCCATCAGTCTGGACACTGCCCCCCCACCTTTAACAGTCACAGCACTAACCCCCACTGCCACTCACAGCACTGACCCTTGTCACAAATGCACTCAGCAGGTCAGGCCCTCTTCTCCCAGAGTGAAAACCTCCGAGCACAGTATTGTGAACAGGTAACAGAACAGGGTAACCCTCCTGTCTGCTTGTGGGTCAGAATCACCCTTTGGTCTCATGTTCTGGGGGGAATTCAAACTGTGAACCTTATGCTAGCATACCCAAATGTACAGGCTCAGATAATCTGCTCTTCGAGGGGATGCCCGATATCTTTCGCCTAAGGGCGCCTAACCAAGTATCCAAAATGAACCCTTAAAGCTCTATAAAAGACCTTAGGTATATTCTTACCTTTTCCCAGTTTGGTAACACCATTAAGCTAATGAACAGCTGTCAATCTTTACCCTCCTTACATCACATGCAAAAAGGAACTTCGAAAACACACCCAGGCAGTCTTTTTAAATGAAATGTTTACTTAAAAATAGATAAAAATATGTAAATTGTAAACACAGAACACTATATCACAAAGCATATAATCACTTAAAAGAAAACAAGGAAAAGTACAAACATAAACTCCTACCACAATACAATTAGACTTTTTCTATCTAATCTATTACCTTCTTACAGTGCTTAAGTTAGTTCTTGTTTCTTAACATCCCACAAAGAAATGTCTCTAACATCAGACACAGATCATAGGTTAAACTGTGTCTGTCTCACACACTCCTTCCACGATATCATCTAGCTCCTCCTTGTTAAATATAAAAAAAATTATGCAAACAATGATCTTCCTGTCAGGAGATATTTCAAATAAGGTGACATCAGCAAAAACTAATTTCCCAATTTGACTCCTTAATTAACATCCCATCTTTGATCTCAAACAGTTCCTATTCCCAGGCATTTCAAATGATTTTATGACTTTTAGCACCATAGTCATATAACAATGTCTTTTTCCTCTAAACCATCATAAAAGTTTACGATCGCTATATCCTGTTAGCTGGGTCATTTCTAATTAAGTAAGATAAACAGGAGACCCTTAATTAAGGCTCTCTAGTATTTTAATTATCTCCTGGTTTCAGGTTAATATATCCTGTTATTTCCACTAAAACTTGACCCATGGCACAGCTGCCTTATGGAGAAAAATCACACACTACATTTTTATATTACAAATATCAAAGAACAGTCATAACCAGCTGGCCAAGCATCACAATTCTCCCCACCTAGACTGAATTTGGGGGCTCTATCCCCTGCATGGGATGGGCTTCCCAAATCAGTTCACTCCTCATAAAGATATGAAAGGCCATCGCTGTTCTGATTGGTTGCTCCAGCCCTATGTAAGATTGGCATGTCATACCCTTCCGAGGCAAGAATCCATCTTGACAGTCTACCATTAGTTTTCCCCATTTGCGTCAGCCAAACCAGGGGGTTGTGGTCAGTGTGTATCTCAAAATGCTGCCCATATAAGTATGGCTCTAACTTCTTTAGGGCCCACACCATGGCAAGACACTCTTTTTCCACAGTAGAGTATGCCTGCTCCCTGGGAAGTAACTTTTTACTCAGGTACACTACAGGGTGATTTTTCCCTTGGTTGGATGTCTGACTCAGTACTGTCCCAATACCCACATCTGAGGCATCAGTCTGAATTATAAAGGGTCTGCTATAGTCAGAACTTGTCAACACAGGAGCACTGCACAGTGCCTCCTTTAGTCTGGTAAAGGCTTTTTCACAGGCTGGTTCCCAGGTAATTTTCTTAGGCATCCTTTTCTTGACCAGGTCAGATAGGGGAGCAGCTAAGGCACTGTAATTAGGTACAAATTCTCTATAGTACCCTGCTGTCCCTAGAAAACTCCTGACCTGCTTCTGCATTTCTGGTCTGGGCCATGCCTTGATCACCTCTATTTTTACTTGGTTAGGATGGAGCTGTCCCCGACCTACAACATGCCCAAGGTATGCCTCTTCAGTCATGGCCACCTGGCACTTCTCAGCTTTGACAGTGAGCCTGGCCCTCTGTATCCTGCCCAGCACTTCCCTAAGGTGGGAAAGGTGTTCCTCCCAGCTGGCACTAATGATGGCAATGTCATCCAGGTATGCCATGGCGTACTCCTCAGCATCATTTAACACCTGGTTCACCAACCTTTGGAAAGTGGCCTGGGCGTTCTTCATTCTGAAAGGCACTACTTTAAATTAGAATAAGCCTATTGGAGTGATGAAGGCTGACCTCTCCCTAGCTCTTTCCATTAATTCTACCTGCCAATACCCCTTTGTCAGGTCAATAGTCATAAGGTAGGTCACCCCTCCCAACTTGTCCAGGAGTTTCTCCATCCAGGGCATCAGGTGGGTGTCTGACTTTGTGACTGCATTCAGTCCACGATTGTCCATGCAGAAACGAGTAGCGCCATCTGGCTTGGGCACAAGGACTATAGGTGAGGCCCAGGGGCTGTGGGATCTCTGGATCACCCCTAAATCGAGCATTTCTTCCACCTCCCTCCTAATGTCCTTTTGGACAGCCTCTGACACCTGATGTGCTGTCCACCGTATGGATGTCTATGTCCCTGTCTCCACATCGTATGTTGCTAAGGGGGTTAGTCCAGGCTTAGTGCTAAACAGGGGGGCAAAGTCTGCTAAAACCTCCCTTACTTCCTGGATCTTGTCTAGAGCCAGCTGGGGAGACAGAGGACCCCTGCTTGCTTTCTTCCACCAAGTCCAGAAAGGGGTCTTCTTCGTCCATCCCCTCCGCAGGACTACATTCTGCAAACACCATGTCAGCCCTATTAGCATATGGCTTCATCATGTTGACTTGATACATCCTTCCTGTCTGTCTTCTGTCAGGTAACTCTATGATATAGTTCACATCATTTACCTTCCTAACTACTTGGTATGGTCCTGCCCACTCAGCCTGCCACTTGTCTTTCCTGACCGAATAACGAACATGAGTTTCTGACCCACCGTGTATGAGCAAACTCTGGCTCAGCGGTCATACCACACTTTTTGTTTCTGTTGAGCAGCTGCCATATTGCTCTGGGCTGTCCTCATAAGCTCCTTCATCCTTTCCCTAAACCTATGGATGTAATCCACTATGGGAGTTCCCTGGGTGGTGCGCTTGCCTTCTCAGTCCTCCCATGATCAAGTCTAGGGGCCCATGTACCCAGCGTCCATATAAGAGCTTGAAGGGGAAAAATCCTATTGACTCTTGGGGCACCTACCCATATGCAAACAACAGGTGGAAAAGGTATTTCTCCAGGTCTCTCCCATGTTGTTCAGCAAATGCTTGCAGCATTGACTTCAGGGTACCATTAAATCTTTCCACAAGTCCATTGGCTTGTGGGTGATAATGTGTCGTGCATCTCTGCACCACCCCACACTTCTTCCACAAACATTTCATCAGGTCCGACACGAAGGAACCCCCTCGATCGGTGATAATCTCCTGCAGAAACCCAACATGGGAGAAAATCCCAAGTAAGGCATCTGCCACTTTGTCTGTCCTCAATGAGGATAGGGTGACTGCCTCGGGGTACCGGGTGGCAAAATCCACCACAGTCAGGATGAACCTCTTCCCGGAGGTGCTGGGGGTATTTAAATGTCCCACAATATCCATTCCCACCCTCTGGAATGGCCTGTCTACTATGGGCAATAGAATTAGGGCAGCTTGGGTTTTCTTACTGCCTTCCCTATTTTTTGGCACCGGTGACAAGACCTGCAATACTCCTTCACCTGCTGGGTGAAGTTGGGCCAATTGAAATTCTGAGCCAACCACTGCATAGTGCGTGTGATTCCAAGATGACCAAACAAGGGAATGTCATGTGCAATCTTGAGCAACTGCTCATGATACCCCTGGGGAATGACAAGCTGCTTGCCTATCACCCCTCCCTCTATCTGCACAGCCTGAGTATACATCAGTCCATTTTCCCAATAAACCTTATGTTTACCAGCACCTCCCTGTGCTTCATCAGAGTCTGCCCAAGCCCTCAGCTTCTCTAGACCAGGGTCACTTTTCTGAGCAGCTGCAATCTCCTTACACATTCCCAAGGCATGAGACAGGTTCCCTTCAGTCTTTAAACTAGGGTTCCTAGCACTAGCATCAGGGCACTCAGGATCACTGTCATCCCTATCTCTCTGACAATGGGTCACCCCTCCTTCTTCGGAGTAACCCTCCATAGCTGTGTGGTTAACTGCTACTGGGGAAATTTCTACCCCCTTTTCATTAGTCTCCATATCAGGAGACACAGGCTGGGGAACCAGTCTCCAAGTGGTTTCCACAATGGTTTCTGTGGGGTCCAGGAAACTACAATTTCCCCTTCCCACTTGGCTATGGGTAACTGCACACACCATTCTCTGTTTGAAATTGTTGCAAAGGATGATGTCAACTGCTAACATTTTGGCTACAGCCACCTGTTGCACAGTTCCCCCTGTTTCACCCCAGTCTAGAAAAACACTAGGGAGGGGCAATGTTTTCTCCTCACCACTAAAGTCTTGCACAGTGACATATTTATTGGGTGTAAGTTGACCAGTCTGTACCAGATCCCCTTTTACCAATGTCAGGGATGCCCCTGTGTCCCTTAACCCTTGTGTTTGTACACCATTCACTATGACTGGGTGCATGTGTTCCCTCATGTTCACAGGCATGCTTCCAGGGACACAAAAACAACCCACTTCTTTCCTAGCCCCCTGTTGCGTAGTGCTCTCCCTTTTGGGACACTGTCTGGCAATATGCCCAGTTTCTTTACAAAACCAACATTAGTTTCTTTTCTCAGAGAACTCTTTTCTTTGAAACCTGGGGCTAACTGGTTTCTGTGGAGGCAGTGAGGGTTTTAGCTTCCCTGAAGGTGTGATTTTCCCTTTCTGCACTGCCACATCCACCCCATTCACTCTCAGAGTAAGTCTGCTCTTGGCATAGCGGTCCATGAGTTCAGCAGCCTCTTGCACTGTTTTGGGATCTCGGTCCTCCAGCCAGGTTTTCAGCTCTGCTGGGTATGCCCAAAAAAACAGTTCTAACAAAATAGCATTTTCAATTTTATCTACAGAGTTTGCTTCAATTCCTTCCCACCTACGTTTTAAAAACTGACCTTGTTTTGTGGTTAGCTCCTCATAGCTCATATCAGGGCTTCTCCGGAGGTTATGGAATTTAGCTCTGTAGGCTTCAGCAGTTAAATCAAACTTTTTTTAAAAGTGCAGCTTTAAGTTTGCTGTAAGCATTACTGTCTTCATTGCCTATTTGACCCAATGCGTCCCTAGCCTTCCCGGTAAGTAGTGGGGATAGCTGGAAGCTCCTGAGCCCTCTAGGAATTTTAGCCTGAATACAAACTTTTTCAAGGAAATTTAAAAAGGCATCCATATCCTCCCCCTCTTTAAATTTGGATATCAATTTGGAATTCAATTTCTAACCCAGTCCTGTAGTGCCAGTTAAACCCAAGCCACTTACCTGCTCTGGTGCTGGTGGTTGGAGTCGTAGCTTCTCCAGTTCATGTAGCCTCTGGCGATCACGCTCCTCACGGTCTGCCTTTTGCTGTTCTTGCTCCCTCTTCTACTCTGCAGCTCATTGTTCTCGCTTCTCTTCCCTCTGGAACTTCAGATCCATTTTGCATAACTCAATCTGCAGCCTGATTGCTTCTGGCTCCAGAATGCTGGTGACCCTCACCTGCTGCTGTGGCCCTTTTCTGGCACTGGCCCTGCTGTCATCCTCACTGGATCTGGACACTGCTCTGGCCACTGCCTGCTCCATGCTCAAGGTTTGGTCTTTTAGAATCACATTCTGTGACTCGATGCTCTGGGCATCTGCTGCCATCATGGCATCCATGAAGTTCAGCTTGGTGGCTCTCCCCTCACACAGGACTCCTCTGTCCTGGCACAACTGCCTCAAGTAGTCTACATTGTGCCCACTGTAGTTGGAAGCCATCTTCTTACCTAACTATGGCTACTCTAACTTGTACTTTAGAAAAAAAAATAAAACAGGTAGGAACTCGACTGTAAGCAAAATTATAAAGTTCTGTTTCCTTTTTAAAAATAAATCACTGTCTTATTTTGCAAATGAGCTGTACAGTATCAAGATAACACACTGAACAATTAAAGCTTGTGTTACCAAATGTATCTGCACCACTGCCAACCAATCTGTCACAAATGCACTCAGCAGGTCAGGCCCTCTGCTCCCACAGTGCCAACCTCCGAGCGCAGTATTGTGAACAGGTAACAGAACAGGGTAACCCTCCTGTCTGCTTGTGGGTCAAAATCACCCTTTGGTCTCAAGTTTTGGGGGAATTCAAACTGTGAACCTTATGATAGCGTACCCATATGTACAGGTTCAGATAATCTTCTCTTCAGGGGGATGCCAGATATCTTTCACCTAAGGGCACTTAACCAGGTATCCAAAATGAACCTTAAAGGGGACAGGAAATTTCTGCTAAGTGGCAGCAGTTAGCAATGTTCCTAGTAAAATAAATGAAAGCCTGGCCTCCAAATGAGCCATATTTAACTGTATTTTAATAAGCACTGATGTGAAAAACTGTGTTTTCAGTTGCTTTCTTTTTATAAGCAACATTATGTTACAGTTATTTTCATGGAACCAGTAATTTGGAGTGTTTATTATGTCACAGTTTGTGTACAGAATGCTAAACATGAGCTATTGCCCTATCAGAACCACGCTTAGAGTTCTTTGCTCAAACCATGACATAGTTAAAACTCCAGATCACAGGTTCCATGAAGAGAATTGTAACAGATTGCTGCCCATAAAAACAAAACAATGCAAAATACAGCTTTTCACATCACTTTTCGTTCAGGTACAGTTAAATATAGATCATTTAGGCTTATGGATATCATGTCTGTAAATGGGAAAATTATAAACAGCTACCAATTAGAAATAATTTCCTGTCCTCTTTAAAACTCTATAAAAGACCTTAGGTATATTCTTACCTTTTCCCAGTTTGGTAATACTATTAAGCTTATGAACAGCTGTCAGTCTTAACCCTCCATACATCACATGCAAAAAGGAACTTCGAAGACACACCCAGGCAGTCTTTTTAAATGAAATGTTTACTTAAAAATAGATAAAAATATGTAAAATGTAAACACAGAACACTATATCACAAAGCATATAATCACTTAAAAGAAAACAAGGAAAAGTACAAACATAAACTCCTACCACAATGCAATTAGACTTTTTCTATCTAATGTATTACCTTCTTACAGTGCTTAAGTTAGTTCTTGTTTCTTAAGAGCCCACAAAGATATGTCTGTAACATCAGACACAGATCATAGGTTAAACTGTGTCTGTCTCACACACCCCTTCCATGATGTCATCTAGCTTTTCCTTGTTAAATATAAAAAAATTATTCAAACAATAATCTTCCTGTCAGGAGATATTTCAAATAAGGTGACATCAGCAAAAACTAATTTCCCAATATGACTCCTTAATTAACATCCCCTCTTTGATCTCAAACAGTTCCTATTCCCAGGCATTTCAAAGGATTTTATGACTTTTAGCACCATAGTCATATAACAAAGTTTTTTTCCTCCAAACTGTCATAAAATTTTACGATCGCTATATCCTGTTAGCTGGGTCATTTCTAATTAAGTCAGATAAACAGGAGACCCTTAATTAGGGCTTTCTGATATTTTAATTACCTCATGGTTTCAGGTTAATATATATCCAGTTATTTCCACTAAAACCTGACCCATGGCACAGCTGTCTTATGGAGACAAATCACACACTACATTTTTATATTACAAATATCAAAGAACAATCATAACCAGCTGGCCAAGCATCAGAACCCTCACCTCAAACAGTCACAGCAGTGACCCCCCCACTCGTTACAGCACTGCCCCCCCAAACAATGGCTGCACTAGCACCACATCCAAATAGTCACAGTGCTGACCTCTTCCACCACCCGAAAGGCACAGCATTTTCCCCTCACCCCCAGACACAGCAGTATCCCCACAAGTGGTATGCACAGAGTCAATTAGCAGGAGGGTGACATAATCTTCAGAAAGCTAGGGGAGTACGGGTGCATGCTCCCCCAGAAAAAAACCAAAACGTTAACAATTAGTGCAAATGGTGCATTTTCTTGCATTTTAGAGGAGTGTTTTATACAGTACATCTCTGAAACACACATGCTTAACCAAAGTATCAGGCTCAGACACCTCACTGATCACCCCCTGAAACAAACTATGTCAGTTGTCATAGCAAAACTGCATTTCACATGTCCCTCCCATTTATTTATTCATCATATTAGAGTTAAAACCTTAGAGACAGAGACTCCTTTACAAAGGCTCCACGTCAGAGTAGTACAGAGATAACAGACAGAGACAGAGACAGATTTCATGGTACAAGTGAAAATTCAACAATTAGCAAGCATACAATGATTTTTCAATGCAATACAGATCTATTTACAAAAGATCAGAGCAAAAGAACTCATGACAAACACAAGCTGTTCACCAACCCAACCATTCCTCAAGGCAGACAGGCTCATTCCCAAACCATACCTCTCCCTTCTCCCCACCAAAAGAAATGGCATAATTTGGCTGCTCTCTCTTATGAGTGCAGTTACTTACTCCTTCCTCAACAAAACTAGCAATCAGGTTGCTTCCCCAGGCCAGTACAATCCCAGTACACTTTCCTACAAAACAAACCTCACAAGCAGATTACATATGGCTCTCTCCAGAACACAGAGTCAGTTTCCGTACAGTCATAATTTGGTGCAGCCTTACTTGGTTGTTCCTTATGTTCTGTTCTGCTGACCAGAAAGGTTTTGTTTGTGACGTCAAAGGGAGTGGACTCTGGTCATACAAGCTGCAGGAAAAAGCTTGACACAACCACAGATTTCAGAGGTTGGCTGGCTTGCTGAAGAGATGGAATCAAAAAAGGGGGAGAGTAAGAGGATACAGGCAGTGGCTCTCAACCTTCCAAAGGCATTTGGTCCATTGTGTTCACCAATAATTCAGTGCTTCAGCAGTTTGAATAACACAAACTGCTTGAAGCCCCACACACAGGTACAGTCTGGCTCTTGATTTGAAGGGAGCAGTGGAGGGGGAGAGGTTTCTTTGTTTCTCCCAGGCTGGCTGGTAGAAGAGGCAATCATGGGGAGGGGTATGAGGTTACAGGCAGTGACTCATACCCTAATCCTCTTGGCTATTGCTGCTCCTGATGACATTCAGTCCTTTGTGCTCAGTAAATGTTCAGCACTGCCCAGCACTTCAGCAGTTTGAATAGCCCAGGCTGCTTGATGCCCTGCCCTGAGGATGTACTGATCTCATAAATGTTGTCAGAGGTTGACTAATGGGGGGGTCAAGGCTAGGATCAGCCCCCCATGCACACCTCTGGTCCCCACTCCCAACAGTCACAGTCACTGCACTGACCCCCACCCTCAACAATCACTGCTCTGACTCCCAACCCCAGTCTAGACTCATCCCCACACCCAAAAGTAACATCACTGACTACGACCCCAAGGAAGGGTTACAGCCTGAAGCGCTAAGATGGTGGTTAGCAAGGTTCTAACTGCCAGAGTTAAATTGTCCACAATAAAAGTTATTTAGATGGAATTTCTGTGTGGAGCATCTTCTTACAAATAAGGGAGACTGCAGAAGGACTATATTTATTGTGGACAGCATTTCACAAGGTAATGAGTGGTAGACATGGAGTGTGGAACCCCTTTGCTCTTTGATTCTAATTGGGTTTGCTACCCATGGTTGCACACCCCCTTAACTCTGCTGGCTCACAGAATTCTTGTTGGACTGCACACCCCGAATGGATATTGCAACCTATCTACAACAGTCCCAGCACTGACTCCCACCCTCAGCAGTTAGAACACTGACCCCCAACCTCAGTCTGGACATTGTTCCACCCACAACAGTCACATCACTGGCCCCACTTCCCACAACCATATCACTGACCCAGTACCCACAACAGTCATCCCACTAAACTCCCACTTCCAGCAGTTAAAACAGAGCTCCCCAACCATGACAGTCACTGCACTGCCCACACAACCCAGTCTGGATACTGTACCCCACCCACAACAATCACAGCACTGATTCCCACCTCCATCAGTCACAGCACTAACCCCCACCCCCACCCAGTCACAGCACTGATCCCACACCCCCAGCCACTTACAGCACTAACCTCTCACCACACCAGTCACAACAATGATTTTGAAGTTATATTCTAAAAGGTATCAATTTGTAAAAGTCAATTCAAAAACAAATTTAGTAAAATACCCTTTCTGCATCAAAATTTTAGGAAATATAAAACTCAACCATTTCATTTAAAATAAATTTTTCTAAAAGCACAAAAACTATTAAAAAATATGATCAAAAGAGCTAAATATAAAAACAAATTTAAAATTGCTCACTGCAAAAAAACCCTAAATTACTTTATTCTTATCTAAATGCTAACAAATGTACTGCTCAGAACATAGGGATCCTCAATCATAATGGCGCTACTTTAAATGACCATACCGAAGCAGCAGTTTGCTTTAATAATTACTTCACCTCGGTCTCTGAATCAAAGGCTGCAAATAATGAAGTACTGGTACCAAATAACAGCAATGTGTATAGCATCTCTAAAGAAGAGGTAGAATCCGAATTACAGAATAGCAAGATTTCCACCAGCCCAGGACCCGGTGGTATCCACCCAAGACTATTAAAGGCAGTAGCTTGTGTCTTTATTTACCCTTTAACCTTAATTTTGGGCAAATTCCTGGAGAGTGGGGTTGTTCATATGACTGGAGGACTGCTAATGTAACTCCAATTTTTTTTAAAAAAGGTGCTAAAACCAAGGTTGAAAATTATAGGTCTATAAGCCTTACTTCTATCCCCTGCAAAATCATGGAGAGATGCTTAAAAAAGAGTCTAGAAGAAAAAATTACTAATCTAAACATCGTAGATAAACTCCAACATGGGTTCAAACAGAGTGCTTCATGTACTACTAATCTAGTTATTTTTTATGAGCAGATTAGTCAGAGCCTTGATAAAGGCTGTCCATCTGATATTATACTGTTAGATTTTTCCAAGGCCTTTGACAAGGTCCCCCACATCATTCTAATTGAGAAATTACTTGACTTTGGCTTTAGTCCCATATTAGTATGGTAGATAAATAACTGGCTAAATGGTTGAGTCCAGCATATAAAAGTCAATGGATGTTTATCAGAGGAACAAAAAGTATCTAGTGGAGTCCCCCAAGGTTCAGTTTTAGGCCCTACACTATTCAGCATATTTATCAGTGATATACAAAAAGGTATAACAAATAATTTGATCAAATTTGCTGATGACATTAAACTAAACAGTGAGGTAGATACCTTTAGCAAATATCTGTCTTTGGTAAACAATTTAATTAAGTTAATGGAATGGTCTAGTCAAACGGCATGCAATTTAATGCCAAGAAATGCATTGTCATGCATTATGGCACAAAAAACGTACCTGTAAACACATCATAAAGGATTCTATTCGGCATATTGTTACATCTGAAATTGATCTTGGGGTGAAAATAAATAACAGTCTTGCATCAGCCGATCACTGTAGATTTATCACAAACAAATCTAGAGGCCTTGTTAGAAAAATAAACCATTCCTTTATCTGTAAATCTGAATAGTTTATTATTCCTGTTTACAACAGCTATGTTAGGTCCATCCTTTATTATGGTTCTCCAGCTTGGTCACCATATTTATTAAAAGATACAAATATTGTTAAAGGCATTCAAAAATCTATCACCACATTAATTCCTCATGTTAAAGGTCTGCCCTACAATACTAGACTAAAAGAAACAGGTTTGTTCTCACTAAAACAAAGGCAGCAAAGAGGTAATCTTTTACTTCTGTACAAACTGCTTCAGTCCCAAGAATTAAGTAGTCAATGTAACCTTGTGTTCAGTAATACATGGAATAGCCGAAGGTCACATAACAGAAAACTAGTGGTTCCGAACTCTGTAACATCTAAAAAAGATCATTCCTTTACTGTAAGGGCTACTAAGGCATGGAATAGTCTACCAAATGAAGTAGTTGAGGTGACACGCTTAATAGAATTTAAAAACACACTAGATAGAACTGTTTATTCAAAATCAAAAATGGTTTAGCTATAACCCACATGTGTGGGGAACGATCCAGATGGGCCTAGTTGCCCTTTTTGTCCTATTTTTCTAGTAGTAATCCTAGTAGTAAAATCTAGTAGTGTCACTTCTATGCCATCATACCTGCATGTCACACCCCCTCCTCCGTCAAATTCTTCCCCCCAGTTCACATTGGAAGATTGTTGCATTATTTTGGGACTCAGACTTCCAAAACCTGGAGTTAAATGAAGCCCTGAGTGTAACTTAAATTCATTAGAAAGGCTGTGTAATAGAGTGGAGGGTATAGAACCCACTTTTAGCTGTTTCCATATAATATAATGTAGTCTGAGTGCATCCTCTGTTTTGTAATTGCTTTGACACTGCAATCAAGTGGAGGGATGGGGCTCTCTTCCTTGCCCAGTTATGCTTTTCACAACTATGTCCACACTTTTACCCATGAAATATTCCTAAACATGAGCAGGATTTGTTTACTAAAAGATAGTGATCAAATTATTAAAGCAGGTAGGTGAGATATATTGGGGCAACAAAATGGGATAATTATTGCTGGAAATGCCCCTGCAAAGCAACACAACTTTGTACATAGTCTTTAAAATGAATCTGAGATACACACTGACACTAGGCAAACTTAAATTGCTATGCCTTACCTATAGTTACACCACCACCAAATCATTTCCTATGGGGTTCCATCTGTTGGAGGAGAGAGAACAAAACCTCCAGAACTCCACAGGTGGTTCTGCCATTTTTTTTGAACAAAAAAACAATTGAATGTTCTTAATTTTTAAGTTATTAGCCAGTTGCAGGTTGCTATTATAAAACAACATACCCTTTTATTGTGTTAAACAGTAGTGCTTCTGGACTTCCATGCTTGTACATTGCATTCTTGTATATTTATGTATGACTTTAAATGTATGGTCTTATATTGTATAGTGCCCAGAGTGTCCGGAAATGGGTGCTTTAGAAATAAAATGATCTATCTATCTATCTGTCTGTCTATGTCTGTCTGTCTGTCTGCATGAAGATATTTTTAGGTTTTTGGGAACTCAGCTCCCAAATAAGAGTCCAGTAAAACCCTAACAACAAATATAGTAGCAGTCTGTAAGTTACACAGCTGGTTAATTACACAACATGATACTATAGTTGCGTCATCTGGACTGTCCCCATTGGCCCTTTTTGTTGTTTGCCCCAGTCAATGAAGTGCTGCTTCCACAGCTACTGCTGCTGCTGCTGCCCTGGCTTGATGTAACCCTGATGGAACTTGGCTTCAAAGACCACATCGTAGGGGACCCCACACTCAGCTGCAGGAAACAGCTAGCGGCTGGGTGGCATGCTGGTGCTGCTGACCCCTGGGCTGGTACTGGTCGAAAGGGGCATAACCATGAAATTTAAACTTATACTTGGGAGCTGATGGAATTGTTGCTCCCCCCTCCGTAAACACAAAACAAAAGATGTGCTGTCCCACCACAAAAACATTGCCCCACCCCTATTTCAGTTAACAATATGTAGCAAGCCAGTGATTCTAACAGATTCACAACATTTTATTTTACCTAACACACACATACACTACCAATCAGACAGAAGATGGCTGGCTTTTAGTTACAATGTTTAGGGTACATTGTGATAAGCCTCTGTACTACATCAAGGTAGCCAGCCTTACAGAAGTCCATTCAAACTAGCACTCTTGCATACATACTCAATCGGGTAACTCATACAATCATGGCCTCTAAGTTTAGCACTCACAAATCTTCAAAAGATCATTCACAAACTCACACTAAAGCATCCAAGGAGAGGAAGAATTGTTCTTCATGTACATCAGGCTCTGTTTATGTTTGTTGTCCTGGCCTGAGGCTCATGTTGCCCCTGGATTTTCCAGATTTTACTGTACTCGACAAAGTACACTGAGTATGCTTGCCAATACCCATGCTGGTGGATTAAGTCAGGGCTGCCCAGAAGTACATATTCTAAGGTGAGCATGAACGGAAATAAGTTCTGGGCATAAAGACAGGTGGTGGGTGTACTCAGCTTCAGACAAATAGTTTTGGCAGTCCTCTTGCTTGACCTCTGGCTTGGCCAAGTCCTAATTGTTGCCCTGCAGCTAGGAGGTGTGGTGTCCTCCATTCAGATGACTTCTGAGGCCTATCTGGCTAGGCCGCTAGGGTGGAGAAATATAAGTCGCAGTAGAAGAGACCATGAACCCTCTTTGCAGGGATGTTGCAGGAAATGGGTGGCTAGCCCAACTAGAAGTAGCAATCCAAAGGAAGCCTACACTCATGAGCAAGAAGCACCGCACTTCTTAGCTGATTCAAATTCAGTGCTTTAATGCTAATTCAGTGAAGTGTGAGTGCTGACATAAACCATACACCACCAAACTGCCCAGGCACTTTGAGTACAACTCTTCATCAGGGGCAAGGTTAAGGGAGAAAAACATTACCAATATATACAAAAGGCTCATGAATAAACATAAGTTTTGTGAATTACAAAATTGAAAGGTCATACAATTACAAGTCCTGCAACTTCAAACTCCTCATTCACTCTGGGTCCTCTTTCCCACTCGAACAAGTTTGCTCCTATAAATACCTAGGGATCCATTTTGACCCCTTCCTCTCCTTCCATGGACACATCGCTGCCCTAGCCACTGCCACTAATATCCGATTGGGCATCTTACATTGGTATAAACACTACCTCCCCCCGGAGGCTCTTTGACTCGCAGTCACCTCCTCTATCCTGTCCCTAGTGGACTATGGACTGCCGGTGTATGGTGCTGCTGATCAGACTGCACTCCATAAAATTCGCACTACTCTGAATAAGGCCTGCAGGTTAATTACTGGGGCACCTAGGCTAACACACACCTGTCTACTGTATGCTAAACAGCTGGTACTTGATCTTGACGAGTGCCTCAAATATCTGACCTGTACCCTTACAAAAAAGACCCTCCTTGGGCTATCCCCACCTGGATTGACCACCACCATCTGCCGCTCTGTCCCACTAGTTCATACTCGGACCTCTGGGAAAACCTCTCTTGTTATCCCTAGAGCTAGGACCTCTCACGGCCAAAGAGCCTTCAGCTTTAGGGCCCCTCTGGTTCAACACACTGCCCCCCTCCATCTCCGAAGCTCCAACTATATCGTGCTTCAAAACGTCCTTACAGAACCACCTTGTTAACACCCGAAGCTGCAATTGCCACTAGTCAAAGCCGTACTCAATACTAATGACAAAGCTTACTACTAAGCTGCTAAGGACAACATAACTCTGGTATTGTTTGCATCAATCCTACCTGTACCAGCTTGTTTGTACCTATGTTTTAAGTTACTGTTATACTGTGTTGTACTGTTATACTGTGTATTTTCATTTGTCTTACTGTGACAAGGTACCTTTGTAAATGAGCCTATGGCTCAAAGGTTTTCCAAACTGCTGTTTAAATAAATAAATAGTGTAAATTAAATACCAAAAAAACAGATACAGTCCGGCTGTCAAATGAGTACAATCCATAGCATTTTGCAAGCTGCAAGCAGACACATTTTCAAAGCTTAATGCATAAATATCAGCTCAACTGTCTGAAATGATGTTGAACTTAAAAGATATACCACACCATGACAGCTAGAAAGGAAAAGGCTGCTGCAATCTACTGCAAATTGTACACAGACAGTATTTCAATGCATAATGCATATATAACTGCTCAACTGTGTGAGCTAAAATAGACCTTTTAAGCTTTACCACATTGTAACACACAGAAAGGTGTAGGCTGCTGCGATCTGCCACCAACTGCGATCAGGAAAGGGCAACCCCAACAGTAGAACTGCAAATAGATAGAGGATACCTGTAAGAGAATAGAAATATACAGACGTTAAGTAAACTCCAAATGAAAACACAGAGTTAATTATCTAGTGAAACAGCAATGCAAAATACAACTACTAAAACAAAACCTCAACATTTTGGGTGACTGTTGGGTGACACTAAATTAAAAAAGTGGTGGTTAATAGTGCAGTACATCTCAATCTGTCAAATATGGTTTAATGCCCTTCTGGTCATTCAGACCATGTGGTTCAATACCTCTTATAGTGAAAATCCAAAAGCTTCACCTCTCAAAAGGTGATTAGTTCTATGCCAACCCTTTTTCACAGATGCAGCATGTTTTACACCCATGAATTGAATTAATTCGGGATTAGAGTTGTGACACACACAGACATGTACCCTCAAAGGAGTATCCTGTCTATTATTAGAAAAAGATCTGACATGATCTTGAATTCTCTGTTTCAAGGGTCTCACTGTATGACCTACTTAAATCAGATTACATGGACACCATACTACATACACATTGAATGGTTTATCACAAGTAATGCATTCTTTTACATCCACTGTATTGCCTGTATCTGCTGGATGTATAAATTGGTTACCATTCTGGGTGTATTTGCATATGATGTTCCTCTGGCACTTATAAAAACCTTGTGGTCTCTGTGGTGACCAGAGGTGTGCAGAGCATCCCAGATGATGATCTCCACCTCAGGAGAGGAAGGTTGCAGGCTCTTTGCTGCTACTGCCACATGGGTGACCACAGGTGAAGCGCAAGTGGAGCTGCAGAATTTGGGGGGACACTGAAGCATGCACGTTGAGGGTTCACTTGGTGTCACATAGGGGCTGGGCCAGAAAAAGGAAATACTGCCAGGCACTGCAGGAGGACATCCACTCCTCACTGCAGGCCTACCTCTGCCGACAAAGGCACTCCTCTCTGAAGAGCACTGACCAAGTCTCCATCAGAGGCAAAAGCTCCTTCCAGACTGCCATGCCCTGGGGCAGGGGGTAAGTCAGAATGTCTGTAATAGAAGAAGGTAAGTCTCGGGAAAGGCAGATGAGGGGGCTGGGTGAGTGGTAGGACTGATGAAGGCCAGCTGGCACAAGGGACAAAAGTATAGTAAATAATAAAAAATAAATAGGTCCTGAATGATCACAAAAAATGCATAACAACAGATCTGAGATCCTACAGCTTTAAGGGGCAGGGGCACAGGTGAATCCCAGACTCTGGCCTATTTGGTTTGGTATTTTCAGGAAAATAAGGACATTTAGCTGACGCCACACACACACACACACACACACACACACACACACACACACACACACCTTTAAGCCAGCTATGCCCCTGATGTGAGGTGCATATAAGTAACAACTGCAGAAGCACTCTGACAGTACCCAGCCTGGTGAAGCTAAATACTAAACTATATAAAATCATATAAAATTGATAGACTCTCTAAATTCTTGTATCCATGGCAAAAAAAAAAAAAAACTTTTGTGAAAAAAGGTGCCCCAGGATATCACACCCCAGTACCTGCAGTGAGACACTGAACACCCTCTTTAACTTGGTTGGGAGCAGCATTGTGCTTGAGTTGAGGCATTTTTCTTTTTTTTTTTTTTTACGTTGATGACTACTTTTTGGGCAAGGCCAGTGTGCACTCTGTATACCTATGCCTGGCACTGACACTTATCATTGTTCCCACTCACACCCTGTAGCTCAGGCCAGACCACTTCTGTTGTAGTGGTGTGAGATGAGTGTCTGGTCACTAGTGGCAGTGTGGTAGTCAGTGGTTTCCACCTGCTGTTAGCATCAGCCAGGAAGTGAGGTCTTCATGGGCTCAGGCTGATGTGGGTTGGGGCCACTGCTACTGCTACCCACTCTGCAAGAGAATTCAGGAGACACCAGGAGGAAGGAGTCCAAGAACTGGCTCAGCCCACAGATAAGCATTGGGATTCAGGTGAGCAGCACCCATCAGCTGCTTCTCATACTTGGTAAGCCAGCCAGGAAAGGGCAGCAGGGAGCTGTCAAACTTAAGCAGCATGTTGGTGGAGGGCAACTCCAGGCACCCCAGGCAGCCATTCTCAAGCAAAGAAATAGGTTGGTGCTATTGGGGTTCATCTGCTGCTTTGGGCAGCTGCTGCCTCATCATCCTGTCAAAAGGACTTGATACTAGTTTAGAATTCAATTCTTTTATTCTGCAGATTATATTCTGGGCAGGCAGCGCTGATATGGCAGATATACTATGTAATCCCTAAATTCGGTATGCTGACGCTCAACATACCAAGTCAATCTGCCCGAAATGCAGAGTCGCAAATGGATTGAATGCCTGACAGCAATATTTTGGGCATTACGACCATATATGAGTGTAAAATGTGGGGCTTCACCCCCTCATCCCTCATTGGGGGGGCTCCGCTCCCACACACCCTGTAACTAAAATAACCAACTCCAAGTTGGTCACCCCGGATTAAAAAAATAAGTGTTACAGGGAAGGGGGTTTGCAAAAGGATATGCCTGGTCCAGAACCTGAGTCTGAGGGAGTGTGCCAGCAGAGCTACAGGTGGTGTAGCCCTGTACATCACTGGAGCAGCTCCGCCAATTCCCAGAATCCACTGTCCCTTGACGTACACGAACAGGGGCAAGTTAGCAACCCGTCACATCTGCTACTTTACTCCTGTTAAAATCCATCACCAGGATGCTCACTATTGGGACACTACACCTATCGGGCAGTAGTGCTCAGCCAGGTGTGTGTTGGGATAGTGAGCCATGAGAGAACATAATGGTACCAATAAGACACCTACACATTTCTTCTTCAGTCTTTGCACAGACCAAAAACAAAAGCTGCTAAGGGAAGGCAAGAACACAGAGCAACAGAAAACACAACCCTGTCACTTTTACATCCTTCAAACTCATTGTGTTTCTCACCTGTTCCCAAAACATAGGGACATTCCACATATGCAATGCCAATAGATGTGAGAAGTCATGTTTAGCAGTTAGCAGCTAATCAAAGACAGAATAAAGAGGGAAAGAGAATCTGATCAAGACAAGTCCATTTACTTACAATATTTATTTGACTGCATTTCCCAGCAGGAATTTCACAAAACTGTTTTCTCTTCTTCGTGAACCCCCCCCCCCCACCGAAATATTGATTCAGACACACCACTCTCTGGCTTCTCCTACCACAGCAGTTGCTTGCTTCTTTCTCCTAGGAGATACAGGTAACACACCTGTACACTGACTAACAGATGACACTTCCCTGGCCATGGGTAATGCAGCAGTACTTTCACAGTCTGAGCCAAGCAGACTGTAGCTGTCACTCCCCATCCAGGGGCCTGGAGTGTTTTTACAGATCATTCTCTGCCATGTTTCAATTGGATTGCCCCCCCAAAGAGCTGGATTTATAATTCAGAGGTAGGAGCAGGGGCTCTGGTTCTACTTGACAGTTTCAATTACATATCCATATGCTGATGTAGCTCCATGCAAAGTCAATGGAGCAAAGGTGGGTGACTCACAGAACTGATTCTTTGCTGGGCTTTCAATGGGGAATATTTCCCTACACACACACTGCAGAAAATCTGAACTACAAATGAATACATTGATGACAATAGGCTCCACACTTTATGTGGTGCCTAATGACGAGGAACCAAGAGTGTGGGATAAAGAAAGGGATCTGGGGGTTATTTTTTCCATTGATTTCAAATACAGAGTACAATGGGAAAAAGTCATCAAAAGATGCTATGAGATACTTGAATGCATAAAGACAAATTTCCTAAGCAGAGACAAACAGGTGGTTTTGCAACTTAGTTTGGTAATTGTAACCTTTTTTAAAATTGTCAAATGCTTCATGCATTGTCAAACATTTCATGCTAAAATATCTTATGAGAGGAGTCCCCCAGGGTTCTATTATTGGACCCATCCTATTCATGCTCTACGTTAACAACATTGACCTTAACATCTCCTCAGCAATTATACACCTCTTTGTGGACTACATCATACTGTATATTGTTAAACTGTCCCTGGAACTGGCCTGTTCAAACATACAGCAAGAATTCTGCCTGCTACAACACAACCTACTGCACCTCAAACTGCTGCTCAATGCCAAAAAAAACAAAGTTATGTTTCTTTCCACCAAGGCTAATTCCACAGTCACCCATCCTCAAGGTGCTAGGCCTGAAATCACAACCCTTCTTTGTGAACCTCTAGAGTCAGTAGATAAATTCAGATACCTCGGGTTCTGGATTGATAGTAGGCTCTCTTTCACACCATATGTCAAAGAATTAGTCAAAAAACTTAGTCAAAGATTAGGAATTTTCAACAAAATCAAGCACCTTCTCACTGTAGAGGCAAAAACAAGGCTAGTTCAAACAACTTTCCTTCCACTCCTGGACTACGTAGATCTTCACTACAGTCATTGTCACATCACTTCTCTTTCCAAACTGACACCCTGTACTACAGAGCCCACAGATTCATCATTAATGCACCATACAATACCCATCATTGTACCCTCTATGCCCAACTTGGCTGGCATTCCCTTAAAATAAGGAGAACAAAAAATGTGTTAACCTGGATCTACGGAGCCATATCGGGTAAGCTCCCCCAGTATATTTCTAATCTAGATTTCTCCAAGGGATCCTATTCCTTTAGACGATATTCTTGCCTCTCATTCAACATCCCCAGAGTCAGAACTCAGCGTAGTACCCCTTCTTTAAGTTTTTCACTTCCTTCCATCTGGAATAGTACCCAAAATTCCCTGAAACTCCCACAAATTGTTAGTATTTCTACCTTCAAAACACTACTTTGCTATCTGTTGAAAGAAACTTGCAACTGTTTTTGAAAGCCATGGAACTCTAGAATGCTCATTGGTTAAGCCTATCCACCTCCCTATCCTTCTAGGTTAGACTGGAGTCCTATATGACCTTTATCTCCTCTTACCCTCGTCCTTACTTTTCTAGGTAGGACTCAAGTCCCCTGTGATCCTTTTCTAGTCTTACACCCTCTTCACCCCCTTCCCCTACCTCACCCTTCCCCTCCTGGCTTCCCATCTCCCAAGCACCACTCACTCGCTTAGTGTCTTCATCTGCCTCCTCTTCTCCTGTCTCCTCTTCTATTAAATTGTTGCCCCCATACTTTTGATTCTTCCCCCATTTTTTCACCACTCTAGGCAGTATATATATTGTACATATTGTTTATTGAATATCTCATGTTGCATAGCATTTATTGTATATTTTATATTTTGCATTCTGGCTTCCTTGTATCTATTTATTGTATATTATTTTCCTAAGTTTGTTCTTTTCGAGCGTCAATTTTATGTGCTTTGTCCACCCGGGACCACTTTGTAAATGAGTTTATTTCAATGGTGCTCCTCCTGGTTAAATAAAGATTGGTTGATTGATTGATTGATTAATTATTTGATTGACCATATGATGAGAAATCTACGAAGTTGGGCCTTTATGAACTGAAGTTGAGAAAGACAACGGGATGTATGGTTGGTCAATTAGGCTGCCAGGGATCAGAAGTTCAGTGACTGCATTGAAAATGAAAGAGAATAGCTTTTTATTCAGTGGACATGCATTCTAATTGAAAGGGAGCATTTAAAATCTGAAAGACAAAGGGCTTGATTCACTTAAAGGGTGGTAACAAAATGGAACTGTTTACCAAAATAAACAGTTGATAGACTTACACTGACAAGTCTACTTAAAAATAACATTTCATTTCAATTTTTTGTAATTGCAGGTAGGTACACTGAGATAGATGTTCCCAATTTTAGGCACTACCTGAAGTCAGTAGGTTCAACATACAAACTAATGACATAGAATACATTAATCAACCATTAAATACAATAAACAGTTAACACATCATTTTACGCTAGAACATTCATTTTTTTAAATGAATGGAAGCAATAGTGGAGAAAGTGGTGATTGATAAAGAAGACTTACTGCTTATAGTTATTTCAGGATGAAGGAAATTACAAGGCACCACTGTTAAGAAGCAGGAGACAAACATGATGAGTATTCACCTCTTTTTGCCTATAGTTTCTACAGTGTGTTCCTATATTGCTTCTCAATTTTGCTATGCTAAGTAAATAATGTGTATTTTTAGGGCTGCAGGTAGGCAGAGCCCGCAGCCCTATTGCATCAATTCTAAAAATGACCTACAGGATTCAGACCATGGAACAATTCCTTTGGAGTTTTCAAATGATCTTTCCACCTCATTGCAGCCCTTCAATTTAACCCTTGTAGTACTGCAGACTTATCATCTATCTAGAGCTCAATCAAATAGATTCATTCTAGTTCTTTCAGCAGCCTAAGGATTAAGAAACAAATGCTCTGGAGAATCACCTCTCCTCCCCAACCTTGTAGTGCTTCAGTGAGTACAAGGAACACGTTTTCCTTTGAATCCAACTTGGCATACAGCCATCTTGCTGTCTGTAGCTGGAAAACCAGAGTACCATGGCACACATTTTGGGAGTTTTCAGTGTATCCTTCTACCTTGCCTGCAGTATAGAACACTGTTTCTAGAGCCCCTTAAATAATTGTGCCTTTTAAAAGAGCTTAAGGCAGTAATGGCTGTAATTTCTATTGAAACACATTCATCATTTCAAGAGCATGTGAGATAAATAGCTATGGAACAGCTAACTTCCACAAACAATGAAAAGATTTATTTCTTTTCAATGGCACTTCTTTCCCTGCACTCTAGCATATTTACCTGATTCTGTAGTATATGTGTTGATTTCCTGCAAATTGTTTCTTTAAAACTAAAATATCTATAATAATTAGATAGTTAATTAAGCTTTGTGCCTTTTCTGGTATTTTAAGGGTTTCAGCTCCCCCTGTTCTCAGATTACCTTGCAGTACATTTGAGTCTTAACCTTTGATTGTGCTGGTCATTAATCATCAGCCTTCTTGTGTGCTTTTATATATATAAACATTGACATTTTATTTTCTTCTTCAGTAGCATAAAGACATTGTGTTTTGCAGAGTTTTTGTGAATTCCTTGCCTCTTTCATTTAATTTTTCTGTCCAATGTCCACCTCCACATTTGCATTTTTTATTTCTATTTGATCAAGTTTCACAGCATATAATGATAGCAACAGTGGCAGCTCCAGCTTCCGTTGGTTACCAGGGCACTGGTAGGTACTACAGTTGGAAGCCAGGGCACCTATTGAAACTGGAATGGAAAGCATACATGCATATTCATGCTTGTTTCTTGGAGTATTTGAACTAATGATGAATGTTATGCTTCTAAAAGAAAAAATGCAAATTCCATTTTATTTTTTTTAGAGGGGATGTCCCTGCTTCTCCTGTCTTGGGGTGGGGATATGGATGGCCAGGCTTCTCTTGGCTTGGGATGGATGACTCTGCTTCTCCTGGCTTAGTGAGGGTGGAATGGCCCTGTCCCCTGCTTTCCCTAGAGGAGAAGCTGGGCCACATGACCCAGAAGATAGGGCACCCCCAAGCCAGGAGAAACAGGGAGATACCATTCCCCATGCCAAAAGAAGTAGGGCCATCCTCACCCCCACTTAGCTGGAAGAATCAGGTCCCCCACACCAGGAAAAGCAAAGCTATTCCCCCAGGGCAGGAGAAGTAAAGCCTTCCCCATCACCTGAACAAGAAGAAATGGCCATCCCAACCCTTTACAGCAGGTATCCACCTACCAAAATGGTCCTCAATGGATTGGCCACCTGCAGTGGCAGGCCAGGAGATTGAGGGCCATATATTTTCTCTTTTGAGTCTCTCCCTTCCTCTCCCCACAGTACTGAGACATTTTCAAATAAGCCCATCCACTTACCTTAACGAAAAGGCACAAGCAGTCCGAACCCTGTCACCCTGGTTCCGTAGGCAGTTTCTTTCTTGACTGTTTTTGCTGCTGGCAAGACTTTTACTTGAGGTTCTGACTCTATGCTGCAGCTACTGGCTGGGCAGGGTGGCTAGCTGGAGCTGCACTCTCTCATTACCGACCAGACTGTGCTCTAGTATTTTATGAAAAAAGCACAGCATAGTACAGTTCTTTTAAGGTTAGCTATACTGCTGGGCTGGGGGGGGCTTCTGTGCTGCAGCTTGCAAGCAATGGCAATGCAGTTCTGGTTTGGTGGGCATGGTTGGCTGAGTGACTCCTGATTCAGGCAGCTAGGCAGTCACCAGGAGCCAAGCCACACTGCCACTCCCTGCCCCCAACACTGGATGCCCAATTATGGGGTAGGGTGGTAAACTAAAATGAAAGGAAGTAGACACTTGCTGTTCAACCCTGTTGCCACCAGACTTCCCCTGTTCTGACACCAAGTGTCTAAACCTGGAATCAGACAGCAAATGAAAAAAGTAAGCAAACAATGACAGCCAAACACCAGTGCTGCCAACCCTCCATTCAAACACTAGGTGCCCAGTCTCCCAGTCCAACAGTCAATGAAAAAAAGTAAGCAGACAATGGGAGTCATCTACAGTGATGTTTTAGAAAGAAACATTAGTTATTTTCTACATTAATCTATTGTAGCATTGTTCCCTGTTATTCATTGTATTATTGCACATTTGTGTACTTGCCACTTGTACATCAAATAAAAAGCAACGTTATTCCATAGTCAGCAGTAAAACTTTAACCCACTTAATAGAAAAGCATATAGGAATTTATAGCATGAAAACTAAAACCAACAAAAGTGCAGTAGTGCAATAAATATGAGGAAGAATACTATGCCAGACTGGAACAAAAACAGCTAATGTGTCACTCCAGAAGCAGAGTTTTATCATAGTTAATAACTTAATGCAGAAATGTCATTCTGTTATCTGTCACTAGGTCTGAATAGCACATGTATGAACAGTGCTGTCAATAACAACACCTTCCATACAGCACTATGCAGAACAGTGGCAAAGAACACATGCTGCAAATAAAGGCAATGCCATTGGTAGCATCCACAAAGCACACTAACAACTGCTACCAGTCCAAACTCTTATTTTAGGGGGGGCTCTGCCCCCCCACCCCCTTAACTAAAATAATCAACTCTGAGTTGGAGTTGGATTACGGGAGAAAAACAAAGTTTTGAATGCCAGTATTAGAACCCTGATCTCCACCACCATTGTGGCCAAGCAGCTCCATGTCTCAGTCCTATCTGCCACAGGAGCAGCTCATTCACCATTTTTTGATTTCCCAGCCCTTGTCTTCTTCCTAGTATGATGGACAGCGACCTGGATAGCGCTTACTGCACAGCACTGTTTAATCCCTGTCTCTGTCTGTGGTACATCATTTGGACATCACTGTTTTTTCCTTATGCTATGTTTGTATCAGTATTGTAACCAGTTATTATATTATCCACCACCAGCGAAGTGTACAAATAAAAAATTGAAAACAATTAATATGATGCATCCTCAAGATATGAGGAGACACTTATAAAATTACAACCAGTAATGAAGGTAATGAAAAGTATATCAAACCTAGTTTAAACTACCTAAAAGGCATATTTTCACAGTTGGTTAGTGCATGTAATTATAAACTACACTATCAGGAAATATATACCTTATAGAAATCCATTTTGTGGATATTGGAAGGAAGCAATGAGGATATAAAATTGAGAGGTATTCATTTATATATCACGTCTCTTGAGAGACATTTTCTTTAGAACTGTGGAACCAATGAACTCTGCAGTACAATGATTCCAAATATCAGGAATCTATTCTAAAACATTAGATAAAAAGTAGGGCATTATTGTATCAGATGCTCAGCCATAATGAATCTATACCTTGGGGGTTCGCTATCGTCCAGGTGTGAATGATTTCTATAGACAATCTTTATTTCCTGTATATAAAGATGGCAGGCATACTTTGTAACAGAAGTGTTATTTTTTATTGTATTACAGTGGTAGCTATCTAAAAGTTGCCTACCTCGAGGTACCACTCAGGTACCACTGAGGCAGTCAAGTTGCAATTCGCATGACTGTAATGTGATTCTGCCTCGTTCTGCCTCAGTATACCTAGGTATACCTCAGTACTGAGAAACTTCTAGGTATAAGTACTGAAACACTTTACTATGGCTACCACTATATGATTATGACTAAATGAGCATCTGATATAATACTGTCCTGTTTTTTATTGTTTTTAGATTACATGCCTGACATTTGCATTTTGTATTGCAGAGTTCATTGGATCCAGAGTGCTATAGAAAATGTCTCTCAAGAGAAGGAATATATATGGATGAACACCTTAACATTTTATATTCTCAGTGCTTCACCCCAACATGAGCAAAATGGACTTAGATATATATTTATATTTACTGATACTGTGGTTTAGATGTAACTTTTTTTAATACTTTCATCTACTAACCAACTGTACATGCCTTGTGGGTAGTTAATATCAGGTCTGATGTTATGCTTTTCATTACCTTTATTGCCAGTTGTTACTTTATGAGCCTCCTTGTATCCTGAGGATGTGTCACATTAGTATCAGACTGCTAATGTCTCTTTTATATATGATACTATATTCCGTTTTACATGTTATTTGACAAATTGTAAATAGAACCTTTAACAACAAACGGTATTTACTCAAATCAGTTTCCTGCTGTATTGGCTCTGACTAGAGTTTGTTATGAATCAATTAGTGCTGCACTGGACAAGTGGCTATAGATGGATGTCATTTATTTGGATTATGCCAAGACATTTGACAAAGTCTACCACAGTCCTGTGATTGATAAACATGAAGAATTAACAATAAACACAAATTTGGTCCAATGGATAGATTCATGGTTGGATGGAAGACAACAGCAAGTTGGAGTTATGGGGCACTATTCAGACTGGGGAGAGGTGACAAGTGGAGTTTCCCAGGTTTCTGTCTTGGGACCGACCTTGTTTTGTATATTTATTTCATCTATGCAGACATCATGTAATTCTTAGATTGCCAAGTATGCATATGATAGCAAAATTGGTGCTATTATAAATAGTGTAGAGGCTGGTAAAAACCTTCAGGAGGATCTATAAAGAATACAAGAATGGGCGAGTAACAGTAAGTTGAGTTTCAATGAGAAGTGTAAGGTGATGCACTTAGGGAAAGGTAACCATAAATACCAGTACATCTTAAATGGTAGAATGATTCAGGAAACAGGGGAAGAGAAAGGTCTGGGAGTAATCATTACAAATGATTTGAAGTTTGAAACTCATGCTAGGAAATGTGAGCAAAAAAGTAACAGGATACTGGCTACTATATTAAAAAAATATTAGAAGTAAATCATAGGGTTCCGGTCAGTAACATCACAGAACAAAATAAAGTGGACAAAAATAAAGTGGCAAAAACATTGTCACCATCAGTATTGGCAGCACAAAATGAAGCCTGCCAGAATAATGCAGCCCACATGACACACAGGTAGCAAACAACGTCCACTGCATGGAGATACTGCATTAGAACACACAGCAGCAGGCACCCATGCACAGGAACAGCACAGGGGTGCAGGGAGATAGAACAGAACAGGGTGCCACCACCACTGGGGGAAGCAGGCCACTGGACACCTACCATGGTAATCTAATGGCACAGGCACCCACATGGTGGGGTCTCCCCACCCAGAATGTTGCGTGATGGAGACAGTGCACCGGGGTAACCAATGGAGGACAGGTGGCCCATGGCCACCATGTGGATGGCCGTGTATAATGCAATGGGCCAGGAGAACAAGCCAGCATGTCCCCAGCAACACACACAAAACACATAGGACTGGGGAGATGGCATGTTGGCTTATGCTCCTGGCCACTGGGGTTCTAGAGCAGTGTCTCCATGTGGTTAAAGTTGTTTGCTACCTGCGTGTCATGTGGCCTGCATTGTTCTAGCACACTTTCATTTTCTGCTGCCAATGCTGTTGGTGACACCGTTTTTGCTTCTTTATTTTTGTCAAATTTATTTTGTTTCATAACGTTACTGACCAGAACTGATCTTAGGAAGTAATGGTTCTGTTGTTCACTTCTTTTGTGAGACCACACCTGGAATACAGTTCTGCATTTTGTGCTCGTCAGAGTATTAGAGGACATAAACTAATGCAGCGTGTACAATGTAGGGCAAAAAAAATGGACAAAAAGATAGGCCATACAGTGATAGACTAAAATGTTTGAATTTGTATTCCTTGGATTACAGACGTATAAGGGGATTCTCTGCCTGGTATGCATGGCAATGAAAGATGACTTGATGTGTGAAAGAATAGGAATAAGTAGGCGATTAATAAGAAAAGGAACAAGGGTACATAATCTGCAGATATGGGGGGATATACCTATTGCTGTCCAAAGATCTAAATGATTTAATCAGAGAGTGATATCACACTGGAGCAGCTTATCTCTTTGGGTAGTTAATAGTGACTCACTGATCTCTTTTAAAGGGGCACTCAATAGATACATGGGAGATGACAAATGGAGGTACTACCACTGATAAGTGACGAGTTGTTAAGGAATCCAGTGACCTTAAAGACTCGTAATCAACCTATGAACCTATGTTCAATCCTGTTAATAACTCTGAGAATGGGAAAACTGAGCTCATGTCCCATCTCAGCCTGCTGTTCCACAGGGACAAGCAAAAGGATGAGGGGCACTCAATATATGGAAAGCACAAGGACCGCAAAAATATCATTCAAAGTCCTTTATTTAACTACAGTGCATAGTGCACCCACAAATAGTGAGCATAAAAAAGTGGCGACTGAGCCTTTCTGCAACTGACATTTCTCCTGCTGTCTGCCAGACATCATCACAGTGAATCATTCTGATGATGTCTGGCAGGGACCAGGAGAAGTATAACTTTCAGAGCGGTTTAGCCATCACTTTTATATGCTGACTATGTGTGGGTGCACTATGCACTTTAGGTAAATAAAGGACTTTGAATAATATTTTTGCAGTCCTGATGCTTTCTGCTTATGTGGGTGCTCCTCATCCTTTTGTCTGTTTCATTTTTCTCATTGCTGAACACCATATTACTTGTCCCGCCACTCCGAATCAATTTTGCTTCGTTCCACAGAGAGAGGATGGTAACAACTACTAGTAAACATAAATGTGGATTTTATCTGATAGATCCTTCCAGATATTCCTGTTTTGAAAACGTAGCTTCCCCTTAATAGTAGTACCTAAACAGAAAGCCCACCAGCAAATTTCTTTTCATTTTTAGTACTAAACACATTGGCCCAGATATTCAAAAGGGTTGAGCCATGCGCAACAGGGTTGCGCATGCACAACTCCAAAAATGAGCCATGCTGCGATATTCAGAAGGGGCCAGTTGCACCACCAAAAACATGCTGAGCAACAGCGCAATGGAAATGAAGGCATGCACAACCGAAGGGGGCGGGTCCATGCATAAAGTGCGCAATGCGATGTTGAACACTGCGCAATGCGCAAGGTAGCTCAGCCGGGAAGTTGCGCAGTAGCGGAATTGAGCCAAAATAAAAAGGCTCAAGGAAGCGGTGCAAGAACCCTAGCAGGCCGCAAACTGGGGGAGAGAGACAGACAGAGAGAGAGAGAGAGAGAGGAGCTGGAAGGGCAGAGAGGGACAGTGGGTCCAGGAGGACAGAGAGGCCAGTGGGGGGTGCCCAGTGCAGTGGAAGCAGCAGTGGGGGCAGTGGGGTAACAGGAACAGCAGCCGGGGGCAGAAGCCAGGGAGATGGACAGTGCCAGCTTCCACATGGAAGCTGTAATGAGGGGTGAGACACCATGCTGCAGGGGGCGTGGCGCGGAGGGCCCGTCGGCCGTACCCGACAGGCGGTGTCGTGCCGCATCAGCTCGAGCTGTACACAGACGATTTGAGTTGGGCAGTACCGCCTGAACAGGGCAATACTGAGGCGGCTCTGTGAGCTGTGCAGTGATGTGATGCAGGCACCCTCACGACGGAGTCACGCTCTGTCCATGGAGACCAAGGTGACAGCCTGCATGCCTGCTCGCCATGGGCACCTTCCAGAGGCCAACAGGGGACACCACAGGCATTACACAGTCGGCCACATCCGATCCTCACCCAATTCCTCAGCACACTGCTGCCTCATGCTGCGGAGTACATCCATTTCCCCAGCATCGCGGCAGAGCGTACAACAAACATGCAGGAGTTCCACAGGGTAGCACATATGCCTGGCATGCTAGGGGCCATAGACTGCACCCATGTGGCCATTCGCACGCCCCCTGGCCCCGATAGCCAGGCATATCGGAACCGAAAGGGGTTTTCCAGTGTCAACTGCCAGGTGGTGTGTGATGCCACTGGGTGCATTATCAATGTCTGTGCCACACACCCTGGCGGAGCACATGATGCCTTCATATGGCACCAGTCTGCACTGTGCCATCTATTCGAGAGTGGGGACATCCCCACAGGTCATCTAGTGGGTGAGTACACATGTATGGAATGCAAACTCTGGGCAAGGGTGGGAATGACACAGGTGCCATGGTAGTGGCACACAAGGATGTGGGCAATATGGACCTGACATGACACTGATCTCCACTATCTCCACACAGGTGACTGCAGATACCCACTCCGTCCCTGGCTGCTCACACCGTACCGGCGCCCCCACGACCTCAGCGCAGCTATGCTTCAATGAGGCACATGCTGCAACACGTAACATCATAGAGCGGGTGTTTGGGATGCTCAAGGCACACTTCCGATGCCTGGACACCTCCGGCGGAGCCCTACAGTACAGCCCCCAAAAGGCCTGTGGGATATTCCTGGCCTGTTGCATCCTGCACAACATGGCCAAAGACCATGGGATAGCCGTACAGGTCCAAGAGGGGGACAGCGATGGGGACGCCAGTGGTGCCAGTGATGTTGGTGATGAGCAGCCCCCCCTAGGACGGAGGGACCCTCGACTGACCCGGCCAGACCCAGCTGCACCAGGACACCATTGCAGAAGAGCACTACGCCCAACACAGGTAAGTCAAGGGGACATGTGCAGGCAACACTGTCCATGCGCAAACCACAGGCACACGGGGAACACACCGTGCATGAAGGTCAGGGGAGTTGAAGGTTACAGGCATACCAACACACCATCAGAGAGGGGTGAGCACTCATATGGACACACACACACACCAGGCAGCGTACATGGGCAGCAGCACAGCACTGTGGAAACGACATTGCCAACACACAGCACCACCGACCACCCCCACCACCTGGACTGTCCACGTACGTGTGTCAGGACCTGGGCACCCTTGCACCTTGGTGTACAGTGCAATGCAGGCATCATCATGCACACGCACCTGTGGACAGCAGTTGGGAGAGTGTGCAGGTGGTCCGTAGTCAGCGTGGTGAGCAGAGCACCCAGCAGTGCACTGCCCACCATGACACACATTGCACACAGGGCAGCACCAGACAGGGCCTGCACTGGGAGACAGCTCAGTCAGGTAGCACTGTCCCACAGCCACCACGGATGCGTGGGCAGCCCCGCCATGGCCCAGCAGTACTGGCAGGCTGAGCAGGGGCCACATCGGGTGGCGCTGGTGCACCACCAGGGGTCCCACTGCGTGAACGTGACCTTACCCGCACAGGGGTCTGCATCCTGCCAAACAAACTTGCACCAGGGGTGCTCGGGATGCCCACAGCAGAACCTGGCATCGACAGGCCTGGTGTCACACGACACCGGGAATGGGGAGTGGAGAGCGCACTGTGTGGGGTGTGTGGTACAGGGGCACCTGGCAGTGTGGCCAATGCGTCCATGAAAGAGACCACTGCCTGGGTCAGCCTGTCAATGGCAGTGGTCACATCCGTCCGCATCAGGACCAGCTTGGCTCGGTCCTGAGCACACTCCCTGCTATGCCACTCCACGGACACAGACAGTGCCTCCACGGACCTTGTAACCCACCCCTGCAGCTGTACCGAGTCCTGCAGCAGGCGGGTGTGCGCGTCCAATGGGTACTGTGCCCCAATGGCATCGTGACCCCCAGGGTGTGGATGGTCCTGGTGCACAGCACCCCTTGAGGGTGGGCACTGTTCACCAGGACCAGGTATGGGTGGATCAAAGGGCAGTGGACATGTGCCACTGCTTGACACTGTACCCCCAGACCTGGTGTGTGACTGCTGCTGCTGCCCCTCCAACTGCTGAGCCCCCAGGTCCACCTGTTCCACCTCCGTGCTGACAACAGTGCCAGACACCTGCACAGCCACCGGTGCTGCCCCACCAGTGCTGACAGGCACAGCCTGGGACTGTGCCAGCATGCTGATACACAGGTGTGAACCAGGAAGGCCCAGGGGCATGTGCTGGCCTGCCATGTGTCTGTCATGGGACACACACCTATCACTGCCCATTGCAGGCCTGCTATCATCAATGGTGCAGGTGCGTGCCACTGCCATAGGCACAGCATGCTGGCATACCTGCATGCCAGACTGCTGAGACACAGGCTGTGCACCCCCTGCACCCGTATCACTGACACCGGAGTTGTTGGCCCAGCGTGCATGCTGCTGCAGTGCCTGCAGGCTGGTGGCGGAGGTGGATGGTCCTCCTCCACATCCAGCAGGTCTGCATCACTGTCTGGACCCACCACCACCACCGTCTCCTGAAGACGAACAGGATCTGTAACAGAAAGAGAGTACATGTGAGTGCATGTGAACAACAGCCCCAACAACACCACCATGTCATCACTGTGCAGTGATGGGCTTCCACCTGTCTGGAATCCTCCACCTGGTACGCCCAGAATGGCACTCGGCTGCATGGCCGCGACCAGTGTCTTCTCTGTAGGGTGGCTGCAACACCACTGGTGGGCCCCCACCAGTGCCAGCATCGCCGCCCTGAAGGCTGCCACCTGCTCCTTCAGCCTCCTGCTGTCAGTCCCCATCTTCTTCTTGCATTCCTGCAATGAGCGCTGGTGGCTTCCGCAGGTTGACGGCCCAGCTACCCTCCCATGCAGCTGCACGTTCCTGAGGGGTGCCCTCCGTCCACTCAATAGTGGCTCATCCTCCAGGTAGGCTGGAAGAGGGCCTTTGTCTCTGCTGCGTGAAGTTCGCCTCCTCCTACACCCGCCGTCCACCCCTCAGCTTGGCTCTGGTCAGTCATGGTGATCTGTATGGGTGGAAGTGGACACCTGTCACTGTGCAGTCAACAGCATTTCCTCATGAGCATAGTTGCCGCCGGGGGCGGAAGCCCCACGTCCTCTCCGCATGGCAGATACTGATAGAAAGGGTGCCCTTTGTCCCTTCTAGTGCCCTTTCATGCTCAGCCCCCTCAGCCTTTATCATCCTCCACCCATGAGCATTGTCCTGAGCATCACACAGCATGTAACTCACCTCTCACTTGCAGTAACCAAATCTGGCCAGCACAACCCACTGTCGCATTTTTATAGCACAACACATGCAAATGAGGTGTGGCGCAACTTTAATGACATGCTAATCGCGCCACTGTGCCTTTGAATGGCTGATCGATGATTTGTATATGTCGGTTGAATATCGCGTATTTGGCGCTTTGCTCAACGGAAGGTCCGCTGAGCCAATGGTACAGGTTTGTGGCTGCGTACACTGCATTGCGCATGCCCAGACAGCTACGCTGACGCTCATTGTGCTGCAGACCTGCTGGAGTGCGTAAGGGCACTCAGGCCATGGCCACCATTGTGCCAGTGGCGCCACAGCACTGGGCATTATATGGTGCTGTGGCACTACTGCGGCGATAGTCCACTGTGGCACTGGTGCTCAGCTCTGGCAGTCGCAAGAGGATGCCTATACGTCCCATGAGCTAGTGCAGCCTTGCGTCATTGCCGCGGACCTTGTGTATGCCTCTGACCCCTGGCACTGTAGGCATGCCATGTGTACGTCCCTATTGCGCTGTCTGGTGACAGCGCCATGTGAAGTGACGGCGCTGTTCGAACAGCGTGATTGGACCCTGTGGTGGTCTATTGCGCAACAACTCCACGTGGGGTTATGGCACAGCGGGGCACCATATTGCCTGCTGTAAAGTTGGTGCCATGGCTAGGAGGAGGGCGGTGTTCTGGAGCCAGATTGAAGTGGCCAACCTGGTGGCCCTAGTTGAGCCACACTATGATGGCCTGTATGGTGAGGTGCCCCTCACCAGTGCCAGGACTCAGCTGTGGCAGCAAGTGGCCACTGACCTGGTGGAGGTCACTGGACGGGGCCGGTCTGCTGAGCAGTGCCGGCACCGGTACAGTGACCTCCGCCGGAGGGAGCCAGAACTTTTGTCGCGGCTGCGGTCATGTGCCAGGTGGGGCATAGTGCCTAGGCTAGGTGAGTTTACCATCTATGCACCTATATTCTCTGTAGGGGTGTGTGTGTGCTTGGGTGGCTGTGCATAGGTGCCGGCTTGGACACGGTTGGCTGTGTCAGTGTGTGCAGCTGTGCGATGGATGGTTATGGCTGTGTGGGCAGGCACTCTCACTGGGGCAGGGGGCACTCTGCTTTTGAGTCACACTGATGTTTGTCTCAACATATGTCTCCCACAGGCCGGAATCTGAGGATGCAGGGTGACAGTGACGTGGGCCATGCCAGGGCCCCGGTGCCGGGGGGTGTTGTGCCCCAGCAGCAGCAGCAGCAGCAGCAGCAGCGGCAGAGCCAGCTGCTGGAGGAGTGTGAGTATCATTACTTCATGGATGCTATTGCATGCTGGGGGGGCAAGACCACCAGCCATGCACAACACAACCATGCAGGAAAGGAGAGGTCATAATTCCACTGTACAAGACACTGGTGAGGCCCCACCTGGAGTACAGTGTACAGTTCTGGAGACCATACCTACGTATGGACATGGACTGGGTAGAGAGGGTTCAGAGGAGGGCAACACGGATGGTGCATGGGTTGCATCACAAGTCCTATGAAGACAGGTTGAAGGAACTGAACATGTACTCCCTGGAGGAGAGGAGGGAGAGGGGGATAAGATGGGGACATACAAGTATCTTACAGGGGGGAACAGAGTGCAGGACAACACTATTTTTAAGCGTAAAAGATGTTCCAGGACTAGAGGGAATGGGATGAAGTTGGAGGGGGAACGATTCAGAGGAAACATGAGAAAGAATTTCTTCACAGAATGGGTGGTGGACAAGTGGAACACCCTGCCAGAGGAAGTGGTGGGGGCTGACTTGGTCACAGGATTTAAGAATGCACGGAATAGCCATAAAGGAATTCTGGAGGTCAGGGGTAAGGTGCAACAGACTTATAGGAAAACAGAGTGAACTTACAAGGTCAAATGGCCAGACTGGGTGGCCCATAGGCCCTTATCTGCCGACACTGTCTATGTATCCATGTATGTAGGCACGCACAGGTGACATGCATCACTGTGCAGTATCACAGCATGTCTGTGTATGCGTCACTGGTGGTCCAGGCATGCACTGGGCACACAGCTGTGTAACTGGCATCGATCATATTGCCACATCACTTGCCAGCCTAGTTTGTACTGTGATTGACGTGGGCAGTGTGTGTGGGCGGTGGTGCGCATAGATGGTGCCGCCTGTTTGTGATGGCCATGTGCATGTTCACTGTGGGTGGGTGTATGCCATCACAGGTGTGCGACATTGGGCTATATGGCTTGCAGGTTGGGTGGTGTTCAGGGTTGTGGTCAGTCACAGCCATTGACTGTGTTCCCATTTTCCTAGGCCTCATTGTGCTCCGGAGGATCGAGCAGACACTGCAGCAGCTCACCCAGGTCTCAGTGGACAACAGGACCATCCTCAGCAACATGCGGCGCCATGGGGTACGGAAGAGGCACAGCCATACATGAGAGCACCAGGCGGCAGAGGACCAGCCTCAAGGCCTTAGGCTGGATTCCCTTCCCACTTCACCCATCCCTCCCACCCTGCCTTCCTCTCCAAGTTCTTCATCCCTACCCTTTGCCCACCCCTACCTTGTACCCTCCCTCTTGTAAATAGTTATGTTGTTGTGGATTTTGTAATTACATTTTTCTAATACATTTATATTTTGATATGATTACTGTGTTGGTCTCTGATTTGCAGCTGGCTATGGTTGCTCAGTTGCAGTGGTGTGCATGCCATCTGGGCTGGTATGGTCCTGGGTATGTGTGTGTGTGTGTGTGTGCATGTGTGTGCATGGGGAGGTATCTCCAGCATGGCAGTGGCTTTCGGTTGGTCTTGCCATCTGCTGCCACCCACTGCTGGATGCACAGGGTGTGTCTGGCTTGTAGGCTTCTGTGTTGCACGGGGCTGACATGTGCTGGGGGGACTGCTTGATTTCCTGCAGTGCCAGTCACTGCACATGGGTGGTGTCTTGGGGTCACAGTGCAGGGTGTGCTGTGCATATGGGGGGCTGATGTGCACTGTGGTTGTCAACCCCCTGTGTGTGGCACTCTCCGCCTGCCAGTGGTTGTGCTGGGGTGTCAGGGCTCTGCTATGCTTTGTTGGCTTGTCCCCATGGGCACGTGGATCATCCATCCCACCCCAGTGGTGCTGTGCTTGGGGTGTGGAGTGTGGTGTGGGTTCTGCAGTGTGTTCTGTGCCCATGTGTGGCATGGCTGGCGGTGGGCCCAGCCTGCCTCCCTGGATGTGCAGTTCCATTGCTTTGGGGGGCTGTGTTGCATATGGCAGCTCTGGAATGCTCAGCTGAGCTTCCCTGGTTGCGCCATAGCGCAACATTTTGGCTCAGCTTCTCCTTCCTGGTTGAGTGATGGCACAGTATGTGCGATATTCAGACGTTGGTTGCTTGCGCAATTTGCTCTGCTCCATGTTTGAATATCGCACCTGTTGCGCATTTGCGCAACTGGTTTGTGCTTGCTCCTGCTGTTGCGCTACTTTTGAGCGCAGATTGAATATCTGGGCCATTCTCTTTACTGCTACAGTAAATGTAAACACTGGAGAAAATATGAAGAAACTGACAGAGGATGTCAGCTGGCATTTTATGTGACTGTATAAATATGTAGAACTAAATGCTACATAAATTCACTGCGACTAAGCAAGTGGCAGATGGGGTAATTTGTCAATGTAAAAAGTGGGCTTGGTTTGCACTCAGGAGTGAGAAGGTTAGTTTTCCTACATGGGATAGTGACCCACAGGGTGTAAAAAGTTGGGGTTATTGATCACAATGGTCTACATAGCCCATTTTCTTAAAGCAGCAGTTTTGTCATCAAAGAAGAAAAAAGGTGGGTCGGAATTGACAGTCATCTGACATTTTTCACAATCCCTCCGCAAAAGAACCATGCACTTGGCAACGGTGGTGCTTTCAGCAAAATATTAAACAATATCTCAAAAAGCTGAAGCACTCACTAACCCCAAATATAGTCGAACCCAGAGCTACTGTTTTAAATATTTATTGCACCAACCAGTCCACCTGACGTGTTTCGGACGCAAGTCCTTTATCAAAGGTTAAAAACATCTCAAAGCAAGCAACAGTTAAATACCATTTCATGTCTGACATCATAATGATGTTTTACAAATTCATTGGTTATAGCAAGCAAAAACAAGTTCAAACACCATCACCCATAAAAACAGTGGAAAATAAATCAAAATTCCAAATTTGAATACTTAAATAATACATAGCTAAACATTTGTAATACTGGCATATCAAATATATACTATTAATTGCAGATATTAATTCATTTTCAAAAACATCACAAAACTATGCTATAAATACCACAAGAGCTAAAGTTAAAAACATTGCAAGAGCTAAATTTAACTTGCTGCACTATAAGACTGCACCAAAGAATTCAGCATCTATGCCGAGCTGGTGTTTCTTAGCTTGACATATGTGTTCACAAACAAAATCTTGGCACCACACAATCACTGTGCATGAAATCCATTAATCTTTTTCAAAAAGTGCTCCAGTGCTCAAATTCAAAGCAAGCAGTTGCCCCACAGGTTGGACACACCTCGACCGTTTTTGTACATAGCGAGCATCTTCAGGACATATCTGTTGCATTCTTTTGGCAGGATCTTTATACAGTGTAGTAGCAAAATAAATTTTCTTCACCTTATCCTCACTTCCATCTAAATGCACCCTAACCCACTTTCTGTCCTGATGTCATGATATTTAGGGCTTAAGTAAAGCTATATACAAATGTCCTTCCTATGGACCAAGTTACACTTTTTCAATGCCAAAAAAAAGACTAGCAATGCATTCCCTGGCTTTGAATAAATTTAATATGGGGTGGCATTATACCTTGCACAGTCTTGTGTTCTATGATTCTAGTATGTTCATCTATTAAAACAGCAGTGCAACAATCTGGCGAAAATTTTGACCTATGCTATTTTATGCCATTTTAGATTGCCACTTACCTTCTGACTTGTATGATACTCTTCTTTCTACAGTTTTAATCTGCTTTACTGATTTTTTCATATCTGAAATAATAAAAGAAGCATTTCTTTTAACCCTTGCTGTGCCACAAACTAATATATCACTCCAAAATTCCTATGCATTCAAATTCTTTAAGCAGCCTAAGGATAAATACAGTGTGGGCCAGGTCTTCATCAGATTTTCAGCTGTTTCTGTCCATCTGTTGTTTATATATCACTTCTGTTGTGACTAAAATTAATTATTAAGCAGCAAGCAGTGCTCTCTGATCTTACAGAACAATAGTTGTTCAAAAACAGCTACAAATAATGATGAAAACCTGGTCCAAGCCGTATTAAAAGGATTACTCCTTTCATTATATCAGATATGAAAAAAAGTACTCACGCAGACCCAAATTGTGGAAAGAAGGGTATTATGCAAGATTGCACCAGATTGTTGCACTGCTGCTTTAAATTATGAGGCTATGTTGAATTTTGCAAATGCGGCCTCATAACTTTGGTAATATTCAGTATTTTTACTGCAACATTTCAACATAGCCATTTTGGTACAGTGACTCATTAGTGAGACAGCTGTTATTTTTCAACTCCTGTCCAAATGTGTGTCTGTAGCCCAAAAGTTGATTTTGCTGTCTCTGCATGACATCACCCTTAGGCCAGAAGTTGAACATTGTCTCTGCCCTTCTTTATGATGCAGGTCCATCACAAGGCTGTGATGAAAATTAGGTGTAAAAATATTTCCAAAAAAATTATTTTCAATATTTTGAACACAGATTCCTCTCCTGCAGCCCTATCGGCTCGGGACAGATTTTGTTTAAATACTGATTTTCTCAGGAAGAAGTCTTTAAATCCATTATCTGATAATTTTCCTCTTCTTATTTCTGAACACTGAGATAAAATGTTAAGATAAAGTAAGTGCACTTAAGATCCAGAAATATACTACTTTTTTCTCTTTTTTTAGCAACAGAAGTGAACAGAGCATTGGAATCTCACAACAGCACTGCCATCATCGCAAGTAGTTCTGCAGGTACCATATCTACAATAATTCTACTACTCAAAAGGCAGTAAAATATGATTTGTATAACTCAAGTTATACAGTGTGGGAGGTTTTATTTAACATATTTTGATAACTGTAATCATTTTTTTAAATTGTCAAATGTTTCATTCATGTTCTTTTAAGTGTTTTTACATTTTAGTGGCAGTTCACTATGGGAGCCTTAACATGGGGATTTGCTCATAATCAGCACACAGGCATAGCCACTAGAGGTCATAATTAGTAAATTCAAGCAATTCAATAAGTCACAATGATTTTTCAAATTGTTTGTATCTATAAATAACTTAAAGCAAATTGAAGAGCTGTTGTGTAATGATTTAAATGAAAAGCAAGAATAAAAAATTGAGTGCTGTTTCAATATGTAGTCTTGTACTTGCTGGAGGCCAGAAGGGAGACAGGAGACATGATACAGACCTTCAAGTTCCTGAAAGGAATGTACAAGATAGATTGTTGGGAAATATGCTACAGAACAAGTGTAGTGCCCCAGAGTCCTGGTGCTCTCTAAAAATAGGCATCCAGGTGCTTTGGGACTGGGTAGATAGGGAGGTGCCCCCGGGTTGGATGGGTGCCCCAGCATTAGAAGTGCCCCTGTGTCTAGTTAGGTACCCACCCAACGCAGAGACCCCAGCTGGGCTCCTTTTCTTTTTTTTAAATGTATTTCTGCTTGTTTTTCCCTGCCTACAGCTACTTAGAACTGCCCCACCCAGTTACCTTTGCACCGGGCACCTGCACATGTGGGCCCAGTCCTGAGGGCAAGAAGGCAGATATGAGCTTGTGACGATTCCATGACAGCAATAGCTGCTTGCAGGAGTCCATTGTCAGAGAGAAGAAAGGAAGCAGCAGGAGCAAGAGGGGGAGTGATCAGCTGGGGCAGCACATGGGGAGGGACTTATTTTAAGTTCCTGCATCCCTCCCAGGTCCTGGCTGGTCCAGCTTGTCAGTGGCTCCTCCTTCTGGCTCCCCAATGATGGTGGCAGTAGTCCATCTGTCCTGGTGCTGTGTCAGCAGCGAGGATGTTCCATCGGGAAAGTGGCAGGTGTAAAGGCCAGCCCCTCCATCCAGTAGCCCAGCAGATGGTTTTTGGGAGGGGCAGCAGGTCCAGGCTGTCCCCTTCATTAGTCCCAAGGTGGAAGGTGTTCCAGGAGGGGCAGCAGCATTAGGCTTACTCCTCCCTCCAGCAAGCCAGCAGGAAAGTGTCCCATTGGAAGGGGTGGCAGGTCCAGGCCATCCCATCTGTAGCAGTAGCAACAGGAGGTGTTCCAGGAGGGGTGGTGACAGCAGAGGTAGGTCGTCCCTCCACTAGCTGTAGAGGTTAGTGGGAGGAGGTGGGTTCAGGCCTTCACATGGAGTCCAGAGGATGCCCTGGCTCCAAAAGAAGAGAGGGCAGCAGGGTGAGTGGCAGCAGCACTGCAGTTGGGTGCTGGCCACAGAGAAAAAAGAGAAACTTGTGTTTTTTTAATAAATAAAAACTTTGGGCACTCCTGGCACCAGCAGTGACTGTGGGGTGGGCAAGGCCTGAACAAAGGACCGTCCACAGGACAGAGTTAAAGAAGGCTCAGACAAGCCAGGGAAATGTGGGGGCAGCATGGCTCTTAGACCCACTTCAGAGGCGTCTGTCTGCAGGATAAAGGTCCTGTTGAAATCAGGACTGAATAACACTGGCTCTCTGCATAGGGTTATTTTGAGCTCTGTGAATGTCTGGTCACACTCTTCTGACCATTGGACCTTATTGGGGGTAGATTTCCCGGTGAGATCCATAAGGGGGCTGGAAAAGATGGAGACGTTCAGTATGAACCTGTGGTAATACCCTGCTAGTCCTAGGAAGGCCCTCACCTGGGTTTTTGTGGTGGGCATCAGACACTCGGCTATGGCATGGACCTTACTGACCAAGAGTTTCACCCATCCATTACTTATGCAGTACCCTAAGTACTTTGTTTTGGCTTTGGCCAAAGCACACTTTGCTGGACTGTCCATCGGTCCTGCTTCTCCTAAGGATTGCAGTACTGCTGCCATCTTGGGTACGTGAGACTTCCAGTCAGCTCTGTGGATGACCACATCATCTAGGTAAGAAGCTGCATAGTAGGCATGAGGTCGCAGAAGGTGATTCATGAGTCTTTGAAAGGTCACAGTTGCCCCATGTAGGCCGAAAGGCATGGTACAGAACTGGTATATAGCCCAAAGGGGGTAGCAAACACTGTCTTTTCTCAAGATTCTGGGTCAAAGGGGTTTGCCAGTGCCCTTTGTTAGGTCCAAAGTCATGATGCATTTGGCTTCCTTTAGTCTATCCAACAGTTCATCTACCTGGGGCATGGGGTAGGCATCAAACTTCGAGATGGCATTGACCATGTTAAAATCAATACAGAGTCAGATAGCCCCACCTTCTTTTGGTACTAACACTATGGGGCTACACCAATCACTTCTGGATTTCTCAATCACCCCCAACTTGATCATGTCCTGTAACTCCTTCTTAATGGTGTCTCGTGTTGCTTCTGGCAAGCGATAAGGTCGCTGCCGCACCTTCTCCCCTGGCTCTGTTTCTATATGATGAGCTATCATATGGGCTGTCCCCAGGAGAGAGGGAGGAAAAAACATCTAAAAACTGGCTTACCGACTCTCCCAGTTGCTGTTTCTGTGTGTGAGACAGCTGTTCTCCCATTGGGACTTGTATCCCCGGATCCTTATCAGGCGCTTGAGGTCCCAGATCCACTATGTCTGGTCCAGGGGAAATCAATAGGCTGTCCCACTGGTTCCAGGGTTTCAGAAAATTGACATGGTAGATCTGGGTCTTCTTTTCACCTATCTGACTGGCAAACTTCATAGTCAACTGGTCCCACCCTCCGGGTAACTTCGTAAGGAACCTTCCATTTAGCTAGACGTTTATTCTGGTTGCTCAGCAACAAAACTAGTACCTGGTCCCCTAGTTTATGTTCCCTCAACCGGGCTCCCTGATTATAATAGTACTCTTGTCTTTGTTGAGCTTTCACCAGATTCTCTCGGGCAAATTTCCCCACCCGACCTAATCTTTACCTCAGTTGCAGGACATATTGCACCAGATTTTCAGTCTTGGGGTTGAGTTTCTCCGACATCTCCTTCACTACATCAAGAACACCTTGTGGGTGGCACCCGTAAAGGAGTTCAAATAGATAAAATCCCATAGATGCTTGAGGGACCTCCTGCATTGCAAACATCAGTAAGGGAAGTAAATTATCCCAGTCCCTGACCTCAGTGGTTATACATTTTTGAAGCATCATTTTGAGGGTTTTGTTGAATCTCTCCATGAGGCCATCTGTCTGGGGATGGTAAATTGAGGTCCTTATGGAGCTTATTCCCAATAAAGTACAAACCTCCTTAGTGAGGCAGAACATGAAGTTAGTTCCCTGGTCAGTCAACATTTCTTCGGTATTCCCATGTGACTAAAGACCTTTAATAGTTCACAGGCTACAATTTTGGCTGAAATGGTTCATAACGGGATGGCTCCAGGGTACCAGGTAGCATAGTCTACAATCACCAAAATATATTGGTACCCTCCTGCACTCTTTTCAAGGGGTCCTGCTATATCTACCCCAATCCGGTCAAATGGTGCCTCTATAATGGGTAGGGGCACTAAAGGGGCATTTTGACTGCCCTTTGGGGCTACTAGCTGGTACTTGGGCATGATGCACAATAATCCTTAACATGTTGATAGATGCCCGGCCAAAACAATCAGGCTATCAGTCAGGCTAGTGTATTCTCTACCCCACAGTGCCCTGCCACAAGAATGGAGTGGGCGAAGCGCAGTAATTTCCTCTGAAAGACTTGAGGGATCAGCAATTGATGCCAGATGTCCCCCGTCTGGGTCTCCTTGTTAACTTGATACATGATACCCCCTTGCAACTCAAAATGAGGATAGCGTGCTGCCCAATCCTCATCTATCACTTTCCCTTCCCAAATAGTCAACTGGGTGTATACCCGGCTGAGTATACCATTGGCCCGTTGTTCTTTGGCAATGTCCAGGCAGAGCTTTAACACATCTTGCTCTGATAAGGATGGTCCTCCGGGACTGTGGTTAGGTGGGTCAGGCTGATGGCTGGACTGTGGATCTGGACCTGCTATTACCTTAGCTTCACCCCCCTCCTGTGCATCTGCCCCTTCAGATCCCTTTTCCTTTGCTGACCTACGTTCTCACTTAGATTTGTGGGTTCTCATCTGGGGTTAAAAAAACCTGGGTCCAGGAAAGGAAAGATTTCTCCCGGTTTTGTATGACTGACCTCCCCCCCTTCATGAACCTTAGACTGGATAATTCTCAAAGATAAGTCTGCTTTCCATATGTCATCAAACCATTTCCAATTTCTCCTCAGTAACACTGGATAGGGTAACCCCAGGGCAACACCCACCTTTATAGTATCTGTTTGGCCCCCCAGGGTAAGAGTAACCATAGCACTAGGTTAGGCCTTTACATCCCTATGCACACATCGGATAGGGATGGTGCTCTGGTCCTGCAAGAGTCTGGGGTTCACAAGGGCCACTCTGACTAGGGTCTGGTGGCTTCCTGAGTCCACCAGAGCCTCCATCTCTCTCCCTTCTATCTCAACGGGGATCACAAAATCTTGGGACTCAGAGCCCCCACCCCAATTGAAAAGTGAATACACACCTGGAAATCTGCAGTCTATGACTATGAAGGTACAGTCCATGTGGGGGCAGTTCTTTGCAAAGTGTCCCTTCTGTCCACATAAGAAACATACCCCTGTGTCTCGGCTATGGGGCGAGCCTCCGGGTTTAGGCAGTGAGCCCTCAGGAAATGTCTCCCTTGGCTACTGGGTTGCCATCCTTTCCAGAATCTGACCCTTATTTGGCCCATAACCCCCCTCCCTAAATGCCCAAGGTCCTTTCACAGTTCCAGACAATACTCCTTCAATCTGGCTCCTGGGATGATTCCTCATCTTCCTAGGTGGCCTCGTAAGCTGTGCCACTGGGTAAGAGGAGAGTTCAGCATCCAACACTTGCTCTGAGATCCGCATGGCCTCTGCTAGCATGGAGATCTTCTATTTGTGGACCCAGTTCTGAATTCTTGGGGGCAGGATGTTTAGAAATTGTTCCAATATGATTAACTTGGCCACCTTGGTGCCACTACACCTTTTGGGCTTGAGTCAGCGTCAACACAGGTCCTCCAATTGTTGTCCCACTGCTCTGGGTCATGCACTGGCTACAAATTTGAAGCTCCAGAACCTCCATCTGTAACTTTCCAAGTTGATGCCTAGGCAGTCCAGGATTGCCACTTTCATGTCTGTGTACTCCCTGGCTGTTTTACTGTCCAGAGCTTGATAGGCTGCTTGGGCTTCCCCGGTCAGACAGGGGGTAAGGCAGACAGCCCACTGGTGTCTAGGCCATGCAGCAGCTTCTGCCACTCACTCAAACATTACCAGAAAGGCCTCTGGATCATCCTCAGACATCATTTTGATCAACATGGCATTTATCCTAGGAACCCCTGGCCCCACGATAGCTGGACCAGCCTTACCAGTAGAGTCTTGTTGCAGCTGTTGCACCAGGTGATGCAGGAGCTGCTGTTTTTGTTGCCCCAGCTATATAAGAAACTGCTGTTGTGCCTCTTGTTGTGCTTGTTGTTCCCATTGTTGCGTTGTGTCTCCTGTTGGGCTTGCTGTGATTGTTGCACCCGTTGTTGCTGCTACTGCTTCTGAGCCAACTGGGTGAGGACCTATTGTTGCTGAGCCTGTTGTGCTTGTTGCACCCATTGTTGCACATCCTGCTACTGTTGTGCCAGCTGCATGAAAGCCTGTTATTGTTGTTTCCACAAGGAACTTCAGAATTTCTCCATCTCCATTTTTCCAGAATGTAACTAGTCCTGCTCACTCCAGCAGGAGGCAGATACCACTCTAACACCTCGTGTGACAAGCTAGCCTATGGTAGATGGAAAGACAACACACTGCATTTAAAGTTTTCAGATGACAATGTAGTTTATTGCTCCAGAAAAATCATAAACAGTCAGTTAAACTTTTCCAGCCTGGCCCGGAAACATAAATGCTTAACACAAAACAGCTTTTCACAGGCTAAATTGACCAAAGGAGTCTTTGAACCACTTATGTGGGCCAGCAGCTTCTGAATGCACAGTCTCAAACAAAACACAAACAAACAGTCTTTTCCTTTTAGCCTTACTTGCAGGCCAATAATATCAATACATTCCACTTACTATTCATGGCTCCAGCAGACTGGGTTACTTCTTTTGCATCAGGGTTCCCTGCTCTAGAAACAGTCTCTTTCTCAACTGCAGGTTAAGCTTTTTTCCCCAGCTGCTTTCTCCAGCAACTAACCCTTCTCCTTGGGTGTTTTGCTCTGTTTCCTTTCTTAAATTTCAGCTTCTCTCTTGCAGAGCACTCTGCCTGGGAGCTTCTCCTCTCTACAGTAATTTTCCAGCCTCCAACTCACTGCTTGCTGGATTCAGTCTTCCTTTCAGCAATCCCCCTAATCAGCAACATCTGAGGAGGGACCCCCCCCGCCTGTTCATGTTGCATTCCTTGCATTTTCTCAGCCTCAGCCTGAGGACTGGAGGAGGGCAGATGTGATTCCCCTTCACAAAAGTGGGAGCAGGACAGAGGCAGGAAACTACAGACCAGTTAGTTTGACCTCAGTGGTAGGGAAAATGATGGAATCACTTCTGAAGGAAAGAATTGTTGAGTACCTAGAGGCCAGTGGGGCACAGGACCCAAGGCAGCATAGATTCATGATGGGAAGGTTGTATCAGATGAATCTAATAGATTTCTTTGACTGGGTGACCAAAGTAGTAGACCAGGTAGGGGATGTGGACATGGCTTACCTAGATTTTAGCAAGGCATTTGATACAGTCCCACACAAAAGATTAATACACAATTTATCCAGCCTTGGAGTGCGTCCCAAGATGGTAGCCTGGATAAAAAATTGGCTAGACAATAGTACGCAAAGGGTAGTAGTAAATGGAATCCACAGTGAAGAACGGAGGGTACTAGCGGGGTACCACAGGGTTCAGTATTGGGACAGGTCCTTTTTAATGTCTTCATAAGTGACATTGCAGAGGAACTGGAAGGAAAAGTATGTCTTTTTGCAGATGACACAATGATCTGCAACAGGGTTGATACACAAGAAGGAGTGGAAAGGATGAGAAGAGACTTGGCAAGGTTGGAGGAATGGTCAAATGTATGGCAGCTCAGATTCAATGCAAAAAGTGCAAGGTAATGCACCTGGGAAACAAAAACCCAGGGGAAGAGTACACAATGGGGTGAGATACTGACACAATAAAATGGAAAGAGACCTGCATGTAATTATATCTGATGACCTAAAGGTGGGAAAGCAATGAGAAGGCAGTGAGGAAGGCTGGGGGGATACTGGGATGCATAAGGAGAGGCATCAATAGTAGAAAACAGGAAGTTGTTGTCCTTCTGTACAGATAGTTGGTGAGATCCCACCTGGAGTACTGTGTGTAATTCTGAGACCCCATCTCCGAAAGACATAGACAGAGTGGAGGCTGTCCAGAGGAGGGAACTAAAATGGTGCAGGGTCTGCACCAGAATATACACGAGAAAGACTAAAGGATCTTAATATGTACCTTGAGGAAAGAAGGGAGAGAGGGGACATGATAGAAACTTTCAAGTACCTCAAGGAATCAACAAAGTCCAAGAGGGTAGCATCTTTCAGAAAAGAGATGTGCTAGAACAAGGGGGCACAATTTGAAGATAGAGGGGGCATGGTTTAGAGGTAATGTGAGGAAGTATTTTTTCACAGATAGGGTTGTGGATGCATGGAACAGCCTCCCTGAGGAGGTAGTGGAGTCAAGAACAGTGTGGGAATTCAAGAATGTATGGGACAGACATAAGGCAGTCCTAGTGGGGGGAGTAGGAGGAAGTAAGCTGTTGGTTAACTAGGATCTGCAGCTTATCTGTTAGGTAAGAAAATGGGTGGACTAGGTGGGCCAAGTGGTCCTTATCTGCCTTCACATTCTATATTTCAGCAAGGATCTTAACCCCTTGCCTTTCATTGTAGGGTTTACTCTGTCACAGCATAGAATAAGATGTTCTGTTTTTTCCCCCAGCAGGGAGCGGTAACATTACCGTAGAGTTTCTAGACTTTCCCAATCAGAAGTAGAAGTGGCTGGGGAGAGACTCTTTTCCAACACTCTAATTTGGTCTAAAAGGGAAGACTTCTCCTGAGAAACAGCCGTTTTCCTTTTAGAAGCTCTGCGAATAATTTCACCCCTTAAAGATCATTTCAGGATGCCTCACAGAAAGTCCAACCTGGGCAGGGAGGGAGAGCTAATCTTCATAAATGAGGAGATAAAAGTTTGGAGATGATGGACCAAATAGTCTGACTTGAGTAATTGGGCATTGAATCTCCAGACTTTATCCCTCTCAGGGTAAGAAGAGAGAGACAAATGGAGCAAAATAGGGTGATGATCTGAGACAACTTTAGCCAGGTAATGACATGATATAACACCCAGAAGGTACTCAATCTGCAATAGAAAGTAGTCAGTCCTGGAAAACGTCTTATGAGGAGGTGAAGGAAATAAGAATTCCTGCTGGGCAGGATGGAGGGCCTGCCAGGGGTCCAGAAGGCCCAACGAGTCCATCATGTCATGAAGTGCTAATTGGGTGGGGGAGAGGGAATGGCAATGTGAACAGGATCTGTCAAGACTGTTACAATAAACTAGGTTCCAGTCTCACCCTAAAAGTATAGGTATAGAGGTCCAGGGTGCTAAATTAGCCAGTAGAATGGTGAAGAAGTGAGGATCATCAGATGTAGGGCCATAAACTGTGCCTAAAATTACTTCTGAGTGACCAAGCAGGGCCTGCAACACTAGAAACCTGCTCTGGGAGTCCACGGTTTCTTGAAGTAACCGAAAGGGCACCCTCTGGGCCACCAGAATGGCCACACCTCTTTTATGTGAGTCAATACTGGCACCAAAATTCTGCCAAACCCAGGAATGCCTAAACTGGAGAACCTGAGATGGGGGCTGGTGGGTCTTCTGTAAGAGTGCAAAGTCCATGTTGAGCTTGTGAAGGTGAAGTAAAACCTTGGCTCTTTTTGTTGAGGATTGGGCACCTTTTACATTCCAAGAGCAAAATTTAAAGGTTGATGCCATGGGTCAGAACAGCCAATACTGTAACTAAAACCAAAATAGACATTTCCTTAAGTAAGTTATAAGCCTCCAGTGGTGAAGTCTCCCCCCACCATTCCCCAAAAATATGCTGAAACAGACCCAAACCAGAAACTCCCTGCTCCCACCGTCCAAACCACAGAATAAACCTGAAGCACTGAAACAGATGGAAACTAATCCCTATTTGCCAACCCCCACCCCACCTTAATATTAGCCCAGCCCCATCACCCCGCAAAGTCCTACCCTCAAAAAACAAGAACACTAAACCCCTTACCAGAACTTTAAAAACAAACCAAAAAACACCATGGGGTAATATTGCTCCATCCCTGAATGGGAAGGGGTATCCCACACATTAACCAGCATGTGAAAACCATCCCTCAATGTAGCAGTAGGCATCCCATGAACCCACCCCCACTCCATATACCTATCAAAAATAAAGCAGTCCAAAAACAGAAAAACCTTTATGCAACTATGCAAATATGTTCAATTATTAACAAGAAAAAAACTAACATAGAGGGCCAAATCTTATAGAAGCCCATACCAACTAATGGTACCTAAACATATAACTAGACATGTTATAAACCTAAGGCTGCACATATCAAAATATGAAAAAGAAATGGGCCCCAACCTTAACCCAATAACTATTAACCTTCAATATCATTAACAAGAATTAAAAAAGAGAAAAAAGCTTCTAGATTAACTTTCCAGCTTCATAAACAGTGTATAATGTCAGCCATGTAGAGAGGAATAAACCAGCATCAACGGGAAGAGATCACAAAGCTAATGAACTCTTAGCCAAGTCCAAGAACTAGGAAAGTCTTCACCACTGTGATGTAGAAATCCAAAAAAGGATCAGTAGAGGAGATCAACAATGAGAAAGATATCCAGTTAGTACAGTTGAGCGATCCTGCCAAGTCCAAGCCAGTAAAAGCCCCAATTCAGAATAATATTTGTAGACTGGCAAGTAATCGGCACACAAGGGGAAACCTACAGAAGTCAGTACAATAAGTCTGTAAGTGTACACATCAAAGCCCTGAGTTGGGCAGACAGAGTCCCTGATGTAGCTGAAAACCAAATTATAAAGGCACTCACTTATGATCACTTTGGAAGTTTTGCAGTCTCAAGAGTGAGGAGAAGCCACTAGGAAACACCTATTCAAACAATAAACTGGGAATGTGAACTAATCAGAAGAACCACTGCGCTCTGCTAACTTTATTCTTCGATCCCATCCAGTCGTTCAAACAACGAATTCCGCTCTTCAATGCCATGGTCCAGGAATTCAATGGAGAGACATTCCACCACAAGATAAGCTTAACAGCTGAAGTACTCTGCTGCACTGCTCAGGGAGAAATGACTGAAACCAGCAATGTCAGGGTGCTGAAAGGGGCCAGATAGATGACTACTGTTACAGAAATCCAATAGCTTGGAGAAAGATTCAAAAGATATCGTATGATGAAGGCCACCAGTATCAAAATATTCACTACACTGGCACTACTGCATGGTCAGGCAACAGAATCAGTCCAACCACTAGTACAACATATGGCAGATAACTCAGCAAATGCTGAACAAGTTGGGAAAAAGTTTTTTCAATTCCCGGGATGCTTATTCTGCTCTTTCAAGAGAAGTCCAAGAAGCTTGATGAAGCCCTACTAGTTTGGCAGGGTAAGTGGCCTGAAAGAGAATTCCAGCAGTAATGAGCTTTGTCACCACTGGATGGTAGGCAGCCCATTTCTGTCAGGTGGCTGTGGGCAGGTCTTGGGTGCTGCAAATTCTTGAGCCCTCCCATGGAATCTCCTCGAGGTCTTTCACTTTTGAAAGAACAAACTGCTTTTCAAGGAAGTTAAGGAGCTTTAAGATGAAGGAATGAGGTGACGCACTGGCAGGTGGTTTGGGTCTCAAAGATCTGTGGCCCTGCTCCTCAATGTACACAGGGTTGTTAGGTGGTGGACCAGCAATTTTAGTGAGCAATTTCTGGGCAAATGTCACTTGAGAGGCCCCCTCCACTTCTTATGGAAGGCTAAAGATAATTATGTTGTTCCTATGACTTCAGCCTTCTAAGTCTTCAAGCTTGACTTTCATTTTAAAGATATGCTGATGGAGGGACACAATATCGGGCTCATGTCTCTCCCATCAGTGCTCCAAGGACAATGTACGGGCCACAACATCTGATATCTGTTTTGTAGCTTCCCCTAGGTCAACTCTTATAGATTTGAGCTCCAATGTGAGTTCTTGTAGGGCCATCTTAAATGGGAGGAGTTCAGCTAAGAATTTTTCTTCAGACAATAAGGCTGGCGCCGGAGTACCGGTAGAAATCTTGCCGGAACTGGCACTCTGCCTCTTTGAGCACTTTGAACTTTTATCTGGTGTTTGCAGTGGTGTATGTGGTGGAGGAGCCTGCTGCATTTCTGTGTCCATCACTGCTGCAACGTTGAAGGAAATCTCCAAAAATCCTGGTGAAAGTGTTGGAAAGGGTTTCCACCAGCTGAAGGTAAACTTTTAGGAGGTAATTTGCATAAAAGAGTTGCAATCAAAATCTTTTTAGTAGAAACGGAGCAGGAGCATGGTGAAGGAGCTGCTACTGCAAGGGCTGCATCACATGACTACCAATGCTGCCTTTGTGTCATGTGCAACCATATGATCTGTATCCTCAGCAATTCCTGATACAAAACTACTAAATCCTCTATCATCACCTGCTGCAGTTCGACTGACTTCACTAGACCCAAATAATTTCCTCCCAGGTAGACAAGTGTATCTGGGGGGCCATGGCATCGATCTTCAGCTGTCATCTATGGGAGCAACTATTCCCCCACTTCACCCCCCTCTGGCCAGTCCAGTCAACTCACACCTGATGAGGATCCAGGAAGAGATTCTCACCCTCTCGGGACTGACATGCTCTTGCCGCTGCCCAATACACAAAAGAGTGGACACAGATCCACACTCATTTTTCCCCGGGAAACATGACCTACCAAAACAAACCAAAAAAAAAATAGAAAACAGAGGTTAAAGCAATTGTGGTCATAGATAGCTTTCAAAAGCTTGGTACTTTCACCATCCCAGGACCTGAATCTGTGCATCTGTCTATCTCTCTACCCTAACATGTGAGGTAGCACCTGTGCAAAAGAAGTGAGTGTTTTAGTTCTTAGAATCAACACCCAGAACCTGGAGGGCAATGCCAAGCAGAAGAAGAAACTAGAATACTGTAAGGGGATACCTGTTCTCATGATGAAAAAATTGCCTATCCCCCACTATCTCATTGCTGGAGGCAGTACTAAACCAACCCACGAATGTCCCATTGAACCCCTGGGAGGGATCAGAGACTCTACCAGCAGCTCTGGGTTCCACTGTCTATTTTACTGTGCCATAAGTGAATGAAAACTCTTTCAGAGGTCACCGCCACATCATTCTCATCCAGTGTTACTGGCAATGTGGTTGATTTGCTCAGCTGGGATATCTTGGATACCCCAAAAGCCCTGGAGAAGGTTACCAAGAAGGCTGTCTAAAAGAGATACTCCTCTTCAGTGAATGAGCAAACCCCAGTTTGCACATTCATCATGTTACGTAACAGACCTTGGCAGACTGGGTACCACATATCTGCCTGCCTTTGATCCCTGTGGGCACACCCTTCTAGCATCTTGCACATACAGAAGGCTCACATGGTATTACTCATCCTTGAGGCCTTGGTGAACCATATCATTCCTGACAAGAGCTGCTCCACAGCTGCTGGCATAGATCCACACCATTTCATATGCATGAGGTATGAGTACAGTTTGTCTTCCAGAATTGTCAAAGCATTGGCCCAGCCCAGCTGCTGTCTGACATCCAAGAAGTTCTCAAGCCCCCTCTGATAGGCTGCTGTCATGGTGGACCCTAAAGAAAACCTGTATGACTCACAGGCTTCTGCATCAATAATTCTGCTGGTACTTTCATGAGGTACATCTTTGCTTCTGGCACTAGCTCTTGGAATCTCTCTCACTGCAAACAAGAGACAGCATCAGCAACAATGTTATCAATACCAGGCACATGCACTGCTCTGAACCGTATATTCAGGACTAGACTCCTTAGCACTAAAACCCTCATCAGTGTTCCCATGGACCTCTGCCCCCTAACTGCATATTAATGCTATATATTACCCCTGTGCTGTCCATCATGAAAGTCACCTGCTTGCCAATAAATGTATTTTGCCAGATCACCAGCACCCCTACAATTGGGAAAAACTTCAGGAGTGTTACCTGATGGAGCAAGCCCATCTCCACCCAGGACTAAGGTCAATGCCCTGCACACCAGCTCCTCTGAAATAGGCACCAAAGCCACAGCCTCCAAAAGCATCTGTGAAGAGCTCCATCTCCTGGCTAATGACCATAGCTGGCCAAATGGCCACCCCATTGAAACATGACAAGAATGTCAACCATGCCTTGAGGTGATCCCACATGGACTTGGTAACCCACAGCCTGTAGTAAGTCTTGCTTCAGCCTGACACATACTTGGCTAACCATCAAAGGAAGCCTCACCAGATTGGAATTACCTTGCAGGTGAAATTCAGGTGCCCTTAAAGCTGCCTGCAGAAGCTCCTGCAGGGTGATCTTCTGTGCCTGTACCACTTTGTGCAGCAAGTCCTGCAGTGCCCAGAACTTCTCTTGTGGCAGCCAGAACTCTGTGGTGACTATATCAGTTTAAGGAAAGACAACTGTGGGCATGGCTCCTCCATCTCAACATGGTCCAAGGGTGCCGTGAAGTCCTTGCACACAGTGTGGAAAGACCCCATCAATTGAGAGCAATGAACAGTCCCTGCCTTACCCACAAAGAGGAAGTCATCTAGGTAGAGGACAACTTCTGACCTGCCTGTTAGTCATGTAGAGGCTGAGTGCAGGAAGGTGCTGAAATGCTCAAAATCCATCCATGTTGCTACACACCCCATGGGCATTCAGTTGTCAATGTAATACCAGCCCTCAAATTTCATACCCAGGAAATCCCTGTCAAGTGGATACACTTGCAACAGGTGGAAGGCCAATTTGATATCATCCTTACCTAGTAAGGTGCTTCATCCTGTTCAGCACCTCAATGGCTGTGTCAAAGAGCACATATGATACTGTAGTATTAGCCGGATCAATGTGATGGGTGTCAGAGTTACCTCTCCCCTGGGTATGATAAGTGATTGATTATTCTGAATTCACCCGGCACCTCCTTTGGCACCAGCCCTATTAGCAATACCCAGAGAGTGGGGCACAGTGGGTTCACATATGGGCCACTAACCCTACCTGTTTCTACTTCCTTTTATAACTTAATTCTATGTTCTGGTGGTCCCTGGCAGATTTCAGGTTCTTGCATGGACCCTTACATATTATCCTAAAACCCTGCGCAAAGCTCTCTGCCAGTGACCACACAAACTGTCTGTTCCGATAACCCACCAGCCATTGTGCAATGCATTTCACTCTTATGGGGGTTGGGAGGCTTAGCCTACCACTTCCAAAAGGGCCATGGGCTACTCTCTTTAGTGCACTGAATGAACCGGTGGTTCTGCCCACAGATGAAGCACTCGTGTCTGTACTGACATGACTCTGTCTTGCATGTCCTGAGGGTATAATGATAACACCAACCCCACCTTCCACCACCCCCTTTCTGCTCAGGAAGCCACACATTTAATGCTGGATACCCCTACTAGCTTCAGTATAACAGTGGGAGATCCAACAAACCCCTCCCCAAGGCCTAATGGGGGTCATTCTGCTTCTTCCTGTGAAACTCCTCTTTGTATGCTAACTATACCAATCATTCATTATTAGCATGCATTGCTATAATGCAACAATATTAACTCCATAGCCAGGGCCCCATGTTTTCTGTGATTCTGTGGTTGCAGCAGTGGCCGCAGAAATCAGAGCTGACCGCATAAATCAGTACTGGCCCCAGAAATCAGGAAAACCAGCCATATGGCTGCAGAAATGCTAACTATGCTATACGGTGACACACGGAAAGGGCATAGCTACTGATAAGTTAAGTATGGCATGGCATACATACTCATTAGAAGGGGCAACAAACTGATGCTGCCCGCTACAAAGCTGAAAAGCTAGTGGCCACATAGCATCTTGACTCATACTGGCTCTTGTTACATAACTCTGTCCAGCCAATATTACGAGAGGGAGACTGACGCAAGAGTAGCAGAGCTTGATTAGGTCCACAGCAGCTATGATTTGCTGTTGTGTAGGTGTGGCTAGCTCAGCCATGTTAATTTTTCATTGTGAGACTGCTGACAGTGCATGCTGAATCCCTGGAAGATGAATCCGGAAGGAAGAACTGGTAAACAAGCAGTAGTCAAAAAGTGAGGAGATTCAGTGGTGCCTATTGAGGTGGAATCGATCTCAGTGTGGTGGCAGGTATCGGAGGAGGAGCTGATTGCAGAAATGTGTGGCTAGCACCAGACTGGGAAGAAGACTCGGTCCCCACTGATGGACATTGATCACAGTTTTGATTTGTGGACTGCAGATCTGTACCTGCAAATGTGAGAGTAATTTCATGGCAGATTCGAACCTGCAGCCTAAGTGATGGCATCCAGCTCAGTTCTTAAGGATGGTCAAGTTGCCTAGCTGTAGTAGAGTTGGGGACCAGGGTATACTAGAACTGGAGTGAGCAGATAAGGAAAAATATCAGAATAGAGAGTTGTATTGATTGCTGCTATACATAAGTGAAATGAGGGTCACTAACTGAAGAACATCACAACCCCGGGTTGCGAAGAGAAGAGAACATGATAACTAAGGTTACTCCAGCTTAATAAGAATGACTTGCTTGCATTTTTTAGTGTGTTCCCCAAAAGAAAAATCAGGAGTCAACAAATCATAGAAACACTGCAAGTTACACACTCCATCACTATTATAGGAAGACAATCCCCCCCCACCCCCAAAAAACATTGATTTTCACACTGCACTCAACATGTTTGTTGTAAGACAGCTGGGGTATTCCTAGTTTTAAAACATTATAATCTAAGAGAATGTTGATCATAACCAGAAAAAAAAGGCTTTCAAGTTGGAGTCTCTCTTTATTTCTGCTAACTATAAATATAAACCAGAAGAAATACAAGCAGGTTTTGCCTTCTGTGTAGTTTTAGCAGGGTGTTTATGTGCTCTTCCAATTATAACCTAGGAGAACAGCAAAAACCACCAGTGTCCAGAAAAGCAGATGAGCCTTCATATTCTGGGTGGGAGGGAAAAGTTCTTAAAAGAGAACACCAGGTTTGGTTTATTGCAGTTTAATATTTGTGATAAGAAGACTACATACTGTTAAATGGTGCACTGTTCCACTTTCAGTGTAGTGGAGTGGTTGCACGAAGGCAGTGAAAGGGTAAACTAAGACTTAATCCCCTTGAAGGTATGCTGTTTAATCGCAATTTATCTGCTGCAGAATGGCCGTAGAATCATCAGTTCTGCCGCAGAAAGTATGGTGGTCCTGTCGCAAAATGTGGGTCCACTTTGCTGCAGTAAACACAGGGCTCTGTCCATAGCCCTTCAATTTTTGGGAGCACAACTCTGCTAAAATGTCGCTAAAAATCACAAAACCTGCTGCCCAATTTTCCCATATGCATCGTATGTCCACCTTCCTCAGACTCTCCACCCCATCATCTTTCTCCTAGTCCTTCTCCATGTCTTTATCCACCTCAGAATCCTTGGGCCTGTTAATGTAAAAATGTTAACAAAATCATTCTTCCCTTTCCCCCTTGCATCTGTTTCCCCTTCCCTTAACAAACCCACAACACCTGGTGTAAGGCTTAACTGCAAGTTTTTATTTTTCTGATCATTATGCACTTGCCATGGTTTTTGTGTTCTATGACTGCACTTTTTTGAAACACTGTAGTTGCCTAAACAATGTATTGTTTTCTTATGCTTTGCTCCCTTCTCCTGGGTTGCCCCTGGAAAATGAGCTTCAGCTTAATGTGCCCTTCCCTGTCAACAATAATAATAAAAAAAATCAATAAATGAACTCACAATTTGTTGGTGTACCGTCTCAGAGAGATGAGACAGAATCAGCTCCTCAGTGGTCCCAAATTAACCATACACTAGCAGCACTGCTGGCTGTGGCATCAGTGTCATGCCCACTAGCTGCTCCATAACCTGCCTGTGCCACCCAAAGGCATTTTTTGCTGCTTTGGCTCATGTGCCACCAACAAGGCCAGGACCTTGTACAATGTCTCCTTCAAGCTCAGAGGGGGAGTGGGACGACCTGCCAGCTGAGGAAGTGGAACCAGTTCTCTTGGCTGAGGGGGTTCTTGGGCTGCAGTAGGGGTTATCTGGTTGAGGAAGTGCAGGAGCACGAGACCCTCTCTGATTTTTGATGACCTTCCTTACCCGCCCATTGGCATTTGCTGTTGAGACTGGTCCTTGAAGGTCAGTCATCTCAGGCCGTGATAATAGCACTTCTGCTGGTCTTGCTGGATCAAGTCCACCTGGGTTGTTGAATACTGCTTCCCATCATGCATGTCCTTTTGTTGGTAGCAGGACCACCAACTGCTGCTCAAATTCCATGCTTGTGCTGGGCCTGGAACCCATCATTATTAGATCTCATGCCGAAATGAGATGAAAACATACATTCACACACTACAAACCTAATTTGCTGTCTTAGCCTCTGCTGCGACTGCACAACCAGGTATAGTACAGCCTCGATTATCGGAACTGCTTGGGAGTCATCAGATCAGTTTGGATAATCAAGAGTTCAGAAGATCAGGAGTACATTGATTGCAATGAGACGCTAAATTTAATGTTAGCCTGAGATCCCTTCCCAACCCTTTAGCACAGAATCTCATATAATATGTAATTTACCTTTAACAAAAAGTAGAGTTCCCCTTCTAACTCCCTTTGCTGAACCAAAAAGCTGGACTGCAAACATATGGCACCAAAAAATGCCAAAAATGAAAGAATTAGCATCTTACCAAGAACAGCTGTTCAAAATATGTCTGAAACTAAGGCTTCTCCCCATTGTTTAGGACTGCAATGAGTGGGGCCCTGCAGTCCTTTTGCTTTCAGTGAAAGGATGCTGCATTCTTTGCATTCTTTTCCACTGAGCAACATATTGGACAGGCATCACAGTCACCTTCACATCTGTGAAGCTGTCCACTCACAAAGCACTACTTTTTCTCTATTAAAAAAATGGCAGTCCTGATTGTGACACTGGGGGATTGGGCACCCCCCAGTGTTACACTTCTGCTTCTGTGTGTGTATGTGTGGTGTGGTGGGTGCTGACAGAGAAAGCTGAGTGGGGGGAATATCTGTAATATAAAAAAAAACATAAACACCGGTCATGGTCACAAACCGACTATGACAGCGCTTAACTACTAGTGCATGCCCAATACACTCAACGGCCATCTCAGTCATGGCAGATTGTGCTATATTCTGCCAAGAAAATAATTTATAAATTATTGATATCCCCCACATGACCCTCCCTCTTAGCACCCACCACCACACTTCCCCTTAACAAAAAAAATAGCTGCACTGGGGGTATCCAATCCCCTAGTGCAGAAATCTGCTTGTTGACACTAGGGTTGACCAATCCCTGAGTGTCAGGATCATTTTTTTATTTTTCTTTATTTTATTAAAGATATCCCCCCACTTGACCCTCCCTCTTAGCATCCACCACCCCACTCCCCCCTCAAAAAACAAAATAGTTTCACTGAGGGGTGCCCAATCCCCCAGTGCAGGAATACATCTGGTTTATTTTTTTTTTTTTATCCTGTAAAAGAAACCATCCTTGGATGTCTTTTGTGGATGGTAAATCTCCACCCAACCCTCCCACTCAGCACCCACCCCCAAGCCTTTACTACTGAGGGAGTCCAACACTATAATCCTCTCTGGACTGCTGACACATCTTCACTCTTCAAAGCCAAACTGTGAACTAAAGAAACAGGTATGTGATTCAAAGTTTTTCAATGGGGGTTTGAACTCAGTGGTATAGCTCCGGCATTTTTTCATATTTTAGCCTAAATTTTCAATATGCCTTTTTTGGGACCCACATCATGAACAATTTAACTGACATTAGGCAAAACTGTCTCAAAAGATAATTTTGTGGTCCCTGTGCGAAATCAACTTTTGGCAGGAGTTGAAATTTGTGTCTGCCCTTTTTCATGAGGTGGGGTCATAAGAAGGCTATGTTGAAAATTTGGTGTAAAAATATTTAAAACAAAAAGTTATGCATCTGCGTTAAATTTTGTTAACACAGGCTAATAACTTTGGTAACTTTCCATATTTTTCCACCAAATTCACAACATAGCCATATCGTTACATCACCTCAAGAATGTGACAGCTGTCATGTTTTAACTCCTGGCCAAAATGTTTTTTTTACATCCCTAAAATTGATTTTGCAGTCCCTGCACAAAATTTATTTCAGGCAGGAGTTGAAAATGTTCTCTGCCCTTGCTCATGAAGTGGGGTCATTAGAAGGCTATGTTGAAAATGTGGTGTAAAAATATTAAAAAACAATACAGTTATGAGCCAAGTTGAATTTTGTGAACACAGGCTCATAACATTGGTCATTTTCAATATGTTTAACCCAAATTTACAACATAGCCATATCTTTACAGCATCTTATGAATGTGACAGTTGTCATTTTTTCAACTCCTGCCCAAAATGTGCTTCTGCATCCTGAAAGCTGATTTTGCAGTCCCTGCACAAAGTCACATTTAGGCCAGGAGTTGAACATTATATCTGTCCTTCTTCATGAGGCAGTGTCATAACAAGGCTATGTTGAAAATTTGGTGTGAAAATATTACAAAACATACTTGCAATATTTTTCCCCCAAATTCGCTGCTGCAGCCCTATCGGCTCTGGCCAGAGTTTGTTTTGTTTACCTATTGCTGCCTTTAATTCTCTAATTTTTGAACCAGAGAGTACAGGCTTTTCACAGAACAAAATGATTGTCTCTATAAACCTATCTCACCTCCAATCTCTGAGTCACAGAGAAAAAAAAGGGACATTAGTATCTTACCAAGAATAGCTACTTTAAACTTGTCAAAAACTTCTCCAAAAGCACATTCAGAGCATTGTACTGTTTTGCTCTTGTATACATCACATGAGGGCACAGTAGTGCTGCATAGTGCTGCAGCACTGAAATACACTACTGCTTGTCGAACCTGTCCAGCTCAGTGACAGCAAGCATTTTAAGGTATGACAGGGCGTGCATGAATTTTAGAGAGCACACTGTACAAAATAGTGAGAGTGGGGTGACAAGGGTCATGTTCATTAGATAGCGAGGTCAGTTACTTTGGGGTTCAGTTAGTTCAGGGTTCATTAATTCAGGGTCCTAATGTATACTGTAAGAAAGCTTGAATTTGTACAGGTGACCCGCTACTTGCTCTGTCTCAAATTCTGTATCATTTCAATAGACCCTTTTTTCTATATAGTTATGTAGGGCTATTCATCCCATTCCCCAATCTGCCTCTGAGTGCCCTGTCTCTATACCCCATGTGTAATTAGTATAATACTAAAAAAAAATCATTATTAAGCGACTCCAAAAGAACTGTGTTTCTTAAAGGTGACCTGCAAAGAAGATGTGCAGCCTGCTCCCATCACCACATACCTTCCAATACTGCAGCCGGAGTCCAGGGCTGCAGTCATCATTATTTTTGATGCCAAGGTTAAATTTTAATAAACTGCCAAAACTTATGGCCGAACGTGGAATTTAGTGACGTGTCAAACACCACTGCTCTTATTGTGGCAGCAGTGCCAGTAGTTTATAATACTTATTTTGCTGCTTCCACAGGGCTATTAATACCCAAAATATTACTTACAGCAACAGCCCATCACTAAATGGGTGTAATACACATAAGCACTTGTGTCTGCTCAAGTGGGACCCACTTCGAGTTTCCAGGTTCGGCCTTTAAGTTACAGATCTTTATTAAAATGTAACCTTGGCATTAAAAATAAAGATGACTGCAGCCCGGACTCCCACAGCAGTATTGGAAGGTATGTGGAGATGGGAGTATGCTGCACGGCTTCTTTGCAGGTCACCTTTAAACATAATCAGCCTGTGACATGACTACAGCGGGAGCTTAGCTGTGTTTCCCTCTGCAGCCATGAGAGAGGCAATGGGGCATAAGTGAGTTGAAAAGCCAGGGGGCCAGGCTACCGTGAGGATGAACAGCTCTTGGGTAAGTTGTAGAACCTGCAGTGAGTGACTCCTCCCTTGCTCTGCAAGGTTCTGCTTCAAGCGAGAAACATGACATTACAGTACAGCTAGTCTGAGCTCTGCCCACAAAATTAACTCCGATGTTCCCTTTCACCATGCCCCACCTAACAACTCAAGTCTCTGATACTGCTGTGCTCGCAACAACCTGCTGTCAGGATTTGTCAGTAGGTGGCATCCATGCTACATGCAGAAAAATAACTGGAATATTGTATGAGTACATGAGCCCTTGCCTTTATTTCATATGCTCTTATTATGACTTGGTTAAAAAGGTTACTGCACTGTACTCCCTAAACCCCTGGATATAACTGCTTCCCCATGTACACTCTACATATCTGGCAAATCAAAATTCAGCAGCCCAGACAATGAACATAAAACTCTTTCTAATACGGAGTGCAAAAAACCTCAGAAAATGAATAATTTGAAGTTGTTGCTGTGTTCGGACAACCCTTTTCCTTCCTGCTGGAGATGCCATTCATCAAAATGACAAGCAGCTGCCAGGAATGGGCTGCTGTTGCCTGGCAACCCCCAATGGCCCTATACTTGGATTTCACTGTTCTCTACAGGTGCTCCACCTGCTAGTGCTGAGCAGCTTTGTTTTCTTTCCTTCCACTGGAGCGCAGATATTTGACTTTCTCCAAGGAGTCCTTGGCCTTCAAAGGAAAACTGGCACACACAAACTGGAAATAACTTGCAAAACATTATTAAATGTGGAGACCTTACACTGCTGAAGGAGGGGTGGGGGGTGGGGGATGGACAACCCCCCAATGTATGTCAGTGACCATGTGATCCACCTCGGCAAACTGCCCAACCTTGATCAACCTGGAATCTCCCCTCTGGTACTAGCTGTAACCAATGCAATGCTAATGCTGGCACTTAAAATTTATTACGTTTGGCTTCCACCCAGAGAATGTGGAAGGAGTCAAGGTAACACCTGGAGACCAAACACAAGTTGATTTTTCACTGTGGAAATGGCACCAGGGGCTGGTGCTGCACAGGAGAGCTGACCTATTGTTTTTTTTTCATTTTTAGACTACTGTAGTCTGTCTCTACTGACCAGTTTATGCCCCCTGCTCCATGAGGCACTATCACCTTGCTCTTATGAGAGAGTGCTCTCTTTTTGCAATGGAAGGTCTGACAAAAAGATTGTGGATTTCTGGTTTGCAGTACCAAAGCTGTTGGAGTTCGGGATGAACAAGGTAATCAGATGTTCTCCTTTTACAAGTCACCCAGAGGACATATCCCGATCCCTCAGATGCTTTTACATTGGTCACTGAAACCCCCAGCACATGCCCCCAGATGCATGGGTGGAGGGGAAGGGGTTGTGTATTGATCCCACCCTGTGCTGCCTGGCAGCTTGCCAGAATGAATCTTTGCTAAGGTCCGCAAAGCAATCTTACCAAAATCAAAAATATATATGGAGTATATTTTTCATAATAAATCGGAGGCCCTCAAAATCTTATGCATTTGTTACAATTTACAAGCCTGTGCTCCACTAGATGTAAAGACATCAGAGAGTAACATACTACTGTGGGTAAAACATGGCTCAACAGACAATTAGGGAATTGGCAATGACATGCCCACACCTTGCCAGCCATCAGCCAGGAATAAACAAACTGGCTGAAAATCACAGTTCTGCACTCTGCTAACCTTGGGAAGGTGCCAGACACTATAAATCTAAGGGGAAGCCCTTACTCAGTCTCTAGTTGTGCTCACATGTGGGAAGGGGGGTTGGGCTCCCCAAATTCCCAGCGGCCTCTTGCCATGCGGCACTGAGTTTAGCCACCAGCTGTAAGTCACCAATACAATGTGGACAAGCTGGAAAAGCTAGAAAAACCTTGATACTATTGCCAACATGGAATAAAGGTCAATTGCTGGCCAATAGCCTTGATAAGACAAAAACTATAACTCCTCACCAATTGCATTGGACTCATAAAACAGCTTGGAAAATACAGGTTTTGCTGGTGTAACCCCAGACCACTTATTTAACTAGTGTGCACACCACCCTTTAACTATCTGGAAAATACTTGTGCCCATATGCTGGCATACAATTTACTTTACTAAAAGGTAGGTACAACCCTTGGCATTAGGATTTATACCTGGCTCATTTCTAGAGGAAGAGAGGGGTTGGTGTACAGAAACAAACAACTTGAACCCTTTGCAAATAACACAACCCAGGTCCTGGGTGGAGGCTGCTAGGCATATGCTTGATCTAACCTGCTGAGGATGCTCCAGTAAATCCACGCAACCAGAAGCAATAATCAGAATGTCCATAACAGTGACTGGGATTGTGCAGTATGGCTTTATTCAACAGTTGGCAAGTAAAGCTGAAGTGGACGCCCTAGGTTTGGTCCAGGAGTGACAGGTACAAATCCAAGAACTCTCCTTGCATGCAATACAGTTCATGAACAAAACCAATAACATTTCTTTCCAAATTCCCAAAAGTACATTTGTGGACACTGGGCCTCACACTTGCACATCTTTCTTCCCATGAGTGTTATTTAGTGAATTTAAGCCACACACTCAGAACTTTTCTGGGACATAGGTGCAATTATGTGAATCTCGGCCACACACCTTAACCTACAGCTTGGCCATTTGCTCAGGTAAAAATATTGGTGCCCTTTATGAACTAGGAAGCCCTGCCTGTAAGCACTTAGATGGCGTTCCTTCCACCCTTGGCCCCAACCAACAGTCTCTGCCATTCTTCAGAGTTACATCACTGAAACCCCCATTCCCCACTGAAATGCTAGAGGTCCCATACTTTACTTATCACAACACTGGGGTGATACAGAGAAAATAAACCGCACTCACGGGGTCCACAGTTTAACTTTCTTCACTCACACTGATGAGACTAGGGACACTGACTGGTGCAATCCAGCCTTATCTATGAGTACATGCACCCCAGACTATCCATTCCCCTAAGAACATTTGGAGATCTAGTCTCCCTTTCAGTACTCACAGAAACATGTCACATCCATGGGGCATGGAACAACGAAAATAGGAAAAGGAAAGGCACTCTTCTGGGTAGCTGGTCCAAACAGTCTATTTCAGGTCCTATCCAAGGCAGCTGAAAACACCACAGGACATTCAGGGGACTTTCCCTTGAGTCCACAGAGAACAAGCAGATCCTTCCACTTCACAGGGAGTAGAAATCAGGAACACCTGCTGTAGTCTTATCTCCACCACTTCAACTGGAAGCTGGAAATGACACTCAACTATGGTGAGAAATCCTGGGCCCTCTGTCAGAGCCCACCGGCAGTCCTTCTGCCTCTCTCGTCTCCTCAGTCCACTAAGCTCCCCAGAGAAGCTATCCACACAGTGTGACTTATGCTGCTGTGAGAGTTCTAAATGACCTAATCATTCCTCCCTCAGGCTAGCTTAGTAAACAATGATGTCATTATGTAAGGAGCCCCTAGTGAGCTCCCTACCAGCTGCCTGCTACCTTCCTAACAGTAATACTGATAGAATTCTAGTGACCCCAGGGACTGGGTGGTTACACTGAGAACATTCATCCAGCAAACCAAACAGCACTAAACTCAGCATGAGTAAAATCCAAGGCAGTACCCTGAACTTGTTACTTTAAAAAGGCAGTCTTTTTTAACCTATTTATCCTGAACCTACTTATCAAGAGTATGCACGTAGCCACCAATCCTCTGTTGCCAGGGAGAGATCCAACCTGCTGAGAGGATGAAGCTGACAAAAAGGCAGAGGCCTAATGGCACAGGCTTAAATCAACAGTGCTCCTCCCTTTCAGCAAGTGGCTCCTATCCCCCTGGGTACCCCGATTGCCCTAGTGGGTGGAAGCTAACTCCCCCCACCTGCTCAGGTATCATCTGGGGTGTGGCCACAGGTGAACCTCACCTGTTGCCAAACCTAGAGATGGGCAGAGTTTGCAATCTTCACTCCATGAACTATTTTGTGAATTTCATGCAATTCATGAAATATTCCATGGGTGCGAAGTGCGAAATTCCACCCGCGATATGCAGAATTTTGTAGACGAATTTGGGAATATGTATTTATTTATTTATTTATTGATGAATATTGGATAACACCTTTGAGTCAAAGACTCCTTTACAAAGGTTCCACATCATAGAAAACAGAGACATCAGGGACAATAGCAACAACTAGACACAATAATTGCAGAAATGGTTACAAAATGGTTACAGATAACACAGCAAAGCAGCTGGTGATACAGAGTTACAGAGCTCTGCCAAACATAGGTACATAGTGCAGAAGGTAGCAGGTAACAAAAACATACACTGCAGGGTGGTGGTGCTAGCCATGCCCCGGTGGTTATTTGCAGGCTTAGGCCGGACTGAGGTGTCCATTGTCAAAATATAGGCATGCCCATGGGTGGCTGGACCAGAGTTACGTCCATAGTCGTGGGAGGGGGGAGTGGGTAGGGCTAAATCAAGGGCAGTCACAGACTGAGTCATGAGTGATTAGGTCTCTTAGCTGGGACTTGAACTGACCAAGTTTGGGTTCTGTGAGGAGGGAGTTTGAAACATAGAAACATAGAATTTGACGGCAGATAAGGACCGCTTGGCCCACCTAGTCTGCCCATTTTCTTACCTAACAGATAAGCTGCAGATCCTAATTACCCAACAGCTTACTTCCTCCTACTCCCCCACTAGGACTGCCTTATGTCTGTCCCATCTTTGGGAGTGAGTTGAGCCAGCTAGGGGCCAGGTACCTAAAGGTTCTTTGACCTGAAGTGGCCTTCAGTGAGGTACCCTGAAGTGGGTTGTCGCCAATTGCCAAATGAGGTGGGTGGACAATGGTGCCTGGAGTAGGGGGAAGAGAGCAGCTGGGAGCAGACCTGCTGTTATTTTTTTAGCGAAGAGGCAGGTCTGCTATCTGAGCCTCCCATCAAAGTTTAGCCAGTTGGTTGAGGCATAAAGGGTATAGGTATGTGTGAGCCTGGAGCAGCCAGTAGCAAGTCTATAGACCTTATTAAGGACCAGTCTAATTTTGTTTTGGTACGTGTTGCCGGTTTCCCCATGGATGATGATTCCGTAGTCTATAAGTGATAGTATAGATGCATAGACAGCTAGGTGGAGAGCTTCTGGTGGGAGGCAGTGCTTGTACTTATGAAGTAGATCAATACGTACATTGACAGTGGTGCTCAGTATTCGGATGTGGTCATGGTAGGTGAGCACAGAATCTAGGGTGATACCTAGGTATTTGAATGAGGTAACTTGCTCAAGGGGGTCATTTAGGGAGTTCAGTAAGAGCAGAGGTTGTCCTATGTTCTTGTTTGGGGGGGTGCAAACACCATGGATTTTGTTTTTTTGTAATTTAAGACTAGGCTATGTTGAATGAACCAGGATTCAACTTCCTTGAAAGATTTCTGGAGAGATGAGCAGAGGACTGTGGGATTAGTGTGGGAGCTGTAGAGGACAGCATCATCCACATACAGTAGTAGTTTTCAGGAGCAAGCCTTGGGCAGGGAGTTGAGGAACAGGGAGAAAAGTAGGGGGCCAAGAATAGAGCCTTGTGGGACCTCTGACCTGACTTGGAGGGGGGAAGACAGGGTATGGGCAATTCTGACTGTCTGGGCTATCTCAGACAGATAGCTGGCAAACCAGCCAGTGGTATCTGGGGACAGGCCTATTTGTGTGAGGGAATCCAGGAGTAGTGTGTGGTGTACCGTATCAAATGCCTTAGAAAGGTCTATAAAGACAGCACCAGTGGTGTGGCCAGTGTCCAGAGATGTATGGAGGGCATTTGTAAATTCCAATAGGGCTGTGGTGGTACTGAGGTAAGGGCGGAAGCCATGCTGTTCAGGACACAGGAGGCTATATTTGGAGAGGTAGTCCATTATCTGGGTGGCCACAATTTTCTCCAAGGTTTTTGACAAGGGAGGCAGGATTTAGATGGGGTGGTAGTTCCCAGGCAGGGTGTGGTCACCACTGTTAAGGATAGGTGTGATGAGAGCAGATTTCCATTTAGAAGGAAAACTGGCCCAAAGATAGGGAGCGGCTAGGAAGCATGGTGAGAGGGGGAGAACTTAGTTGAAGGTGAGCCTAAGCAGTTTAAGGTCTAGTGTGTCACTGCTGAAATGTGACTTGCTGAGGGCCTTGAGTAGAAAAGGGGAAGCTTCACGCTAAGATATTACTTTAAAGTGGAATGGTGGGAGGAGAGGGAGCAATGGGGTGCTGGGGGGTTGGGGAGAAAAAGTTGTGGGAGGGACACCAGTAAGGTCAGAGAAAGAGTTATTAAATGTATTTGCAATCAGTGCAGGGTCTGTGGTGATAGACCCATTGGCCCTGAGTTGGGATGGAGGTGCAGTGGAGACTTTGCCACAGAACTCTTTGAGGGAGTCCCAGAATTTGAGGCCCCAGCCCCATGTGGCAGTGAGCATGGTTTGGTAGTACTCTGCCTTTGCCTTATGAATACTCCAAGTACATTTATTGCATGCTTCTTGGTAGTGCTACCTATCAGTGGGTTTACCAGTATCCAGTGGAATGTGCCACAGATTGTCATGTTCACGCATCTGGTCCAGCAGAGCTTGTGATATCCAAGGTGTGTCAACCCCTTGAACTCTTTGTTTGCTGAGGGGTGCATACCAGTTGCAGGCAGCATTGAAAGTGTTGATGAAATGGTCGAAGGCAGTGTCAATGTTCAATGCAGTTTTGATGGGGGACCAGTCACAAGCTAAGAGGCACTGTCTGAGGGACTGAAGTTTGCCAGGATTGAGGTGGCGATGGAGGATAGTTTTGGGGGGTGCTTTTTAGCACTATATGACTAGTGACAGCGCACTGGGGAGTGATCACTCAGGGAATTGGGTAGTACCCTGACCTGGGTTGCTTTGTGGGGAGCATTGTTGAGCACTAGATCAAGGATGGAGGCAGTACCAGTCTTCTGGTTGATTCTAGTGGCAGTGGTCACAAGTTGTGACATGTTTTGAGAGGCTGCAGCATCCCTAATGGGAGCTGATCCAACAGCTATCCAGTTTATATTAAAGTTCCTGAGGGCAATGATGTCAGCACTGTCAGGGAATGTTTGGAGATGGGTGAGGACAGAGTAGAAAGCAGTCTTCAGATTTTGGGGAGCAATGTATATGGTGGAGAGGAACAGTGGGGCTCTGTTTGGGGCAACAGTGATCTTCAGAGTGACAGCTTGGGCCCATGTTCAAGGGTTGGGGACAGGAGGGCGAGAGACTGTAAAGAGTCCTGAACATACACTGCACATCCACCCCCTTTTTTTGAGGTTCTATTGGCACGGTATAGCGTAAAACCGGGAAGTGAGACTGGGTTGTTGAGCCAAGTTTCAACTACCGAGAGGTCATCAAGGTGTTTCTGGGCAACCCAGCCCTGAAATGAATCAAATTGCTTGAGGAGGCTACTTATATTAAGGGAGGCAATTATTAGATCCTTAGGAGTAGTAACCTTGGTGGGGGTGTTCCCAAGTTGGAGTGAACATCTCCTGAGAGGAGGAGCAGGAGGATATGCAAGGATGCCAATTTGAGTCACTTCTTCATTAGCTTAGGCTCCAGCTGGGAGGGGGAACAGCAGCGTGTGTAGATGGGGATGGGTAGGTCCCTTAGTGAGGGAGAGGCAAGGTAGAGTAGTGTCCAATGGCGTACCATGGTGGCACCAATAGGGGGAGTTGTGGGTGAGGGGAGCGGGGTCCATTGGTAGAGTGAGCAGGGTGGTTCACTGGTAGAGGTGGGGAGGGGGGCTAAGGTGAAAAGCCAAGTGAGAGGTGGTTCTGGTTCACCATGTTGGGAGACATGTGGAGCATTCCCTGTCAAAATGAGGGGGGCTAGTGTTAGCAGTACAAGCCACATGGCAGTCCTGGTAGAAGAAAGCCATTGTGCGCTACCTGGGCAGAAACACATTTTGGGTGAGATGTGAAAAATGGCAGCTGTACTACTCATAAGAAGGTGTGATAAAATGGCAATGTTGGAAATCTGGAGTGAAAATATTGAAAATTCGCAACCTTACGAGTATGCGTATGAACTGCACAACGCACACTCGAAAAACAGTCAATTTTTGGAATTTTTTCACCAAATTTTCAACATAGTCATTTTAAGACCTCTGCTCATGAACAGTGTCACTGTGATTTTCTTAATTTGTCCCATACATTGATTTTGCACACCGACTGCGCCATTGTGCGCTACGTGGGCGGAAACACATTTTGGGTGAGATGTGAAAAATGACAGCTATACTGCTCATAATAAGGTGTGGTAAAATGGCAATGTTGAAAATCTGGAGTGAAAATATTGAAATTTCGTGAACTTACGAGCCTGTGAGGAACTGCGCAACGACGCCAGAAACAGTCATTTTTTAATTTTGGCACTCAACAGTTCGATCATGGGTTTTGACTCCTTCATGAATGATGTCACTGTATGAAAGAGTTCAGGCCCGGGGTGAATTTCCACAGTGACTGTGCAGTGACTGCGAAATCACCCTTCTGGCCTGAATAACTCCATGAAAGTGACATCATTCATGAGAAGGGGTCCCAAAAACCCCATGTTGAAAATTTGGTGCAAAAATTCCCCAAAATGCCTGAGATATGCAACAAAGTTGAAATCCCCCTATCTAGCCCATTATACAGCTTACCGGCATTTCCTCAGTTCGCGGTCGGCTTTGAAGAGTGCATACGTGTTCTCTGTCCACCGAAGATCGTCGCGACGAGATCCAGAGGTAAGTATGGGGTAAGGGGGTGGGAAGGCAGGGTGCGTGGGTGGGTGCGGGTTGTGGGAAGGGGGCCAGGGAGACTACGTGGGACCGTTTTTTCTTTGCAGGAAAAAAAAACGGATGATGCGGGATGTTTGTCATGCTGGGGTGGGCTCCCAGCGTGGCACATGGATGGTTGGGGGGGCGTTCAGCCGACAGGGGATTGGGCACCCCCGTCAGCCTAAGGGTCGCTTGCCATGCTGGGGTGGGCTCCCAGCGTGGCACTTACTACTGGGGGGGGGACGCAGCTCAGCCAATGGGGATTGGGCCTGTCGGCTATACAGTGCATGCGGGAGGCGGGGTGTGCATGCCCGCATGGTGTCTGTGGGAGGGGAGCTGCGCGTGAGCAGCCAATATCTATCGCTGCTCACTCAAGCGTAGCTCCCCTTTCAACTGTATGCCACTGCATTTTAGAGCTTGTCATAGACAGCTCCAGAATGCATTGGCTTACAGGGGCCGCGCCTGCCAACACACTGACTGAATTGGAGGAGGAGGTGACACACCTCCGAAATCTCCGATGATGGCACTATGTTTCTTGCACATGCGTGCAAGCAACATAAAAACTGATATCAATAAGACATTAAAAAGGAATGTGTTTGTCACTCAGAGTACCACTGATTTGGAACACCCTGCCATTAGATGTGGTAGTATGTAACAACTAGATCAGTTCAAAATAAACTTGGATTTACATATGGGAAACAGAAAATGTATCTCTTGCCACTAGTGAGTGACAACGAGTTCTAAATGGGCTTGCCTTCAAACTCATTAACACCTATGAACCTATGAGGGAGCCAGAGATCAAGTAGTGTCTGTGTTGACAGGATGGTCAGGGAGAAATGAGCAGACTGGGTGGGCCAAGCAGTCCTTATCTGCTGTCAAATTATGTGTTTCTGTATTTCTATGTTTAGAAAATACTGAGCAAAAATGATCCTGTTTCAAAATTGGTAACAGGTTTCCACTGCTTTTAGGACCAAGGCTCATGAAAGCAGAAATATCTCATGAAAACAGGATTTAATTATAAAAACAGTTTCAGAGTCCTGTAAACAGCACATTTTATTTTTATTAATGTTTCAAAAACATAAGCAAAAAAAATGGAAGTATCATCTTTACACCATAATCTATTGACCACACATCACACATTTGAGCACACAGCCATTCATTTGGGAAAACAATGTACTAATATTATCCTGCTTCAAACTTGTCCCTCCAGTTTTGTGACAACAAAGCCACACAAAAGTGAGTCTTATCTCATGAAAATGGAAATTGTGTCATGAAAATGGAATACAAAGGTTTTATGAAAAAAACTTATGTAAACATCATGAAAAATTGAACTGCACACATGCAAAAATGTAAAATCGTATTTCAAGTCGCACCGTATAGCCTTCACTCTAGTGATGACTTGCTTTTTCACAAAGCAATCTTGCACTTCTAATAGGGGATTTGTTGCTTTCTGCAACTCTGCCCCAAGGTACAGTACTGGAATTCTCTTGCTTTCCTGATCCAGTGCTCAGATTAAAAGTATGATTTTAAACTGGCCCATTCTCAAGCACTGCCATAATGTATACATTTATATAGTACTTGTCACTTAGCTATTGTGTTCATGTATGTGTACAGTAACTGTCTTCTTATAGCTGTAATATGTTAGATTGGCATTGATTCTGTCACTGTATTCATTATTATATTTCACTTGCAGACATTGCAATGGTCAGCTATTTCCTGACATTTTTGTGATTATCTCTAGAGTAATTCCTGCCTTCCTGCAGTACTACCTTTGGGCCACCAGAGAAAATTCTTTTGCAGTATTTGGAAATATCTGGAAATATATCACCATGTCAGTGGCTGCAGCTGTTTGATTTACTTGTTGTTTACTCTGTTTCTGCCATGTCATTCCTGACAGTAGGCACTTTCTTGCCTAGTCTGCTTTCCAGGTTAACAAAAAATGAATAAATTAATAATGTTTTGTCAATATTCCAAATTCAACACTGATTCAAATGAAATCAAATAGTAAAGCAACTGCATTGTCCCTAAATCTGATAACTTGAAAATGTTTAGGTTTCAGCCATCAGTACATAGTTGCTTGGTTATCTATGAGCAAATACAAGATCTTAAAACATATATTTTCCTGTTTTCAACCATCTAAAATATTTAAATAGCTGAACCTATCATTACTAAATTATCAGGATCTAGAAATCTTAGACTGAGAATGTACATTGCAACTGTTAGCTTATTCTGTCCATGGATGGCCATGCTATTAAGGTGTAAAAATTGGGTTTCAGCATAGAAGTGTTCCATCATTCTCAGCAGTAGGGGCACTTCCACACCACTATAATAAGATTGTTTGATGCGTTTAGAAATAAATGTCTTTGGATAGAAATGATGCAATGATTATTAGCATTAATTGGATAATTAATATACACTGGGCAGGATTTTCAAAAGGATCTGCATAAGATACATCTGCTGCTATTTAAGAACAGATGCAGTTGTGTTTAAACTGGAAGCAATTGCATCTATACTGGATGCAATCCACAGCTGAATCCATTTTCTGCCACAGATTATGAATTTTTTGTCATAAACAGGAACAACGTCTAGCAATTGTAGCAGGGCTGGCAAGACACAAGTGGATGGATGCAGACACAGGCATAGTAGGTATTTTTATCTGCATCCAAACCTTTTGGAAATCCCCCATCCCCCCACCGTGAACTAGGTGTTAAAGTTAAATATGATTCAGGAGATTTTAGGATTGAATCCCAGCGGATCCACTGGCTCTCTTGGTGATCCTGAGCAAGCCCTTTGTGATTATTCAGGCTTTTTAGCTGTAAAATTGGATGGAAATAGGAATACAAAGGCAAACACATGTTCCTTATCTGTCAAGTTATCCTGGCCTTGAAAAATAAGCACATCACACAAAAGATGTGTGTTGCTCTAAAAAGCAACAACCACCAGTATCATATATGCAAGTGATAGCACTTGACAGGTTGTGTAGTTGTACCATAGTTTATTTGCAGTTATTAACATGTACAGTACATACATATATATATATATATATGTACTGTACATATACATACATATACAGATATAATACAAACATACAAACATACCAGCATACAAATGTGCCACCAGAAACAGACCACCTGATCTATCTAAGTCTGCTCGAGTGTGCAGCTAGCACTGCTAGATTGCAGCTGCCCCACCCCCTCCCCTTTGTCATCCCACTGCTGCCCCCACCCTCTCCTTCACTCTCCCCTGTTCTCTGTCCCATGCCCTTTTAAAGCTGTTCACAGATTTGCATGATACCATCCATTTTGGTAATGCATTTCATTTTGCTACCATCCTCTCTGTGAAAAAGTGCCTCCTTATTTCCCTCCTAAATCTTCTCCCCTCTATTCTTAGCCCATGCCCCCTGGTGTCCCTCCCCCCCTTAGGTTAAAGACCCCATCTGCCCCATCCTTCTTAATTCCTCTCAGATACTTGAATGTCTTTATCATGTCCCATAGTCCCCTCTATCCTCCAGGGTGTACATATTCAGGTCTCCGAGCCTGCTCTCATAGTCTTGCTCCTTCATTCCACATATCATCTTCGTTGTCCTCCTCTACACCCCCTCCAGTAGCCTGATATCACGCTTCAGGTATGGCCTCCAAAACTGCACACAATAGTACAAGTGCAGCCTTACTAGTGACCTGTAGAAGGGCAAGATCACCTCTCTTCACCTGGATGAAAACCACCTCGCTATGCAAGATGGAACTTTCCTGCACTGGGCAGTGTTGCTCATTGTCCCTGTTACCATTATCCCTAGGTTCTTCTCCTCCTCAGTGATCTCCAGCTTAACCCCCCAGTATTCTCTACTTGGGTTCTTCGCCCTGAAGTGCATAACCTTACGCTTCTTTACATTGAACCCCAGCTGCCACCTCTCTGACCACTCCTCTAGCTTGCTTAGGTCTGCTGCAGCTGTTCCATCCCTCCCCTCCATCCACCACTGCTCCCATTTCAGTGTTTTATGTGAATAGACTTACCATGCTCACCACCCCATGTGCAATGTCTGATATGGAGAGCCCAAATAATACTGGTCCTAGCACAGACCCCTGTGGCATCCCACTCATCACTGGTTTCAGAGTTGAGAGCTTCCCTCCCACCACCACCTTTTGCAGCCTCCCACTTAGCCAGCTTGTAATCCAGTTCATTATTTTTGCCCCTACCCCTAAACTAGATAGCTTCTCACCAAGCTGCCAAAGAGGCACTGAATTGAAGGCCTTGCTGAAGTTCAAGTAAAGAACATCCACCACATGATCCTTATCCAGCTCACCTGTCACCCAGTCATGATATTGTATCAGGTTGGTTTGACATGACTTCCCCAAAATAAGCTCATGCTGTCTCACATCATGGAGGCCGTTGTCCTCCAGGTACGACACTAGTTTTTCCTTTAGTATCATTTCCATGAGTTTGCACACTATGGAGGTGAGACTTACTGGATGATAATTATATAGTGTATATATATATATATATATATATATATATATATATAGTGGTTGCCCAGTGTGCTACCAGCTGGCATAGCTTAGGGAGGAGGTTGAGGGGATTAGGAGATAGCTGGAGGGAGGGGGAGGTATGGTTGGGCAGTAGGGCAGGGGCTTTCCCATGGGGTTGCACCAAGCACTAGGGGTAAGGGCATAGGGAAAGGAGTGCAGAAGAGTGCTCTGGGGTCACATAGGGACCCTGACAGAGGGGGCCCAAAAGGAGGACACTACCAAGGTAGCAGGCAGGTATCAGGGGCCCCTCACAGAGGGAGGCGAAAAGGAGGACATTCTCAAGGAAGTAGGCAGATGGCTGGGGCTGGACAGAAGGAAGCAAGGGGGGAGGTGGATCGGAGCTTAAGCTCAGTAACCGCTTCAATTCTCTTCTTCTGCTTGGGGATGAGGGGTGTGATGTAGCCATGAGAGGGGCAGTTAGAGATGGAAAGGGAGTGGTGGGCAGGAGGCGGGGGCTGGATAGCAGGAAGAACAGTGGGGAACTTGGATTGTGGGAAAATGGGGGGAGCGGGGAATCAGAGCAGGAGGAGGAGGGGGTAGAGGGAGGAAAGCGCAAGGAGAAGGACCAGTTGGGAGGAAAGAGCAAGGAGAAGGACCAGAGTACAAGGAGGATACAATAAAGGTAGCTGAGGGTTTAGCCCAGGGGAGCATGACAGGCAAGGAGGGGCTGAATGGAGATGGGAAGGAAGGGAGGATGAGCCAGGCTAGTTTAGCAGATGGGGAAGAAGGACCAGTCGCAAGTAGTGATGGGGAGTAGTGGTGTACAGAAGAATACTCGGAAGGAGGAGAGATATAGATAGAATTGGAGGGGAGGGGTGGCCAGGGCAAATAAGGAGGGGGTGGCAGGTGGTACCCAGATAGTGGGAGGAGGAGGAAGGAGCCGGCTGGGCGGAGGGGCCAGTAGAAAGGATGAAGGACATAGAAGGGGGGGAATGTAGAAAAAAGGGCGGTCAGAGTACTTCTGTTGGGTGATTCCATGATCGGGGTATCAAATGGGGTATTGAGGGGGAAGCCTGCCCGGTTAGAACACAATGCTTCCCTGGACTAATGGTGCACAGGGCCAAGCATGAGGTATATCAGCTGGCAAAGGATTGTGGAGGTTCCCCGGACATACTGGTCCACCTGGGTACCAAAGACATTGAGGGAAATAGTGAGCTAGAGATACAGGCAAGGTTCAAGGAGCTTTCCAGGGTCTGTCATGACATAGGATGTGTGATTTCCTTCTCAGAAATCCTGCCAGTGCCAAGAGCTAGTGGGAAACACAAGAGAAAGATTTGGGAGATAAACCAGTGGCTCAGGGAGCGGTGTAGGGCCAGAGGGTATGGGTTGATGGGGGATTGGGGGGAGACCTGGGAGGAGAAGGGGCTGTATGCTAAAGATAGGCTCCATCTCAGTTTTGAAGGGAAGGAAATCCTTAAGTTAAAAATAGAGGGGTTCATTGGTGAAAGGTGGGGTTTAAACTTGTGAAGGGGGAGGGATGGGAGAAAAGGCTGTCGAGGGGGGTCCAATAAAGGAGGGACTCTGTCTCCACCCCTCTGGGGAGCTGGAGGAATGCGGGAAAAGGCCAACTGGTAAGGTGCAGACTTGGGGAAGGTGGAATCCTGTGGAATAAGGCATACAGTGAAGATGTTGGCTGACATGTTTGTATTTATTGAAAGTGATGATGTTTTATATGTTTTAATTGTTCTGATTGTTATATGCCTTGGTTTTGAAAGGCGCATTATAAATAAAGAATTATTATTATTATTATCCCCTAGGAGGGTCATTAGTGGGGTCCCTCAGGGATCAGTCCTTGGGCTCCTCCTGTTCAACGCCTACGTCTCTGGCATAAGGAAGGGTATCAAAAGTGAGACGAATCTCTTTGCAGATGACTCAAAACTGGGGGCGGTGGTGGACGGGGAGGAGGGGAGGGTGGCCTTACAGGGGGACTTGGAGGCTCTAGAAGGTGCTCTAGAAAGTGGAAGCTGAGGTTCAATGCAGGGAAATGCAAGGTACTGCACCTGGGAGCCAGATACCTGGGTCAGGTGTACGCCTGAGGGGGATGCTACAAGTCCCGATGACTGAATGGTACCTGGGGGTGGTGGTGGATGTCAAGATGAACAACTCAGAGACTTGTAGGAGAGCAGTGGCCAAGGCCAACAGGATGCTGGGATGCATCGCTAAGGGGATCACCTCCAGAAGGAGGGAAGTGATACTCCCTCTGTATAACTGCTTGGTGAGGCCGCACCTAGAGAACTGCATGCAGTTTTGGAGGCCACACTTAAAGAGGGACATTGAACTCCTGGAAAGGGTCCAGAGGAGGTCAACCTTTCTCATTCACTACCCTTTGAGCCCCACCAAACTGAATGTCAAAACACACCATAAGTTTTAATCATACATTTTGCCATAATAAATAAATAAAGTAGTACAACGAATACAGTTGCAGACGATGAATACTGCAGTAGTATGTTGTGAAACATAACCCTAATTTGCAAATAAGGGTGCTATGATTCATGTAAACTGCATTTTAATTTTCCACAAACTGGAAAACTAATCAGGATTTATGTAAACCACAGGAATTTAATATGCAGTTTAAATTATAATGCGTTAAGAATTCCATGAAATTTATCAAATAATTCCAAATAGGGAAATAGCTATTTTCCTCGTAATTAACAATGGGCATTCACAGTAACCAATGTGTGATTATTTAGAGAACTACTGCTTTGAACAGACTCATTACATTTGGTTTACTTTTGTACTTTCAGTGATTTCCCCAGGGTGCTCATCAACAAATCCACCACTTTGCTGTACAGGGTGGAACCTTATCTGCAATCCCACAGGTAGCACCTGCAGCTGTCATACATCCTGTACTCTGTTTAATACCTGTTGCCACGACTACAAGGCCACATGTCAAAATGGTAAGTAATTTTGCCCTAAACTATTAAATACAGTAAATAAAAAAAACAAAAAATTATGCAGGATAAGACCATCAAGACAGGTCTGTGTTCATGGCAGACCTGTCAGAGTTCAATGGTTACATATAGAATTACATATTTTCAATTGTTACAGAAAAACACATACTGTAGCTCTGTATTCATGACATTTTTTTATATATGAATAACTTATTACTACAGCTTGATTGTAATCAGCTATTCAGAAAGCATTTTTATATTGTTTTTTTTTTCCTTTAGTTGTCTTTATTTTACTCTTGTTGTTTTACTCCACTCTTAAAGGGCTCACTGAAACAGGAGTGAAATAATCCATATTATGAACTGGAGATCGTAAATGGAGGAAGCTGATTGACTGAGAGGTTTTTAAAGCCATGATGATATCGGGCTACATCATCACGGCTTCAGAAAACCTGCAGTCACCAGCCTCCTCACTCTCCCGAAATCACATCCGCACCTGTTCCTTCAGTTCCCACACAAACACTCCGTGTCCCTGCCACTACAAAGGAATGTAGATTTCATAGCAGCCTCAGTTAGCCAAAATGTACTGCCACACTACAACCCACTATTTCTTCTAAAATGAAGCACTCGCCACTTCTACGTGTGACTTTGCCGTCTCGCTTTCTCCCCAGAGGCACGCGCTTGCTCGACCAACCACCCGTTTTCCACACACAGTAGCACTTGGAAAAACATTGGTTTTGTTTGTTTTTTACTTCAAAACTCCTGTGTGTGCCCTATCAGTTGCCAAGCTAAATACTGACAACTAGCAACTTACTGATCTGTTGAAAAGACCAGAAGTCTCCCTGCTACTCAGTCGGCTCCAAATAGTCTGTCTTCCATACCCTTCTGGTGGCTTGCATTACAAAATTCTGTCTACAGTATTTAAGAACAAAAATAAAAGCACACACAGTTTTCCTGGCTCTTGACCACAGTATACAGGGCTGGTACAGTCTTACTTCACAGCTGCACCTCCTCCACAAATGTCAGTTACAGTTACAGCAGTGCCACCTGCTGCCCAGACCCTTCCAGGAACTATTTTCTTGAAAGGTAGTCATCCAACACCCCAAAAACCTCATTTTCACAAGGTAATGAATACTTTCTTTTTATTGTTTTATGAAAAAAAAAGTTTTTGAGCCAGTTCATAATAGCAATAAGTCACTCCAGTGTGTGGTATATCATGGGATATCATCACTTCTCAGACGGTTGGACGCACTCGGACTGCGGTCTCATGCCCAACCACCCGAGGCGTGATGATATTCCATATATACCACACCCTGTCATGCCTAATTGCTTAATTATATAATGGCAAGAAAGGATGCTGGGCTCTGATTGGTCAGTGTGTGTCTGGAACAGTGATGTAATCTCATCACTGTATGAAACCCAGGCACTCATGATCACATGACAGTGTCTCATATCATTCCGCCGCTCCAAATGTTTCCGCCGCTTCCAGCTGTTTCTGTAAAGGAATTCAGCTTCCCCATACAATATCACCCTCCATAAACACCAGTTCCATCAACAAAGTGAAACTTAAGGCACACTTTCAATAGAGAAAAAAAATGAATTTTTATGGCAGTTTTTCCTTCCACAAAACCGAGTCGCTTCAGTGAACCACAGGGAACTTAACTGCCAGTCATGTGGTTCAATGCACTTGCCTTCTTCTAAAAAAAAGTGCCATGTCAATTCAATTTATTTTCTCTCTTTGAGAAGCACACATCCTCCCTAACTGCCTTGTGTCCCCTCTAGTTGTTAACTAAACTGAAGCTGTACCCCTGCTACTGTCATGCTGACACCACAATTGGCTTGGGGATTTGCTCCAGAGCGAGCAAGCGAGTGAGCAACGCATGTTTAAGCAGTCACTGTGCTGCTCCTTTCATAACACTTACTCTTCAAATAAATTTCTTCTGTATTTTTTTTCCTTTTAATTCCACTGTATCAAACCAGTCTCTCAGAAACATATTCCATACCACCTGCCTACCTCCATCCTTGTGGCAGCGGGCGGGGATCATAACAGTGGAGTATGGGGGAGTGCCAATCTCCTATTCTCAACAAGCAACAATTTGAAGACCCAGTCAAACAAACAGAAACACAGGGAACTAGAAACTGAAAACCATCAGAAGAAACAAACATAAAAACGCAAGCAATAGAGCATATTAGCAAAGTCTGCAGCAGTAACAAAGGTTGCTATCAAGAGTGCAGAGCCACACCAAACACACAGCAGCTGTACCTATTCTCTGAAACAATAAATCAGCACTGTTTCGTGTTTTATAAAGTATACCTATGCTTTCAAAAATGACATCAAATTACTTTAAATATATTTTTTCTTCCATTTTTTGTTTGTTTTACAAATCAGTCATTGTATAATAGTAATAATGCACTCCAGGGTGTGTGTTGTGCAGGGGTAACATCACTTCTGGGGCATTGGTTGCACTCGGCCTGTGGACTCATGCCCAAGAATGCCAGGTGTGACATTATCCCAGCACAACACACATCCTGTCATGCAATGTTGCCTCAATGTAAGGAATAAACTGTATCCAAATGTAAATAATAAAAGAGGCTTTTGGTGACATTTATAAACCATAAGGTTAAAACTTGAGTGATTTGCATTTGTCTCCAGAACCATGAATTAAACTTTACATCATTATTTTTTTTACAGTCGGACGTACAGCAGTTCATTCATTAAAATATATTTTGAACATCGAGAGAACCAGATAAAACAGCTCACCTCTACTGCAGTGGCCGCGAACAAGTGTGAATTTCAGTATGGGTAAATCGTGACACTCACTACATGCATCAGAAAGAACATTGCTCGGCACAAAAAGATAATGTGACCGTCTTCTTTATTCAGGTAAAACACCAGCATGACAATACATTAAACACCGGACTAAACTTCGACAAAAAATAAATACTTCTTGAATAAGTGCACAAATGCAGAATGTTGAAGTGATAGTCCTGTGTTTGAGGTATCAACATGCTGATGTTTTACCTGAATAAAGAAGATGGAGATATTGGGCCCGATTCTCAAAGGGTTACGCCTGGCATAAACTGACTTAGGCCAAGCAAAAATGGTGCTAGTAGCAGTCTACACCAGGAATTGTAACATTCTGTATTCTACAAAGCAGCCTGTAACGTTACAGGCAGCTTGCGCCAAACTGGACTTACACCACCAGTTACACCTTAAACCTCCTTCAACATAGTGGTAGGGGGTTTATGGCATTAGTTTTGCCCTATTCTGGAAGGCAGCCTCCAAGTCCCAGAATTTGCTGTTCTAAAACAACCCCTGGTGGACATCCATCAAAGTACAGTTACACCAGCAAATAGCTAATGTAAGTGTATTTTGCATTCACCAGGAGTTGCATCAGTGTGCCCCCAGCCCCGATTCCCCAGTATATGCAACCCCCCCAAGCTCCATCCCCAAACCAGTAGATAAAGCCCCACAGGGTTATCGAACCCCCCTGCCCTCCATCCCCCAATAATGTGCACATAAATGCCCCACAGGGCTAGCACCACCCATGCCTTAACCCCCACGAACACATGCCCTATGCCCAGCAGGGCTAGCACATCCCCTTCCATGTCTGTTCCCTGCATTAATAGTTAAAGCCCCACAGGGATAGGACATCCACTCCCAGATCCCCGGAATTGCATTATGCACAGAAAATAATTAACATAGCCCCTGATCTCCCTGGTAGTCTAGTGGCCCCCACCAGCAATGTCAGTCAACCCTGCAGCCCCCCACCCATCCCCAGCCAGTTCCTGCACAGCCCACCTCTCACTACCATGGCTTGTTGCTTGAAAGCTTTGCATGAGCGCGTACTACTCTGAATAGTTTGAGCTCAATGAATGAGCTGTCATTCTTTGAGCATGTACTATTTACAGTAGTATGCACTCATACTAGCTCAGTCGACAGTTGGCCATGGTGTGAAGGTGAGCGATACTCAATACCTGTTGGGAATGGGTGGGTGGGGGGTGTGGGTGGACTGGGCACTGCTGGCAGGGGCAACTAGACTACAAGAGAGATTGGGGGCTATGTTAATTATTTTCTGTACATATTGCAATTCTGGGTATTGGGGCATGGACTATTTTTTTTTTTTGTATGATCTATTTTTCCGCACTGTGCTTTCTGGTTCTCCACTCCTTCGGGCTCTTGCCACATTCCCCCTGACCTCTTCTGTCCTTACCTGGTCCTCCTCTGATTCTCCAGATGCAGCCGACCCCCAGGATATCCTACTGTATCCCTTCACCGGGCAGGTCCCTCTCCTCCGAGGGGGAAGACACCGGGGGGAGGATAGCCCCAGCACACACTTCTAGGGTCCGGGGATGCTGCTGGGGAACAGGAGGTGCCAGGAAGGCACTGGAGGCTCTCAGGAACAGAGAGCCATCATTCGGAGGCCAGTGAGCAATTTTCCTGGCTTTCTTGAGGTGCGTGACCTCTGGACGTCAATTCGAGAGCCGACGTCTGTCACGCACCACCCCTAATGACCTCAACGTGCTGCTCTACCACCGACCTCTGCCAGTGGTCGCTTCAGCACCAGGTCATGACCCCTACCATCCCTGGAGACAGCGAGCAGTCGTGGGATGCTCAAGCTGCCTCCCCCCCCAGCCGGCCCTCCAGCGCCCTGAGCTCGTTCCCGAACCCGGGTCGCTGGCGTCGCAGGTGGAAATCCAACTGCTGTGCCGATGGGCCAGGTGTTGAGGCATGGACCATTAATGTGGGGAATAGGCATGGGGGGGATGTGTTAGCCCTTCTGGGATTAGGGCATGTGTTTGGGGGATCGGGCATGGAGGGAGGGATGCTAGCCGTGTGGGGTGTTTTGTTTGGGGATTTGGGCCATTGGTGGGGGGTTAGGGTCCACTAGACCTGTGGGACTGTAAAGTGTGTGTGTTGGGGGGGCACTTGTGCCCTACACTTGGGCAAGCCACAGGTTTGCAGCTAACTGTTCCTGTATGCCCTCCATTTGGCATATTGGTACAGTTGGCACAAGTTGCATGAATTAGCCTCAGGGACCCTGCCTGATAAAGAATATGGTGCAGGCTCACTGGTGCAACAGTGTTTGGTGCAAGTCACCCTTGGCAGCGACTTGTGCCATCATTCTAGAATAGGGCCCATTATCTTTTTGTGCTGAGCAATGTTTTTTCTGATGTGTTTAATGAGTGCCCCATTTTACCTGTTCTACATTTTGAACATGTTTCTGTGTGCTGAATTGACTTCTGGTGCATTTAAATGACTGCTTGATTTATCACGAGCTAACACTTTCAAAACTTCAGACGAAAGCATCAGATGTGACCGTAAGCCAAACCACAGCATAACTGGGCAGCATAAGAATAGGGAAAAGGACTGGGAGTGGCTGAAAAACAGCAAAGTAGGCCAGTACAGTGGTGGAGATGGTTGAGACTTAGACACCACGCCAGTAACAAGAGTTTAGGAAACAATTTAGATCACCAGAGTTTGTCTGGGGTGAGAGAGGACTGAGCATCCATCTGACTGCTCTCCTCTTCTGGGGTGGGTGAACCAACTGCACTGCTGCTGTAATGACACCATGTGGAGATATGATGGCAGGACAATGGTTGTGACTAGAGGGGAATGGCTGGCATCAGACACCATAATGCATGATCCGCATGGGGGTTGTATACAGACCCCCATCTCAGGGGGAAGGAATGGACAAGGAAATGATATAAGGCATCCTTAAAATGTCAGAAAAAAGATGAGATATTGTTGATGAGGACCTGAATATGCCAGATGTTAACGGGAGCACCATTGCTGCAGGCACATCCAAAAGTAGGGTCATTCTTGATGCCCTACAAGGGGCATGCCTCAGACAGCTAGTATTGAAATCCACTTGGGAGGGAGCAATCTTAGACCTGGTATTCTCAAATGGGGACAGAGAAAGAATCTCAGATTTAGAAGTGGGTAGCCATCTGGAAACAAGCGACCACAAAACAGTGTGGTTTACCATAAACACAGCCATAGCATCAAGCCTTACAAAAGCAAGAGTATTGGACTTTAGCAGGGCTGACTTTGGGAAAATGAGAGAGTGTCTTAGAAAAGCACTAGCAAACAGGCAAGAAGGAGATTTGGAGGAACAATGGGGAGTAATCAAAAAAGCCATCACAGTGGCAACAAGCCTTTTTGTGAAGCAAATCAACAAAACACAATGAAGGAAAAAAACGCTATGGTTCTCAAAAGAGGTGGCAGGGAAGGTTAAGAAGAAAAGGACAGCATTCCAGAAATATAAGGAAACACAGAAGGAGCAGGACAGAGAACTTTATCAGTTAAAGCAGAAAGAGGCAGGGAAGGCAGTCAGAATAGCAAAGGCCCAAACCGAGGAAAGGATAGCCAACTGTGTTAAGAAGAGGGATACAACCTTTTATGGGTACATTAGGGAGCAAAGAAAGACCAAGAGAGAGATACTGAGGCTTAATAAAGGGAAGGGAATGTGGGTAGAGGGTGACAGTGAAAAAGCAGGGATACCGAACAAATATTTCTGCTCAGTATTCACCAAGGAAGAGGAGGGGGAGGTACCTAAATCAAACAAGAGAAACACTTTGGATAGAGGGGTCGATACCAGTCCATTCACAGAAGAAAGGGTTCTGAAAGAACAAATAAAATTGAAGGTGGACAAAGCAATGGGGCCTGATGGGATTCACCCAAGAATTCTAAAAGAACTGAGGGTAGAACTAGTGACACCACTGACTACTTTCGTTAGCAAATCATGGGAGGATGGGGTGGTACCTGAGGACTGGAGGAGGGCAGATGTGATTCCTCGTCACAAAAGTGAGAGCAGGGCAAAGGCAGAAAACTACAGACCAGTTAGTTTGACCTCAGTGGTAGGGAAATTGATGGAATCACTTCTGAAGGAAAGAATTGTTGAGTACCTAGAGGCCAGTGGGGCACAGGACCCAAGGCAGCATGGATTCACAGCAGGAAGGTTGTGTCAGACGAATCTAGTAGATTTCTTTGACTGGGTGACCAAAGTAGTAGACCAGGGAGGGGCTGCGGACATGGCCTACCTAGATTTTAGCAAGGCATTTGATACAGTCCCACACAAAAGATTAATTTACAAGTTAGCCAACCTTGGAGTGGGTCCCAAGGTGGCAGTCTGGATAAAAAACTGGATAGATGACAGGATGCAATGGGTAGTAGTAAACGGAGTCCACAGTGAAGAAAGGAGGGTTACTAGAAGGGTACCTCAGGGTTCAGTACTGGGACCGGTCCTTTTTAATGTCTTTATAAGTGACATTGCAGAGTGACTGGAAGGAAAAGTATGCCTCTTTGCAGATGACACAAAGATCTGCAACAGGGTTGATACACAGGATGGAGTGGAAAGGATGAGAAGAGACTTGTCAAGGTTGGAGGAATGGTCAGATGTCTGACAGCTTAGATTCAACGCAAAGAAGTGCAAGGTAATGCACCTGGGAAACAAAAATCCAGGGGAAGAGTCTACACTGGAGGGTGAGATACTGACAACAGCAAAAATGGAAAGGGACCTTGGGGTAATTATATCAGATGACCTAAAGGTGGGCAAGCAATATGAGAAGGCAGTAAGGAAGGCTGGGGGGATAATGGGATGCATAGGGAGAGGCATCAATAATAGAAAACAAGAAGTTGTTATCCCTCTGTATAGACAGTTGGTGAGACCCCATCTGGAGTTCTGTGTGCAGTTCTGGAGACCCCATCTCCACAAAGACATAGACAGAGTGGAGGCTGTCCAGAGGAGGGCAACCAAAATGGTGCAGGGTCTGCACCAGAAGGCATACAAACAGAGACTAAAGGAGCTTAATATGTATACCCTTGAGGAAAGAATGGAGAGGGGGGACATGATAGAAACATTCAAATATCTCAAGGGAATCAACAAAGTCCAAGAGTGTAGTATCTTTCAGAAAAAGAGATGTGCAAGAACAAGGGGGCATAATTTGAAAATAGAGGGGGGATGGCTCAGAGGTAATGTGAGGAAGTATTTTTTCATGGAAAGGGTTGTGGGTGCATGGAACAGCCTTCCTGAGGAGGTTGTGGAGTCAAGAACAGTGGGGAAATTCAAGAATGCATGGGGCAGACAAAAGACAGTCCTAGTGGTGGGTAGGAGGAAGTAGGCTGTTGGTTAACTAGGATCTGCAGCTTATCCATCATGTAGGAAAATGGGCAAACTAGGTGGGCCAAGCGGTCCTTATCTGCTGTCAGATTTTATGTTTCTATGTTTCTATGAACACCTCCACATAAACTGAGCACTGAAAATGTAATGTAAATTGGCAGCACAAGCATTTTATTTTTTTTATCAAGAAAACTGAATCGAGTCGGGAGTTTGAGCCAGGACTAGGGATGGGGGGTAACAGCAGCATGATGGAGTAGCACCAAACATGGTCCTAGGAGTAAAAAAGACAGTGCAAGCTATTTTTTGAATCAGGCAAAGTAGGAGTTGTTTGAGTTGGAACCAGGGAAGAAGACAGTGGCAGGACCAATGAGCAGTTCAAATTGGGCAGCAAGTCTGTCTCTTTCTTTTATGAAACACCTGTTGAAGTGTTACTCCTCCAGGCACCTACAGCAAAAGAACAATACTGGGAGGGAAACACAGAAACTTATACTTTGATGGCAGATAAGGACCACTTGGCGCACTCAGTCTGCCCATTTCCCTACCTAATGGAGAAGCTGAAGATCCTAGTTAACCAACAGCCTACTTCTTCCTACCCCCAACTAAAATTGCCTTATGTCTGTCCTATGCACTCTTGAATTCCCCCACTGTTTTTGACACCACCACCTCCTCAGGAAGGCCATTCCATGCATCCACCACCCTCTCCATGAAAAAAATTACTTCCTCACATTGCCTCTCAGCTATCTCCCCTCTATCTTTAAATTGTGCCCCCTTGTTCTTGCACAAAACTTTTTCTGCAAGATGCTACCCTCTTGGACTTTGTTGATTTCCTTGAGGTACTTGAAAGTTTCTATCATGACAGAAGGGGATGGAAGGCAATGTGTATCAATGCTCATAGTCTGCCAGACAAAATCCTTTATCTCACAGCTGTAATGGCAGGTGCACAATTAGACTAGGTCACTGTTACGGAAACATGGTTTACTGGGAACCACTCCTGGGATGTCACCATCCCAGGGTATGCGTTATTCTGGAAAGATCATGAGAGAAAGAAATGGAGGGGGGCATTGTATGTCAGAGATGACATGTGCACAGCAGAAATCCAGGGAAAACATTGTAAAGCAGAGGCCCTTTGAGTTACACTAGGAGCTGGGGACAAAGCCTCTATCCTGGTACAAGTCATATACAGACCCCCATCCCATGAGGCTAATCTAGACAACAAGCTCTTGGAAACCATCTTGATGATGGCTGACAGGGGTCAGTTGTTGCTTGTGGGGGACTTCAGTGTACCAAATGTGGATTGGTCCTCATACACAGCATCCTCAGACTGGAGCAAAGAGTTCCTTTTTGCACTAAGGGGAGCAGGTTTGCATCAACTGGCAAACTCATCCACCACAAAGTAATATTGGATCTAGTGCTGACAAACAGCACAAGGATCCCAGAAGCAGAGGTAGGAGCCAATCTAGGGACCAATGATCACAGTTCACTCTGATTTTCTGTGAACAATATGGAGGAAAATAGTCACACCAAAATCAAGGTACTAGATTTCAGAAAAGCCAACTTCCCCAAAATGAAACTATGATCGCATCCATGGTAGAAGTAGGAATCACAGGAGATGTAGAGGACTGCTGGAATACTCTGAAGGCTGCTCTGCATACAGTAACAACTGTATGCACTAAGCAGATCAGCAAGTTGAAAAGAAGGAAAAGACCTCTCTGGTTCTGTCACAAAGTAGCATTCAAAATCAAAGAAAAAAAAGGCTTTTACACAATTCAGGCAAACAAAACATGAAGCATTCATGGAAGAATATAAGAATAAATTAAAGGATGCAGGGAAAATTGTTAGAAGGGCAAAAGCACAGAAGGAAGAGAAAATTTCACAGGCTGTTAAGGAGGGAGATAAAACCTTCTATAGACACATTAGAGAAAAAAAAGCACTAAAGGAGGAATAATCCGACTAGCAACCAAGGAAGGTAAGATGGTAGAGAGTGACGAAGACAAGGCAGAAGTACTAAACGAGCTTTTTTGCTCTGACTTCACCATGGAAGACAATGGCAAATGTCCCACAATGAGCAGGACAAAGGAAGATACCCAGGGAGCAGATACTAGCCCCTTCACAAGGGAGAGGGTCCTAAAAGAGCATAGTAAACTGAAAGTGGAAAAAGTCATGGGACTGGACGGCATACACCCTAGGATACTGAAGGAGCTCTAAGAGGAATTGGCCACACCGCTGGCTGAGCTCTTCAATAAGTCACTAGACAGTGGGAAAATACCTCAAGACTGGAGATAGGCAACCATTGTGCCTTTACACAACAGCGAAAACAAGGAAGAGGCAGGAAATTATCGCCCTGTCAGTTTGACTTCAGTTGTGGGGAAATTATGGAGTCACAAATAAAAGAGAGGATAGTGACGTACCTAACAGATTCTGGAAAAATTGACCCAAAGCAACATGGCTTCACAGCAGGATGCACTTGTCAAACCAACTTGATCAACTTCTTCGACTGAGTCACCAGAACATTGTATCAGGGAGGGGCAGTGGATGTTGTTTGCCTAGATTTCAGGAAGGCCTTTGACACTGTCCATCACAGAAGGCTAAGCAACAAGCTGGAACATACAGGAGTTGGTCAGAAGATGATCAGCTGGATCAGTAACTGGCTGAACGATAGGCCTCATAGAGTTCTAGTCAATGGGTCATTGTCAAGGGAGGGTAGAGTGACCAGTGGTCTCTCGCAGGGATCGGTACTGGGACTGATCCTATTTAACATATTTATAGCAGACATAACGAATGGACTAACAGGGAAGGTTTGCCTTTTCGCAGATGATACAAAACTCTGCAACAGAGTGGACACAAGAGAAGGAGGTGACAACATGGAAGCTGATCTTAGAAGGCTAGAGCATTGGCACAGGGACTGGCAGTTACAATTTAATGCCAAAAAAGCATAAGGTAATGCACTTGAGAAAGAGGAACCCTGGAAAAAAGTACATACTGGGAGGACATCAACTTGAGGAGACACAAACGGAGTGAGATCTCGGCAAAATTGTCACTGACAAATTAAAGGTAGGAAAACAATGGGGGGGGGATCACGTGATGCAGAGTGCAGAGTAGCAGCTCCTCCACGTAGCTCCAGCCTCCTGATTTTATAATCATTTTTTTTTCTGATACTGCAATCGGTTAAAACCCTCAGTTTTATAAAGATCCTGTTACTTAAAGCTCCAGACCCTCGGAAGAGCAAGATTCGAGCACTGATGGAGGCTTATATGAAGAAAGCCCCACGAAATCATACGCCTCCAGTCACCCCTGAGAAGGCCCCAAAGAAATCCCGGGCATCGAGTGGGCCTGATAGACCCGATCACCTCAGTCAAGCAACGGAGCAGGAACCTTTAACCTTAAGCAGGTTACTGGAAGAGTTCAAGCCTTTTCACGAGGAAGTGAAAGAGATGGTGACTGACGTTAAAGCCCTATCTAAAAAGCTGGATGAGGTCTCGATCATGGCCTCGGATAACACCGCTCGAATTGTCTCCCTGGAGCATCATTTAGACAAGGTGAACCCTGGGCTAGCGGCGATCAGGCAGAAGCTGTCCCATGTGGAGGCCAAATTAGAAGACCTTGAGGGCCGCAGCCGTAGAAATAATGTGGTTGTCCTAGGGCTACCTGAAGGGGAAGAGGGCCAGAATGCAGTTGTTTTTATGCAGAAGCTGGTGGAACGGGTTGCTGGTCCCTCTCCCTTCAGCCCTGCATACACCATTGAGTGAGTACATAGATCGTTGCAGCCAAAGCCACCATCAGGGGCTGCCTCCGTCCCATCATATGCCGCTTCCTGAATTTCTTAGAAAGGCAACATTTTCTGCTAAAAGTGAGAGCTCTACAAGAGGTTCACTGGGAGAATTTTAAGCTGAGAATTGCACAAGATCTGCCAGGATCCGTTAGGCTGAAACATATAGCATTTCACCCCATTGTGTCTAAGGTTATTGCTGCAGGGTTCAAGTTCAGGATGGGGTATCCAGCCAGGCTGCAGGTGCTTGTGAATGGTTCCTGGCTTACCTACGAAGATCCTGAATCTGCTCTCTCTGGTCTAAAGCTTGCCATGCCTGATTTATTTTGGGATCCATGACAAGATTCACTCTCCTGGTGAAGGGAGTCTCGTGCTGTAATGTGGGAATTGTCATTTAGCAATCTTCAAGAAGTTGGGAACGATGGTTTGCTTCTAGAAATTCCGGTCATCTAAATGGACATACCTATATCTTAAGGAGTTATTTGTTTTGGGACATTCATGTTTTAGTCTGTTTAAAACGAGCCTGTAACCTTGGTTATTGTTCTGTGGAAAGGGCTATTTTACTAACCAGGGGGAAGGGTTTTTTTCTTATATTTTAATTTTGCTGGATGAGCAGGCCTTTATTAATGAAGGAAGGAATACCCTGAATTATTAAGGAGCAATATCACATCCAAAGTGGCTGAGTTCTGGGCCTGTGCTGTGCTAATCCTTAACTCTCAGGCGAATGTGCGGTGTGGTGGTTTAATATCCACTAGAGGGAGCCCAGTGTGCAGGAATGCCAGGTCAATGATGGAGATACCATGGGGATGACCTCCTTTTGACTGTGTTCCCTGTTTCTGGCTGGGGACATTGAAAACCCCTATTTTGTCCTTCTGGGCAGCCGGTTTGGTACGGTGCCAACGTAACGATGCCCGTAGTCAAAGTTTAACACACAAAGTTCAAGGTGTTAGGGTCCAGTTTGTTAAGCAGGCCACTGAACTCTGGTTTGAAAGGGCAATTTCCCTTTCCCTTCTGTACGATTTCTCGTTAGGTCTGCTATTGGGCAAGAGTCCTCTTTATAGGGGCACTGGAGACCCACTTTCCTTCTTACTACTTGGGGTCTCTGGGCACCTGTTTATGCTTCTCTAGGTACCTTATCTCAGTAATTTATGCCCTCACAAATGAGATACGCTCTTGTTTATGGCCCAACACTTCTTGTAAGCCACTGGGGGTTGTTAATGTTCTTTAATTTCATTTCTTTTTCCTCAGAATTTTAGGGCATTCATTTACATGGGAGGACTGTCATTATGCTTATGATGGGGGTTACCTCGGGAGGCTGGGGGTGAGGAAGGAACGAGTACTGTGCTAAACGTTGCTTGTGACAGTAAGGTGGGGGCCTAGGGTTACTAGATTTGTTTGTTTTATGTCAAGTGGAAGGGGAGACATTGGGGGAAGGGGGAAGGGATAATCGTGGATGGGATGGGGAGGGGGGAGGGAGGACTATACAGCAGTAATATTTGGAATCTGGTCGAATGTTTCTTGATATTCTTGTGCAGGGCTGAGGATGCTAAGCTCATTAATCCTAGTTAGATGGCTAATGATGTGACCTTTGCTACCTGGAATGTTAAGGGGATCAGGAAAAAATCCAAACAATATCAGATGCTCAAACATTTAAGTTTATTGCGTTCTCAGATAACATTTTTGCAGGAATCCCATTTACTAGAATCTGAAGCTTTACAATTAAGGAGACAACAGGTGGGTCAGGTCTATGACGCTCAGGGCTCCACTAAAAGTTGTGGGGTCATGCTAATTATTAATAGAGGCATTCCCTTTATTTCTACGCAGGTTATTAAGGATCCGGGGCAGATTTGTCTTAGTCAAAGGCACTCTCTGGTCAGTACCACTTTTACTTTGTAGTATATATGGACCCAATACTGATGACACAGGTTTTTTTATGAGGCTGATAACTATTATTCTTCCAATGCTTCCCATCAGGATCATTATGGGGGCGACTTCAATCAGGTCATAGACTCTAACCTGGATAGGTCAGGTAGTGGACTGAGGGGGATGTCCCCAGGGCAGAGGGCACTTAAGGATTTGGTAGATCAGTGCAGGCTCTGTGATGTCTGGTGCGTGTTGCACCCAGACTCCAAGGAGTTCACTTTCAATTCAATGGTGCATGGCTCGTAGTCTCGCATTGACTACATACTTATCTCTCAGGGTCTCTTGCCCGGGGTCAAGTCGACCTTGATCCAACCTGGTCCTATTTCGGACCACTTGCTTGTGGTATGTAACTTGACATTCCTTAACTCACCTAAAAGGGAGACCAGATGGAAGCTCAATGAGCAGCTTCTTAAGGATGCCAAGTATTGTAAGCTTATAAGAGAGCAAATTGAGTTCTTTTTCTCATCTAACCCATTAGACAGTGCAAAGCCGGACATTCTATGGGGGGCCTTTAAAGCATACATGAGCGGGGTTCTTATTAGTATAGCGGCCAAAAGGAAAAGGTCACAGGAGGAAGAGCTACTATCATTATTGTCCCAAATTCAGTCCCTTGAAGCGAATCTCTCTGTCAGTACCTCTAATGAGGACAAGAAGAGACTTCTGGTGGTCAAAGACAGATATCTAGAGCTGTTAAGGGAAAAGGCAGAATTAACTATAATCTGAACCAGAGCCAGTAATATGGATCAGGGAGAGAAAGCAGGGCACCTGCTTGCATTGTGCTTAAAACAACAGGAATCCGCAAGATTTATCCCACCAATTTCGGGCAATGGCAGATGGGTCCCTGAGAGTATCCCCTACTGAGATAGTGCAGGAGTTCACTCTATATTATGAAAAATTGTACAGGGACATGGAGAGTCCTCCTTGTCCTGGGATTCTTGAGGAGTACTTAAGGGACTCCCACCTGCCCTCCCTATCAGAGCAACACAAGGGTTTTCTGGCTTCTCCCATATCCCAGGAGGAAATCTCCGAGGTTATTGGAGGGCTACCCACAGACAAGGTCCCAGGTCCAGACGGGTTCTCCTCTTTATTTTACAAAGTTTTTCATGAACTCTTATTACCAGTACTTTATCACCTATTTCAGTATATTTTATCTGGGGTAGAGGCGGACCCCTACCTGTTTGAAGCCCTGATTGTTGTTCTCCCTAAACCAGATAAGGATCCCGAGTTAGTTCAAAGTTACAGGCCCATATCTCTTTTAAATCAAGATATTAAAATCCTTTCGAAGATATTAACCGATAGGTTAACTGTAGTCCTCCCTGATCTAATAGGTATAGCCCAAGTTGGATTCATGAAGGGACGTTCATCATCAGACCATTTGTGTACCCTCTCTCATGTCTTCTCGGTCTCCAGGGATGCTGCGTTCCCCACTGGGCTGGTCTCCCTGGATGCCGAGAAGGCATTTGACCATGTGAACTGGAACTTTCTGTTCCAAGTTCTTGAGGCTCTCCAGTTTCCTCCTGTCTTTATATCCTGGATCGCTGCATTATACAAAACTCCAACAGCAAAGATTTCTGGAAATGGTGCATTTTCCAAGACCTTTTCACTACATTCAGGTACCAGACAGGGTTGTCCCCTATCTCCCCTTTTATTTAACCTGTATCTCGATCCTCTCATTCAAAACATTCTCAATAGTGCGGAAATACAAGGCATCCGGGCGGGGTGTCATGAGGTCAAGATCACTGCATATGCGGATGATCTCCTTGTGTACTTATCCCACCCAGTATCTTCCATCCTGGTTCTGCTGGGTGAAATTGCTAAATTTAGCGCCCTATCCAACTATAAACTAGATGCCAACAAATCCTCCTTTTTTCCCTTTAAACCACAAGACATTCAAGACTGATATTATCCCCTTAGGTTTATGTTGGGGCCCCTAGGTCACTAAAATACCTGGGCATTAAACTAACTTGCAACCCCTTGGTATGGTTTAGGGAAAATCTGGAGCCCCTTTCCCAGCTTATAACTCAGGACCTTGACAGATGTTCTAAGTTCCCTATCTTGCTATGGGGCCGGATTAACATAATCAAGATGAATATCTTCCCAAGAATTTTATACCCTCTATCTCTCCTCAATACTTTTATCCCATTATCCTGGTTTAAGAAGTTGCATGGTATTTTCACCAAGTTCATCTGGTCTGACAAAATACCCCCGACTGGCTTATTATAAGCTGGCTGCTCCAAAATCTGAGGGGGGCCTGCGGATTCCCCACTTGGCTATATATTATTTGGCTAGCCATTTGGCAAAATGTCTGAAATGGGTATGTCCGGGTCCTGAAAAGGTGCAGCCGACATGGCTTAGAATAGAGTTGGACTCAATTCGGTCTATGAATCTGGATCCCCTAACTCTGTTCTATGTAAAAATGTCTCAGGTGCATGTTGCCGAGAAGTGTCCCACAGTTGCTACTTCTTTAAAAGTATACGCATGACTTTGCTCCTTTTTGTGATATACCCCTCAGTTAGACCTGCCCCAATCCATCTGGAACTCCCTATCTTTCACTATGAACAAGCAGCAGATTCCTCGCACTTGGTTGCCCCAGTTGGGCGATGGGATAGTATTTTCTTTTGTGGATGAGGAGGGGCAATGGCTGTCTGTAGGTGATCTTATTCAGAAATTTAGTATCCTGGCATTCTCACATTTAAAAGCAGTACAGATAAGGCACCTACTCACAATAATGATTGGCAATACCCCTCCCAATCAGACGGTTGGGGCCCTGATCCCAGAATTCTCTTCTCTACTTGGATCTTCGGGTATTGTATCCAAATTATATCAGGCTTTGTTTCACAAAAGATATGGGAACTCTTTTGGACCAACGAGGTTCTGGAGCTCCATATTTCCTCAATATTCCCCTAATTGGCAGGCTTTATGGAGGTCCTGCCATAAACTTGTCTCCTAAGATAGGTTGCATCTTATGCAATATCACATTTTGCACAACATGTATTATACTCCAGTTAAGTTAAAGAAATGGGGTCTGTTGGACTCAAACATATGTGTTAGAGGTTCCCGGGGGGAGGGAACACTCCTTCACATATTTTGGTCCTGTCCCAAAATCTCCCTTTTGTGGGACTCTATCAAAGCTTCCCTGGATCCTATACTGGGTTTGCAGGAGCACTTCACGCCTGACATCTGTCTCCTAGGGGACATGTCTTCTATTAGAGTCAAAGTGAGAAGGTTTCATATTTCTATGATAGCTCTATCTGTCAAGAAGCTTATTTTACGTCACTGGAAAGACAAGTCTACTCCGACATTACAGGAATGGGTGAATGAAATCCTTGCTAACCTGCGTACGGAAAAAGCGATTGCCAGCCTTCACAACAGATTATCTGTTTATACTCAAATATGGGATCCCCTTCACTCTCTAATCCTAGCTGCCCAGACTTAGTAGTGCTCTAGAGCAAATAGCCTTGTATACTCCTGTATAATGGCTTTGAACTTATGTGACACACTGATATGTTACTGCTGTATGGGGGGGGAAGGGGCAGTTTTAACATAATAAGTTGCTGTATTCTTGTTTTATTTTTCATGTTAACTGCCTCTCAATGTGGAAAATCTGTTAATAAAATTTGAATAAAAAAAAAGGTAGGAAAACAATGTGAGAAAGCAGCACAGAAAGTGGGTGGCATTCTCAGATGTATAAGTAGAGGTATTTCTTGTAGAAAGAGGGAGGTTATCATGCCCCTCTACAGGTCCTTGGTGAGTCCACACTTTGAGTACTGCATTCAGTTCTGGAGACCTCACCTCAAAAAGGACATTGACCATTTGGAAATGGTGCAGATAAGGGCTACTAAGATGGTGCATGGACTGCATCACAGGTCATGTGAAGCAAGACTCAGGGAGCTGAACCTATACTGCATTGAACATAGAAGAAACAGAAGGGACATGATTGAAACATTTAAGTATGTGAGGGGATTTAACGCAGCTCAGACAGGCCATCTATTTCAACAGAACACAGCAGCATGCATGAGAGGGCATGATATGAGACTGGTAGGAGGAAGGTTCAAAAGCAACTTCAGGAAGCACTTCTTCACAGACAGAGTGATAGACCCATGGAACAGCCTGCCCCAGGAGGTGGTAGCATAAAAGGCACTTAGAGAGTTCAAACTCGCATGGCACAGACATAAAAGGAAGTTAGAACAAAGGCTGCATAGGGAGGGGTAGTTTCTAGGGTAGACTAGATGGATCAAATGGTAGCTATCTGCTGACACTTTTCTTATGTTCTTATGTCCCTCCCTCCTTTCCTCGAGGGTATATGTATTAAGCTCCTTTAGTCTCTCTTTGTACGGACTTCGGTGCAGACCCTGCACCATTTTAGTTGCGCTCATCTAGACCGCCTCCATTGTGTCCAAGTCCTTGCGGAGATGAGGTCTCCAGAACTGAACACAGTACTCCAGATGGGGTCTTGCCAACTGTCCATACAGAGGGATAACAACTTCCTGTTTTCTACTGGTGATGCCTCTTCCTACACATCCAAGTATCCCCATAGCCCTCCATACTGCCTTCCCACATTGATTGCCTAACTTTAGGTCATCTGATAAGACTACCCTCAGGCCCCTTTTCATTTTTGTTGCTGTTAATACCTCCCACCCATTGTGTACTCTTCTCCTGGGTTTTTGTTTCCCAGGAGCATTACTTTGAACTTCTTTGCATTGACTCTAAGCTAACATACTTTTGACCATTTCTCCAACCTTGTCAAGTTCCTTCTCATCCTTTTCACCCCCATTTTGTGTATCAACCCTGTTGCAAATCTTTGTGTCATCTGCAAAGAGGCACACTTTTCCTTCCAGTCCCTCCATAATGTCACCTATAAAGACATTAAAGAGGACCTCTCCCAGTACTGAACCCTGCGGTACCCCACTAGTAACCCCCTTTTCTTTGGAGTGGACTCTGTTTTTATTACGCTCTGCAGCTTGTTGTCCAGCCAATTTTTTTTAACCAGTCTTCCACCCTGGGACCCACTCCCAGGCTGGCTAACTTGTTTATTAATCTTTTGTGCATGACTGTGTCAAATGCCTTGCTAAAGTCTAGGTAGGCCATGTCCACTGCCCCTCCCTGGTCTACTACTCTGGTCACCCAGTCAAAGAAATTGATTAGATTCTATTAGATTCATTTGACATGGACTTCCCGCTGTGAATCCATGCTGCATTGGGTTCTGTGCCTCGCTGGCTTCTAGGTATTCAACAGTTCTTTCTTTCAGAAGTGATTCCATCATTTTCCCTACCACTGAGGTCAAGCTAACAGGTCTGTAGTTTCCTGCCTCTGCTTTGCTCCTACTTCTGTGATGGGGAATCACATCCACCCTCCTACAGTCTTCAGGTACCACACCATCCTCCCATGATTTGTTAAAAGGGTAGTCAATGGTGTTACTAGTTCTCCCCTTAGTTCTTTTAGAATTCTAGGGTAAATCCCATCAGGGCCCACTGCTTTGTCCACCTTCAGTTTTAGGAGTTCTTTCAGTACCCTTTCTTCTGTAAATGGACTTATATCGACCCCTCTATCCAGAGGGTTTCTATTTGGTTTAAGTAGGTTCATAGGTTCATAGGTAAATACGAAATCGAGGGACAAGCCCATTTTGTCTTCGCCACCCCTAACCTGGGTGGTAATAATATTTAGAATCACCCATATAAATATCCAGATTACTTTTAAACAGTTCAAGATTTGCACTATCTACTACCTCCCAAGGGAGGGAATTCCACAAGGGAACAATTCGTTGTGTTACATAATTTTTTCTCTTTATAGTTTTGGCAAGATACATCCTTATTTTCATATTATGAGATCTGGTAGTGTTTAAGGAGTGACTCCATTCTAGACATAGAGTTTCAAATAAGGCCTCATCTCTGGTTGCGTGATAAACTAAACATAGGTCACCTGTTGTTGAACGATATTCCAAAGAATAAAGATTTAAATTTCTAAGTCTGTCTTCATATGGAAGCATTTTTAAATTCTTTATGTTTTTTGTAAATCTTCTTTGTACTTTCTCTTTCATGATCTTATCTTTTATTAGAGTTGGTGTACTAAAAGAGGAACAATAATCAAATTTAGATCTTATTAAACTACTATATAACAGAATGAGCACTTCAGGTTCTCTGCTTTTTAAATTTTTAAAAATACAATTTATTAATTGATGACACTTTTTGACTGTAAGATTGTTATGATCAGTAAATTTGAAATCATTGCTGATAAGAATACCCAAATCTTTTTCCTACAAGACCTTAATTAGTGGTATATTGTTTATCTCATAATTAGTCATGGGGTTGTTTTTACCAAAATGCATAAGTTTGCACTTTGATATATTAAGAGTCAGTTTATTATTATTAGCCCAAACAGATATATTATTTAGATTAGACTGTAAATTCTGTACCGAAGTACAATTATTAACAATGCTACCCAATTTTGCATCATGGGCATATTTGTTAAGCCAAACACCATCTGAGGTTGTCATACTTGAAATTAGAATGTTAAACAAAACTGGGCCCAGCACACAACCCTGCGGCACTCCACTAGTAATATCACTTCATAATGAGTCACAGTATATCCACAAATACTAACTTGCTGCTTCCTTGCAGTTAGCCAAGATTTAATCCACTTAATAATATTGTTATGAAACTGTAATTTTACCAAACAATCTATTAAAATTTTATGTGATATGGTTTCAAATGACTTTTCATAATCCAAAAAAATCACATCCACAGGAAGGCCCAAATCCAAGGCCATACTAACTGGCTCAAGGAAATTTAATTAAATTACCTTTCCCTCCTCTTCTTTTGTGAATACTGAGCAGAAGGATTCATTCAGTATCCCTGTTGTTTCATTGCCAACCTCTACCAACCTCCCCTTCAGTTTATTAAGCCTCATTATCCCTCCCTTGATCTTTCTTTGGTCCTTAATGTACAATACCTATAAAATGTTTTATCCCTCTTCATAACTGAGTTGGCCATCTTTTCCTTCATTTGGGCCTTTGCTATTCTGACTGCCTTCACTGCTTCCTTCCACTTTAACTGGTACAGTTCTCTGTCCTACTCTGTCTGCATTTCCTTATACTTCCTGAAAGCAATCTTTTTCTCCCTAGCCTTCCCCACCTTGTCTTTTGAGAACCATAGTGTTTTTTCCTTTGTTTTGTTTTGTTTATTTTCTTCACACAAAGACATTTTGCCTCCGTGATGGCAATTTTGATTTTCCCCATTGTTTCTTCACCCCTCCTTCTTGCCAATTTGCTAGTGCTTTTCTATGGTGCTCTCACATTTTGCCAAAGTCAGCCCTGCTAAAGTCCAATACCCTCGCTTTTGTATGACTTAACTCTATGGCTGTGTTTATCATGAACCACACTGTTTGGTGGTCACTTGTTCCCAGATGGCTACCCACTTCTAAATTTGAGATCCTCTCTCTGTCCTCGTGCTATCCAGAAAAAATCAGCTACAGCTGTTACCCACCACCCCGGTGAGTGCTTTCCTTCCTTCCTTTCAGCAAGACAACTGTACAACAATTTAGCAGAAAAATATATCCTACAAAAAACAATTCCAATCAGAGAAAAATAAATCAATTGAGCCCAAACCCTGTGTTCTGCCCTCCAATGTTCCTGTGTCTAGTCGGAAGGGAGAACTACCAAAAGAAACCACTCTATAAACTCTTAATAAAGCCAAACACAGTGGGGAAAATGACTCACTCACCAGTATAAGGTTTTAGTACATTTTGTTTACATGATAACAAGGGGGCAAGACAGTAAAAATAGGAGTGGTGTATAGACCACCTGCACTGGCAGATGAGCTGGAGGATAGTCTGGTGGCAGATGTTGGGAGACACTGCAGATTGGGAAGGGGAAGGGTGGTGGTGTTGGGATACTTAAACTTGCCAGGAACAGACTGGGAGACTATGACATCCTTGGTGGCCAGGGAACAGAGGTTGTTGGATGTCTTTCAGGATGCGTTCCTAACTCAGCAGGTGGGGGAACCGACCAGGGAGAAGTGGATACTGGATATGGTCCTGGTAGACAGTGACCAGATTGGGGGCCTGGAGGTAAGGGACCCATTGGCGGGGAGCGACCATGCCACGGTCTGGTTCTGCCTGAACCTAGGAGGGGTATAAGGCTGCACAAAGAAGGAGGCAACTGACTTCAGGGGGCAGATTTCAAGGACATGGGAAGGATCCTTAAGGAGCACTTGGATGGGATTGGGCCAGACATGGATGCTGACAGTAGGTGGGAAATCATCAGGAGGGGGGTGTAGGATGCTACCAGCACCTGCACAAAAGTAAGATGAAAATGTGGTAGGGCCCGAAAACCCTGCTGGTGGACCAGGGAGGTTCAGGAGGTGGTGAGGGGAAAGAAGGAAGCCTATAGGCAATTCAAGTGCTCAAGGAGTGAAAGGGACTGAGGGAAGTATGAGCTGATGGCCAGAAGGGCCACTAGTGTGGTGAGGGCAGCTAAGGCAAGAAAGGAGCAGAACCTGGCCAGGGAAATTAGGAGAGGGAACAAGGGGTTCTTTAGATACATTGGGGAAAAACGAGGGTGAAGGAGCAGATTAAGAGGATTAAAACAGGGGAGGGATGGGCACAAGACCTGGGGGAGCAGGCTGAGGTACTAAATGAGTACTTTGCCTCAGTTTTCACCAAGGAAAATGGGAGTGGCTGCATCATATATGGGAGGAGATGGTGAAACTAAGGAGGGGGGACCTTTACCAATAGGCAGGTCTGGAGAGGGGGAGTCATCACTGGCAGGTGGAGGGAAGACAAAGCAGGTGGATGAGGTAGTGGAGGTGGAAATCATGGCAAAGAGAGTGAGGGAAGCCCTCAGGTCCCTTAAGATGGAGAAAGCACCAGGGCCAGATAAATTACATCCCAGAGTGCTGAAGGAACTGGCGGATGTCCTGGCGAAACCCCTGGTGGAGCTCTTCAGCATCTCTCTGAGGACAGGGTGGGTGCCCCAGGACTGGAAGGTGGTGCATATAGTGCCTATCCACAAGGGGGGATCAAAGGAGGTGGCAGAGAACTACAGACCCATCAGCCTGACATCAGTGGTGGGCAAGGTGATGGAGGGCATTGTCAAGGAGAGACATGGGGGGACCTGGAAAAGTTGGGGTGCCTGGATGATAGATCACATGGATTTGTCCCAAGGAAATCATGTCAGACAAACCTTGTGGAGTTCTATGACTGAGTGACGAGAGCCTTGGACCTGGGTAGACCAGTGGACATCCTCTTTCTTGACTTCAGCAAGGCGTTTGACTTTGTTCTTCATAGGGGCCTGTTGGATAATCTTGAAGAAATGGGGGTGGGGAACCAGATGATCAGATGGATAAGCAACTGGCTCCAGAACTGGACCCAGAGAGTCGTGGTTGGCAGGATAGTCTCATCCCAAAGGAGGTTCATTAGTGAAGTCCCTCAGGGATCAGTCCTTGGGCCTCTCCTGTTCAATGCCTATGTCTCTGACATAAGGAAGGGTATCAGGAGTGAGATGAGTCTCTTTGCAGATGACTCAAAACTGGGGGCAGTGGTGGATGGGGAGGAGGGGAGGATGGCCCTACAGGGGGACCTGGAGGCTCTGAAAAGCTGGTCTAGAAAGCAGAAGATGAGGTTCAATGCAGGGAATGCAAGGTACTGCACCTGGGAGCCAGAAATCTGGGCCAAGTGTACACTCTGGGGCAGGAAATGCTACAAGTCTCGATGGCAGAGAGGGACCTGGGGGTGGTGGTGGATGTCAAGATGAACAACTCAGAGACTTGTAGGAGGGCAGCGGTAAAGGCCAACAGGATGTTTGGATGCATCACTAGGGGGCTCACCTCCAGAAGGAGGGAAGTGATACTCCCACTGTATAACTGCTTGGTGAGGCCGCACCTTGAGTACTGCGTGCAGTTTTGAGCAACATTTAAAGAGGACATTGAACTCCTGGAGAGGGTCCAGAGGAGGGCAACCAAAATGATTTGGGGCTTGGGGGATAGAACCTATGGGGAGAGGCTTGAACAGCTAAATATGTACACATTGGAAGAGAGAAGGGACCAGGGGACATGATAGGAGTCTTCAGGTACATGAAGGGGATAAATAAGGGAAGAGCAGTCAGGGTGCTCCAAAGGAAGAAGGGGGGGAACTAGAGGGCATGGGTGGAAGCTGGAGGGGGGGGAGATACAGGGGAGAAAGGAGGAGATGCTATTTCACTGAGAGGGTGGTGAAGCCATGGAATGTGCTGCTCAGGGGGCTGGTGGAGGCAGAAATGGTGGAGGGGTTCAAGAGGTTGTGGGACAGGTACAGGGGAAGGGTCCTGGAAGCAAAAACCAGTGCAGTAAGAATATCTAGGACTGGGAAGAGAGAAGCCCGAGAGGGAGAGGGGGGCAGCAAGGTCAGCTCCCAGGGTGGGGGCTGACCAAACATGCAGACATGAAAGACCATGAGGCCTATTCTGCTGGCATTTTAGTATGTTAGTATAATCACCATCAGCCATGGTAAGTTACACAGATTCAAGTTGATGTTTCATGGTCCTGTACAATCCAATCACTTCATTAGGACACAGATGACATACCTGAGAAATTATAAAATCAGAAACATGTTCATAATATACACAACAAGAAATACGTTGTTCATAATTTAATATTTTTGTAATAAAATCACTACCATGCTGCATGGTCCCACAATTCAGGTACTGTGACTTTGAAACAAGTGCAATGCTGTAGAGATTCAAATATATTTAAACACCAAAAAGTGCTTAAAAACCATAATATCTAAAATCTATTAGTGTTGCTTTAATGTGAACTGACTACAGTTTGGGGAGTGCTTGGTGATCTTCATTGTAAATAGCAATACATTGTAGGTTTTAAATAATATTTTAATATTGTCTTTATGTTGTTACTTTTTAATTCATTAAACCTACTGGATTATCTTTTTTTTTTTGTTCCAAGTACCCCATTTTATGGGATATTAAATGCCTTGCCTAGAGATAATACAAAGTTCATTGTAATAACCGCCTATTTAAAAGCATTGGCTCTACAGCACAGCTAGAATCTGCAGTATTTTACTTAAACATTCTTGTTTTTTTCTGTGGTGCTCACTTCTTTTTTAAATGCAAAATATTATGGCTTTTTAGATATATGTATGTATATTATTATATTCTGGGATTCTGAGAAGGGATGGGGGTTGGAGTGTCCAGTATACAGTTAATGATTTTACAAGATACCATTATCATACATCCTGGGGACCCATGGCTTTGTCAATTATGTCACAACCATGAGAAGCACCCCTACTAAATATGTATCCTGCAATATAAAAGGGGCATGCTCCAAAACTAAATGATATCAAATTATTAAACACCTTAGGCAGCTAGCTAACAATATCACCTTTCTGCAGGAGGCACACTTGCTCTCTTCTTAATGTACTCTCTTCAGGAAGGAGGGTATACGGCAAAACTTTGGGTCTGGCGATGGAACTTGGATAAATGGGACTGCCATTTTAGTATGCCAGAGCACCCTTTTTGTGTCTCACAATGCATTGAAGACCTGGAAGGTACATATATTGTGGTAACAGGTTTCCTAGACAATACAGAAATTCTCTTGGCAGTATATATTGGCCCAATGAGAACTTGCCCACCTTCTTTATGTCCCTAGCTAAAATACTCACTCCCTTTCTAATACTTCCAGTTCTCTTGAGTGCAGATTAGAACCTAACTTTTATGCTGGACATGGAGAGAATAAGTAGGACACACGCAGGGTTCTCTCCAGTACAATGTTCTTTACATGACATGGTATGAAATGCATGGAGGCTAGTGAATCCCAATGTTAAAGAATACACATTTTATTCTTCTGCCCATAACTCTTGTTCTTGAATTGATTCTATATTATTTAGTTATTCAGCCGTCCATGGTTTGCATGCCACTAGCATAGCTTCTGGGGTCCTGCCTGATCACTCACCAGTCTGGCTGCAACATGCCTTTACTATTGGTTTGGAATGAGACACTGTCTAGAAACTCAACAACCAACTGCTTAAAGATGAGTGGGTGGTGGACAGGATCAGGGAACTTATAATCACCTTCCAACAGCATAATGTAGGCACTGTCATATGGAAAGACAACGATATGGGCTTCATGTAAATGTACCCTGTGAGGTAAATTCATTAGAATAGCCTCTAAAAGGAAAAAGGAGTGTACAGAGAAAGTGGCCAGTGTACTGACTGCTATTAGACAATTGGAAACCCAGTTAAGTCCAAATAGCCCTCACACTGTCAGAATCAAATTCTACACACTTAGGAATAGCTATGCTGAGCCTCTCAGTGAGAAATCTGAATATGCTATCCTTAAAATTCATTCCACTTATGTGGACCACGGTGAGAGAGTGGATGTTTGATGGCCTTTTGGTTCAAGAAGCAGGTGGTCTCCTGCATTATCCCTTTAATTAGATCTGAACTTAGTAATTTCCCCTTAAACGTCAACTAGGGTGATGCCTAAATTGTACTATGATTTCTATAGCTCACCTTATAGGCCAGTGAAGGATCCACTGCCCCCTCAGGCCATTGAAGATTACCTCGATGCTATTGACCTGCCTTGGATGTGTACTTCACGGCTACTTGCTGGTGATACAATTGGCCTCACACTACCCACTCCCATTGTTTACAATGTGGCTCAGACTCTTATGTTATGGGGAAAAAGAGCTAAGGGGATGAGCAGAGAAGACTTAATAAAGGGCAACAAAAAAAGGATAAATTTCCTTCTTTGGGCCAGTCAGTACAGCTGCTATAAGGTTTTTATTTATTCGGTGACACCTACCTTGGGACTTTTATCCTGCATCTTAATATAATTGTAGCTAAACTCAGGTGCACTCATATAACACCCCTTTTCTTTGGCTTGGTCCTGGCCCTGGTCCTGTTCCCTACCCCCCCCCCGGTTGTGTTCCTTGGGACTGCCATAATGCTTTGGCTGTTTCATAATCATAGTAATGGCAATGGTGAACTGGCTGCATTCCCTTTAGGCTTCCTTTTTATTTTTCTTACTTGTTTTCTTTTCTATTTCTTTTAGTTGGGAAGAGCAGAGAGTATTGTTATACCTCTAAACCTGTGCTGGCTTGCCATTGATCTGTGCTAGTCACCCATCTTTGTGAATTTTTACAATTCACAGACTGTCCAAGTGGGTGATATTGCCCCTCTGGCAAAAGTTTCATACCGATTGGCCAGGTAAGGGTTCTGCCTTCTGGTGAACCTGACAACCACTCACTTGTTGATATCAGCTGAAAGGGGTATATTTTGGTGTTCTGCCTTGAAGTGTTTAGCCATTTAGGCTATACTGTTAGTTCTGCTATTTAAGTGTTTGTTTTATTACTCTTGTTCAGTTATTCAATTTGTAATTGAATGATGTTTGTTTACTACATGGTTATGTCCGCGGGCTAGCCACTAAACTCCAGGAACAGTTTGTGACTGTTCCTTGTTGAGTCATTCTTTTTTTTTCTTTATTTTAAACTTATTTTTCCCTCTGGTCACTGCTCTGTTGAGACTCCCTCAGGCATCCTGGCTTGTTCCTTCCCACCTGAGATGCCCCCTTCCTGAGTCTCCCCTGTGGTACTCTAACCCTCTCACCTAACTGGCAGCGAGTGCTCCCTGACTTAACCCCCCCCAAGGTGGGGTCACCACTCCCTTTGATGCTCTTAAAAGACAAGTTGGCTACAGGCAAGGCAAGGGCTGGAGAGAGAATTGTAGATTAGGTAGGCATGATCCAGTGGTGGGCATGGAGGTTAGGTGCCATCGTCTACCTGGCAGTGCAGGGTTTTCCCTTGTTTGTGCTTGTAATCCCTCCTCCCAGAGGAGTGGACATGCAATGACATCCAGCGTGAGACAGGCATGCTCCCGCACCCATCCACAAGATGTCTGCTGACACCTCACCCAGTCTTGATGTGTCCCTGGCTGCAATGCACCCAGCCTCCACTGAGCATAGCTAGTAACAGGGGTTTACAACCCTCCCTCCCTACCCCCAGTAGAGGAAAGCTGTCTTCAGACACTCAATCCTCTCCTCCCCGGCTGACCCCTGGCAACTCAAGTTGGTTCCCGAACCCGGGCAGCCCATGTGGTGTGAAGTGTGGCGTCCAGTGCCTCAACCGTCAGAGCCCCTTGGCCAGCTCTTGTTGAGTTATTCTTATGGCGGATTTACTTATAATGTCAAGGGTCTTAACAGTCCAGTTAAAAGATCTTGGTTATTACAAGAATTATGGTGGTTGGGGGCAGGGGTAGCCCTGTTACAAGAGACCCACATGACTGAACTGGAGTATAAGACGTTAACTAATTCACACCACAAGAGCTCTTTGAGACTTCCACCATTTTTCCCCTGTATACTCTTAGCACTGCATCCTGGGCCTTTCTAAGCAAAATAAATCCATAATCAGCATGCCACAAACAAATGTGAATACCTCTTGAATTGAATTGCTACACACAAAGTATGAGTGGCAAAGTTGTTCAGCACAACATTACCTTTCCAATGGAGCTATGCAATCAGTTGTAATAAATTTAGTTTTTATTTTATACTAGCTGAAATACCAAACAACTGTGTTTTTTTAGATTTTTTCAAGATACTTAGGTGAAGCTTGAGAGACAAATGTCAGCCATGCACACCATACCTTAAACAAATGTGAATAACTCCTAAAGTATACATAGTAGATAGAAAGTGTCCATGCCAAAATTGTTCAACACAAAATTACCTTTCTAATGGTGCTATGCAATCAATTGTAATCCGTTTAGATTTTGTTTTATACTAGTGAAATACCAAACAACTGTGTTTTTTTTCTTTTCAGATTTATTCAAGGTGCTTAGGTGAGACTTGAGAGACAAATGTCAGCCATGCACACCATACCTTAAACAAATGTAAATAACTCCTAAAGTATACATGATAGATACAAAGTATCAACAACAAAATTTTTCAGCACAAAATTACCTTTCTAACGGTGCTATGCAATCAAGTCTAAGCAATTCAGTTTGTTTAATATTTAGTTAGAAACTGCTGAGTTCCTCAGACATTTCCAGGCCTGAGTGAAAGTCAGCTGAGTATGTCTACAGGCGTTATTGGCCTGAGTGACTCTGCCTTCAGATGCCACCTAGAGGCATATGTAGGCCTGAATGAGTTAAAGCGCTCTTGGGTGGGGGAGATTTATGCCTCACTTTATGCAGACCACGGTCCTCCTTCCTGCATGGGATTGGACAGAGGTGGGGCAGAGTGGTAGGATACAGGCAGCTTGCACTTTGACACATCTTAATGAAGAATTTGGGCTCCTAGACATATGGAGATATTTGCACCCGGGGGTTAGGGATTAATCATATTATTCATCTAGGTATAATCAATATTCCAGATTAGACTATTATGTCTTACCAGTCCAATTGGCAGGCATAGTTTATGCGTCCCACATTGGTAGTATCACATTATCTGATCATACTCCAGTCACTTTAGATCTGGTGGTTAATCCATGCCCTAAAAGTACTGCTTGAAGGTTAAATGTGAGCCACTTAACTAAAGACAAATTGTTAATGTTAGTTAAAATGAAGATAAAATCTTATCCACAGCTTAACCCTCAGAGGTACACTCCAGCTGTAATATACTGGGACATACTCAAGGCAACCCTAAGGGGAAAGATTATTTATTATGCCTCTAGAGTAAAATAAGACAAATTACAACAGCAATTGCATCTAGAAAAGCAGATTGCCAACCTAGAATTCCAACATAGACTTACCCTTAATGAACAAATAAAAACTAAGATTGATGACTCACATAAAGCCTAATCCTGCCTGCTGGAAGACATAATTGAAAGTGCTTTGAGATACTCCAGGCAGCAATTTTATGAGTATGGTAACAGAGCAGGCTGGTTGTTGGCACGTCAACTCAGGAAGGAGGTGACATCAAGGGCTGTTTTGAAATAAGGAAAAATGACACGTGGGGTATTCTTACCTCACCAGGAGGCATAGCTAAATGTTTTGCTGATTTTTATCGTGGCCTGTACTGAATGGAAATAGATTCTAATCATAGGCTTACAGTGCACAAATACTTGGAGACTCTGCCCCTACCCTTGCTAACAGATGTGGAAGCAGATAATCTGGGTGCTCCAATTACTTCACAAGAAATCTCCAATAGAATCCTTCAGTTGAAAAATGCTAAGGCCCCGGGGCAAGATGGGTATCCAACTGGATTATTTAAAGTTTCCCAAGCTGAATATGCTCCCTTATTGGTTAAAGTTGCTAACACTATAGTAAGGGAAGGGGTGGGGATGCTCCTCTCCTGGAAACAAGTTCAGATTTCTTTCCTACTGAAGCCAGGAAAAGATCCTACAGAATGAGGCTCATATCACCCAATCTCACTATTAATCACTGATTTAAAAATTTTTACCGGGGAGGTCACGTGATGCGCATGGAGGAGTAGCTGCAGCTTTTAGGGTCTCCCTCTCCAACAGAGCGATTCTGCACTATAACGCAGTGATTAACACCTACCTTTTAATTATTTTGGCTGCTTATTATCTGGAGATATCATAAGAAGGCTTATTGCGCTGATCGCCATTTTAGAATGCAAGCGCCAGATCAAGAGCTTGAGGCCAAGCGGCCACGACGGAGCTCGTCGCCATCTAACGAACCTGAAAGCATTACTCCTACCAAGATTTATGAGGACCTAACAATGATAAAAGATGCCCTGTTCAAGCTAATCGAAGATGTAGCCGAAATTAAGCCGGTGTTAACTCAGCTAGCCCGTCGGGTGACAGACGCTGAAGCCAGGATTTCGTCCATTGAGCGAGCCTTGGAGAAAGCGGGGCCTACAACTAGAGAATGCAAACGGAGCCTGGAGAGGTTGGAAGTTCACCTCGATGATTTAGAGGGAAGGAGCAGGTGTAATAACCTGGTTCTCCTAGGCCTCCCCGAGGGGGAAGAGGGGCCTAACACCATTGTCTTTTTACAGAAGCTGCTGAAAAAATCTGCTGGTCCCTCACCCAATGGTCCGGAGTACATTATTGAAAGGAACCACCGAGCATTGAGAGCAAAACCTCTGCCCTCTGACCCACTGAGACCTATTATTTTTAAGTTGTTAAATTACTTGGACCGTGAGCATATCCTGAGGGAAATAAGGAAGTTGTCTGCTTTTCAGTGGGAGGGCAAGAAGCTTTGTTTGGTCCCAGACCTTACGTGGAAAATGCGGCAGGCTCGATCAGCTTTTCGCCCTATTACTTCAAAGCTATGGGCAGTGGGGATCCGCCATCGCATGCTATACCCGGCGAAGCTAGAAGTTTCAGCTAAGGAGGAGATCAAGCGCTACGAATCAGCTGAGGAAGCCTTAACCTCATTAGAGACTTTGTTCCCAGAACTGTTTGCCAAAAAATAAAGACTTTGATATTTGCTTTTATAGTGCTAAATGTAGGCTGCTAAAAGGGCAACGATTGGGGAGTTGTATTTTAGTATTTGAATTATCTTTTGTGGACCAAAAAGATCAGAGTGAGGCCGATTTTAAATGGACCTGGTTTTATTTCTTTCCTCTCTGTATGGACATATGGACTAAAAAGGAGGAATGTTGCTAATACTCCCTATATTATTTTGGCCTCTGAACTTAATGCTGACCTTACCTCACGAGGGTTTGTGGAGGGGTAGTATAAGCTGTTAACCACAAGAGGGAACAAACAGCTCATAAATATTTAGCTTTTTTATTTACCACCAATATCATATGTTTGGTAACCCTAAGTAACACAAGTTTATTAAGTTTATTTGGTGGTATGAGCTGATGGTCGAGAAGTGACTAAATGCTGGAGATTTTACTTTAAAGGAGCAATAGCTCTGAGGTTGTTATCGTTATAGGTTACTGTTTTATAAATTACAGATTTAGTATAGGCAGCTTTGGTTCCATGCTGCTAAGTAATGCCACGGTATTTTGGCTGCTTTCCTTTCATTCTCGCTAGGAATTGATGCTTTCTTCTTTCCTCTTCAGTCCTCCAGGCAAATCTATTTCTCCTTAGCCTTAAGCATGACATAATTTATTTTATATAAAGCCTCCCTTCTTTCTTTAAATAGTATAGGTAGGCACGGATCTGTTCTAACAACCATATTATTTAACCCTACCTGATTAAGGAGGGGCCCTGCTTCTATAGCGCACCATGAACCGTTGGCAGTGGAGTGGGCTACGGGCCTGGGGAGCTAGTTCGAGGTTTTGTTGGGGTCATGTATTTTTCTTATATAGGAAAGGGGCTTTATAGTATTTATTTTCTTAATTTGGAAAGGGTGTTAGTTAGTAGGGGGACAGCTATCCTTACTTTTTGTGGAAGACCAGGACTCATTCATGGCTAATGGGCTGAATATCCTTTCATGGAATATTAAAGGGGGGAAGGATAACTGCAAAAAATTTACTGTATTAAACTACTTGGCCCATTACAACCCCGCGGTGGTGTTCTTGCAAGAAACTCATGTCCTTCCAGATCGTTTATCCCACTTCAAGAAAAAGTGGGTTGGTCAGGTTTATGGAGCTGGCTTCTCCTCTAGTAGTCAGGGAGTGTCCATATTGATTGCGAGGGGAGTTCCTTTTATTCAATCGGAAACAATTTCCGACCCGAATGGCAGGTATATTTTTGTCCTTGGCAGACTTAACGGACTTAGTTTGGTGTTGGGATCAGTGTATGGACCTAATCAGGAGTCACCATCTTTTTTTGTTCAGTTGGCATTGATACTGGCTTCTGTCAAAGAAGTTTCAATCATATTGTGGGGAGACTGGAATTTAGTTCAGCCCAACAAGTTGGATCGTTCCTGGAATAGAGGGACGCATCACTCTTCAGCTCAAAGTGCCCTAGGGGAGTTTATTTCTTCCCTAGGTTTAGTAGATCCATGGAGGTTATTTAATCCATCTTCTAGAGATTATACTTTTTTTTCTCCGGTCCACAGATCATTTTCGAGAATTGACTATTTTTTGATAAGCAAGAATTGCTTAACTGGAACTCTGGAAGTGTCGATTTTACCTAGAGTCATTTCTGATCATTCCCCGATAAAAATGTACTGGTCACCACTATCTAGTCCTCCAAGATCATACTCCTGGTCTCTAAATAATAATTTATTAAAGGACTCTGGTACATTGACCCGTTTTAGGGATTTTCTGACTACCTCAATCGAAACCAACTGGGGTTCTATCAAGGCTGTGGATCACACCTGGGCAGCACTCAAAACAGTGTGGAGGGGGGAGTTAATACGCTTAGCATCTAAACGTAAGGCTAAGGAAGCATCGTGTTTGGATAGTTGTCTGGAGAAAATTAGGGCGTTAGAAGGTATTCATGAATACACAAGGTCAGAAAGCCAGGAGCAAGAACTAATGACTTTACGAACGTGGTATGCTAATACCTTGCGGGAGAGGGTGGTATCCTCTGCCGCTAAAATTCGGGCTCTTTATGTAGGTCAAGGTAATAAGGCTTGGAAATTGCTGGCTTGGCAATTAAAGCAGAAAGCTTCTGTTAGATGGGTTGCTGCTTTGAGGCACCCGATCTCTAATAACTTAATTATGGCTCCGGAAGGTATATTGGAGGGCTTTGTTGAATTTTATAAAAAGTTATATTCGAGTCAACCGCTTTTACAAAACATGGTAAAGATGGAGGAGTTTATGGCAGGTATCTCCCCTCCTATCGGAAGTATCGGTGGGGTTTAATTGCCCTATTTCCGATGAAGAAATAGGGCAAGCAATTGATTCACTTAAATTGGACAAAGCACCAGGCCCGATGGTTTTACACCTCTTTTTATAAATCATTTAAACAATATATTGTTTCACTGTTGAGCCAGCTTTACTCTTCTGGGCTGATCACGGATTAAAGATAAAACTTTATTTGAGGCCAGGATTATTCTCCACCAAGCCAGATAAACCCCCAGATTCAGTTAGTAATTATAGGCCAATATCCTTGCTGAATCTGGACGTTAAAATCTTAAGATTTTGGCTTCTAGACTTAAAGGTATGGCTTGATTTGTTAAGCCCAGAACAAGCTGGCTTCGTGGAAGGCTTCTCGGCTGACCATTTTAGAAAGCTGTTTTATTTAATCTTTCTGCATGAGAGTCCAGGTATGAAACATCCCTGGTCTCTAGATGCAGAGAAAGCTTTCGACGAGTCGAATGGTCATTTATGTTTCTACCCTCACCAAATTTGGTATTCCAGAAAGATTTATTCATTTGGTTCTACTTCTGTATGAATGTCCATCAGCCAGAATTCAGTGCAACAATTTAATTTCGGAAGCTTTTCCCCTAAGGAGAGGAACCTGCCAAGGGTGTCCTTTATCCCCCTATTTATTTAATCTTTACATTGAGCCCTTAATAAGAGCCATCAACTCGGATTCAATAATCCAAGGGATAAAAATTGGTGATCTAGAATTCAAATTATCGGCTTTTGCAGACGATTTATTATTACATCTCCAAAATACGGTTATTTCACTTCCACAAGTACTAAAGCTTATTGCAAACTTTAGTGAATTTTCTGGTTACAAACTAAACCTATCTAAGACTATGGTATATCCACTTTCATTAAGTCTCTCTAAGAGTTGGTGTCTCTCTTTGGGGTTGCAGTGGCAATCTGAGGCTTTATTGTATTTGGGCATCCGTGTTTCTAGGAACTTGGAAGACTTAGTTAGTTTAAACCTCAAACCGTTATTAAAATCTATAAAAGATGACTTAGATAGATGGTCAAAGCTTCCTTTAACCCTCTCAGGCAGAGTCAGTACGGTTAAAATGGTGATTCTACCTAAACTTTTTTATCCCCTTTCAAATTTAAATACTTACCTACCTAAGTCCTTTTTTAAACCTCTTAATAAGTTATGTTCGGACTTTTTGTGGGGGGGTGGCCCCCCACATAGGGCCTATAACAAACTGTGTCGTGCACGTATGAAAGGTGGCCTACAGCTACCGGACTTCTACACATAATATTTAGCGATACATGCCGCAAGAGCTGCTCTATGGGCTTGTGACCTTGGGGTATACTTACCGGGTCTTACCCTTGACCGAGCCTTTTCCAAGAAGCTTAATCTAGATTTGGAATCCCTTTTATATACTTCATGGGCTAAGGTCCCTAAAATAGCTAGAGATACCCCCTGAGGGTGGGATATTAGAGCTATGCACCAACTTTGTGCAAGGTTAAAAATACCCCAATTCTTTGACTTATCTCAACCCTTATTGAGAAACCCCAATTTTCTAATTGGAAAATGACCGATTGTAAGTTTTTTTTCTTCCTCCTCTCCTAAGATCAGTATTTCCAATTTTTTTTCTGGGGATTCGTTGTTGCCACTGTCGTCATTGATCTTAAAATTTGGGGTTAGGCCTCATTCTGTGTTAAAAATGTTACAAATCCAAAGTAGTATTAAGGCCTTTCTAGGTAAGGGCCAGTGTTCTGGTAGGGCAGGAGTTTTATTCAATGAGCTACGAGAGCTTAGCTTGTCAGGTAAGAGGATTTCCAAAATTTACAAATACATTTTAGAAAGGGGAGATTCCACCTCCTCCCAGGTCCCTCTATATTGGGCAATTAATTTGGCTTTAGACTGGTCGGAGGTGGTGGGAAAAATTTGAAGGACACTTATCTCTTTATTAAACAAGACAGGTTAAGAGATATCCAGTTTAGTTACTACATAACTTATACCTGTCTCCGGCAAGATTATATCGGGTTGGTGGCCTGGGTTCCCCTGTATGTAAAGACTGTAATGACCCATTGGCAACTACAATCCATAAATTCTGGTTTTGCCCAAAAATTAAAAAATTTTGGGCCTCGGTTAGACTCTGGACTGGTCCGTATACTGATCTCTCAGTCTTTTTTAACTTGGAAACTTGTATATTTGGGATGTATGCTTATGTCCCAAGCAAAGTACAAAGATATCAGTTGGCATTGATTGCATCAGTTACTAAGTTGCTAATTCTACGCCATTGGCGAGACGATTGGACCCCTATGTATAGGGAATGGTGGGAAGAATTCTTGAATGCACTTTATGCTGAAAGACTAGCCTTTATGTTGAGTAAAGTATCAACTAAATTTTCTGAATATTGGGGGCGACTTCTTCAAAACCTCAAAGAAGAATTCGGATACTAGGGGTTATCTATTATACCACTTCTTCGGTTTTCCTTCTTCCCTGGCCCACTTCTCCTTCTCCTTCTCTTTCTCCATATTCATAAACCAGTGATTTGTCAGTTTTGTTTAAGCTTCTGTTTCTTACTACTATCGTCTGTCTTTTGGGTTTGATACTTTTAATTATATACCTGTCCAAATTGGTGTCATACCCTTTTTTCCTATCTTTGTTTTGTCCTTCTCACCCTGTATTTGTAGGCCAGAATTAAATCACATTATTTCTAAGGTCTGTAATCTCTGTAATGGATTAGTACTGCAACATTTGAATAGTTGTGGGGGGTTAGGGAGGGGGGAAGGAAGTGCAGGGGGACTAGTTTAGTTTTTGGGTTTGGGGTTTGTTTTAAAATCAAGCATTGTCTGTAACCTATCCTATGTGTCGTATATGCTGTATATGGTTTTGTTTTCAATAAAATATAGTTATTTGCAAAAAAAAATCTTTACCGGCATTCTTGCAGATAGACTTTAGCAATATATTCTCAGTCTAGTCCACCATACTCAAACCAGTTTCATTCAAGGCAGATTTTTACAAGACAATATTTGCTGGTTCCTTAATATCATTTAGTCCCATAAACCTTCCAGCTGGCCATAAGTATGGATGCTGAGAAGGCTTTCAAAAGAGTTGATTGGCTTTTTTCCCAACAAGTATTAGTGAAATTTAATTTTGGAGAACATTTTGTATAGGCGATTTTAGCCCCATATGAGGGCCCTGAGACCTCTGTGTACTGTAGGTCAATGGATATCTTTCTTGTCATTTTTCATTGGGGAAAGGGACACAGCAGGGCTGCTCACTCTCTACATTATTGTTTGCCCTTAGTTTAGAACCCCTAGAAGTTCAGATCCAGCAACAACCCCGCATCTTGGGTGTGAAGGCAGGAGGACACGAGCAGATAACTGTGCTGTAGGCAGACTGTGCCCTGCTTTTTGGGGGTGACTAGGTGTCATCTCTCCCACCCCTCTTGGAAACTTTAGATCAGTTTGGATTCCTTGCAGAATGCAAGATTAACCTTTCTAAATCAAAAGGCATGAATCGCAGTGGCTTCCCCCACTGAGTTTAAGAGTAACTTTCCTTTTGCCTGGGGGCCAAGAAATCATTTTCATTATCTGGGAATTCAATCAAACAAGATATAGCTAGGTGGAAGTTACTTCCTTTAACTTTTTATGAGGAGGTATAAACTATTAAATATTCTTTCCTGCTTCCTATTTTTGTTCCAAATCCTCCCTATCCCAGTCCCAGTGCCATATTGGAATGACTTGTTGACAATTTTGTATAAATTTGTGTGGTTGGGGAAATGCCCCAGAGTCTCTTGAACTTTACTAGCTCTTGCAAGAGAACAAGGTGGGTTGGGTTTTCTGGATCTTCATAAATATTACATTGTGGCTCAAACAGCCTATTTAGGCAACTGGGCTAAGCAGTTTATGGAGGCCGGGTGCTACTTCATTGATACAGCAGACTTCCCCCGCTTGCCTTTGTGAACAGTTCACACTAGGGTCCTACCAGCTAAAATATTGACTGAAATCCATAACCTCTGGACAAAACACTCAGTTAAAATTTTAATTCAGCTACACTGCTTAACAGGTACCCCCAACATTAGGCTCCTTAACTCTTACCAGACAATGATTTTACCCCTTCTCAATTAGATATGGGGTTTCATTATTGGGAATCTAAGGGCCTCACTAGATTTGCACAGTTAGTTAGGGGCAATCACTGTATGTCCTTTCAAGACCTGCAGAACAAATACCAGTTGCACGAAGGACCATTATCATTTTTTGCAAGTCTAACATTTTATAATGCAACAGTCACATTTGCCCAAACTACAGAGACAATAGTCCAGCCTTGAAGAACATTTTTATTGGCTGATTATTCTTAAAGTAAATTTTAAACCCATTTATGGTCTTTAAAAACTTCTCAACCAAGTCAGCACTCCTCCAACAGAACAAATTTGAGTCAATATGCTACTTTCAAATGCCAGCAATCACAAAACATTTTAATACAACATATTTTGACGTCTGTTGGTGGTCACGTGGTAACATTGCCTCTCATTTTCATTATTTTTGGTGATTGTCCCCTGGTGGTCCCTTTCTGGCAACAGGTCCATGCATATATGTAGCAGTTATTTAGCAGCCAAATACGTTTTACCTTCACAGAGTTTGTTCTGAGTTTCCCAGATCTGCTTCAAGGGCATAGGAACAGTTAAATTATGCTAAATTCTACACATAGCTGCACTTAAATCTATAACATTAAATTGGCTATCCCCCTGTCCCCCCACAACTGATCAGTGGAAACAAAAGGTTTCTAAAATTGAGATTATTGAGCGTATAACTGCAGTACTTTGTTTATATTTGCCTTAGCTTTTGGAACTGTGGCAACCCTGACACCAACTTCACCTTTCCGAATATCAGCAACATAATATACCCTTTTCTTTTTTATAAGCTATCACTCCTTTCTAATATCTTTACATCAGTGCCTTTTACCCACTGATCAATTTGTTGCTGGAGGCTGAACTTTTTGATTATATTTATGAGCATATCCCAAAGCACCTTTCTTTTGATAAGACCACCCCTGCTGGCCAAAGTCTTTGTACCCACTTTACTACACAGGGATTTCCTGTCTGTTCTAAACCCTTGATTGACATTTCTTTATATTTTCACTACATGACATTCCATGACATTCCAAGGCCTTTTTCTCAGGTTAGTATTGGCTGGCGGGTTTGCAGATTGTTGTTCAAGTTAAGGTTACTTTTCCATTACATGTTGTTCTACACTTAATACTTAACATTGAAACTATTGCAATGGCTATGGGCCTTTCATACTCTGATTTGTGACCACATTATTCTGCTACTCAGAAGACACCAAAGCTCTTGTTTCTATTATTTTTTTTGTATTTTTTTATTTATGTAATTTTATACGTAAGCATAAACTACATATTCCTGAGCCAGTAGAAAGTCATCAGCAATTCATACTACATTACTAAGAATAAAGACTACTGGTACATCATCCAAATCAAATCAAGTTTCAAAATTAGTAATATAAAGTTACCTATTTCAGGAGCTAAATTGCAACCAATGCCCCATACCCATGAACTTAAAATAACAGTAAACATGTACTTTGGAACAGACCTATAAATGGTCTTATGGTTAAACAACATATAAGAAAAAAATCCATCATCTAGAGCTCCAACAAGCACTCCAATAATCAAAAGAGTGCATCCCATTATAGCTGCATGCCCCAGAGAGAAAGAACCCACAGTATGAGTATAGTACTGCAAAGAAAACCCCTTCCTTCCCGATATTATAGAAACCAGGCAGGAGTGGAGAGAACAGCTCATACACCCAGCACAGAATTCCTTCCTTAACTATGGAGTGGACCACAGCATTCAAAATATCTCTCTGTGCAATATTAAACAACTAAGGAACTGCACCACAGTAGCAATAGGAGGAAAAGCATCCAAAATGAATTGAGCATATGAGTAAGTTTCCAATTTATAGGACTGCCCCTAAAAAACATCAGCAGCTGCCGATGATATCTTGCAAATGGTTACCCCAAATTGGGTATGGGATAATCTTTACTTTTCTGGATGATGCAGGGGAATGGCTCTCAGTTTCTAATATAATTCATAAATTTGACATTCCGTTAGCTTTTCACTTCAGGGTGGTCCAATTAAAGCATCTCCTCTCTACAGTATTTGGTAACATCCCTCCTCGCCCACCTGCCTTTCTGTTTGTATCTGATCTCTCCTCCTTTTTGGGGTCACCAGGCGCCATTTCCAAAATATATTGTGTCCTATTTTATTGGAAATATGGGAGACCTGAAGGCTCCACTAGGCTCTGGGTCTCTTTTTTTCCTCAATATACTCCCAATTGGTCAGCTTTATGGAAGTTCAGCCATAAATACGTCTCTCAGGATAGACTCCGCTTTATGCAATACCACATTATGCATAACATGTATTATACCCCTGTGAAGCTGAGGAAATGGGGTCTTATAAGTTCGGGGGCTGTACCAGAGGATGTCAAGAGGATGGCATGCTTCTTCATGTCTTTTGGTTGTGCCCCAAGATAAAGTCTTTGTGGGTAGCCATACAGACTAACCTAGATCCTATTTTGGGTTTGCAGGATTACTTCACCCCAGATGTATGTTTGTTGGGAGATCTATCCTCTATCAAGGTGAGAATCAGGAGATTTCATATCTCCATGATTGCATTATCTGTTAAAAAAATCATGCTTCGGCATTGGAGGGATACTGTAAGCCCAACATATCAGGAATGGGTTAATGAAATTTTGGCTAATCTACGTACAGAGAAAGCAATAGCGAGCCTCCATAATAAGCTGCAGTGGTACAAGAATACTTGGGATCCCCTTCACATGCTAATCATGGCCAGATTAGGTAAATGAGTCACTATAACCAATGATCCTTGATTTGCGATACTATATAGTATTTTTTTATTACTGTACGGATTCTGCTGCTGTTTGGGGTGGGGGGATGGGGACAGCTCATGTAACATTCGGAGTATATGCATAATATGTTGTAATTCTCCATCCCCTGTAATAGAAAATTTGCTAATACAATATGAATTGTAAAAAAAATAAATAAATAAATAAAAATCAGCAGCTGCAATACAAGTGCCATAACCTGATACCAGCATATTGGCATTGAAAAAAAGCTGGGCAACAATTTAAACAGCAATCAAATAATGTCAAGTAAACAGCAGCTATATATGAGGAACTAACCAGAACTATAACTTCTTATTTCAAACAGAAAATCAGAAAAAAGATATAAAATGTTCTCTCTCAAAAGATGTAACACATGAACTAGCAGTTCACATAAACTATCAGTTCAAAATTTAACAAAGAATCCCAAGTCCAGAAAAGCAAACCTTCATAAAGGAGAAGTCTTTCTACTTAAACCTGGTAAACTTGAAAATCAGTCCCCATCTGACTCCTCATCCTCTTCGGACCAATTTTCCTGGATCCAAAGAGCAGCAGTCTTTTCCACACACACCCCAGCCTCTTTTGGGTCAGTGAACCGGTATTGCTTGTAATCCACAGTAAGTAAGTGTAAACAAGACCATCTGAGGAAAGTCCATGTTGTTACCCGGTCTTCTTCTAGTGATGCAATAAGCATGGGTAATCCTGAAATCCTCTAATACCATCAGCACAGTTAGCCATGGCACCAGATATTGGAGCACGTTTTCACCCTCAGTCCTTCTGGTAGACTGAGGACCCGAATATTAGCAGCACAGATGGTATTCTCCAGTTGTTCCACTCAGCTGTGCAACATGGCCTGCTCCTTTATTGCTGTAGCAGTAGCTGCAAGAGCCTATCCAGCGGTGGCTTCTGCAGATCTGGCCATCTCCCCCATAGTGTCAAGGCAAGGTTCCACAGCTATAAATCATTGAGAAAAGGCATCAAATTTCTGATCAATTTGCTGCACAGTTTTAGTAAGTGCATCCACTGACTGCTGAAGTGAAAGCAAGGAGGCTGTGCTTGACTTCGAACTTGCAGCTGCAGAGGAGCTGTCCACTTGGTTTGGTTGTTTAGCGGCCGAGATACGTGGCTGAAAAATGTCTTATTTATTTGTCTTACTGTGTCCCATAGCCATCAGATTTAATACCTGGAGGTAGAACAAAGGGTCCTCTATCAATTTATAAAGAACTCAAGCCAGATTTAATCCAAATAGCAATCCAAAAGTACAATTTAACGGGCCATAAACGAGAACTCCAGAAAACTGTTGCTGCTGGCTAGTCTGCTAGCTCCACCCCTATGTAATTTTTTTAGTATTTCAGGATTCATGTCGCTGTATCATTCCTTTGTTTATTTTTGTATGTCTTTTTAATAACACTGAGTAAAAAAAAAATGATTGGAAAGTATTGCCCAAGTACTGACTTCCTGAGTTAGATATATCTGGAGTTTCTTACTTGCAACTGGGTGGATGCTTGCTGTCCTTCCAATCAATCAAAATGACATACAAATTGGATAATGGACATACTTTTCAATTCCTGAAGCTCACATAACCTTTCACCTGGGCTCACCCACTTGGAGGCATGTTAATGGTTCCTTTTTCCAAACTGCAGCCAAATTAGCTGCCCAGCTGCGTGCAGTCTCACAGTTATACACACCTTTTTATGTCAAACTGTACCCTGCCCTAGATGGTGCTTGTTCATATTGGAACACAGTCATGCCTGATAAAAAGTTCAATTGCACAGCTATATGGTCTGACTTGTACACATACATTGGCAATCCTAAATTACAAACAGAAATATGAAAGATGTAAGTGCCTCAGCTGGGACATGAACCCAGGCCCCCTGGAACATTGTTCTGGTTGCACTACTAGCTGCACCACCAAGACAACTGGAAACTGGGCTGACCTAGAGAACATTGCTGTTTCTGCAATGCACCACCTGGTGCTGCACAGATAATAACACTTTCAATCACAAGAGTATAATGTGTACATTTAGAAAACACATACAAACAAAAGAGAGAAAGACTTACAGTAAGTGCCTCAGCTGGGACTTGATCCCAGGCTGCCAAGAATACTATTCTGTCTGCACTACCGGTTGTGCCAGCAAGGCAACTGGAAACAGTGCAGTCCTGGAGCACATTACTCTTTCTCCAATGCATAACCTGCAGCTGCACAGATAATTACATTTTCAATCACAAGAGTGCAATGTACACATTTTTGAACATATACAAATAGAAGAGAGACAGATGTAAGTGCCCCATCTGAGACTTGAACCCAGAACATCTGGAATACTGTTCTGGCTGCATTATTAGCTGCTTCACCAAGGCAACTGGAAACTGAGTCATCCCAGAACACATTACTCTTTCTCCAATGCACAACCTGGTGCTGCACAGATAATTACTTTTTCAATCACAAGAGTGCAGTGTACACATTTATGAAAACATACAAACAGAAGACAAAAAGATGTAAATGCCTCAGCTGGGACTTAAGCCCAGGCCACCTAGAATACCATCCCGGCTGTGCTACCAGCTTTGTCAACAATGCCACTGGAAACTGGGTGATCAAGGTGCACATTACTCTTTCTCCAAAGCACAGCCTGGTGCTGCACATATAATTACATTTTCAATCATAGAAGTGCAGTGTGCACATTGATAAAATACATACAAACAGCAGCGAGAAAGACATAAGTGCATCAGCCAATGCTAAATTATGTCTCACACAATTTCAAATGCTTATCAATCTTTATTATACCTGTCTCATGTTATTCTCAATTGAGAAAGTACCCAGAAACACTTGCACTAGGTGTGGCCTTGAAGATGGCACTTTATTGCATATTTTCTCACAATGCGACAAAGTTGCTGACCTCTGGGAGACCATTAATTCATTCAGCCCTGTAGTGTATATATGAGTTGAAAGATGCTATGCTTAACCTTATTCATCATGGCTACCTAAGGCTGGATAAAAGCAGGACTAATCCTCTTCTTGCCTTAGAGGAGTTCTTCAGTGTAATTGGGGACTTAAAAGGAATCTCTATAAAAGGGAAAAAATATGAAATTGCTGTGATTTCAATAACACTTAAACAATTAGTACTTCGCCACTGGTGAGACCTGGAGCCTATCTTTTATAATGATTGGCAGCAGGAACTATTACTTAACCTCTATATAGAGAAAATGATAAGTGTCCATAACAGACTAAATACCGTAAGAAAATGGGGCAGGCTATATGTTCTGTACACCTCTCTGAGCCCTACTTAATACATTGACAGTATTATCTCCTAGAATGGGTACATTGTATGTAACATACACTCACCCTTTGTAAATATTTGGGGTATTTGTTGTTTGTCTCGTTTGGTGTACTTTTGGGTTATACTGAAATATTTAAATAAAATTAACTTAAATAAAAAAAATGTATTTAAAGCACTTCCCTTCATTGGTGTTGTCACTCTTATTTTCCACAAACATAAGTGTGAAATACTACGCTTTTGTATTTTAAAAAATCTGACCAATGAGGATTTATCTTCACCTGTTATGCTGCTTTTGTGTTCATTAATCTTTAGATTTACTGCTCTTGTTGTTTTGCCTGTATAGGCCTGATTACATGAAAATTTATTCATACATACAACTTGCTCTGACTGGCAAGTTATAAATTCTATTATGTTGATATTCTCATTCATGTATAGGTTATGCAGTTTTTGTTTTCTGTGTGTTAGTGCAATTCTACAATAATTGGCAAGGGTAATTGCCCATAGGTCTAGGTCAATACAGCACCAACATAATTGTGCATTCAACTATCATGCAGATAAACCGCTGATGAAAAAAAATGTTATGTCAGCAATATAGGGCAACTGGATTTCCATGAATCTGGACTGGGACAGAACTCAGGGGTGGAGAAAGTCATGGGGGGATTTACTATTCCAAATTCTGAGGGGGGAATTAGTTGAGGGATTTACTATTATACACACCAGAGAAACACAACTCAAGGAGGAGAAAGTGGGATGGGATTTGTTACAGTATTACTAACCACAGAAGTGGAGAGTCAGGAGGGGCATGACAGTTGGGGGGTGGGATTTACTAGTATTAAACCTGGGAGGGTGACAGTCAGAGGGGGGTGTGATAACATCCCAACACTCTTTTGTCCCAGTCACTGTTTTTCTTGACACTATTTTAATGGTACAGTTTTTGCGGCACAATTATTTCCATGTTAAGTCAACCGGATATCATCACCCACTGTGCTTTACTATCCTCTTTTTCTGGTTTATTTTTAGGAATTTTGCGTAATGACTGTGACAACCATTCTCCTAAGTTTAACATTTTTAGCTATTACTAGAGGTCTGGTATTGAAAGCTGTTCTGCCCACTTATGTTGCCTGTAACATATGCCAGTATTTTTCCCTTTCCTTCATACCTCAAGCCAACTCAGGTCAAGTTGCCCATCTCAATCAGAATGACCACTTTGTCTCCTTTAACAAGTTTCAACAAATTTATAACCTCACTCAGCTGTATCTTTTCCTTTCTTTAACTTACCCACATGTAACAAATCACCCTGGCCCTCGCCCTTGGCACTTTACTGATGGTACTTCCTACTACACTTTGGCAGGCCTCAGCACTGGAGACCACACTATTTCTGTATGGTATAAAGCTCTGAGGTACCTTGTAGGTGAGAAACTACAACCTAAATGCTTTTACTGGGAGAAGGAATTTCCTACCCATGTTACCTTTTTGAGACATCCTCCCATTGTGATTACATATACCAATACTTCAAACTGGATAAATTGCATCTTACGTAATACAAAAGAGTGCATAACTTATACATCTCCACAAAAATTGCATAAGTTTTGCCAACTTCTTAGCACTATTTGTGGTAATTGTAATTCCAAAGAGGACACTCTTCATATTTTGTGGGATTGTTCAGTTTCTCAGTCTATCTGGCATCAATCAGATCAATTCACATTTGGATCCCTTATTGGGATTAGATGATTCATTTTCCCCTGAATTGTGTCTCGTTGGGATAGGCATAGACTCTCTCCTGAGCTCTCAGTTCTACCACATAGCCCTTACTACTGCTATGGCAAAGTTGGTTATTTTGCACCATGGGCAGGATCAAGAGCCCCCATATAAGGAGTGGCATGAGGAATTGCTCTCAGTTTTACAAATGGAAAAATCCATAGCTAGCTATAGACATACTTTAAAAGGATATCAGCATAGATGGGAGAAGCTACACACCCTTCTTTTTCTTTCTTGATATAAAGTGAAATACGTGGATCAATATATCACAATGTATTATATACAGTTTTATACTTCACTGTGGTTCCATTTATTTTCCTTTACTTGTCTTATATGTAATGCTGTCATGGAATTATAAAGTGCTCATACTAGTCTCTTAGTTGTTATGATGAAATGGATCCACATGGCATCATTGTGTAATGTTTAAAGCTTTTATACTTTTTGAATGTTGCAATACTTTTTTGGGCAATTGTTGATTAGGTCACAGCATCTGACTATTTTCATTGCAGACATAATTTTCTATTGTTGTTGCTCTCTTTCTTTTTTTGACACCCTGTATTTTTTTGTATTATACTGTTGTTCTTAATAAAATCAAGTGAGTTAAAATATGCCAATGTTTAAGCACACTGCCTTTAACCTTTACCAAATGTATCACTACAGCTAATAAGTAATGTGATTTTGTCTTCTGTAGTGTCCTTATTATTTCTTTTGGTCTCATTCAACAAAGACTCTCATTCCTGAGCATCATATATCTGGTGTGCTTCCTCTGGAAACTCAGGCCTGTATCCTTGATCCTAGAATTTGGATTTGAAATCCTCTTCTGCCTTTCTGTAGTCCTCAGGGTTGCACAGTTAATTTTGATATGGATAATCTGTCCATACTGGTTATTATACAGGATGTCTGTCTCACAGTAACTCTTGGCATGGAGTGCTACATTGCTGTCACTGTATTTTCTGTATAATTGTTGTACATAACAAGTTTCCCTCCTTTTAAATATTCAGATTCAGGAAGTTAACAATATTGTCATCATATATCATAACACATTTAATGTGTTCTGTACTGGCTTTAAGGTATTTGCAAAATTCTTCCAAATCAGTTATGTTGTCACTCCAAATAAAAGTAGATCTATAAAATGCTTTCAGGTTAAAACCTGTCTCAATTTGCACACATAGTCCGATTCATAGATGTCCATAAAAATGTTTGTATATCTGGGGGTCATGGAGGACACCATAGCTGTGCCGTTTGTCTGCCATTAACTGTTGTTCTCAAATCTGAAGTGTATTTTTAAGATAAAATCTGCAGTACATAAAAGATCATTGTTTGGAGGTTTTTCTACTATCAGTCTTCTTTCTAGTGCCTTTTCCAATGTTCTTAGTCATTCATTATGAGGTATAGTAGTATACAAATCTTTTATGTCTTGAGTTACCAAAATACTCACCTGTCACAGGTTTCTTTGTATTCAGTTTCTCTAGAATATTTCTTGTGTGTGTAGTGTCTTTCAGGTAGGCTTAAGTGGATGTGACAAGGAAATGAAGATGGTTTAGTCACAAAGATTGTGAGGCTCTGGGACAGATCCATCCCCACTACTATTGGCCTTCCTGGAGAATTTTCTAAGTCTGTATGAATTTTAGGGTGCATATTTATTTATTTATTTGCTTTTTTTAACCAGGCAAGCACACTAGACATCCAAGTGCCTATTTTCAGGTGCGACCCGGGAGGATACAAGGTACATACAAAGCATCAAACATAGTCAAGGTAACATACAGGATCATCCAGCATAACAAGTAGATAGGTAGATAACAGCATGTGGGATTACAGGCATAACAGGTTGATAGGAAGATAGTAGCAAGATACATAACATATTGCCAGGTAGAGCAAACAACAAAATACAGGCAATGTCAACAAGGCTAATGATATGGGGTAAGCCGCAGGGGACCCCAGTCAGGAACAGGTAGGCAGGGATAAATGCCCAGGGCAAATTTCAGCATATTGTGGCACCAAGCATGTAGTAGTGTCACCCCCTACAGTCGGTTTGGGAAGAGAGTGCCTCAGCTGGGGTCTATATGGCATATAGACAGGCGGAGGCTGATTTAAGGAAGATCCATAAGGAGGTTTTAAAGCAGGGATGGGAGGGAGAACAGTGAGTAGATGCAGGAAGGGAGTTCCACATCCTGGGTGTGTGGATGGAGAAGGCTCAATCCCCAGCAAGGGTACGGGTTCTGGGAACCAGGTGGTCCAGCGCGGCACTAGATCTTAAGTGGTAGGCAGGGGTTCCATGTTTGAGGAGAAGGGCAAGTGCAGAAGGGATAGCCGTTCTTACTATGTTGTCGGTGAAATTGCCAAGTACAAAAGTGCGGTGCTTTTCAGGGGGGAGCCATACCAGACGCAAGTATAAATCATAGCGATGCATGAGATGAGGTGCAGAGAGAACAAAGCAGTATTTATTGTTGTATGCAGTGTCCCATTTCATGAGACATGATTTTGGGACTGGAGCAAAGGATACAAGCCCATATCAGAGCATGGGTAGGAGGACCCCCCGGCTAGGGCAACCCGTGCAGCTGGGGTGAGGCAACGTTTTGCTCTGTAGGCAAGTCCAAGCTTGCAGTTTGTTGACTTGCATATGTTCCAATTGTGCAGGGTGAGGTCAAGTTGCGGGTCAAGGGTTACTCCCAGATACTTGTCTGAATCCACGGCCTGCAGGAGGGAACCACCTGCTCCATAGATATTTAAGAGAGCAGGACAGGTTTTAGTCTTTGCCAAGGAGCCAAAGAGCATGGCCTGGGTCTTTTCCAGGTTGATGGTCAGCTTATGGCCCACTAGCCAGTTTTGGATAAGTGTGAAGTCGGAATTTAGTCTGGAGTTAATGATGGAGATGTCCTGGGAGCTGGCCTGGACTACAAGATCATCTGTGTAGAGGGTGGTGCATCCGAGGGTAGCAATGGCAATGACACTGGTATGAAGGGATATACTCTAAAGTGTACCTTTCTCTCACAATATGTTAGAATTTCTTTTCATGAATCCCACCTCCAAAATCTTTTCTACCATATTATTTTTTTTTCTTTTACTTTTTCTGTAGGATTCTTGTCTTCCTTTCTACAGTTTGTTTCATTCTGTAGTTGCAATACATTAGACGACAACAGAATGAGTTGGTCTTAAAAAACTGAGCACATCAGCTTCTTGCAGACAAAATTAACAGCTATGGTATTCTCCATAGCCCTGACTATGAATCATACAGTGTATACAATACAGAACAAAAACATATTTCAAGACAAAATTTTAATAGGATGCTCACTGAGGATAGTCAGAACTGGATCAGATCAGTTTATGTGAATGTGACATTGATAATTTTAGATCGGATTTAGATGAAATCAACTTGGGATAGGCACAAGGGGATAGTGACAGAAAGTATCTGAGTGGGGTGTAGGATCTGGAAAGACTTGATGGACCTTTGGTCCCCATCTGCCATCACTTTCTAGGTTTCTAGATATTATGATTTGTAGAACTTTTTGATGTTTAAATATATTTAAACCTGTACAGCATTGCACTTGTCTTAAAATACCAGTACTTGAATTGTGTGACCATATGGTATGATAGGGATTTGAATGCAAAACTATAGATTTAAGAAAGACATATTTCTTAATGTATATATTGAACAAGTTTTTAATTTATAATTTTTCAGGCAAATCATTTGTCTCCCAATGAAGTGGTCTGATTGTGTAGAACCTCAGAACTTTGATCGAATCTGTGTGATATGCTAATACTGGTGGTGATATCAAATACGCAGAATATACTACATAGATACATAGATACATAGACAGTGTCGGCAGATAAGGGCCTATGGCCCACCTAGTCTGCCCATTTGAGCTTGTAAGTTCAGTTTGTTTTCCTAGAAGTCTATTTCCCCTTACCCCTGACCTCTAGAATTCCTTTATGTCTATCCCATGCATTCTTAAATCCCGTGATTGTTTCAGCCCCACCACTTCCTCTGGCAGGGTGTTCCACTTGTCCACCACCCGTTCTGTGAAGAAATTCTTTCTCATGTTTCCTCTGAATCGTCCTCCCTCCAACTTCATCCCATGCCTCTAGTCCTGAAACATCTTTTCGCTTAAAATAATGTTTTCCTGCACCCTGTTCCTCCCTGTAAGATACTTCATATCTCTATCATATCCCTCTCTCCTCCTCTCCTCCAGGGAGTACATGTTCAGTTCCTTCAACCTGTCTTCATAGGACTTGTGATGCAACCCATGCACCATCTTTGTTGCCCTCCTCTGAACCTTCTCTACCCTGTCTATGTCCTTACGTAGGTATGGTCTCCAGAACTGTACACTGTACTCCAGGTGGGGCCTCACTAGTGTCTTGTATAGCGGAATTATGACCTCCTTTTCCTGCTGGTGATGCCCTGCCCATACATCCCAGCATCCTATTTGCTTTACCTGATGCCTTGTCACACTGTTTCCTACCTTGAGGTCATCAGAGATGACAACCCCAAGATCCCTTTCCTGCTTGGTGCATGCGATATCCTCACCCCAACTGATATATTGTGCCAGGGTTTTGTGCCCCATATGCATTATCTTGCACTTTTGCATTGAATTTCAACTGCCAAACCCTTGACCATTCTTCAAGTTTCTGCAGGTCCCTTCTCATTCTGTCTACACCCTCTGGTGTGTCTACTCTGTTACAGAGCTTTGTGTCATCAGCAAACAGTGAAATTCTGCCTTCTATATCCTGTGCAATGTCACTGATGAAGATGTTGAATAGGACCGGTCCCAGCACTGATCCCTGTTAATTTTCGACTGGTCACTCTTCCCTCTGTGGGTGCAGCCATTACCACTACCCTCTTTGTCCTGCCACCCAGCCAGTTACCTACCCACCACACTACTGTCCTGCCCACACCCATATTCCCCAGTTTGTGTAATAGTCTTCTATGTGGCACAGTGTCAAGGCCTTGCTGAAGTCCAGATAGGCCATGTCCACTGCCCTCCCTGATCCACCTCCCTAGTCACCCAGTCAAAAATTCAATGAGGTTGGTCTGACATGACCTCCCTGGTGAAACCATGCTGCCTTGGGTCCTGTAGTCCATTGACAACCAGATGTTCCACCAATCTCTCCTTCAGTAGTGCTTCCATGATCTTCCCACTACTGAGGTGAGGCTGACTGGTCTGTAGTTCCCTGCTTCCTCTTTGTTCCCACTTTTGTATAAGGGACTACATCTGCTGTCCTCCAGTCTTTGGGTACCTCCCTGTTTCCAGTGATTGGCTGAACAGGATAGCCAGAGGTTCAGCCACCACCTCTCTTAGTTCTTTAAAGACCCTGGGTGCACCCATCTGGCCCCATTGCTTTATCAGCTCTTATTACTTCCAGTTCCTTCAGGACCCTTTCTCGTGTAAAGGGACTTGTGTCCATTTCTGCACCATTCTCACCCCTTGTACTCCCTTCAGACCCATTACCCCCCTCTTCCTTAGTAAAGACTGAGGAGAAATACCTGTTCAATATGTCAGCTTTACTGTTGTCATCCTCCACTCGGCTCCCATCCTCCCCCTTCAGTCTCACTATCCCTCCCTTTGTCCTTCTTTTTTCACTTATGTACCTGTAAAAGGTTTTGTCCCCTTTAACCACTGATTTTGCAATGTGTTCTTCTGTCTGAGCTTTGGCTTCCCTTACTGACTTCCCTGCCTCCCTTTGTTTCTCCTGGTACTTCTCCCTATCCCCTTCTGCCTGTGTCTTTTGTATTGCCTGAATGCAATCTTTTTTTCACTTTCTTTGCTACCTCTTTGGAAAACCATAATGGTCTCCTCTTTCTTTTCCTCTTGCTAACCTGCTTAATGCATAATTCTGTTGTTCTTATAATCCCCATTTTAAATACTGCCCACTGTTCCTCAATCCCTGATTCCTGTCCCATTCCCTTAATGCCTCTTTCAAGCATCTCCCATTTTCCCAAAGTCTGCCCCTAAAATCCAGGATACGTGTTTTGTGTGGTTTGGTTCTGCTCTTTCTGTGATTTCAAACCACAAAGACTGGTGGTCACTGTTACCCAGGTGCTCCCCACTGTTACCCCATCACACTGTCCCTGTTTGTGAGCACAAGGTCCATATTGCCTTCTGCCGAGTTGGTTCCATGACCAGTTGCTTGAGGAAGGCACCCTGAAGGAGTCCAGGATAAATCTGCTCTAGTTGATGCTGCTGCTGGATGCTCCAGTCCATGTCTGGTATATTGAAGTCTCCAACCAGTACTACCTCACCCTTGTCTGCCATCCTTTGGATGGCTAGCATCAACTCCCTATCTATTTCTTCCTCCTGGGCTGGTGGTCTATAGACCACACTGTGCGGATGGCTGGCCCCATTTTCCTTTCCAGCTTAACCCACAGTATCTCTCCCCATTTTGTTCCTCCTGGATCTGTGTGCCCTTATGTCATTTTTCACATACAGTGCCACCTCCTCCCTTCCTGCCTGCTCTGTCTCTTCTGAATATGTTGTAGCCAGGTATGGCCATCTCCCAGTCATGGTTATCATTACACCAGGTTTCAGTGATGGCCACAATGTCCAGGTCTGACTGTACCATGACAGCCTCCAGATCTTCCATCTTGCTGCTAAGGCTCTGGCATTTTGCACACATGGCTTTCCATGATTTGACCTCCCTAGACTGCTTCACTGTTCACTCCAGCCCCTTCCTTGGTTGTCATTTATCCTGGTTCTCCTTGCTGTCTGCCCTTCTGCTGAATTTTGCCCTTTTCTGCTTATCCACCTTTTGGACACTAATCTCCATCTTTTGCACACTGCTTTGCAGAGATAGCCACTCCTCTGGTTCACTGGTTCCATTACTAGCTGTGGGAGGGTGAGCAAGTAGGTATCATCCTTGCTGGCCTGCCACCCTTTGCTAGTTTAAATGCTTGTCAATGTAGCATTAAACTTATCATTGAGTGCTTGATTCCTCCAGGATGGATGCAGGCCGTCCAGGCTTGAACAAACCTCCATCCCTCCAGATGGGTCCCCAGTCACCAATGAATCCAAACCCTTCCTCACAGCACCAGTTCTTCAACCATGAGTTAAAGTTCCTGGTGCATGCACTCCTATGCTTCTCCCTTGCTCTCACAGGTAGTACTTTGAGAAAGTGACAGAAGTAGCTACTTGCTTGAGACCCTCCCCAGTTTCCTAAACTCTTCCTGAACTCCTTGGTCCCCATTTGCCAAGTCATTAGTACCTAGGTGGATAATGACATCCAGCTCACCCTCCTGTCTTGCCTTCCCAGTGATCCCCAGTATCTTCCTTCCATCCCTCCATGCCGTGGCACCTGGTAGGCACCTCACCTCCCTGTCCTCCCCCTCCTGTGTTCCTAGCTGGATCCCTCTTATGATGGAGTCCCCCACCAGGATTCGCTTCCTCCTCCTCCTCCTCTGGGGTCCACTGCTTTCCCCTAAATCCTTATACTGTTGAAATGGTAGTTTTCTCCACTATTCTTGGATTTTTTTTTTTTGCTTTATCTTTTATACTTGTAAGTAGATGAGCAATTTTCCTGTTTATATTTGCAACAGGTGCATAGATAAAAAAAAATTTATTTAAAATATTTTAAACAAACATTATTAACAAACTGTATGGTACAAATGCAATTGCAAACATTCTTTTCAACAAGCCAGTTTTTAGATACCTAATCTAAGAAAAGTAACAATGTCAATTGACAGTGAATCACTGAAATCAAGTCAGCAGAGCCACAACACTTTTGGTTTGTACATATGTAAACAAAACTATTAGTGTGGTTAAAATAAAGTCATATTTAGCTTAAACAAAATATGTAGTACTAAATATGAACTTTCCCCTGTGGATTATTAGACTGAAGCCAATAATCACTTTGGAGTCTGTTTCTGATTAAAATTACAGTTTGTGGCTTTATGTATACAGTTATGTGTATGTAGCCTGTTTGGCGGGCACCTATTTTTCACTTTTAAAAAGGAAAAAGGAATCAAACTATCAGATGCATCAGTGATATCTACAGAGTATTACCAGTCATAAAATGTGTTGTTTTTTTTTTAAACTAGAGTCACATTGGGGCTTAACACAGTTGACAGCGGGGGTGGTGGACACTTGGAATGCACTTCCAGAAGAGGTGGTCTCATTGAAAACAGTGGGTAGCTTCAAAAGGGGCTGGGATAGGCATAAGAGGAAGGTAAGGCTCGTGGGTAGACAGGATAGGAGGAGTGGGGGGGCAGGGACAGTAGTTCAAGCTGTGAACCCTGAAATAAGAGCAGACTAGACTGACCAAATGGCCTTCCTCTGCTTGCCTTTTTGTATGTTCATATGATTGCATATAGAGGCAATTTGGTTTATCCCCTATTATTTCCTGCACAAGCTATCTTCACTTGCAAGTCTTATTTGCCTCAGAAATGTGGGCATACTATTATAAAAACCTCAAAGTATTAGATACAGTAATATAAACATTTTATAAGTGTATTGTGCCTACCTTTGAGGACCTCGAATGTAGCTGTCAGAGTTGAAATATAGCAATGTTCTTTGATTTATCAAATTCAGTGTCAAACTTTAAACTTTTTGCTAAAATTAATTAATATGGAAAACAAACATTTACCAAAGTTATGTTGTCAAGAAAAAAATGGTCCTTAAAAGGAAAAGAGTACAGTACTAGATGAATAATTGCAGTAATAAACATACTAAATGCTGTATGCCTGACTAACTTGTGGATTTGGTCAGCCAAAAATATTTTAATTTTAACTGAACACTCACTTGTAGATCTGTGTACAGTTTTCAAATTAGGCTTCTGCTAGACTTCTGTTGAATTCCACAGAGCTTCCATGTAATTTTGCAGAATTCTATCAGAAGGTAAATTCTGAAAGTCTGAAAACAGAATGTTAACTGCAGAATTATATTTCACAGTGTTTGTAAATCTTGGAGAGAAAAAACAAACAAATATGTTGTGTGATGCCTTTAATTTGACTAATGAAATTATTTCTAAGACTAGTTTTTGAGAACTAAAACTCTCCTCTTCTGGATGGAGTGAAAGCAGCTGAATCTCATGACATATATAGAGGTTAGATGCAGATTCAAGACATAGACTAGCAGTACACATATCAAAACATTACAGTCAATTCACATTCCTAACAAACAGGAAGACTCTAATTGTCATTGAAGTGTGTTTGCTGAGTTCAACTTATTAGATCAAACAGCAGCTGCATTTTAGTCTGGACCATCAAATCACATCTGTAAAAAAATTAAGGTTGGAAAAAAAATAACATTGTCTTTAAAAGGTACTGTACCTGTTAAAAGAGCCAGAGGGTGCTGACGTGAAGATTCAATGAGAAACTCTGAAGCACTGTTTTAAGCATAATCACTAGTAATGTGCTAAAAACCCAACATCTTTAAGTCCTTTTTCTTTAGTGTCAAAAAATTGTATAATTTCTAGTTTGTATCATTTTTAGTTTGAATGTTTGCCGTTCCTGACTGTTTTTGAAGTTACCCTTTAACACTGTGACAGTAAAATCACTGATTTAGTGGTCTGGTCTTGAGAAATGTTCCCCAACTGGTCTATTTTCATTTTTCTGGGTAGCTGTGAATCTGTGGTGATATATCCATGTTTTGAGTTCTTGTTCAGTTTCACCAATATAGCAGCCATCTTCACAGTTTCTACATTGTATCATATACAGTATACTAGTTTGCTAGAAGAAGATAAATATGTGTTTTGGATTTTAAACTTTTTTCCATTATGAATGGCACATGTCTGAGGAGAGATATGTGTACATAGTTTGCAGTGAGGTGCTTTGCATGGTTTTGTACCTTTGTCGCCTAGCTGGAGTACTGTGGGAAGTTCACTTTGCACCAGTTTCTGCTTCAGTTTTGGTGCTAAGCAGAAGTGTATGTGAAGAATGGTAGCTTGAGCTGTGAAGGTAAAGGCATCTGTCTGTAGGTTTTCTATACAGATGTTTGCAATGTTCTATTTTTTAGTACGACATGAAATATACACATTTTCAGTAATTTATTTGGAATTTTATGGAAGGATGGAATTTATTGAAGTCGTCAAAAAACTGTTTTCAAGTTTTCCTGTCCTGCTGTCCATATCATAAATATATCATCAATACAGCAATACCATTTTAATGGCATATGATGTTCTATACTAAGGACTTTTTCTTCTAGATCTGCCATGAAGTGGTTGGCGTACAGTGGTGTCATCCTGGTACCCACAGCTGTCCCCATACTTTGAGGGTAAATATCAGTGTTGAAGCTGAAATAACTGTGTGTAAGGATCTATTCCACAAGTTTGGCTATCACCTCCGAGTGGATATATGCAGTTTATGCTTGCTTTTTGCAGGTATTCATAGTATGCCATTATGCCATCTCTGTGAGGGATGTTGTTGTATAAGGATTCAACATCCATTGTGACCAAAACAGTGTCAGGTGGTAACTAGTCAATACTGTGCAGTTTGTTTAAAGTCTTTTGTATCCTGTATGAAGCGGTTTGTGTTTAACACTAGAGTTTTGAGTATATATTTTATGAGTCCAGAAATCCCTTCTGTTAATGTGCCAATTCCTGGCATAATTGGTCTGCCGGGTTTACAGATTTGTGAATTTTTGGTAACATGTAGAAAGTTCCTAGTGTTGGTCTTCTTGGTATCAGATTTTACAGTTCATTATGTGTATGTTCTGGAAATGTGCCAATTAGTTGTTTTAATTCTTTAATGAATTACTTTGGTGGGGTCTGAGGCCAACTTTCTGTAGCAGGTGTTATCTGAAAGTTGTCTGTAGTTTTCTTGTATGTAATTGTTTGTATCCATGATCACAGCTGCACCTCCCTTATATGCAGGTTTAATTGTGGTGCTTTTATTGTTTTATAGATTACTAATTACTTTGCCTTCCAAAGGTGAGAGGTTGTATAGAATTTCTCTCTGCTGGAGATTTGTGATTTTAACCTGAGTCTAAAACTGTCTACATAGTTGTCCAGTTTAGGGTTACATCTGCTCGGTGGAGTGAAGTGAGAATGCCTGTTTTTGTGGTTGTAAATTTCATCAGATGAGCTCTCTTGATTGTGAAAGAATTTTTCAGTTCTTCTAAAGAACTGTTCCAGGTATGACTACAGTCGCATTTCATCAAGTTTTGAAGAGGGACAGGATGTCTGACCTTTAGAGAGAACTGACATTTCTGGCTTTGATAGTAGATGGATGGAGATGGATGGAGAGGTTAATTATTCTGTTGGACATGGTCACCTGATTGTCAGTCTTAGTGAGATCTGATTTAGTGTTCTTTGTGGACCCATATCTGGGGTGTACAAACACTTCCATTTGACTACTGGTGTGTGGCAAGGTAGGGTCCTCTGTATGCTGTATAGTTTTAATTCCAAGATACTGACAATCTAAAGTTCCCTCTGAGGTTGATTGTTATGAGTACTGTTAGCTGGACTCCTCTCTATTCTGTGTTGTTCTGAGAGCAGTGAACAGGAAGGTAAGGTCCTCAGTTTCTGTCACTGTCATTATGAGACATAAATCCGTAATGCACTTTCTGCAGGAGAATTTGAAGTTTTCTTGGTATCCTTTATATTTCAGCTCATTGTTCTCTGATGTAGAGGCACTGGAGTTCCCTTTCTAATGTTTCAGTTCTTTTTTTGTTTTGCTGTTGCAGGTTTTGTAGTATTAGGCCAGTTTGTGATTTTATCATTTTCTTTTTCCTGTACAGTTGGTGTATAAGTTTATTTTACAGTCTCTCACTGTTCTGGAACAAGAGCTCCAAAGTGATTTCAACTGTCTTGAGAAATGGTTTAAGGATCATAAGTTGATTATGAATTACAAAAAGACAAAAAGCATGCTATTCTCCAGCCCCTTAAATAAGCATCATCACCACCCACTATCAATACGTAATGTTGATGGTGCCTTTCTTGAACCTGTACAACACTTTAAGTACCTGGGTATTACCTTAGACAGCTCACTGTCCTATACCCTCCATATTGACAACACAGCCAAAGCAATCAACAAATGTATAGGGCTGCTCTACCACCACAAGCACAGTCTTACCCCTGATGTCCTTAAAATAGCTGTTTTTAGCTCTGTGGGCTCCCTTGTGGACTACTGCCTGCCCATATATGGCTCCACTACTGATACCGCACTCTAGCGCTTAATAACTGCCTTAAATAAAGCCTGCAGGCTAACGTTAGGTGCACACAGGCTTACACACACGTGAGCTGTACACCAACATGCATTGGCTCCCACTTAACGGCCAGCTAAAATACCAAACATGCCTGCTGGCTAAAAAGATCAGCCTTGTTATCTTCCCCTCCTGGGGTTGGTCAACTTCTGGTGCCCTGCATCAACCCTCAACAAACTCGCAACTCTAAGAACCAGTTCTTCATAACTCCTAGATGTTGAACTTCTCAAGCACAAAGGTCCTTTGCTCACCGTGCACCGCTTTGGTTCAACTCCCTTCAGGAAAATATAACAAATCTGCCTACGCTGGGTACCTACAAAGTTCACCTTACGGAGCTTCTGCTATATAGAGCCCGTTGTGACTGCTAATGATAGCTCCACATCTCAGCTCCTTTAACACACCTCCATCGGCTTCCCTCTCCTCTATTCCTCACCTCTTTCAACTAGTTGCCACCTCCTCATTCCATTCCTTCTAACCCACCCGCCCTATACCTCCTCCTCTTATAGCACACTCAGCACAGCATCTCTTTGCACTGGTACTTGGGGCTCACCCCCGCCTCCTTGCACTTAGCATAGCCCCTATGCCCCACCCAATATGTCAACTGCTTGGTTTTCACCATTTGGGTATTGTACCTTGTTTGTATATTGTAACCTCCACCTTTCTATCTCCAGATTGTATTGTGTTGCATTGTATAATTTTCTGTCTGCTTACTATTGTCATTGCTTTCATTGTACAATTTCACACCCGTTTGTCTGGTGTCCTGTTTCTGACGTGGAACCTGTTTAAAGAGCTCTGAGCTCAAGTGGTTTATCCTAGATTGTAATAAATAAATAAATAAATAAATTCTTGTCCTGTTCTCACCTCTTTCCCCTTCTCTGGTCTTGAACTCTGCATCCTTGGCATCTGAGACTGTGCTCCTACCACTGTACTACTGCCTGCCTCTGTAGTTGATCTGCTTTAATTACTACTTCACTGATCCTTCACCTTCACCAACTATGTCTCTCTACCCCCATCCCTTCTATTCTTCCTCAGCCCCCCATCAACTAATACTCATCCTCTCACTCTGCTCAAGTAACTGCTCCTCCTGCTCCTGGCCATACTGATCCTCTGCTCCATCCACTCTGCAGCACACAGCCTCTAACTCTGCCTTAGCCCCACCATGCATCCCATCCGCATCCTCCTCCATGCCCCCTCTGTTGATTGCCACCTGCCACTCGTGTTTTTCTTCTTCCCATTGTTATGCACCCTATCTATCCCTACCAACCCCCAAAATTCCTCCTTCTCCCACTATACCTCTGCCTGCAGCCACCAACAATACCACCTTGCTCTGATCCACCTTCTCTCCATTCTCCTACTGCTATCCAGTAGAATACATCCTAATCCTGGTCCCACCCTGCCCCCCCAAATCCCTCCGTCGCTCCATATTGCTACCCTAAATGTCTGCAGCCTACTAAAAAAATGTGATGCTCTCCAGTGCTGGATAACTCAGCACCAGTCTGATATCCTGTTGCTGGTTGAAACATGGCTCAGCTCTCTAAGGTCACTGCTGACTATGCCATCACTATACAGGGGTATGTCCTGTTCTGTAAATATAGGGCTGGGAAACACAGTGGTGGGTGTGCTATATACCTCCGTGACACCCTCCAGGGCCTTCAGCTCTCATCCCCCCCAGCTTGAGGCTGGTGCACAAGCCTTATCCTTGAAAGTCTTGCTTGTAGAGCAGAAAGCAGCTAACTAAAAGAAGCTACATTTTCTTATTAATTTAAAACTTATATCTCAGCAGGAGTCAGTGTCTGTTGAGATTAAGTAGACAGATACTTTATTAGAAGTAGAAGGGGTCTTATTTAGGGTTAAAAAAGAAAGAAAAGAAAGAAAGTCAGTGTGTGTTCTGTGCTGGGAAGAGTACTGTATCAGCTGACTTTGCTAAACCAGTAGGAGGAGAGAGAGCTTAATTGGGCATGTGGCTTAGACACTATAAAAGCAGGTGACTCAAATTATAACTTCCTGTTGCTAGCCTTGCTTGTAGAGCAGAAAGCAGCTAACTAAAAGAAGCTACATTTTCTTATTTATTTAAAACTTATATCTCAGCAGGAGTCAGTGTCTGTTGAGATTAAGTAGACAGATACGGGGTCACGTGATGGCAGCCTAGGAAGAGCGGCTCGTCTGATCAGCTTCGTTTTCAGCCCAGTTTAACAGCCCTCAACTAAAACAAAATTGTGCTTTTTTGGGTGGCAACTATTCATGAAGTGTTGGAGTCGCTGCCTACTACAGTAAATATACTAAATGGAAGCCTTCAAAACAACCGCTGAACATACGCTTGTCTCCTCCCCGAGAAAGAGCAGGTCAGCACCCCGCCAGGGACCCAGCAAATCAACCTCGGGGCCTTCAGCATTAACGGAGGAAAGGTTTTTAGAGATTATTGCCCCACTACAATCCTCGGTAGAGGAGATCTCATCGGAGAGCCATTGTTTTAAATCGGCACTGGAATCCCTAAGTACAAGGGTAGGGGACAACGAGATCAAAATAAAATCTGTGGAAGCAAGAGTGGACAAACATGATCTTGAACGGGCCTCCCTCAATAAACAAATTAAGAAGATTGAAGATAAGCTCGAAGACCTGGAGGGTCGGAGCAGAAGAAATAATTTAATTATAATCGGAATCCCAGAAAAAGAGGAGGGTACAGCGCCCATACAGTTTGTTCAGAAGCTCTTCAAAACAATCACAGGTCGACCCCAAAATGGTAGCTACACGGTAGAAAGGGCTCATAGATCACTTCGCCCCCCCTCCCCTTCCTGGTGCTTTACCAAGACCGATTATCTACAAGCTTTTAAACTATCTGGAAAAGCATCACATATTGAGCAAAGTTAAAGTATTACAAGAAATTTCCTGGGAGGGTAAAAAGATTAGAATAACTCATGATTTACCCCACTCTGTGCGGCTCAAACATCAGGACTTGCACCCCATTGTCTCCAAGCTGATAGCCGCGGGCTTTCAATTTAGGGTTAAATACCCAGCTTCACTTCAAGTCAAAATAAAGGAGCAATGGCACTCTTATGAGTCAGTGGAGGCTGCACAAACCAAACTTAAAAGAGCCCTGCCAGAGTTGTTTAAGTGAAGGATCGATTGCACAGTCAAGTTAATCAAAGTACTTTGCAGTCTAACCGAAGAGTGTGACACAAAGATTAGTGTATGCGGGAGAGACATTGATCTTCTAACCTGAGTGGATCCCCAATTAGTTTTTTGCCCTTTGGTATGTTTACTAATGTATCCTTGTTAGCATGTACCCCCAGCTGGCTGATTCTCCTTTTTATGGAAGCAGACTGAGTCATATTTTTGAAGTTTCAAGGACACGGAAACTTGCCTTCCAGGGAACCCTGTAATTTTACATTTATTACCTGAAGTTGTTGGCTGATTATGCCAGCAAGCAGGAAATGCAGTCAATGGCTAGTGCATCGGTGATTTAACATGGCCATCGTTATCAGGCTCCTGAGGATTCGTGTCCCTGTTCAAGTTTGGTGATCAGCACACCGGAGATTAAGAAATAGTGGTGCTCATGGCTGGTACTAGAAACCCGAGAGGGCAGTGATAAGCTTTACTATTCAGGGAGATCACATCAGCTCTCTCAGGAACATTCGTTACATACAGGGTTTGCTATGGCTGTTTACAACTTCAGAAAGCCTCTGCTGCCCTAGGAGTGAATGGATAAGTTCCCTGCCAGGGAAAGTGGGAAAATCGCGGCAACACGAGAATATTTCATGTATATTCCTGGCTTCCAAGACTTCAACGACTGGGAGAAGGCTTTTGTACTATTGATTTTGTTAGTGCATAACTTGATAACAAATATTAGACTTGATTATTCAATTGCTGCCTAATCTATCTGTCAAGTTAAAGACTTTTTTCTGCAGGTTATTGTTATATGTAGCTTGCCCATTCCCCCACTAGAGGGAGATATAGACTAGGGAACAGTTTCATTTATTATTTAATAGAGCACTACTAGTATGCTTCAGATGATATTGATATTGTAATGGAGGGCAGCTGTTTCTATGCATTTTAGGGGCGACTTTTCTGCACCCTGTTTAAGCATTTTTCATTTGGTTAAACTAGTGAGGGTTCAGATTAATAGGACTAATATTGTTAATTAGATCGGGAACTGGGCTAGAGGATGGCTGCTATATACCTGGCTGGTAGTTTCATCACATGGTGTTGTGAGATGATAGTGCAGTTGTTAGAACTTTGTGGAAATTGGGGGGGTGGGTTTGTGTGGGGATAGGGGGGTTTGTGGGATACAGCATCCACACGCTAAATTCTGGGATGACATGGATACCGACACTAACTGGAGGGCACACATTAGGGGAGAATACGTAAAGGGATGTTACCTTTAACACTTGGAGGATGATGAAGGAGGGTATCAACCTTGTGAGTTGGAACATCAAGGGAGCTCGGGATAGATGCAAAAAGCAAATTGTACTGAAGCATCTATCGACTCTTAACTGTGATGTAGTCTGTTTACAAGAAACACATCTTCATAGAGAAGATACCCGGTTATTCACTAGATACTGGGTGGGTCAAGCATTTGGGGCAGGCATTTCTTCAAACAAAGGTGGAGTAGCCATCTTATTTCACAAAAGGACCTCCTTCCAGCTAGAGAAAGAGATATGGGACATGCAAGGCCGATATATCTTCCTAGTTGGAACCTTAGTTTCTGAACAAGTAGTTATTGGATCAGTCTATGGCCCCAATATGGATTCCCCACAGGTTTTTATACAATTACTAGATGTCTTAAATAACTATGCATCCTTGAAACTGCTAATAGGAGGGGATTGGAATATAACACCACACCTGTATCTTGACAAAACTGATAATAAACATATAGGACTCTCCCCCACCCAGAGAGCTTTGACAGAGGTGATGGAGAGTTTGGGCCTCATAGATGTTTGGAGGCTGACCAATGGGACAGTGAGGCAATATACCTTTTTTCCACCCCACACAAATCGTGTTCTAGAACTGACTATTTTCTAGTTAGTATTGGTGCACTTCCCTCAATTTCAGATGCCAGAATCAACACCAGGGTCATATCTGATCACTCCCCAGTCTCCATTCAGTTTGAACCAAGTCACAGTATAAAGAGGGACTTTATGTGGAGATTTAATAATCAGTTGCTACAGGAGCCCTTTACTCAGGGACACCTGAGGAACTTCATATCTCATTTTCTCGCCAGCAATCTTAACTCAGTTCCTAATATAGATATTGTCTGGGCAGCTCTAAAATGTACGCTCAGGGGTGAGTGCATTAGAATATCTTCTACCAGGGCCAAGAAAGCCAAGATGCAGTTAAAGGAAATCATGAATGCTATTAGAGTCCTGGAAAATAATATTACATGACACTCAATCAAGGCAGACTGGGTTAAATTGCACCAACTTCAAACCCAATACTTGGCAATTATGATGCAGAAAGCAGAACTAGCCCTCCGCAGAACTAAAATAAGGTATTTGGAGTCTAGAGAAAGGGCAGGTAAATTACTCGCTCTTAGATTAAAGCAGTTGGACTCTAACCGATTCATAGCTGCAATACAAAAGGATGGAGGAGACACTGTAGTAAGGGACCCAAGGGAAGTTGCTGCCACTTTCAGGGAGTATTTCCAGTGGGTTTACTCTACTAGGCCAAAGGATAGGGCAACCCCTGTGGAAATTCATGAATTTCTAGGCTCGGTTTCCCTGATTAAGATTGCAAGCTCTGAGGCGAAGCAGTTAGGATCCCCAATACAAGAGACAGAGGTGAAATTAGCGATCTCCCAACTTGCTGGGGATAAATCTCCTGGGCCTGATGGTCTAACTACTAACTTTTATAAGGTTTATGCGGATATAATTTGCCCTATTATAACCAAGGTATATAATTCTTGGTTTAGAGAGGGTCTCTCGGAACCATCATTTTTAGAGGCTCTCATTACTCTTATTCCTAAACCAGGATGAGATATTGTCCTACCCGGCAGCTATCGTCCAATATCTTTGTTGAATGTCGACATTAAAATACTGGCTAAAATCTTAGCTAACCGACTTGGTCTGCTAATGAGTAGCTTGGTTATCGATGTGCAAGTGGGATTCATGAGTGGTAGGATGTCAAGTGATCATTTACGTAAGCTCCACCATTTAATTGCACATGCTCAAGGCTTGCAGTCTCCTGCTGTGTTACTTGCACTGGATACCGAAAAGACATTAGACCGAGTGTCCTGGGACTTTCTATTCGCAGTACTTGCCAATTTTGGTCTACCTAAAGAATTCCTAAATTGGGTCCGGGTCCTATACAGTACGCCCTCAGCACGGATATGGTGCAACGGTATACTGTCATCTCCCTTTTCATTGGCATGTGGAACAAGACAGGGATGCCCACTATCCCCGCTCTTGTTTAATTTATACCTTGAACCCCTGATTCGTAGGCTAATGGCATCACAAGAGATTAAGGGAATTAAAATGGGTAACAGACGATACCTAATTTCTGTCTACGCGGATGATTTGCTTATGCATTTAGAAGATCCGGAGAATGGCATACCGGTAATATTACATGAAATTACAAAATTTTCTAGAGTCTCCAATTACAAAATCAATGTTTCCAAGACAAAGCTTTTCCCGCTGAATAACAGATGTTACCCTAACATAGCAAGGGAGTATTGTCTGTCTTGGGAACCAAAAATGTTGACATATCTCGGTGTTAGGATCACTAGAGAGATAAGTTCAATGATTAGGGAGAATCTCCACAGTCTTGTTAAAACTATTAAACAGGATCTAGCTAGATGGAACCTAATGCCACTGTCATTATGGGCCAGAATAGAAATGGTTAAAATGAATATACTACCTAGAATCTTTTACCCTTTTAACATGTTGGGATGCTATCTACCTAAAGTCTGGTTTGAGAACTTACAAAAAATACTTAATGTATTTTTATGGAAAGGGAAAGCGGTCAGGAGATCATACCTGAAACTCACAGGCCTAAAGAGGTCGGGAGGCCTTGCGCTCCCTTCCTTTTTTAAATACTACATTGCCTCACATATCAGCAAAATAGTACAGTGGAACAAACTGAGCACACCATCGGCCTCAAACTCCTATGTGCCTTCTTGGCTCTACATTGAGGAGATTTAGCTCTTAAATACTCAATGTCTTTAAACACGATTGCCTATACCACTATTAAACTCCTTCCCAAACCGTTAAAAGACACCCCTATCGGGTGGTCGCTAAAAGCTCTGCAGCAGGTTCAGAAGCTCCTTAGAGTTAATTGACAGAACTCACCAGAACAAACTTTGACACAGAACATTCACTTCTTAATACAGCGGGTTCCAATCCCATCCAGATTCTGGGGACCATTGGGGGGACTAAGGTTGGGGACTTAGCTCCCCAAGGGAAGTTAATATCGTATGAGCATGCCTGCACCAAATTTCCAGAATTAAAAGGACATAATTTCAAGTTTCAACAAATTTGTGATTCAATAAAGACCCACTTTCACAAAACGGAAACATGGGTAGAAAACAGGGTTGAGCTGTCTTTATTACTTAAAGCAGCTGACCAACCCCATTCCATTTCTAGAGTCTATAATTTACTACAAAGGATAGATGGAAACCTCCCTTCTGGTGTCAGTTATTATTGGAGGCAAAGACTAGGGATGACAGAAGACAGGGGAACATGGGAACAGATATGGGCAAATAACTACAAAAACATTAGACAAGATAGATACAAATTTCAGCAATTCAACATTATGCACAACATGTACTACACTTCTGCTAAACTTTACAGAATGGGTAAACTATCGTCGCCTACCTGTATTAGATGTGGAACCAAGGAGGGAGATTTATACCACGTACTATGGAAGTGTGTTAAGATTCAATCCTTCTGGAAGGCAATTAGTGCCTCATTATCATGGATTACAGGTCTGGAGGACCTTTTTATACCAGAAATTTGTTTGTTAAATAGTTTTCATATTGGTATGACCAAACAAAATAAATTGTATATGGCCATCTTATCAGCCACAGCAAAAGCTGGTATCCTGAGACACTGGAAGGACACTACTACCCCACCAATTATAGAATGGTACAGAGAGATAATGCTTGCTTTGCAGTTGGAGTTACATATAGCCAAGATGAGTAACAGAGTTCAATCATATGACTCCAAGTGGGGTCCATTGGGTGCCGTCTTGGCTACTTGGCATGCTAAGATCATCTAGTCTAGGAATTATCCCCTTGCTAGACGTATTTGTTGTTCAATGTCTCCCCTTTTACAGAGATTCCTAGTGATATCCCAATTAGTGTGTGGATGCTGTTTAAGGAATGGGTGGTGGGTGGGGTGCAGGGTAAAATTATTATGCTGGTTAATTTGTTATAGGTTATGTTAGTCCTTTTCACCTTAATAATACAGGCTTAGTAAATATGTTAGCATGTTAATGGCACATCTAACTTGCAAATGTCCACCTGCACAGTGTTGTACAATTCATGCATTGTTATTGTGTCAATAAAATAAACTGAATAAAAAAAAAAGTAGACAGATACTTTATTAGAAGTAGAAGGGGTCTTATTTAGGGTTAAAAAAGGAAGAAAAGAAAGAAAGTTAGTGTGTGTTCTGTGCTGGGAAGAGTACTGTATCAGCTGACTTTGCTAAACCAGTAGGAGGAGAGAGAGCTTAATTGGGGGTGTGGCTTAGACACTATAAAAGCAGGTGACTCAAATTACAACTTCCTGTTGCAAGCCTTTTTTCTTACTAATTGCCCTCCATCCCACCCCTCCATCCACCCACCCTAAGCAAGTTCTACTTTTATAGCCACTGGATTTGACTGTCAACAGGAACTTCCTGTTTGGCAGTAGGAAGGGAAGGATCATAGAGAAACATTGGTTTTGTCAACCCTAAAGGAAAAAAGTAGTTCACTCTCCTCCCTAGCTGCTGGTGGTCTGACATTGAGCAAGGAAGAAGGAGGCTACTGAAGAAAATAGGAAGTTGCTGTCCCAGAACAGGAAGGGTGAGAGTTGTAAGGAGAGAAGAGAGTAAGCATACAGAGAAACAGGAGAGGGGACACAAAATAAGACATGATAGGAGTGGTGCAGTGCAATGGCTGTGGGGCGGCAGTGTTCCAGGAGACATTCTGGAGGCTGTGATGCTGCCCAATTTGCAGGCACCTCTCTGGTCTGAGAGAGGAGGTTGCCCGTCCCCAGGCTGACCTGGCTAGGATTCATGAAACCTCCTCCTCACCCAGGGATCACCAGGGCCAATGCCACTACCTCAGAGGTTGCCAAGAAAGAGGAGATGTTAGACCAGGGTGAGCTCAGGGAGGGAGAGGGTGGTGGAACTGAGTTGCATCCCTTCAGCTGTACCTCTCCACAATTCATTCACTCTTCTGGTAGATAGTGGTTCCTCTATGGAGGCACCTGCAGTGGAGACCAAGGAGGATGCTGGGACCTTCTACAAAGGAGGACCCACAGGAGGGTGGCAGGGACTCCACAGGAAGGAAACAACTCCTGGTGGGGACTCAATCATTGGGGTAGAAATGGGGGAGGAAGGGGAGATGGAGAAAAGGTGCCTTCCTGGCGCCACTGCTTGGAGGGACAGGAATCGAATCCTCAGGATCGTGGGAGGAGCTGCACGAGGGAGGGAGCTGGATGTTATTGTCCACCTAGAGACAAATAACCTGGGTAGGAATGGGAGGAGTTTGTAGAGTTGGGGAGGGGCCTTAGACAAGTAGCGCTCACGGTAACCTTCTTGGAAGTGCTGCCTGTCTATGGCAAGGGTGATGCTAGGGCACTCCTTACCAGGGAATTCAATGAGTGGTTGAAAACTGGTGTGGAGCCCAGGGTTTTGGCTTCATTGGGACTGGGGAGCTACTTGGAGGATGCAGACCTATACTGGTGCGATGGTCTGCATCTGTCCGGGGGAACCAGGATCCTAGGGGAGAGGTTTAAATGCTTCATTGGCAAGCATTTAAATCCAGCCAAGGGGAGGCACCGAAAAGAACAGGAAATCTCAGCCCTCCACAAAACATGGTAATTAGTGAGGTAAACACCAAGGTAGAGAAGTTATTAGGGAGCAGGACAGAGGTAAATGTAAAAAAAGGCAAGGCAGTAAGGACAGGAATGGGGCTAAAAGGTAAGGCTATCAAAAGTGGAGATGATTATAATCCAGTAGTCTGTGGAACAACCTCGCTGAACTATTGGCCTTGATGAAAGAGGGTTGCCTAAGGTACCACTGGTACAGTGCTCAACAGAGGGCAGGACAGGGGTAAATGGAAAAATAGACAAGGGCAAAAACAGCAGGCATGGGGGAAAAAAGGATAAAGCCAACATTAAATGGAGGGCAATGAGTACCAATGCCCGTAGTCTGGGAAACAAGCTTCCTGAGCTAGTAGCCTTGATGGAAGATGAACACTTGGATATTGTGGCAGTCACAGAAACATGGTACACAGAGAACCATGACTGGGATGTCAACATACCAGGATACACAATCTACAGGAGGGACAGGGAGGGTAAAAGAGGAGGAGGAGTAGCTCTCTATGTAAAGGAAGGGATCAAAGCAACAGAACTAAAGAGTAAACAGGGAGCAGATGAGGCACTCTGGGTCACCCTGGAGACAGAGGAATGGCACCACAACCACATGGGGTTGTATACAGACCCCATCTCAGGGGAGAGAATGGACAAGGAAATGATAGAAGGTTTCCTTAGAATGGCACAAAAGGGAGATACTGTTGATGGGGACCTGAATATGCCAGATGTTAACTGAGCACCTTTGCTGAGCAGATCCAAGATCTGAGTCATTCTTGATGCTCCAGGGGCATGCCTCAGACAGCTAGTATTGGAACCCACTGGAGGAGAAATCTTAGACCTGGTAATCTCAAATGGGGACGGAGAAAGAATCTCAGATTTAGAAGTGGGTATGCATCTGGGAACAAGCGACCACGAAACAGTGCGTTCACGATAAACACAGCCATACAATCAAGCCATACAAAAGCAACAGTATTGGACTTTAGGAGGACTGACTTTGGGAAAATGAGAGAGTGCCTCAGAAAAGCACTAGCAAACAGGCAAGAAGGAGGGGTTGAGGAACAATGGGGAGTAGTCAAAACAGCCATCACAGAGGCAACAAGCATTTGTGTAAAGCAAATCAATAAAACACAATGAAGGAAAGAAACGCTATGGTTCTCAAAAGAGGTGGCAGGGAAGGTTAAGGAGAAAAGGATAGCATTCAGGAAATATAAGGAAACACAGAAGGAGTAGGACAGAGAACTTTATCTGTTAAAGCAGAAAGAGGCTGGGAAGGCAGTCAGAATAGCAAAGGTCCAAACCGAGGAAGGATAGCCAATTCTGTTAAGGGGATAAGACCTTTATAGGTATATTAGGAGCGAAGAAAGACCAAAGGAGGGATACTGAGGCTTAATAAAGGGGAGGAAATGTGGGTAGAGGGGGACAGTGAAAAAGCAGGGTTACTGAATGAATATTTCTGCTCAGTATTCACAAAGGAAGAGGAGGGGGAGGTACCTAAACCAAACAAGAGAAACACTGAAGACAGGGTCGATACCAGTCCATTTACAGAAGAAAGAGTTCTGAAAGAACTAATAAAATTGAAAGTGGACAAAGCAATGGGGCCTGATGGGATTCACCCAAGAATTCTAAAAGAACTAAGGGTAGAACTAGTGACACCGCTGACTACTCTCTTTAACAAATCATGGGAGGATGGGTGGTACATGAGGACTGGAGGAGGGCAGATGTGATTCTCTTCACAAAAGTGGGAGCAGGACAGAGGCAGGAAACTACAGACCAGTTAGTTTGACCACAGTGGTAGGGAAAATGATGGAATCACTTCTGAAGGAAATAATTGTTGAGTACCTAGAGGCTAGTGGTGCACAGGACCCAAGGCAGCATGGATTCACGATGGGAAGGTCATTTCAGATGAATCTAATAGATTTTTTTGACTGGGTGACCAAAGTAGTAGACCAGGGAAGGGCTGTGGACATGGCTTACCTAGATTTTAGCAAGGCATTTGATACAGTCCCACACAAAAGATTAATACACAAGTTAGCCAGCCTTGGAGTGGGTCCCAAGGTGGTAGCCTGGATGAAAAATTGGCTAGACAACAGGACGCAAACGGTAGTAGTAAATTGAGTACACAGTGAAGAACATAGAAACATAGACTTTGACGGCAGATAAGTACCACTTGGCCCACCCAGTCTGCCCATTTCCCTACCTACTGGATAAGCTGCAGATTCTAGTTAACCAACAGCCTACTTCCTGCCACCCCCCACTACAATTGCCTTGTGTCTGTCCCATGCATGTTTGAATTCCTCCACTGTTTTAGCCCCAACAACCTCCCCAGGAAAGCAGTTCCACGCATCCACCACTCTCTCCATGAAAAAAGATTTCCTCAGATTATCCCTGAGCCATCCCCCCCTCTATCTTTAAATTGTGTACCCTTGTTCTTACACATCTCTTTTTCTGAAAGATGCTACCCTCCTGGACTTTGTTGATTCCCTTGAGATACTTGAACGTTTTTATCATGTTCCCCCTGTCCCTCCTTTCATCAAGGGTATACATATTAAGCTCTCTCAGTCTCTCTTCATATTATTTCTGATGTAGACCCTGCACCATTTTAGTTGCCATCCTCTGGACTGCTTCCATCCTGTCTATGTCCTTGCATAGATGAGGTTTCCAAAACTGCACACAGTACTCCAGATGGGTCTCACCAACTGTCTGTACAGAGGGATAACCACTTCCCTTTTTCTACTTGTGATGCCCCTTCCTATGCATCCCAGTATCCGCCTGGCTCTCCTCACTGACTTCTCACATTGCTTACCCACCTTTAGATCATCTGATATGACTACCCCCAAGTCCCGTTCCATTTTTGTTGTTGTTAGTACCTCCCCTGCTATTGTGTACTCTTCTCCTGGGTTTTTGTTTCCCAGGTGCATTACTTTGTGCTTCTTTGCATTGAATCTATGTTGCCATATGTCTGACCATTCCTCCAACCTTGCCAAGTCCCTTTTCATCCTTTCTACCCCCCTTGTGTATCAACTCTGTTACAGATCTTTGTATCATCTGCAAAGAGGCATACCTTTCCCTCCAGACCCTCTGCAATGTCACCTATAAAGATGTTAAAGAGGACTGGACCCAGTACTGAGCCCTGCGGTACTCCACTAGTGACCCCCCTTTCTTCGGAATGTGTGCCACTCACTATTACCTTCTGTGTCCTGTTGTGCAGCCAGTTTGCAACCCAGGCTACCACCCTGGGACCTACTCCCAAGCTGGCTAACTTGATTATTAATCTTTTGTGCAGGACTGTGTCAAATGCCTTGCTACAGTCTAGGTAGGCCATATCCACAGCCCCTCCCTGGTCTATTGCTTTGGTCACCCAGTCAAATAAATCTATTAGATTCATCTGACATGACCTTCCTGCTGTAAATCCATGCTGCTTTGGGTCCTGTGCCCTGCTGGCCTCTAGGTACTCAACAATTCTTCTTTCAGAAATGACTCCATCATTTTCCCTACCACTGAGGTCAAACTTACAGGTTTGTAGTTTCCTGCTTCTGCCTTGCTCCCACTTTTGTGAAGGGGAATCACATCTGCCCTCCTCCAGTCCTCAGGTACCACCCCATCCTCCCATGATTTGTTAAAAGTGTGGTCAGTGGTGTCACTAGGTCTTCCTAGTTCTTTTGGATTCTGGGGTGAATCCATCAGGACCCATTGCTTTGTCCACCTTGAGTTTTAGGAGTTCTTTCAGGACTCTTTCTTCTGTAAATGGACTGGTGTCAACCCCCCTACCCAGAGTGCTTCTATTGTCTGGTTTAGGTAACTCCTCCTCATCTTCTTTTGTGAATACTGAGCAAAAGTATTCATTCAGTATTTCTGACTTTTCACTGCCTCCCTCTGCCCACCTCCGCTCTCCCTTATTAATCTTCACTATTCCTCCCTTAACCTTTCTATGCTCCCTAATGTACCTTTAAAAGGTTTTATCCCCCTTCTTAACTGACTTGGCTATTTTTTCCTCAGTTTGGGCTTTTGCTATTCTGACTGCCTTCCCCACTTCTTTCTGCTTTAATTGATACAGTTCCCTGTCGTGCTCCTTCTGTGATGCCTTATACTTTTTGAATGCAGCCTTTTTCTCCTTAACCTTCCCTGCCACCTCTTTTGAGAACCATAGTGTTTTTTTACTCCGCTTTGTTTTCTTTATCTGTTTCACACAAAGGCTTGTTGCCTCTATGACGGCAGTTTTGATTTTTCTCCATTGTTCTTCCACCCCTCCTTTTGCCCATTTGCTAGTGTATTCCTCAGGTATTCACCCATTTTGCCAAAGTCAGCCCTTCTAAAGTCCAGTATGCTTGTTTTTGTATGGCTTGTCTCCATGGTTGTGCTTATTGTGAAGCACACTGTGCAGTGGTCGCTTGTTCCCAGATGTCTACTGACTTCTAAATTTGTGATCCTCTCTCCATTTGAGAGTACCAGGTCTAGTATTGCTTCCTCCCGAGTGGGTTCCAACACTAGCTGTCTAATGCCTGCCCCCTGCAGGGCATTGAGAATGACCCTGCTCTTGGATGTGGCTGCAGTACATGTCATCCAGTTAACATCTGGCATATTCAGGTCCCCCATTAACAGTATCTCCCCTTTTTCAGCCATTTTGAGAATGTCCTCTATCATTTTCTTGTCCATTTCCTCCCCTTGAGATGGGGGTCTGTATACAACCCCTGTGCAGATTGTGATGCCATTCCCTGTCTCCAAGGTGACCCAGAGTGCCTCTTGTCCTCCCCCTTTACTTTTTAGCTCTGTAGCTTTGATCCCTTCCCTTATGTATACAGCTACTCCACCTCCTCTTTTCCCCTCCCTGTCCCTTCTGTAGACTGTGTCCCAGTATGTTGACATCCCAGTCATGGTTCCCCATGTACCATGTTTCTGTGACTGCCACAATATCCAAGTGTTCATCTTCCATCAAGGCTACTAGCTCAGGAAGCTTGTTTCCCAGACTACGGGCTTTGGTACTCATTGCCCTCCATTTAATGTTGGCTTTATCCTTTTTTCCCCCATGCCTGCTGTTTTTGCCCTTGTCTATTTTTCCATTTACCCCTGTCCTGCCCTCTGTTGAGCACTGTACCTCAGTGTTTATCTTACTAGAAGAAAGGAGGGTTACTAGCGGGGTACCGCAGGGTTCAGTACTGGGACCAGTACTTTTTAATGTCTTTTTAAGTGACATTGTAAAGGAACTGGAAGGAAAAGTATGTCTCTTTGCAGATGACACAAAGATCTGCAACAGGGTTGATACACAAGAAAGAGTGAAATCTAGATTTATTTCATGTGCAGTAGAATTCTTTGCATGTGTGTTGCACCAAGCACATCTGAACCCAAGGTTCATTCGGACTGAGGGCAGTATTGTACTGTTAAACTTCTCTGACATCATCTTCTGGTTTTTTTTAAATGAGTATTTTAAACCAATGGGGATTTTTTTCCGTTTTTCTCTGCATTATCTAGCTGTTATAAGTATTGTATTTTCTAAACAATTGCCATGAGCTTCTGAAGAAGGACTGGTTGGTCCGAAAGCTAGAGCACTTTGTTCTTGTTGTTACATCTATGTTGGTCCATTAAAAGGTATCAAATCATTTGCTTCTGGACAAGAAAGAGTGGAAAGGATGAGAAGGAACTTGGCAAGGTTGGAGGAATGGTCAAATGTATGGTAGCTCAGATTCAATGCAAAGAAGTGCAGGGTAATGCACATGGGAAACAAAAACCCAGGGGAAGAGTACACAATGGGGGGTGAGATACTGACAATAGTAAAAATGGAAAGAGACCTGGGGGTAATTATATCAGATGACCTCAAGGTGGGCAAGCAATGTGAGAAGGCAGTAAGGAAGGCTGGGGGGATACTGGGATGCATAGGAAGAGGCATCAATAGTAGAAAACAGGAAGTTGTTATCCCTCTGTACAGACAGACAGTTGGTGAGACCTCATCTGGAGTACTGTGTGCAGTTCTGGAGACCCCATCTCCACAAAGACATAGACAGAGTGGCGGCTGTCCAGAGGAGGCAACCAAAATGGTGCAGGGTCTGCACCAGAAGACATACGAAGAAAGACTAAAGGAGCTTAATATGTATACCCTTGAGGAAAGAAGGGAGAGAGGGGATGATAGAAACTTTCTAAGTACCTCAAGGGAATCAACAAAGTCCAAGGGGTAGCATCTTTCAGAAAAGAGATGTGCAAGAACAAGGGGGCACAATTTGAAGATGGAGGGGGATGGCTCAGAGGTAATGTGAGGAAGTATTTTTTCACAGAGAGGGTTGTGGATGCATGGAACAGCCTCCCTGAGGAGGTCGTGGAGTCAAGAACAGTGGGGGAATTCAAGAATGCATGGGACAGACATAAGGCAGTCCTAGTGGGGGGTAGAAGGAAGTAAGCTGTTGGTTAACTAGGATCTGGACTGGGGAATATGGGTGTGGGCAGGACAGTAGTGTGGTGGGTAGGTAACTGGCTGGGTGGCAGGACACAGAGGGTGGTGGTAAATGGCTGTCACTCCACAGAGGGAAGAGTGACCAGTGGGGTACCACAGGGATCAGTGCTGGGACCGGTCCTATTCAACATCTTCATCAGTGACATTGCACAGGATCTAGAAGGCAGAATTTCACTGTTCGCTGATGACACAAAGCTCTGTAACAGAGTAGACACACCAGAGGGTGTAGACAGAATGAGAAGGGACCTGCAGAAACTTGAAGAATGGTCAAGGGTTTGGCAGTTGAAATTCAATGCAAAGAAGTGCAAGATAATGCATATGGGGACAAAACCCTGGCACAATATATCAGTTGGGGGTGAGGATATAGCATGCACCAAGCAGGAAAGGGATCGTGGGGTTGTCATCTCTGATGACCTCAAGGTGAAACAGTGTGACAAGGCATCAGGTAAAGCAAATAGGATGCTGGGATGTATAGGCAGGGGCATCACCAGCAGGAAAAGAAGTCATAATTCAGCTATACAAGACACTAGTGAGGCCCCACCTGGAGTACAGTGTACAGTTCTGGAGACCATACCTACGTAAGGACATAGACAGGGTAGAGAGGTTCAGAGGGAGGGCAACAAGGTTGTGCATGGGTTGCATCACAAGTCCTATGAAGACAGGTTGAAGGAACTGAACATGTACTCCCTGGAGGAGAGGAGGGAGAGAGGGATATGATAGAGACATACAAGTATCTTACAGGGAGGAACAGGGTGCAGGAAAACACTATTTTAAGCAAAAGATGTTTCAGGACTAGAGGGCATGGGATGAAGTTGGAGGAGGACAATTCAGAGGAAACATGAGAAAGAATTTCTTCACAGAACGTTGGTGGACAAGTGGAACACCCTGCCAGAGGAAGTGGTGGGAGCTGAAACAATCACGGGATTTAAGAATGCATGGGATAGACATAAAGGAATTCTAGAGGTCAGGGGTAAGGGGAAATAGACTTCTAGGAAAACAAACTGAACTTACAAGCTCAAATGGGCAGACTAGGTGGGCCATAGGCCCTTATCTGCCAACACTGTCTATGTATCTATGTATCTATGTATCTATGATCTGCAGCTTATCTGTTAGGTAGGAAAATGGGCAGACTAGGTGGGCCAAGCGGTCCTTATCTGCCATCAAATTCTATGTTTCTATGGTTCTATGTTTCTAAGTCTGTCTACATCACTTCAGGGCCTCTCAGATTATCACATTGGTCTACATCCCCCCCCCATGACCAGAAACGTGCCTTTCAGTGCATCATCAACCACCTCTCTACCTTCTCTGCCAAGACTGAACAAATAACCCTTGTTGACTTCAACATTAATTGGCTCACCCACATGGCCTCACCCTTCAAAGATGCAACACCAAGCTAGTCACCACCCCCACCCACATCAATCAAAGGAAAGGTACCTCCACCCTACTGTACTTAGTCTTTATAAACCACCCTCATAAAAGTCTGTCCACTATGGTGCTCACAGATGTTGTAAGTGACCATTCCCCTGTCCTCTGCACCTGGTCACTTAAACTTAAGAAACAGGCCCTCATCACAGTCCTACTGAATTGGCTCAAGCCCTGTAAAATAGGCCTCCTTAAGGATTACCTCACCTGCCCTGTCTGGAAACCATTATACCGTGCCTCCAATATTGATTCTATGCTTGACTTCTTTATTAGGTCCTTCAACTTGGCATGTGACAGGTGTGCCCCTTTAACCAAGTGCACAATCAAATGGACTGACACCTCTGGATCATACAAAGCTACTTGACAAGATGTGCCTCCAGGACCAACTCTGGTACAAGTCATGGGGAATGCTCACTTTAACCCCAGCCCTCCTACAGCATCCTACCTCTGGCTTAACAAACAAGGCTCCCTTAAGCTGGCCATCATTAACATTTGTAGCTTACTTCCAACCCTTGACACCCTCCAAGTCTGGGTGTCTCATCACAGACCTGACATTATAGCCCTAACTGAAACCTAGCTATCATCGAAGGTCCCTGCTGTATCCCTCCCCAGCTATCTCTTTTTCAGACATGACCAAATTGGCAAGAGTGGGGGCATGTGCAATTTACACACTTCAAGGTCAAGTCCTTCCACATTCTCCTTCTGCCAACAGCTGTCAACTATTTGCAGAAAAAATCATCCTTGGCTGTCAGGGTAAATCTCTCACAGTGGTCTCTGTGTACATTCCACAGTGGGAACAAGTAACAAGCTTTACTGATTTCAATGAGAACAACCACCTCCATGGTGAGTCTATTGTTATGGGTGATCTCAACATTAACTGGCTAGGCCCTGATGCCAACCAGTATAAGGATGCCATTGCATCCTTAGAACAAACCCAAATGGTCACTGCTCCCACTAGGGTTAACTATAAGACTGGCAGTAGCACACTGCTTGATCTGATCCTCACCACCCATCCTAACAGAATCATTCACACGGAAGTATTACAGGATGCGCTAAATGATCACTCTCCTGTCATCTGCTTTTGGTCCAACAAAGCACCTAAATCAAAATCCACTTTCTCATACATGCAATCTCTAAAAAAAGGTAAACCTCCCCAGTTCCTTGCAGCCCTATCAATGATTGACTGGACACCCCTTTACTCCTCGATCAACATTGACAATGCCCTAAATTACTTCATCGCCCAGTTTAATAAAGTTTGCAGCAACTTTGCTCCCCTAAAAAAAAGGGAATCAATCTCTTCTATTAACCCCTGAATTATCTCTGAGCTAATCACCATGATGTGAAACCGGGATAATCTCTGGCACTAAGCCATGTCCTTAAGGCATCAGTCTGACTGACAGCACTATAAAACCACCAGAACCATTGCACCCAGGCAATACGCAGTGCAAACAAGCCTATTATAAGCAGGAGCTTACAAACTCTTGGGGTAACAGAAAATCCTTCTGGAAGAACATCAAGAACCTTACAGGGAAACCTACCATATCTGCCCCAACTATGCTTGAGGTTAACGGCACCACTATCCAAGACCCCTAAGATATTGCAAGCACTTTCAATATCTCTTTCACTGATCTCAATAATGTTCTCCCCCCTAATTTCTTTGGTGAGTCCACCCTGCCCGGCCCCAATGGTATTTTCCATCTCCCCAGAAATTCCCCTACCTTCTACTTTAAGAGGATATCCAGTGCTGAACCTAGGGGCTACCTTCAAAAAGTCCTAAACAAACCTAATTTCAGTAGAGACTTCCTGGATCTTAAACGTCTCTCCTTCTCTCTCTTGATGTCATCTTACCCTCCTTACTAAACTCTTGAATCTTCCTCTCACTCTTGGATAGTTCCCCCACCTCTGGAAGTCAGCCATCATCACTCCTGTGCACAAAAGTGGTGATAGATCCCATTATGTAAATTATCACTCCATCTCCATCCTCCAGCCACTCTCCAAGGCTCTTGAATGTATTGCCACAGACCAGTTGTCAGAACAGCTCCATAAATAATACCTACAATGTCGTCAGCAGCATGACTTTAGAAAAGCCCACAGCACTGCCACTGCCCTGCTTGAATTCACTACCCATATTCATAAGACCCTAGATTCAGGCAGGCTACTAGGTGCGGTGTTCATTGATCTGACAAAGGCATTTGACACCGTGAATCATTGGCTCCTGCTGCACTCCTTCTCAATTCTTGGCCTTTCAAATGATATGATGAAATGGTTTGAAAGCTGCCTTTTAGATAGAAACCCAAGGGTCAAAATCACCAACTCTCTCTCTCTCTCTCATATCCTCCTTGTCTGCTCCAATGTCCCCCAAGGCTCCGTCCTTGTCCCACTACTTTATCAATAATCTTCCTGCAGCCTGCGATAACAATATGATTCTCTACACAGTTGATGCTATACTCTTTTCCTCCCATGCTGACCCTGTCCCTCTCTTCCAAGACCAGCAGATTAATTTTAGCCTAGCTGAGTCCTGGTTTAAACAACACAAACTGTTGATGAACTACAGAAAAAACAAAGTCTATGCCGTTTTGCCCCTTGCACAGCAAATTTAGAACTGCTAACCTTGCTATTCTCAATGAGAACCATCAGCCAATTGATCAAGTGCATGAATTTAAATACTTGAATATTACCATTGACAGCACGATGGGTTTCAACTCACATGTCCACCATGTCTGAAAATCTATAAACTTTAGAATTGGGACCTCTATTGCCATTGTCCCTGCCTTACAAATTAAGCCATGTGTGCTGCTATAACCAGCTCTATCTTGTCCATCATTGACTATGGGCTAATTTTCTATGGAGCTGCCACTAATACCACTCTTAAGCAAATCAGGATGGGCCTCAATAAGTGCTGTAGACTTATCACTGGTGCAGGGAAGTGTAAACATACCTGTATTCTCTACAAATGCTCCAATAGGATCACTCTTCAAGGTAGACTGACTTATCAGTCAAGCCTCATGGCAAAAAAAAAAATCTGCCTTAGACTTACACCACCATCTACACATGACTTAATGTTACCTGCTACCAATTTACACTTCATACAAAGTGCCCTCAAATCACCATATATTGTCCTGTTCTACCCACCTCCCAAGCTCAAGTCTTCTACACCAGGGCCTCACTGCTTTTAAATAGCCTTCCTCCTGAAATTACTGCTTAGAACAAGCTTGACCCATTCAAATGTAAACTTCATCAGCACCTCACTTATCTCAGCAGCTGTGACTGCTCTACCTAGGTCTGCATTACACCTTCTTCCCAATCCCTTCCCTTCACTCTCCTGCTACCTTATTCTTCCCCCACCTTCCTCTCCCCTCTTCTTCCACCCCTTGTCCTTCCTCCCTTGTCCTCCATCATGCCCCTCCTGCACTCCCCTTTGTTTTTCCACCCCTTCTCCTCTACCCCACCTCCCCTACCCTTTGGCCCCTCCCCTTCTTCCTCCTTCCCGTCCACCTAGCACTTTCCAACCTCTTGCTCTTGTGATAATGTCAGCTCTTTAACTGCAATATCTCCTCACTTGCTTGGCTCCCCACACTCACTTAGGTTAGTACTTCTTTATCTGCTTTCTGCATACCTGTCTCTTTTCCCCCTGCACTACCTTTACTTTTTATGTTATTGTACTAGTTTGTAAACTTTCTACTGTATATGTACCACCCACTGTTTGTTGTTTTTTTACTCTCCTGCTGATGAGGAACCTTTGTAAATGAGCCTCTGGTTCAAAGGTATTTGTAATCCTAGTATTCAATAAATAAAATAAAAAGAGGGTTAAAGAATACTGAAAAGGTTGGGCACCATATCTATGCATTAGTGACCCAGTATGCCACACACAAGCAATAGGATCAGTATTTCAAATAATATTCATGATCTGTTGGCTCACTACATGACCCTTTTATTTCATCCCTGAGGACTGCCAATGAGAACTACTGGATATTTATTATATGGGGAATCATGTTGTCAACCACCAGGTTCAGGTGGCTACAGACCTTGCAGATTATTCATTATACTCTGTGACAGCTGCAGACACAGTTTACTGTTGGGTCCAGTTTCATGTGTCCTTTTCATCAAAAGGTACAGTAAAAGGGTTTCTTGTTACTGATTTAGCCAAGAGATCCTTGCTCAGATGCAACATTCCATTTTCAGCAGGGTTCTGCTTCCACTGATTTTCACAGCTGAGTGGGATGGAACACTTGGAGGTTAAGTAACTTGCCCAAGATGACACAGTGAGTAGTCAATGTTTGAGGAGTTTAACCTATGATCTCCAGGTTCCCAAGCCAGTGCTCTAAACATTGTATCCTGCTGATTGAATGGTTTTAAAGCATATCCTCCAACATGAGATTTTTGGCACTCAGGTTAAAAGCTTCCTGACTACAATTAGAGATGTGCAAAGTCTGCAGAATTCACTCCGTGAGTTAATTCGTGGATTTCATAAATTTTGTGCAGTGATTTCATGCAATTTGTGGCCATGGAATGCACAAATTTTACCATCACCATAAAGCATGAAATTTCATCTGTGAATTTCGTGCTTCTTGGTGAAAAGCAATGAATTTCACACTAATTGTGCAAAGCGAATTCCGAGCAGCCAGTCAGAACTCCGCAATATTCAGCAAAGCTCAAATTTTCATCATTTCACACTAAATTTGCAGACAAATTTTAACATCACAACACCTCTAAGTACAATCAAGGAATTTAGTAACACTATTTATAAATTGGTGAGAAAAAATCTAGATATTTCAATGCCTGAGAGATGACACCTGACTGTGCATTAAATCTCTATAAATACATGGTCAGGTGCCGAATCCTCATTTCCTTCCCCCTCAAACAAACACAATACTTAGACCCATTTTATAAGCGTAATAAACCCCTCCAGTGTGTGCACCATAGGGTTTTAATGTACTTCCCAGGGGTGTTAAGACACTTGGCCTTCAGCTTCATTCCTTACTACACCTCTGAGGCATGCATTGAAATCCTATAATTCACAGCTTGTTAATGGCTTATGACTTACACGTAATTATGGTCATTTTCTGACAAATTTTCTCTGTTTCTCTGTTTCTAGTTTCTAGCATGCCTGACTTGCTACAAAAGCCAGCCCCTGAAAAAAGGATGAATGGCCATTTGCCATATGTGAAGTAGTGGGAGGTTTACCATTAGTGGTCTCAAACCAACCCCACAATGCCCCAGTCATTACAGGTGAAATAGCCCATGAGGGAAATTCTGTATCCCTAGCTGTTATCTCAGATCTTCTAGGATGGATTTCCATTTTTCTGGGTTGAGCCTGTTGGAATTCCATTTTTCTGGGCTGAGTCTTTTGGAGTAGGTTTGGGACAAAAGTATGTCAGTGTATAGGGTCTCTACCCAATGGTACACCCATCAATTTTCAGCATGTTGTTACATCTACTGGTGCACCATTCACCAATTAAATGATGGGGACTGGTTTAGAGGGGTGAACTTGCATTTGGAACCTGGAAACATCCAGTATTCTTCTGAATTATAGTTAACTTGTTGTCCAATCAGCGTGCCTAGCATCATTAATGATGTGCAGATCAGTGTAATGAATGGAATGAATGAACTGGAGTCAGGTTTAGGGTGCTGCTGGATAGAAATGAACATTTAATAGCTGGGAGAGGCACACGCTATAGAGGGGGCCTATAGAAAATATATCTATCAGTCCTGGTACAGTGTCTGGATTTATGTTCAAGCCAAACATAAGTAGGAGGGTGCGGGGGGGGGAGATGAATGGTGAGGAAATCATTAGTAATTGATAACCATACTTGTGTATCTTTGACCTCTTATACATAACCAGATGGTACCACCATCACTGATATATTTTCAAAGGTACAGTATGCAATATATTTATCAGAACTGCGCCCATCATTCTGGCCCATTTTATTTAGTCATTTAAAGAAAGTTGAACTTTGACAATTTTATGTGAAAACAAAAAGATATCAAATATAAATTATACAGTAGTCCTCTGTATGTTCAATATTACATGATTTCAGACAACACCCAGGAGAGCACAGCTGTAGCTCTGTTCCACAGCATTCTGACCCCTAAGGTAATCTGCCACATAAAGCAGAGAAATTGTAATACAAAAGTTCAAACAATAAATGACAGAGTTGATTAATATAGTAAAGCACTTCTTAACACACAACAGAATGCCTATACAGAATCTCCCAACAAATGCAACACGCTACAGTGTATTGTTACAATTATAAAATGAGCTGGTATTATAAATGCTGGCTTCAGAAATGCAGATCTGTGAGTTCATAAGTACTGTATGTATAGGCACAGCAGTTTTCCTGTTGAGAGAAACTTTCAGGCCTAGCTAGTTGCCTCCCTTTCTGGTTGTCATTTTTATTAGTACTATAGGAATTTTAGCTACCACATGAAAGAGAGAAATTCGATTACAAAACTTAGAACAAAACACTCAGAAAAAAACATGTAATTGTCATCTTCATTATTCCAGGTTGCAAGATATGCAATACCAGACAAAAGAGGTATGTCTGGGAACCTCAGGTCCATCCATTTGAGCCTGTGGCTCAGTAGTCAGAGCACCAGGATGGTACTCTGGGGGCTTGGGTTCTAGTCTCAGTAGACAGAGAGAGAGATAGATAGACAGACAGACAGACAGACAGGCAGGCAGACAGATATTTTATTTATGAATCACCCAATTCCTGGGACTCTGGGTGCTGTACAATTAAAAGCAATAATACAAAATACAGATATTTAAATCAAGCGAAAATACACACATATAAAAAATCATTATAAATATAGTCAGTAGAGTAACCATCTATCTATAATTTATAGCAACATCAATCAATAAAAGCCAGTTGGAAGAGGTATGTTTTTAACCCCTTTTTAAAGGCTTCCACAGAGGGACCCCCCCCAAGTAATCAGGTAAGGAGTTCCAAAGGGTTGGTGTGGCCAAAGCAAATGCTCTGTCTCCTGAATGCCACAGCCTAACCTTGGGAACCCAAGGAGGCCTCCCTCGGCAGAACAGCGTGCAGTGCTGGATGGTAAGGGACAAGGCGATCTTGCAGATAGGCAGGACCCCCTTCATGCAGGGTCTTATAGGTAAGGAGCCCTGTCTTGAAAACAGCTGGTTACATTATTTCTTTCCCACTGCAATTTGTGATTTAAATTGCTTAGTAGTGGCTAATGCTGCACAAACAACAACAAAAAAAAGAGAAAGAAAGGAAAAAAATCTAATCGTCATTAGGAATTTTAGCTGACATTTATAAACTAGTTATTTATTCTGCTTTAAATGTCTGTTTATTCGTGTTTTTATCTGAGCTTATTGTATTGTAAAGCACTCTGAGCCCAAGGGACCAGGTACTAAACAAATAGAGATACTAGAACTAATGCAATCCCATTAAGAGCAGTATTTGTAGTGGACAACCTGGCCAAGTTTATAGCCAGTTTAACAAAACAGCTAATGCATTGGCTAAAAGTAAACTAATGAGGGGATGACTGGGCCTTCACAGTATACAGTATGTTAACTTTTATTAAATGTTTAGTTTTAATATGTAAATTATATGATAACTTCTTTTGGATTTCTTTAGTAGGTTCAGATGTTTCCCCAGGGTACTCCTCCATGAATCCACCACTTTGCTGCACAGGGTGACACCTTATCTGCAATCTCACAGGTAGCCTGTGCAGCTGTCATACGTCTTATATTGTTTAAGAACTACTGCCATGATTACAAGGACATAACATATGATGGATAATGCACCTTGGAAAAATCAATCCACTACATACATATATTTTATGTGATGTCCAATTGGAGCAAACAGATATCAAAAAAGATTAAGGAATTCAAGTTGCAAATGATCTGGGCTCTTCATGTTAAACAAGTGCAGTCATAGCTAAATCAAATAAAGTTATATGGGTGATAAAAAGAAATATCATGTCTAGAGACAAACATGCCCTGATACCACCCTGCCATTCTTATATAAAACCACATTTGGAGTTTGTAACCCAGCTCTGGTACCTCTATAAGAAAAGTGACAGAGAAAGAATAGAAAGGGTTCAGAAAAGATTTACTAGGTCAGTAAAAGGCCTAGATGACAAAAATTATACTAAACGATTGCATTCATTAAACTTAATGTCCTCAAACACAAGAAGAATACATGGAGACCTTCTGTTTTTATACAATGTTATGCAGAACCATTATTTATTTAAGCAATAATGCACGACAGGGTGTGTGTTGTACTGGGATAATGTCACGCCTGGGGTGATTAGGCACCAGGCCGCAGGCCAAGTGCAACTAATCACCCCAGGCGTGACATTATCCCAGCACAACACACACCCTGGAGTGCATTATTGCTATTATACAATGGCTTGTTGCTATTAATAAAAGAAAAATAAAAAAAAAGTTTTAAAAGTGTATTTTTATTTCATTTTTCAATGGGCAGGAATACTAAATAAAAAAATAGTCCCATTGTAATGTTATTGTGTGTCTGCTGTCTCCTCCTGCACAGCCCCCCCCCCCCTCAGGAAAAGACAGCAGTCGATACACTAACATTCAAATCTGGAACTGGCTAATGTTGTTTTGCTTAGCATTTTTTTTTTTAATAGCTTTAAAAGCAGGAGAGTTGAGGAACCGCGATCCCACTTCCGGGTTATTTGGGGACTTACTGATTGGGAGCAATGGCAGGTAATTTTTGTGGAGTGCCAATATGTGAGTGTTATTTTATCGATCATTTTTTTTTAATTTTAATGGTGACCGTAACCACTGGAGGTGTTTGAGGAAGTGAGCGGGAGTGTGGCCGTCTGAAAGGACTTGCGCTGCTGCTGACGGGGAAATTGAAATGCCATCTAAAATGACAGCTTTTATTTTTTCATTTAAAAGATATGTTTTGTATTTTAGGGAATACTGGTGGGGGCATCAGAATGTTTGGTGGTCAAGGCAGGCTAGTCGGGGATAATGTCGGAGGGTATTAGTGTCTGTGGCATGTTGTAAAGACTAAATGTGCTCGTGCTGCAGCAGACAGGGAAATTTAAATGCCGTGTTTAATGACGGCTTTTTTTTTATCGGAACACTGTGTGTGAGTGGGGGGGTTGTTGTTTCACTGTTTCTGGTGGGAACACAAGCAAGGCAGGGGCAGTTTGCAGTTTGATGGCCGGTGGTCACTGGCAAGTGAGTCAGAAGCATTCAGAGTGGGTTGAAGGTGGGTTGACAGCGCAAATGAGAAATGGGGGGTTGCGCTGCCGAGGAGCTACATGGAGTGATTTCTTGTTTTTGCTGAAGAACTGATGCGGTCATCTGGGTGCTGGGACTAGACCCGTGATGTTGTACTGGGATAACATCACGGGTCCAGTCCCAGACTGACCAATCAGAGTCCAGGATTTTTTCTTGCCATTGTATAATAGCTGAATTGGGAATCACCTTTAAACCCAGTAGTAAAGAGACAAGAGTACATCCATTACAAATTAAGGAAAATAAATTCAGACACAATAACTAGAAATATTATTATACTGCTAGAGTTGCCAACCCTTGGAACTCACTCCTGGAGCAAATTGTTATAAGTAGAACTAGACTTAAACTTAAGAATAACCTTTTCCACAGATATGGTGTCTCAGCCAATACAACTTGTATTCTGGCAATAGAGGCTTGTAGACAATTGAAAATACACACGTGCCAAAAGGCACAAAGCAGGTCACCACTACAAAAATTAATTCAGTCCAGATTTTAATCTTACTCAGGATGTATTACCAAGCATCAAAGCAGCAGATTCAAGGTTGAGGCTTCATTCTTCATTGTTTCAAAGACGGTCTTTTACCATTTCCCATAGTATAATACTAGCCCGCAGACCAAGAATGCCCCACACCAGCATACACACATTGGATAATGTTTCAACATCTCAGACTGATGTCATCATCAGAACATGTGGTCTAAGGAATAGTTGCCCTTAAATCTCTTATTTGTTCAAACTTTTAAAGAGACAATATACTTATTTTACAAGTAAAGTGCAGCTATATCATGCTATAACCCCAATGATCCATTAATGAAATCACCATTAATAAATATTATACCTACATAAATATAATCTACAATAAATTATACACACAGAGTATATATATATATATATATATATATATAACAAGCTAAAAAACAAAGAATCTTCTGTTGGCACCCTTTGCAGACTGTGAGAGGCCTTTTGGCACTATGCAGTCCTGTTTAAAGTTGAACCACCATAACATGTTGTGGTGATTTGCATATACAGCCCATGATGCTTTGTATTATTGGGATATGTGTGTTTTTTGTATTAGGTGTGTGTGTGTGTATATATATATATATATATATATATATATATATCTTAGAGGCAAAAATCTGGTTAATGCATCAGTTAGAGTTGTTCCACATGACAAAGAGAAATTGGTGTTAGAGTTGAAAGCCCCTTGGACCCCCAGCCCACCCCCAAACTGGCATCGGTGTGCATTGGGGTCATCAGCCCCAACTCTCACCCCATCACATTTGTAAACAAGCTGAGGTACAGGCAAATGGGTTGAGAGTTAGGACTGATGACCCCAATGTGCACTCCTATGCTGGTTGGGGTGGGCTGGGGGTCCAAGGGGACTTTCAACCTAACACCGAATTTCCTTGCTTTTGTCACTGTGGAACAACCCTAACTGATGCATTAAATATTTGTTGCTTATTATATATATATATATATATATATATATATATATATATATATATATATATACATACATATGGGCTATGCATTGCTGTGATGAAAATTCTGTATCTCGCACCGTTTTCAAGATACAAGCACTGAAATGCATGGTGTATGCCTCCATGTACGTCTATGGGAAAATCACCAAATTCGGAGTACCATAACTTGGCATCCATGCAATATTTTTTCACCAAACCACCAACAGGCACATCTGTGAGATGTTGGCTGCTTTCCCTCCAAATTTCAGCCCAAAGGACCAAACCGTTCTTTTGCAGCAGGGTGGCAAAGAATTCCTGTCATCTTGGCCATAGTCTGGAAAAGTAGTTTCGCAATTTGCAAAAGGTTTTGCAAAATTTGCAAAAGTGTCGGATGTGCGACACTACTTTGTGACACTACTGTTTCCAGAAATTTGAAAAACATATTTCTAGGGTGTTTAACCCCAAAATAAAGACATGGCTAACATCCTCAGGGTCCGACTAGGTGAACACAGAAAGAATTGTGTTCCTAGAGGGTCCCAATTTTAAATGGCAAGCATTTTTCAGATCAGTAACTGAAAACAAAATGGAGGATTTGCGACACCACTAGGGCCATTTACGACACTTTTGAACTTTTTGTTAACTTTGCCCATTGACTTATAATGGGAATTTGTTTTTTGAATAACTTTTGAACCGTTAAATATTTTTTCACAAAACCTTCAAAAGGCACATCAGGGCCACTGGCCGAATATTACCTGAAGTTTTCAGACTGGTCTCGCAAACCATGCTTCCTGTAGGCGAGAGCAAAGAATTCACAAAAAAATGTAATTGTGCTTTGGTTGTTGCTTATTAACTCCACAGTCGTATATCCGACTGGTACAGCAGTTGGCAGATCCCAAGATCTACCATGCCTAATCGTGCATACCAAACTTCAGAGCAAATTTGTTAAATGGTGGCAAAGTTATTAAGGTGCAAAATTTCACCCTTTAACCTTAAAAGTGCTACTCAACTCTATGGTAGCACTACTGTGCTACCATTATATATATATATATATATATATATATATATATATATATATATATATATATATATATATATATAATTATAGTGGCACGGTAGTACCACTGTAGTTAGGGTTGAGGAGCCATTTACATGTTAAACCCAAAATTTTGCACCTTAATAACTTTGCAACCGTTTGACGGATTTGCCTGAAATTTGGAATACACAATCAAGACCCATATGCCTTAGGATCTGCCAAGTTTTCTACTGGTCAGATACACAGCTGTGGAGTTATTAAGCATGATCTGTGTGTGCATTTATGCTTTTTCTGGAATTCTACAGTCGCGTCTACAGGTCGCACGGTTTGTGCGACTGGTACAAAATCTTCAGGGAACGTGCGGTTGGGATCCTCGATGTGCCTTTTGAAGATTTCGTGAAAAAATATTAAACGGTTCAAAAGTTATTCAAAAAACAGTTTCCCATTATAAGTCAATGGGAAAAGTTTACAAAAAGTTCGACAGTGTCGCAAATGCACTTTTTACTGTCGCAAATGGCCCTTTTACTGTTGTAAATCCGCCATTTTGTTTTCAGTTAGTGATCAGAAAAATGCTTGGCATTTAAAATTGAGACTGTCTAGGAACCTAATTCTTTTTGTATTCACCTAGTCGGGCCCTGAGGATGCTAGCCATGTCTTTATTTTGAGGTAAAACACCCCAGAAATATGTTTTTCAGATTTCTGGAAAAAGTACTTTCAAAAAGTAGTGTCGCACTCACGAAACTGTCGCAAATTTTTGCGAAAGCTTTTGCAAATCACAACACTACTTTCCAACACTATGCTCAAAATAACAGTAATTCTTTGGCACCCCGCTACAAAAGAACGGTTTGGAGTTTGGGCTGAAATTTGGAGGGAACGCAGCCGACATCTCACAGATGTGCCTTTCAGTATTTCGTTGAAAAAACATTACACAGTGGCAAAGTTACAGTACTCCAAAGTTGATGCTTTTTCCTGTAGGATAACATTACGGCATATGATGCATTGCAGCAATCATTTGACGCCCTGCTGCAAAATAACGGTTTGGTCTTTTTTTTTATTTAGTTGTTTAACCAGGAATGCCTTTTGGGCTGAAATTTGCAGGGAACACAGCCAACATGACACAGATGTGCCTTCCAGTGGTTTGGTGAAAAAATATTACAGGGAGGCAAAGTTGTGGCACTCCGTACTTCTGTTTTTTTCCCATAGGATAACATTACAGCATTCGCCGTGCTTTTCAGGGCCCCATCTCGAAAAATGGTGTGAGATATGGACTTTTCGTCAAAAAAACTCTTAGCCCCCTTATGGGGACTAAGTATAAAACTAGCCAGGAAAGTGATAATTCATATGACTTTTGCATTTTTTTTCTATGTCATATGGTTACTGAGATATAAGCAATTTACTATTCCAAGTCCTCATTTTTGTGTTCTGAGAGTCATTATTTTGCATACATTCTTTGTACTTACTGTCTTTCTCTATACAGCTTTTGGGGAAAACCAGCCTGTGCGCTTACATTACTGTTACCATTACCGTTTCCGCTTGCGGTTCCGTACCCGTTTCACTTGCCGTTCACGTTTACGCCACCATGTGAGTTACCCTTTGCGTTTTCATTTGCGGTTGCGTTTGCGTTGTTTTTAACATTTCTGTCTACAGTACTGTTTCTCTTTTTGTTTTGCTTTGCGTCACCATGCGCATCACGATTTGCATTTCCGGGCACAATGTTACTATGTGACAAGACATCATGTGGCAGGAGCACGGGGCCCACAGGGCCCCCGCCGCCGCATTACATTCACTATTTCTCATTATCATTCTCAAAAAGAAGGGAAATTAGAGGCAACGCCATTTAATGATATTTGAAGAAAGAATAGATGTTAAAGGATAAAGGTTGAAGTAGTATTTTCTTTTCAATTGAATCGCGCATTGGGGTCATCAGTCCTAGCTGTCACCCCATTCTCCTATATCTCAGCTTCTTTCCACATGTGATGGGGTGACAGTTAGGCCAACGATCTTGTGTGTGCACCCTGATTCCAGTTGGGGGTGGCTGAGGGTGTAAAGGGGTTTCAACCCTAACATCGAATTTCCTCACTTTGTCGCTGTGGAACAACCTTAACTGATGCATTAAATGGAGTTTTTTGCATCTAATATATATATATATTTATTATGGCAGCATGGTAGTGCTACCATAGTTAGGGTTGAGGAGCCATCTACATGTTAAACCCAAAATTTTGCACCTTAATAACTTTGCAACCGTTCAACGGATTTGTCTGACATTTGGAATACACAATCAAGACCCATCCACCTTTGGATCTTCCAAGTTTTGAACTGGTCAGATATACGTCTGAGGAGTTATTAAGCGTGATCTGCGCGTGCATTTATGCTTTTTTTTAAATTCTACGGTCGTGCCTACAGGTCGCATGGTTTGCGCGACCAGTCCGAAATCTTTAGGGAACCTGCGTCCGGAGTCCCCGATCTGCCTTTTGAAGATTTCATGAAAAAATATTAAACAGTTCAAAAGTTATTCAAAAAACAAGTTCTCATTATAAGTCAATGGGAAAAGTTAACTAAAAGTTCGACAGAGTCGCAAATGCAGTTTTTACTTTCACAAATGGCCCTTTTACTGTCGCAAATCCGCCATTTTGTTTTCAGTTGGTGATCAGAAAAATGCTTAGCATTTAAATTTGGGACTCTCTAGCAACCTAATTCTTTTTCTATTCACCTAGTCTAACCCTGAGGATGCTAGCCATGTCTTTATTTTGGGGTAAAGCACCCCAGAAATATGTTTTTCAGATTTATGGAAAAAGTACTTTCATAAAAAGTAGTGTCGCACTCATGAAAGTGTTGCAAATTTTTGTGAAAGCTTTTGCAAATTGCGACAGTACTTTTCTAGGCTGTGGGAAAATGACAGCAATTCTTTGGCACCCCACTGCAAAAGAACAGTTTGGAGTCGTGGGCTGAAATTTGGAGGGAACACAGTCGACATCTCACAGATGTGCCTTTCAGTGTTTTGTTGAAAAAACATTACACGGTGGCAAAGTTAGGTACTCCAAAGTTGACACTTTTTCCCATAGGATAACATTATGGTGTACGACGCATTGCAGCAATCGTTTGGTGCCCTGCTGCAAAATAACGGTTTGGTCTTTTGGGCTGAAACTTGCAGGGAACAAGTCAACATCCCACAAATGTGCCTTTCAGTGGTTTGGTGAAAAAATATTACAGGGATGCAAAGTTATGGCACTCCAAACTTCTGTTTTTTCCCCATCGACTAACATTATGGTGTTCGCCGCGCCTTTCAGGGTCCGTATCTCGGAAACAGTGCGAGATACAGAGTTTTTGTTGAAAAAATACTTAGCCCCCTTAACAGGCTAAGTAAAAAACTAGCCAGGAAAGTGATAATTTATATGACTTTTGAATTTTTTTTCTATGTCGTACGGTTCCTGAGATATAAGCAATTTACTATTCCAAGTCCTCATTTTTCTGTTCCAAGAGTCATTATTTTGCATACATTCTTTGTACTCACTGTCTTTCTCTATACAGTTTTTGGGGAAAACCAGCCTGTGCACTTACATTACTGTTACCGTTACCATTTCTGCTTGCGGTTCCGCACCTGTTTCACTTACCGTTCATGTTTACGCCACCATGTATGTACCTTATGCTTACTATGTGTTGCGTTTATGCTATTTTTTAACATTTCTGTCTACAGTACTGTTTCTCTTTCTGTTTTGCTTTGCGTCACCATGTGCATTACGATTTGCGTTTGAGGGCACAACGTTACTATGTGACAAGACATCATGTGGCGGGAGTGTGGGACCCGCTCCCGCCTCTGCATTATGTGGTGGGAGTGTGGAGACCAAAGGGCCCCGTGCTCCTGCCGCCACATTACATTCACTATTTCTCATTATCATTCTCAAAAGAAAGGGAAATTAGAGGCAAAAAACTCCATTTAATGCATCAGTTAGGGTTGTTCCACAGCGTCAAAGTGAGGAATTTGATGTTAGGGTTGAAACCCCTTTGCACCCTCTCAGCTCACCCCCAACTGGAATCGGGTGCGCATTGAGTCATCGGTCCTAACTCTCACCCCCTCTCCTATTCCTCAGCTTCTTTCCACATGTGAAGGGGTGAGAGTTGGGGCCGATGACATGCGCACCCCAATTCCAGTCAGGGGTGGCTGGAGGGTGCAAAGGGGTTTCAACCCTAACATCAAATTTCTTCACTCTTGTCGCTGTGGAACAACCTAACTGATGCATTAAACAGTGAGTTTTTTTTTCTATCTATATATATATATATATATATATATATATATATATATATATGTATATATAGATATCTATCTATTTATATATATATATATATATATATATATATCTATATATATCTATATATATGTAATAGTGGCACAGTAGTGCCACTATAGTTAGGGTTGAGGAGCCATTTACATGTTAAACTCCAAATTTTGCACCTCAATAACTTTGCAACTGTTTGACTGATTTGCCTAAAATTTGGAATACACGATTAAGATCATTGAGCCTTGGGGTCTGCCAAGTTTCGTACCAGTCACATATCCGGCTGTGGAGTTATTAAGCATGATCTGTGCGTGCGTTTATGCTTTTCTGGAATTATACGGTCGTGCCTACAAGTCTCACGGTTTACTTGACCGGTCCGAAATCTTCAGCGAATGTGTGGCCGGGGTCCCCGATGTGCCTTTTGAAGATTTCATGAAAAAATATTAAATGGTTCAAAAGTTAGTCAAAAAACAAGTTCCCATTATAAGTCAATGGGAAAAGTTAACAAAAAGTTTGACAGTGTCACAAATGCAGTTTTTACTTTTGCAAATGGCCCTTTTATTGTCGCAAATCTGCCATTTTGTTTTCAGTTAATGATCAGAAAAATGCTTGGCATTTAAAATTGGGACCCTGTAGCAACCTAATTCTTTTTGTATTCACCTAGTCGGACCCTGAGGATGCTAGCCATGTCTTTATTTTGGGGTAAAATACCCCAGAAATATGTTTTTAAATTTCTCGAAAAAGTATTTTAGCAAAGTAATGATGCACTTGCAACAGTGTTGAATGAATTTGTGAAGCTTTCACAAACTTCAACAGAACTTTTCTAGGCTGTGGGAAAATGACAGCAATTCTTTGGCACCCTGCTGCAAAAGAACGGTTTGGTGTTTTGGCCTGAAATTTGGAGAGAACACAGCTGACATCTCACAGATGTGACTTTCAGTGTTTCATTGAAAAAATATTACATGAGGGCAAGGTTACTGCACTCCAAAGTTGACACTTTTTCCCATAGGATAACATTATGGCATCCGACGCATTACAGGAATCTTTTGGCGCCCTGCTGCAAAGTAACGGTTTGGCTTTTTGGGTTGAAATTTGGATGTAACACAGGCAACATCCCACAGATGTGCCTTTTTGTGGTTTGTTGAAAATATATTACAGGGAGCCAAAGTTATGGCACTCTGAACTTCTCTTTATTTCCCATAGGATAACATTACAGCGTTCGCCATGCCTTTCAGGGCCTGTATCTCGGAAACGGTGAGAGATATGGACTTTTCAGGGGCTAAGTACAACACTAGCCAAGAAAGTCATAAATCATACGACTTTTAAATTCTTTTTCTATGTTGTACGGTTCCTGAGATATAAGAAATTTAGTATTCCAACTCCTCATTTCCTGCTCCGAGAACCATTATTATGCATATATTCTTTGTACCCACTGTCTTTCTTTATGCAGCTTTTGGGGAAAACCAGCCTGTGTGCTTACATTACTGTTACCATTACCGTTTTCGCTTATGGTTCTGTTCCTGTTTCACTTACCGTTCACGTCTACGCCACCATGTGCGTTACCCTTTGCGTTTTCATTTGTGCTTGCTTTTGCATTGTTTTTAACATTTCTGTCTACACTACTGTTTCTCTTTCTGTTTTGCTTTGCATCACCATGTGCATTACTATTTGCGTTTGCAGGCACAATGTTACTATGTGACAAGACATCATGTGGCGGGAGTGCGGGGCCCAAAGGGCCCTGCGGTCCTGCCGCCACATTACATGGTGGGAGCACAGGGCCCGAAAGGCCCTGCACTCCTGCCACCACATTACCTTCACTATTTCTCATTATCATTCTCAAAAAGAAGGGAAATTAGAGGCAAAAAACTCTGTTTACTGCATTAGTTAGGGTTGTTCCACACCGACAAAAGCAAAGAAATTCAGTGTTAGGGTTGAAAGCCCCCTTGGCCCCCCTGCCCACACCCCCAACCGGTATCAGGGTGTGCATTAGGGTTGTTTGTCCTAACTCTCACCCCATTCTCCTACACCTCTGCTGCTTTACACATGTGATGGGTTGAGAGTTATGGCTGACAACTGTAATGCGCACCCTGATGCCGGTTGAAATGTGGTGGGGGCAAAGGGCTTTCAACCCTAGCACCAAAAATTCTCACTTTTGTCTGTGTGTGGAACAACCCTAAGTAATGCATTAAACTGAGTTTTTTCTTCTAATATATATATATATAGAGAGAGATAGATACGGCAAAAAACTGTGTTTAATGCATCAGTTAGGGTGTTCCACAGTGACAAAAGTGAGGAAATTTGATGTTAGGGTTGAAAGCCCCCCCTTGCACCCCTTCACTCCACCCACCCAACCGGCATCAGGGTGTGCGTTGGGGTCATTGGCTCTAACTCTCACCCCATTCCATGTGTAAACAAGCTGAGGTGGTGAAGAATAGGAGAATGGGGTGAGAGCTGGGACCGATGACCCCAATGCACACCCCAATTCTGGTTGGGGGGGTGGAGTAGGGGGTGTGCAAGGGGGGGGCTTTCAACCCTAACATCAAATTTCCTCACTTTTGTCATTGAGCAGCAACCCTAAATGATGCATTAAATGGAGTTTTTTGCCATGAATTTCACTTCTTTTTGAGAATGAGGACTATAAATAGTGAATGTAATGTGGTGGTGGGAGCATGGGACCTTCGGGCGCCTCACTCCCACCACATGATTTTTTGTGACATAGTAACAATAAGTGCAATACAAATGCAAGCACAAAGGGTTACACACATGGTGACACAAATGTAAATGGTAACACAAACTGTAATAGAAACGAAAGTGCAAAGTGACACCAAAGCTAACAGTGATGGAAATGGAAACGCAAACGCAAGCACATATGGGATGCAACTGGTAACGTGCATGGTCACGGTACTGCAATTGGAAATGCAAATGGTAATGGTAACAACAACAATAATGCCAAAGAAAACAGAAACAGAAACCAGTACGCAGGTGTGTACAGAAACGCAAACCGTGATGCTCATGGTCATGGAACCACTAATGTAAATGCAAATGGTAATGGTAACAACAACAATAACACCAAAGAAAACAGAAACAGGAACATGAACAGAAGCGAGTATGGAAATGCAAACCGTAATGCGCACGGGCACGGTACCGCAATTATAAATGCAAATGGTAATGGTAACAGCAAAAATAACGCCAAAGGAAACAGAAATGTAAATGCAACTGCATACGGAAATGCAAACCATTTCACACACAGTCATGGTGCAGCAATTGGAAATGTAAATGGTAACAGTAACAGCAACAGTAATGCCAATGGAAACAGAATTGGAAATTCAAATGCAAGCGCATTCAGAAATGCAAACCGTAACACGCACTGTCATGGTAATGCGATTGGAAACACCAATGGTAACAGTAACAGTGACGATGACGCAAAACGAAAGACACACGCAAATGGAAGGTCGACCACAAATGCAAATGGCAATGCACAGGCTGATACAAAAAAACCCAGAAAACATAAACAGTAATGGAAACGCAAATGGTAACAGTAACACAAACAGAAGCGCAAACAAAAATGCAAACTGTAAAGCACACGGTGGTGTACATGGGAACGGTGACGCAAACACGCACCCTGATTCCAGTTGTGGGGGTGGGCTGGAGGGGTGCAAAGGGGGTTTCAACCCTAACATTGAATTTCCTTGCTTTTGTCACTGTGGAACAACCCTAACTGATACATTAAACAGAGTTTTTGCCTCTAATTTCCCTTCTTTTTGAGAATGATAATGAGAAGTAGTGAATGTAATGTGGCGGTGGGGAGCACGAAGAGCCTGAAGAACCCCGCACTCCGCCATGTAATGCAGTGGGGCGCGGGGCCTACGAACCCGATGCTCCACCACGTGATGTCTTGTCACATAGTAACATTGTGCCCGCAAATGCAAATCGTAATGCACATGGTGACGCAAAGCAAAACAGAAAGAGAAACAGTACTGTAGACAGAAATGTTAAAAACAACGCAAACGCAACCACAAATGAAAATGCAAAGGGTAACTCACATGGTGGCGTAAAAGTGAACGGTAAGTGAAACGGGGTATGGAACCGCAAGCGGAAACGGTAATGGTAACAGTAATGTAAGCGCACAGTCTGGTTTTCCCCAAAAGCTGTAGAGAGAAAGACAGTGAATATAAAGAATGTATGCAAAATAATGACTCTCAGAACAGAAAAATGAGGACTTGGAATAGTAAATTGCTTATATCTCAGGAACTGTACGACATAGAAAAAAAATGTAAAAGTCATATGAATTATCACTTTCCTGGCTAGTTTTGTACTTAGCCCCCATAAGCATTTTTTCGATGAAAAGTCCGTATCTCGCACCGTTTCCAAGATACGAGCCCTGAAAGGCACGGCGAACACCGTAATGTTATCCTATGGGAAAAAAACTGAAGTTCGGAGTAGCATAACTTTGCCTCCCTGTAATATTGTTTCACCAAACCACTGAAAGGCACATCTGTGGGATGTTGGCCGTGTTCCCTGCAAATTTCAGCCCAAAAGACCAAACCGTTATTTTGCAGCAGGGCGCCAGACGATTGCTGCAATGCATCATACGCCGTAATGTTATCTTATGGGAAAAAGTGTTAACTTTGGAGTACCGTAACTTTGCCGCTGTGTAATATTTTTTCAACAAAACACTGAAAGGCACATCTGTGAGATGTTGGCTCCATTCCCTCCAAATTTCAGCCCAAACTCCACACCGTTCTTTTGCAGCAGGGTGCCAAAGAATTGCTGTCATTTTCCCACAGCCTAGAAAAGTACTGTCGCAATTTGCGAAAGCTTTCGCAAAAATTTGCGACACTTTCATGAGTGCGACACTACTTTGTGAAAGTACTTTTTCCAGAAATCTGAAAAACATATTTCTGGGATGTTTTACCCCAAAATAAAGATATGGCTAGCATCCTTAGGGTCTGACTAGGTGAATACAAACAGTATTAGGTTGCTAGAGGGTCCCAAATTTAAATGCCAAGCATTTTTCTGATCACCAACTGAAAACAAAATGGCGGATTTGCAACAGTAAAAGGGCCGTTTGCAAAAGTAAAAACTGCATTTGTGACTCTGTCGAACTTTTTGTTAACTTTTCCCTTTGACTTATAATGGGAACTTGTTTTTTGAATAACTTTTGAACCGTTTAATATTTTTTCACGAAATCTTCGAAAGGCACATCAGGGACCCTGACCACACGTTCCTTGAAGATTTCGGACTGGTCACATAAACCGCGCGACCTGTAGGCGCGACCGTAGAATTCCAAAAAAAGTGTAAATGCATGCACAGATCACGCTTAATAACTCCACAGCCATATATCCAACCAGTACGAAACTTGGCAGATCCCAAGGCGTACAGGTCTTGATTCTGTATTCCAAATTACAAGCAAATCTGTTGAACGGTTACAAAGTTATTAAGGTGCAAAATTTTGGGTTTAACATGTAAATGGCTCCTCAACCCTAACTATGGTAGCACTACCGTGTTACCATAATATACACACACATACATACATACACACACTGTATATGCTAAAAAAACATGAAATCTATGCAATTGATAGATGATTTACCTTTCCCTCAGCTGTTCCTACTTTAACCCACCTTAATACCTATCCCCAGTTTCTGCCTTCCTACCATGATCCCCCCCCCAGCAGCATTCTCAACATCTTGAAGGGGGAAATCAGGAAATGGCTACCCCTTCTCCTCATAATCAGTTCTTGCCTCTCCCCCTCTCTTCTCCACCTGCTCTTCTAGGTCACCAGTGTGCACAACCTAACCCCATCCTTTTTACTCCAACAGCACTAGCGTACTACCTCAAGCCTGCTCCTGGTACAGTCATGCACTTTAAATGGTTCTATTGCATTATTACTGTTTTGTATGTTTATATGTTCTTTTGTATGATTTTGGACATGTTTTGTAATTTACCCAATGTTCCACTACTATTTATTTACAATACCTTGTGTTCCAACTGTTGCACAATCTTACAATGTTGTATTGTTTGTACTACCCACATACTATTGTAACTGCTCATCCTTCACAACCCTATGTAACCCCACCCCCCAGGTCACACCGTAAGATAAGCAACTTGTTGTTCAGTGTGCCCTCCTGGTGAAACATTTTAATAAATAAAATAAATAAATAGCATGAAATCTATGCAATTCATAAAGCCAAAGCGCCAATAAATTATTCCCAAATATGTACTGAGCAAAACAATTATTATTGCACACTAAATATTACACATTCATCCAACAATATACCATTTAAGACACCTACAGTGGCAATTGTACAACATTTTATCAGTACTGAGGTATACCTCGAGGTACACCTGAGGCACTCAAGTTCAATTTGCATTGACTGTAATGTAATCCTGCCTCAGTATCATGGAGGTATACCTCTAGGTATACCTCAGTACTGATAAAGTTTTGTACAATCTACGAAAGGTACCATTTCATACACTGAGCTAAAAGTGATGTACCTTAATGCATAATACACAGAAGACCTAATACTGAAGACACCGTGAAAACATTCTGTAAACATATTCAGAAAACACATGCACAGAACAGACTAATTACATTTATAAGTTAGGAAGTTTCACAGAGTCATTCATACAATTGGTTTTACTGTATCTAATGTAACAATCCAAAACACTTTTCTATTCAAAAGTTTATTTCTGAAGCTTCCATCATGAGCATCTAGAGACACTTTCTCAATACCGAAAAACTGTAAAGCAGCCACTGAACAGTGTCTTGCTTCTTTAAAATGTCTGGCAATGGCATAACTTTCTTTATTATTGTGTATGGCTGCTTTATGCTCTGCTATTCTTAGCTTCAATGCTCATTTCATTTTTCCTAAATAATAATTCCCACAGGGACATATCAGAGCATAGACAACACCTTGTGTACTGCAATTAGTAAGATCTTTAATCGTAAACCTTTTGCCAGTACAAGGATGAACAAATGTAGTCATTGTATTTGTATTACCACAATGCATGCAGTGGCCACATTTATAGCTCCTGTTGGGGGGGGGGGAGGTGGGGATTGGATAGCCAAGTTGTTGTTCTACCTTCTACTGGTAACAAAGTGTGCACTAATTTGTCTTTTAAGTTAGTACCTCTCCTATAAGCAATTCTTGGGGTACTACCATTGATTTTGTCAAATCTTTTGTCACCTTGTAAAATACTCCAATGCTTTTTCAAAATATGCACCACTTTGTCAGCTTGTAGAAAAAACTGTGTCACAAATGTTACTTTTGGATCACTACTTACAGAACTCAGTTAATTTATTTTTGAATAATCCCATTTTTTTCTCTTGCACTGTTGTATGCTTCCTGTATCACAGCATTACTATACTTTCTGGGCCAGATATTCAAACTGCACCCAAAATGTGCGCAATAGCAGGAGCAAGCACAAGTTAATTGTGCACATGCACAACAGACGCGATATTCAAACATGGAGCAAGTTAAATTGCGCAACCAGCCAACGTCTGAATATCACACAACCTGCGCCATAGCGCAACCAGGAAGGGGAAGCTGAGCAGATATGATGCATCATAGCGCAACAAGGCCAGCCCAGCTGAGCAGTCCAGAGGCACCATAGCGCAAGCAGAGAGCCCCCCAGCAGCAGAGCAATGGAACTGCACAACCAGGGAGGTAGGCAGGGGCCCACCACCCATGCCACAGATGGGCACAGGAACACACTGCAGAACAAACAATACACCCCCACACCCTAAGCACAGAATCACTGGTGGAGGGACAGAATATCCACCGGCCCATGGGGACAAGCCAACAAAGCAGAGCTGGGCCATGATGCCCCAGCACACCCACTGGCAAGCTGAGACTGCCACACAAAGGGGGCGGACAACCCAAGTGCACAACAGCACCCCCCTGTGCACAGCGCACCCTGCACTGGTACCCCAAGACACCACCCATGAGCAGTGACTGTCACCATCACTGCAGGAATCCCCATGCCCCTGCACCACAATGCAACCTTGTGTACCACAGAACCATACAAGCCAGACCCACCAGGAGCACCCAGTGGTGTGTGGCAGCACACGGCAAGACTGGCTGAAAGCCACTACCACAACAGGGACACCTCCCCATGCACACACACACACATTCCCAGGACAATACCACCCCAGATGCCATGCACACCACTGCAACTGAGCACCCATAGCCAGCTGCAAATCAGAGACCACCACAGTATTCATATCAAAATAGATTTATAGAAAATATATGAACAGGAACACACAACTATTTACAGCTATATACAAGAAAGGGGGGTATGGGTACAAGGTGGGGTGGGTAAGGGGCAGGGGTGAAGAACTGGGTGAGGGAAGGCAGGGTGTGAGGGATGGATAAAGGGGGTAGGTGTGGGGCAGCTACTGTCCGCCAGGCCGCACATCAGCAGGCTGCCTCTGGTCCTGGGTCCTCCTCCGACACCTCACTCCCCTCCGATGCATCTCTCTCAGTATGCCCAGGGACTCCAAGGACACTTCCAGCAGGTGGTGGACAGCTCGCTCGATCCTCCTCAGGACCCGGACACCTAGGACAAGGGAACAGAATCAATGGCTGTGAATGTCCACAACCCTGAAGCCCACCCAACATGCATGGCATACAACCAAGTGCCCACCCCTGTGATGGACTGCACCCACCCACAGTGACCGTGCACAAGACAAGCCCAACCAGGCAGCAACAGCCATGTGTGCCACTGCACACACACACCTCACCCATGACCAGCACAGCACAACCAAGGCTGTACAGTGACATGGCTATGTGGTGGGAAGTTAGTGCCACAGCCATGTGCCCAGTGCATGCATGGACCACCAGTGACACACTCCAAGACATGCAGTGCTACTGGACAGTGCTGACTGTCACACGTCGTGTGCATGGCAGTGTTGTCCATGGATGGTGGCCATGCCCTGCCCCACCACAGCATGCAATAGCATCCATGATGTAATGACACTCACCCTCATCAAGCCGCTGCTGCTGCGGCTGCTGCTGCTGCTGTGGCCCAACCCCGCCACCACCTCAGCCAGCCACCTCTGCAACCCCTCTTTGTGCCTCATCCTGGGTCCGCCTCCGCTCCTCCATGCCTGTGGGAAACAAAAGTTGAGAAACACATCAGTGAAATCCCAAAGCAGACAGCCCCCTGCCCCAATGAGTGTGCCTGCCCACACAGCCAGACCCATACATCACACACCTGAAAACACTGCCACAGCCAACCATAGACCAACCCTCCCCCATATGCTGGTCACAATACACAGTGTTACCCATGCGGACAATACAGGTGCATAGATGGCTCACCCACCTGGCCTAGGCACCATGCCCCACCTGGCACATGACCATAGGCGCACCAGCAGTGCCCGCTCCCTCCTGTGCAGGTCACTGTACCGGTGCCTGCACTGCTCCGCTGTTCTCCGCCACCCAGTGGCCTGCTCAAGATCAGTGGCCACCTGCTGCCACACATGGGTGCGGGCCATGTTCAGGGGTTCCTCCCCAAACAGTGGCCCATGGTGAGGCTCCACCACAGCCACCAGGTTGGCCACCTCCAAAGCACTCCACTGTGGAGCTCTCCTGCGTGGCATCCCTGCAGGTATGTAGTAGGCAATATGGCTCTCTGCAGCACGGCAACCCCACATGGAAATGTTGTGCAATACAACTCCGTCTGTCCCTATCGCACTGTTCATATAGCGCTGTTGGTCCCTATCGCGCTGTTGCAGAATTGCAGCGATGGAAACTTCTGAACATGCCATCGTACAAGCGCCAAGGGGCAAAGGTCGGGCACAAGGTCATGGGTCTCTGGTGCAAGGCCACGCACAGCGCCATCAGACGTCTACATGTCCTGCACAATCAGTCGCCTACGTACCATTGCCACAGTGGACTATTGCGCAGTTGTGCCACAGCGCCATGTGGTGACCGGCACTGTAGAGCGACTGGCACAATCGTGGCTGTGTTCTGAATTGCTGATCATGCACAGCACATCATCAGTGCAGCAGACACCTGCGTAAGCTACCTGGGCATACGCAGTGCGGTGTACTATGCAGTCACAGAACTGCGCCATTGGCTCAGCCGGCTCAACCGTATTGCGCAAAGCGCAACAGCGCAATATTCAGCTGTCATATGCAAATCATCCAATCAGCCATTCAAAGGTGCAGTGGCGCGATTTGCATCTCATTAAAGTTGCTCCACTCCTAATTTGCATACATTGCACTATAAATGTACGACATTGATCTGCAGTGGCCATATTCGGTTACTGCAGCTGAAGGTGAGTTGCATGCTGTGTGATGTTCTGGACTATGGTCTTAGGGAATTGCTGTATACTGCACAGTCACAGGTGTCCACTTTCACCCATACAGACTGTGACATGGCCGAGTGAGGAATGGGTGAGGAGGATGATGGTGGGTGGAAGAGGAGGCCCAACTTCATGAAAGCAGTGACAGAGGCACTCTTCGAGGCCTACCTGGAGGAAGAGCCACTACTCAGTGGACAGCGGGGCACCCCTCAGGCCCGTGCTGCTGCATGGGAGGGGGTGGCTCACACCGTAATGGCATGGAAGCCACCAGCGCTCCATGCAGAAATGTAAAAAGAAGATGGGGACTGACATGAGGAGGGTGAAGGAGAAGGTGGCAGCCCTCAGGGCGGCACGTGCTGCTACAGGCGGGGCCAGCCAGAGGTGGTGCAGCTGACCCCAGTGGAGGACCGTCTTGCTGCATCCAAGCAGCGCAGTGCCATCGAGGGCATTCCTGGAGGTGGCTTCCAGACAGGTGGTAGCCCATCACTGTATGGTATGACATGGTCAGGAGGGAAGGTAGTTCACATGCACTAACATGTTCTCACTTTCTGTTACAGCTCCTGTGCATCTGCAGGGGACAGTGGTGGAGGGCCCGTCCACTGTGGACATCCAGCCAGAGTTGGAGGAGGGTCCATCCACCTCCGCTGGTAGCCGGCGTGCTTTGCACCAGTGTGCACGCCTGGCTGCCATCTCTGATGTCGGTGAGACAGGTGTGGTGGGTGCCCTTCCTGTGTCTCAGTGGTCTGGCATGCAAGCATGCCAGCACACTGTGGCTGTGGCATAAACCTGCATCATTGATGATGCAACGACCACTATGGGCATTGACACGTGTGTGTCACATAATGGACACACAGCAGGACAGCTCGCGCCCATGGACCTAGCTGGTTCCAACATGTGTGCCAGCATGTCAGCACAGTCCCAGGCTGTGCCTGTCAGCACCAGTGGGGCAGCACCAGTGGCTGTACAGGTCACTGGCACTGTTGCGGCCACAGCAGTGGAACGACTGGTCCCTTGGGCACAGCAGGCGGAGGGGCAGCAGCAGTCACCCACCGGGTCTGGGGGTACAGGGTTCAGCGGTGGCATATGTACACCACCTGTTGACTTGCCCATACCTGGTCCTGGTGAGCAGTGCCCACCCTCAAGGGGTGATGAACATCAGGCCCTTCCATACCCTGAGGGACAGGTTGCCAATGTGGCAGACGACCCATTTGATGAGCACACCCGCATGCTGCGGGCATTAGTACAGCAGCAGATGTGGGTTGCAACGTCTGTGGAGGCACTGTGTGTGGTTGTGGAGCGGTACAGCAGGAACAATGAGAGGATCCTTGCAGGGATTGACCATTTGCGGATGGATGCGACTGCCGCCATTGACAGGCAGACTCAGGCATTGGTTGCTGTCGTGGCCACATTGGGCACACAGTCAGGTGCCCCTGTGCTGTGCACTCCCCATTCCCAGTGTCGTGCGACACCCAGCCTGTCGACGCTGGGTTCAGCTGTGGGCATCCCAAGCACCCCTGGTGCAGGTATGTTCGGTATGCTGCAGACCCCTGTGTGGACAAGGTAGCGCTCATGCAGTGGGACCCCTGGTGGTCCATCGGTGCCACCACAAGTGGCACATGCTCAGCCTGCCAGTGCTGCTGGGTCTCGGCGGGGCCGCCCACGCATCCGATGTGGCCGTGGCACAGTGCCACATGACTGACCTGTCTCCCAGTGCGGGTCCTGTCTGGTGCTGCCCTGTGTGCAATGTGTGTTATGGTGGGAAGTGCACCAGTGGGTGCCGTGCCCAACACGCCGACACACGGACCACCTGCACACCCTCCTGACTGCTGTCCGCAGGTGCGTGTGCATGATGATGCCTGCATTGCACTGTACACCAAGGTGCAAGGGTGCCCAGCATCTGACACATGTACATGGACAGTACAGGTGGTGGAGGTGGCCTGTGGACGTGTGTGTTTCACATGTCTGTTCCTGCTCTGCTGTGCACCTGCCCCTGTGCACTTTGTGCCTGTGTGTGTGTGTGTGTCTGTCCATGTGGCGTGTGAATGTTCACCCCTCCCTGGTTGTGTGTTTGTGCTCCTGTACCCTTCCACTCCCCTCACCATTATGCACCCCTGGTGTGTTACCCTGTGTGTATGTGGGTTGCGCCCTGGACAGTGTTGGTTGCACAAGGCCTCATGACTTACCTGTGTTGTGCAAAGTGCTCTTCTGTGATGGTGTCCCGGTGCAGCTGGGCCAGCCGGATCAGTCGGGGGTCACGCTGTCCAAGGGGGGGCTGCTCATCCCCATCATCACTGGTGTCACCAGCATCCCCATCGCTGTCCCCCTCCTTGACCTGTACGGCTATCCCACAGTCTTTGGCCATGTTGTGCAGGATGCAACAGGCCAGGAATATCCCACAGGCCTTTGAGGGGGCTGTACTGTAGGGCACCGCCGGAGGTATCTAGGCATTGGAAGTGTGCTTCAGCATCCCAAACACCCGCTCGATGATGTTGTGTGTGGTGGCATGTCCCTCATTGAAGCATTGCTGTGATGGGGTCATAGGGCGCTGGTAGGATGTGAGCAGCCAGGGACAGAGTGGGTATCCACTGTCACCTGTGTGGTGATAGTGGAGGTTAGTGTCATGTTCAGGCCCATGTTGCCCCTATCCCTGTGTGCCACTACCATGGCACCTGTGGCTTACCCACGCTTGCCCCCACTTTGCCAATCCTACATGCATACTCACCCACTAGATGTCCTGTGGGGATGTCCCCACTCTTGAATCGATGGCACAGTGCAGACTGGTACCATATGAATGAATCGTGTGCTCCGTCAGGGTGAGTGGCACAAACATTGATAATGCGCCCACTGGCATCACACACCACCTGGCAGTTGACACTGGAGAACCCCTTCCAATTGTGATATGCAGCCCCATCAGGGCCAGGTGGCGTGTGAATGGCCACATGGGTGCAGTATATCACCCCTAGCATGCCAGGCATATGTGCTACCCTGTGGAACTCCTGTATGTTTGCTGTATGCTCTGCCGCAGTGCTGGGGAAATGGATGTACTCCGCTGCATGTGGCAGCAGTGCGCTGAGGAATTGGGTGAGAATTTGTGACATGGCCGACTGTGTTATGCCTGTGGTGTCTCCTGTTGGCCTCTGGAAGGTACCCGTGGCGAGCAAGCACATGCAGGCTGTTACCTTTGTCTCCACTGACAGAGCGTGACTCTGTCATGAGGGTGCCTGCATCACATCACTGCACAGCTCACAGAGCCACCTCAGTATTGCCCTGTTCAGGTGGTACCGGCCCACAATCTCTACATCTGAATACAGCTCAAAGCTGATGCGGGCACGGTACTGCCTGTTGGGGGCGTACCACCGACGGGCCCTTCCATGGCCACGTCCCCATGCAGCATGCCTTCTCACCCCCTCATTACAGCTTCCATGTGGAAGCTGGCACTGTCCATCTCCCTGGCTTGTGTTCCCCCCGGCTGTTGTTGATCTGTTCCCCCCGCTGTCCTGACAACTACCTCCACTGCACCAGGTACACCTACTGGCCTCTGCACTCTGTGGCCCCACACACCTTCAGCTTGCCCTATTCTGTCCTCATCACTCCCTGGCCTGCACTGGTTACTGCTGTGGCCTGCTCTGTCTGGCTGCCTCATGTGCATTCCCTGTCGCTTTTTGCGCCTCTTCCTTGAGCCTTTTATTTGGCTCATTTCGCCGTGGCGCAACTTCCGCCTGATCCGCTGTTGCACATTGGGCAAGACTTTGAATATCACATTGCACACTTTATGCATGGTTCCACCCCCTTCAGTTGTGCATACCTTCATTTGCATTGTGCTGTTGCTCAGCATGTTTTCTGTGGTGCAACTGCCTCCTGCTGAATATCGCACTATGGCGCAATTTCGGACTTGCGCTGGTGTAACCCTATTGCGCATGGCACAACCCTTTTGAATATCTGGCCCTCTGTCTACAAAGCAGTTTCTCATACCCATGCAACCCCTCTAGTTCTCTCCCCCTTCCCCTCCAGTTCTCAAAATTAATAACTCCCTAGTTTCTGACCCTGGCTCCATGGCCAATGAACTTAATGTCTACTACACTTTGTGCACCACATCTCTTCTAAATTTCCTGTCCCCATTGCCACCTACTAACTTCAGCCCTTTGCCTCAGCCAGTGCCTACCCCTCCCCCATTTTTCTTTTCTACTATCTCCCCTCATGAAGCTTTTAATGATCTCCTATCCCTCAACCCCTCTAAAGACTTCTCATCAGATAAGCTTGATCCTAAACTTCTCTATCTTTCTGCTCCTGCAATTGCTTATCCCATATCCCTAATCCTTAACCTATCCTTTATTTCTGCCCAAGTACCCTCATCCTGGAAACTCACTGTAGTCCTTTCTCTCCCCAAGGGTGGAGACACATCCACTCCTGGCAACTATCATCCCATTTCCCTTCTTCCTACCCTTGGCAAAATTCAAGAACATTTAGTTCTCTCTCTCAGCTAACACCCTTCCTCTCTGATTCCTCCTTCTTCACCCCCTTCCAATCTGGTTTTTGGAAGAACCACTCAACAACCACCTCCCTCCTCAGGTTTACTGACTCCATCCTTTCAGGAATAAATGACAGCCTGATCACCTTGGCCATTTTTGTCAACCTAGCCAAAGCTTTTGACACTGTTTCCCATCCCCTGCTTCTTGATTGACTCTTCTCAGCTGGCCTTGCTCTGTCAACCACCAACTGGTTTAAATCCTACCTTATTGGCAGGACCCAGTCAGTGAGAATCCTTGATTCCATCTCTCCTACACTCCCCATCAACACTGGTGTCCCTCGGGGCTCAGTGCTTGGTCCCTTACTCTTCTCCCTTTTCCTTAATGATCTTCCCACAGTGTGCTCATCCTCTTCTATCCACATGTATGCTGACGATACTGTGTTGTACAGTTCTGGCAAAAACCCTGCTGCTGTGCAAACCAGCTTACAGCATGACTTCAGCAAAGTTCAGCTCTGGTTTGCTTCTCACCAGCTTTTTCTAAATGCCAAGAAGACAGTCTCAATGACCTTTGGCACCAGGCAGAGACTCTCTAGGCTCCTGACCCTACCCACCTTCTATGCCATTGATGGGACCAACTTGAAAGACACTTTCTTATTTCGATATCTAGGGGTTTGGCTGCACCATCACCTCAACTTCTCTGTACATATTAGTGCTATTCTGAAGAAACTGTACCCTAAACTTGATGCTCTGTACAGGAATTGTAGTTGCATCCTGCTGACTGGGAGGTGCAAAATTGTCCAGAAGATGATAGTCCCCATCTTTGACTACTGTGATGTAGCCTATGGTGCTGCTCCCAAATCTTCCCTGAGCAAATTGGACACTCTCTTTAACTCCTTCTGCTGCATTGCTATCGACTCCCCTTCCCTCTTCCACCACTGTGAACTCTATCACTCTCTAACCTTCCTTCCACTATCTCACAGACACATCTCTCACTGTGCCAAACTAACCTCCAAATTCTGGTTCAGGGGCTCTCCTCCTATCTCTCATCCTCTCTCTCTCCACTACACCTCCCCCCAACCATTCTGTCAGATCAAATGACACCCACACCTTGATGGTCCCTTGCCGCTCTACCCTCATTGGTCAGGCTGGTTTCACCCACCATTTCCCTAAAATCAGGAATTCCTTCTCCCCTGAAATACAACACTCCTCCTCCAACTACTCTCTTACCTCTTCCCTACACAATTACCTTTCCCTCAGCTGTTCCTGCTTTAACCCACCTTAATACCTATCCCCAATTTCTGCCTTCCTACCATGAGCCCCCTGGCAGAGTTTTCAATATCCTGAAGGGGGAAATCAGGAAATAGCTACCCCTTCTCCTCATATTCAGTTCTTGCCTCTCCCTCTCTTCTCCACCTGCCCCTCTGGATCATCAGTGTGCACAACCTAACCCCATCCTTTTTACTCCAACAGCACTTACATACTACTTCGAGCCTGCTCCTGGTACACTCATGCACTATAAATGGTTCTATCACATTATTACTGTTTTGTACATTCATATGTTCTTTTGTATGATTTTGGACATGTATTGTATTGGAAGCCAAAAAGAGTGCCTTCAGGCAGTACAAAAAGACACAGGCAGAAGAGGAGAGGGAGAAGTACCAGGAGAAGCAAAGGGAGGCAGGGAGGTCAGTCGGGGAAGCCAAAGCTCAGACAGAAGAACACATTGCAAAATCAGTGGGTAGAGGGGACAAAACCTTTTACAGGTACATAAGTGAAAAAAGAAAGGCAAAGGGAAGGATAGTGAGATTGAAGGGGGAGGATGGGGCCGCGTGGAGGATGACAACAGTAAAGCTGACATATTGAACAGGTATTTCTGCTCAGTCTTTACTGAGGAAGAGGAGGGTAATGGGTCTGAAGGGAGTACAAGGGGTGAAAATGGTGCAGAAATGGACACAAGTCCCTTTACACGAGAAAGGGTCCTGAAGGAACTGGAAGTAATAAGAGTTGATAAAGCAATGGGGCCAGATGGGGTGCACCCCAGGGTCCTTAAAGAACTAAGAGAGTTGGTGGCTGAACCTCTGACTATCCTGTTCAGCTGATCACTGGAAACAGGGGAGGTACCCAAAGACTGGAGGACAGCAGATGTAGTCCCCTTATACAAAAGTGGGAACAAAGAGGAAGCAGGGAACTACAGACCAGTCAGCCTTACCTTGATAGTGGGGAAGATCATGGAAGCACTACTGAAGGAGAGATTGGTGGAACATCTGGTTGTCAATGGACTACAAGACCCAAGGCAGCATGGTTTCACCAGGGGAAGGTCATGTCAGACCATCCTCATTGAATTTTTTGACTGGGCAACTAGGGAAGTGGATCTGGGAGGGCAGTGGACATGGCCCATCTGGACTTCAGCAAGGCCTTTGACACTTTGCCACACAGAAGACTATTACACAAACTGGGGAATATGGGTGTGGGCAGGACAGTAGTGTGGTGGGTAGGTAACTGGCTGGGCAGCAGGACACAGAGGGTGGTGGTAAATGGCTGTCACTCTACAGAGGGAAGAGTGACCAGTGGAGTACCATGGGTATCAGTGCTAGGACTGGCCCTATTCAACATCTTCATCAGTGACATTGTGCAGGACCTAGAAGGTACAATGTAAATGTTCGCTGATGACACAAAGCTCTGTAACAGAGTAGACACACCAGAGGGTGTAGACAGAATTAGAAGGGACCTGCAGAAACTTGAAGAATGGTCAGGGGTTTGGCAGTTGAAATTCAATGCTAAGAAATGCAAGATAATGCATATAGGGCACAAAAACCCTGGCACAATATATCAGTTGGGGGTGAGGATATAGCATGCACCAAGCAGGAAAGGGATCTTGGGGTTATCATCTCTGATGACCTCAAGGTAGGGAAACAGTGTGACAAGGCAGCAGGAAAAGCAAATAGGATGCTGGGATGCATAGGCAGGGGCATCACCAGCAGGAAAAGGGAGGTCATAATTCCACTATACAAGAGACTAGTGAGGCCCCACCTGGAGTACAGTGTACAGTTTTATAGACCTTGCCTATGTAAGGACATAGACAGGGTAGAGAAGGTTCAGAGGAGGGCAACAAAGATGGTACATGGATTGCATCACAAGTCCTATGAGGACAAGTTGAAGAAATTGAATATGTACTCCCTGGAGGAGAGGAGAGAAGGGACATGATAGAGACATACAAGTATCTTACAGGGAGGAACAGGGTGCAGGAATATACTATTTTTAAGTGAAAAAGATGTTCCAGGACTAGAGGGCATGGGATGAAGTTGGAAGGAGTACGAGTCAGAGGAAACGTGAGGAAGAATTTCTTCACAGAACAGGTGGTGGATAAGTGGAACACCCTGCCAGAGGAAGTGGCAGGGGCTGAAACAATCACAGGATTTAAGAATGCATGGGATAGACATAAAGGAATTCTGGAGGTCAGGGGTAAGGGGCAACAGACTTCTAGGAAAACATAAACTGAGCTTACAAGCTCAAATGGGCCAACTGGGTGTGCCATAGGCCCTTATCTGCCGACAATGTCTATGTATCTATGTATTGTAATTTACCCAATGTTCCACTACTGTTAATTGTACAATATTTTGTGTTCCAACTGTTGCACAATCTTACGATGTTGTATTGTTTGTACTACCTGTCACAAATGCACTCAGCAGGTCAAGGTCCTCTGCTCCCACAGTGCCAGGCTCAGAGCACAAGAGTGTGAACAGATAACAGACAGGATAACCCTACTGTCTGAGTGTGGGTCCAAATCACCTTTAGTCTCAAGTTCTGGGGGAATTCAAACTGTGAACCTTATGCTAGTGTTCCCAATGTACAGGCGCAGATACATACCCTCTTCGTGGATTGCGGTACAATCTTTTGCAAGCGGCTCCAAGCCAGGCTTCCGAAACAAACCCTTAAAACTCTATAAAAGACCTTAGTTATAGTCTTACCTTTTCCCAGTTTAGTAACACCATCAAGCTTTTGAACAGTTGTCAAACTTAACCATCTATACATCACATGCAAAAAAAGAACTTGCAAACACCCAGGCAGTCTTTTGAATAAACGGTTTTCTAAAAATGGATAAAAATATGAAAACTGTAAACACAAAACACTATATCAAAGAGCGTACAATCACATAAAGAAAAACAAGGAAAACTACAAACAAACTCCAACCAAAGTACATTTAGATCTTTTCTGTCTAATGTATTACCTCTAAGTGCTTATCAGAGCTGTGTCTTTTCACAGTCCCAAGATGGTATATGACAACCCAGTTCAGAGACAGTATTCAGTTTAAAACTCTGTGTCTCCACACCCCTTCTATGAGTCATCAAGCTCCTCCTTTTTAGAATAAAAAAAATACAAACATGATTTCCTGTCAGGAGATATTTTAAATAATGTGACTTCAGCAAAAATGATTTTCCCAAATTATGACAGTCTTTAATCAAGCCTTTCCTTTGAACTGGAGGCTGGTTTCTTATTTTCCCAAGGAACATCAAAGGTTTTTACAACTCTGCCATATGTCACTTAGGTGCAAATATAGCCAACAGGAATCAACTAAGTTATGTCCTGTCCTGTAATAAAATGCATATTTAGATTCCCAACTTCAGAGGCAGGAGGTCACAAAAAGGCCATAAAATACAACTTCTCAAGAAAGTTAATTACATTAAAGAGATCTCCTGGTCAGTTCCTGTAACTGAAAGCTGGGGGGGAGGCACCCATGGCACAGCTGCCCTATGTGAGACAATCACATACTATATTTTTATATTACAAATATCATAGAACAATCATAACCAGCTGGCCAAGCATCACACTACCCACATACTATTGTAACTGATCATCTTTCGCAACCCTATGTAACCCCTCCCCCAAGGCTGCACCGTGAGAAAGCAACTTGTTGTTCAGTGTGCCCTCCTGGTGAAACATTTCAATGAAATAAATAAATGTATGTTTCAAAATCTACAGGTAAAGAGCAAGTATGATGTGCTCTGTAAAATTGTCCTGTCAAGGTATTGTTAATCAGAGATCAGGATGGAAGTTGTCTGCTTGAAGTATAGTATTTTTTTTTTAAGGTTGACTGCCTTTCTGGTGCAATTGCCCCAGTCTGTAATTATTTGGCTCCCACTTGCTTCAAAAGAGTGATGTGTGTGTGTGTTAATATATGATGCATGCATCATTTATTTACCATAAAGCAGTGTCCTGTATTATGTTTAATAACTGCTGCCATGACAACAAGACCACATGTGAAAATGGTAAGTAATGATGTTAATAAAATCAGCTACTGTTAAACAAACAAAACAAACAAACCAAAATTACTTGTTGAGAAATGTATGCCATTCAGCAGTGCAAGACTAACATATAAATAATGTACAACAGTCTGTGTTGATGTAATGGTATGTATATGACAATACTGTACTATGTACAGTATTAATTTATATCAAAAGGAAATTATTGTTAGCATCTGCAACACAGAGTCCCAGAAGCTCATCCAGTAATGGTAGGGCACATTACATTGAGGTTTCCAACTAATTCTAGCTCACAATATCTGCCATAAAGGTAAACAGCTGATCCACACTCCTGCTTTGGTAAAATAGAATAGTACCAAGCCGAAAAGATGGAAAATATTTAATGATATATGATGTAGGTCCTTGGGGATAGCTTGGACGGTGCTCCCATGGCAGTCTCCCCCAAGTGGCTGCTGGGGTGTCTGGGATTTGGGTTGTGAGACCAAGGAGACACCCTGGGGGAAAATAGGAAGCTGAACAGGGATTGCCATGTCTAGTTCCCATACCCAAGGGCCCCACCTTAGAGTGTGGGCAGATAGCTGGTCCAGTTGCCCCACCTCATCCTACTCAGGATATGTTGTGCAATGTCAGGTTGATGAGGAACAAGACTTCCATAATGATGGACTTGATATCCTTGGTTGACCTGGCTTGCATCATGGAGACCAGACTGGATGAAACTGCGCTCTATTTTGGAGGCAGCATTGCCAGCTGGTTAATCTGTGATACACAGCCCAAGGAATGATCACAGAGGTGTGGGCATGGCCATTTGTTTTAAATCTAGCCTGAACCTCATAGTACTATCTGAAGGTCCTACACAGTCTTTTGAATGTGTGACCACCCCAGGTGGTGTTGGTGCAGACTTCAGGGTCCACTTGCTCTATCATCTCCCAGGAATAGATGGGGAGTTTTTATGGGAGATCAAGGAGCTCATTGCTGGCCTAGTATTGGAGTCCCCCAAGTGGTTGATTCTGGCGGACTTCAATGCTTGGGTCAATGGTGGGCTCTTGAAATTTGGAAGTTACCTCCTTGGGAGCATGGAGGCAGTGGGCCTGCCACAAAAGATAACAACAGTAACACTCTCAGGTGGACACACGCTGGATCTGTTTTTTTCTTCTGGTTTACATATGATTGTCCTCAGTGTAGATCCAGTGGTTTGGTTGGATCATAGCACTGTGGTGTTCACATTTAGGGTCCCCTCCAGATGGCCCTGCCCCTGTGTAGATGATCCGGTACTGACCGTTAAGAGGAGTGTCCTCAGTGGACTTGTTGACAGTACTGGACCTATTAGGTTTTGGGGCAGCTTGTGTGATTGGGTCAGAGGAGGCAGTGGTGGCCTATAATGGGGCTGTAGGTGTGGCCTTTGACTCAATAGCACCTTTGCATGGCCAGCCCCTGTCTGCTCATCGGAGACCTCCTTGGTATGATGAGGATCTCCAAGGTTTAAAGACCAGGGAACGGAGGTTAGAGAGGTGTTGAAGGAGATCTGGCTTGATGGAGGACAAATTGGCCCTGAAGTCGCATTATGCTGACAATCGGGGGCAATCTCCTGAATGAAAGTGTAATTTCTTTCTAGATAGATTGCTGTGGTGAGAAAAGACCAGCTCAGCTCTTCTGCACAGTGGCTGGGCTTTTATATCCAGCCTGTCTACATGCTGGGAGTGCAGGTTTTAGAACTAGGTGTGAGGAGTTGGCTCTGTTTTTCACTGACAAGGTGTCCTCTGTCAGGGCTGAGGTCTCATCGAGCATCTCTTGAAAGGGATGCAGGATCCAGCCTGAGTCATGCCAGAACACTCTTCCTGTCTGGGATGAGTTTGAGATGATTGGGGTTGGGGAAGTGGTGGAGATAATCTCAAAGCTGTGGCCTACACAGTATGATTTAGACCCAAGTCCAACCCACCTTTTTGGTTGGGTTTTGGATCTGATTGGACCTGTGGTTGCTGAGGTCATCTGGAGTTCATTGAGGAGTGGGATCTTCCCTCTGGCACTGAAAGAGGCCTTGGCTAGATCCCTTTTGAAAAAGCCCTCTCTGGACCCGGGCTACCTCAGCAACTACAGACCAGTCTCGAACCTCCCATTTTTTAGGGAAGGTTATAAAAAAAGGTGGTGGCCAGGCAGCTTGAGACACATCTTGCTGTTTCCTCTGCCTATAATCCTTTCCAGTCTGGGTTCTGGGTGCGGCATAGTAAGGAGACTGCCTTGGTGAGGGCATTAAGTGTTCTCCTGATGGTGAGAGACAGGAGGGACCATACCATTTTGGTCCTTCTGGACCTCTCTGCAGTGTTTGACACCATGGATCATGAGGTGTTACTTGACCACCTGCTGTTCTGGTGTGGCCTGTCTGGTTATGTCATCAACATGTTCAGATCATACCTGACAGACAGAATACAAAGGGTGACAATGGGAATTGCCTCATCTAACCCGAAGCCTCTTTGCTGTGGTGCTCTGCAGAGTTTGGTCTAGTCACCTTTACTGTTCACTGTGTACATGCTGCCATTGGGGAACATTATCAGGTGGTACGGACTGGGATTTCATAGCTATGCAGATGATACCCATCTGTACTTGTCCTGTGTGCCCAATATCCAGGTACCTTGTTGATGACTCACAGTTGGCTTAAACTTAGCCCAGACAAGACTGAGGTATTGGTTGTGGATCTAGGTCATTGGAGTGGAGGGGGCATGTGGAGTTACCCCATCCACCTAGTGTTGGGGTGTGCCCCAAGCCCCCTCTAGAAAGGTGAAGAACTTGGGAGTGATCCTGGATGATGGCCTGACCCTTGATGCTCAGGTGTCAGCCATAGTGAGAAGTGGGTTTTATCATCTCATGAATATCACCCAAATTCGAGCCCTGATCCCACCTGAAGACCTGATCACACTGGTGCATGCTTTCGTCACTTCCAGGTTCGGCTACTGTAATGCCCTATACCTAGGGTTATCTGGGGGCAACCTCTACAGGCTGCAGCTGGTGCAGAACATGGTGGCGAGATTGTTGATGGGGGTGAAAAGGTGTGAGCATATCACTCTGGTCCTCCGCAGACTGCACTGGCTGCTGGTCGGGTGGAGGGTTGTCTTCAAGATAGTGCTGTTGACCTATAAGACTCTGCATGAAAGGAGTCTTGTCTATCTGCAAGATGTCCTTGTCCCCTACTGTAAGGGCTGGGCCCTCCATTCTGCCAGGAGAGGCCTCCTGGGAGTTCTCACAGCTAGGTTGTGGCATTCTGGGGATAGAGCATTCTCAGTGGCTGCATCTACCTTGTGGAACTCCTTGCTTGGTTATTTAAAGGAGGCTTCCTTGGTGGAAGCCTTCAAAAATGGCATTAAAACATATTTGTTCCAGCAAGCATTTCATTGATTATGTTTTAAAATTATTTGGATTTATGGGATATATAGATAATTGTATGCTGCCAGTTATATTTTTTATATGTATATTTGTGCTTGATTTTAAATGTATGTCTTATATTGTACAGTGCCCAGAGTCTCTGGAAATGGGTACTTTAGAAATAAAATATCTATCTCTCTACCTATGTATCTACAAATGATCATTATCTAGTTATGTTCAGAGATCATGTTTAAGCTTCAAAAACCATCATTGTGATCATCATTAACAATAATTAACCATCAGCATTAAATGGCCACCAATCAAAAAACATAAATTTATGTAGATGGTGATTATGATCAATGATGATCATATATTACCATGAATTTTCATGATTGCCCATGGTCAAGATTACAGATATAAATTCAAAAATTCAATTTATCTTTTCGCTATACTTTTGGAATGTATCTTGTATTTAGACATCTTCACTGGAATGATCAGTTGTGATACCTTTTCTCTAGGTGCCCACTGCTTTCAATTATGCTTACTCTGATACCTCACATCTTACTAGAGTTAGAAAGGCTCATATTGGTTTATACTGTATATCCCCATTAAGTGGTTCCTTTTATGGTTGTGGTGAGTTCCTAAAAGTACTTAGTTTGTGCTCTAAACCTTTCCTAATAGTCTGCAAACAAATACAGTCAATGCAAAATTATTTTAAAAATACAAATTACAATTGTTTTGTTCCATAAACTATGCTTCTGAAATAAGTAAATTAGGTATGCAAATGTGTATCCTATACCAGATATTGCATGGACTCTTCTTAATGGTATTAGAACTTGACTTCACATGCTTTGCATTATAATTCATATTTAATGTGTCTTTGCTGATATGTGACATTCATATTTTCATAATTAACAGATAAAACTTTAAGTATTATATCTGAGACTTGCAATCTTATAACACTGAACTAATATAATCATCAATGATCATCACTTGATCATCCACTCATCATCAACAACCATCATGATGATTTGAGCTTACAAACACATCAATAATCATCAGTTGGTGATTTAAAAGTTTATGTTTGATCAAATTGTGATCTAGACGATGATGATCTTAGATCATGCTCTCCTTTGATGATCTTAGGAGTTAGGGACACTCTCCAAGCTGACTTTGCACAATTAGAAAATAATCTAATTAATGCAAAGCTGCTCCTAAATGCCAAGAAAATGAAAGCCATGATTCTCTCCCCATGTACTTCCCCCACTGCTACTCCTGTCTTACCTAAAAACTTTATTATTACCTCCCTAGGAGAACAGTTGGAAATCATTTCAAAGTTCAAATATCTTGGCTTCTGGCTCAATAACAAGCTCTCCTTCATTGATCATCTTGTTGACCTGTCCAAGAGACTAAAAGCCAGGCTAGGCTTTTTCTTCCGCAACAGGTCCTTCTTTCCCACGGACATAAGAACCAGGCTGGTACAGGCCTCATTCCTCCCCCTTCTTGATTACGGTGATATAATCTACAACACTTCCGCACTTACCAACCTTCATAAGCTAGACATTCTCTACCACTGTGCTCTTTGTTTCATCACAAACTCCCAGCCCCAAGCCCATCACTGTGATCTATATGCCACAGTTGACTGGTCCTCACTGACCATTAGATGGACACTCCATGTTGGTATCTGAACTCTAAAACTGCTTCTGAATACACTTCTGCAATACCTAACCTCCCTAGTACACATATCTTGCAGTGTCTACTGCCTCAGGAAGTCTGACTTTCTCCTCCTCGATGTACCCAGGACCCATACCTCCTTTGGCAAATGCACTATCTCATGCTTCATGCCAACTATTAGGAATTGGTTACAATCCTCACTGAAATTATCCTGTATTGTCCCTGTTAACTTTTTCAAAAGGATAGCTATTGATAAAATTAAAGACACTTGTAGCTGCCATTAAACTTGTCACCTTCATCGTGGTTCCCATGCAGCTACCACATGGTACCATAGGTTCTCGCTCTCTATATCATCAGTGTTACTTTGCATCATGAACATTTTGTACCCGGTGGAACTCTTTATGTATGCCATGTATTGTTATGTAATTTTCTTTATGTATTGTATACTTGTCTGTATACCTGTCCCAGGACCTCCTTGTGAATGAGCTTTCTCAATGGAGATTTCCTGAAATAAACTTGAACTTGAATTTATGGTAAAATTTGATGATTAATAATAATCACTCGTGACTGACCTTCAAAAATCATGACTGATGATTTACCAGTTCACCTGGGTCTTACCAGAGCATTGCTGTGACATCCCAATCAGTTTATTCTGTAGCTGTAAAAAACTGTTATCAACACTCTTGAAATGGTTTGGTTCTGGCCACCTCCTTGCTGGCGGCCTCAGTTGAAGGAAGGAACCTAATGAATATTTCTGTTCCCAGCTAGATACACAAGAATCAGATGAGTGTACAATACTATTCTTCTGAGAGTTTGTAAAAGCCTCGGCAGTAATCAGCAGTGTCTCTCACAATATGAATGAAGCCACAGAAAGCCTAATTTATTTACTTACTTATTTATTTATTCAGTCTTTGATTACAATACCTTTGAGTGGGGGACCACTTTTTTACAAAGGTTCCATGTCGTAAAGGGTAGGTATACATACATTGTGGGTTTAGGAGTATCTAACTAGGTGAGTAAACATAGACAAAAATACATTGTAAATAGGAAACAGAGATGGTTTTAACACTAGGATAATTCAGGTAATAGTAGCAGCCTAGGTGGCATTGTCAGGTAAAAGACGGTAAGCAACTATCCAGAAAGGAGAGAAGGGGCACTGGGGGAGGTGGGGGGATGATGACTATTTAGGGGGAGGTGGGAGAGGAGAGTGTAGGGTATTGCTGGGCAAAAAATGGAGACAATTCAGGGTAGAAGGACAAAGTAGGACAAAACTAGAAATGTGTAACTTATTCAAGTCACCAGTTAATAAAACAAACTGAGTGTCCCACTCATTAAGACTGGCCAATGGCTGCATGAGTTAGCTATTCCATTAACTAGATAAACACCTTCTTCAGAGCCATTTGTCTTTTTGGCAGACTTTGTTTGCTTGAACTTACTGCTAGCATTTGACTGTTTTCTGTGTGACGTTAACATAGTAGTAATCCAAATAAAGAAAAACAAATCTAACATATACTTTTTCAAAGGAAATGTCTGTATTCTTGGAGCATTTAAAGTAATGTTTCAGCTCACTGCAAAATACAGTAATTACAGTTGGCATTAGTAGAACTCAAATCCCACATTACCACCCAAAAATGGATTTTGAATATTCCACTCTTTATTACTAATATCAGTTGTGGAAAACAATGTTATTTGCTTCTTAAACATCTTTGTTTCTGTTGTTTTTCCTGCCATGAATGCATCATTTGTTTATGATAAAGCAGGTACAACTGTTACAAGTAAGTCAGCAGAGCTACAAAATAATTGTTGGGTAATACCAGTTTAAAATTAGAAACCCACTGGGTTTCGTTATACACAATACTGCAAGTTATCTTTACTAAGCTTCTAGTTATAATATGGTAATTTATAATACAATACCTTTTTTGGATTACTTTGGTAGTTTCAGCTGTTTCCCTGGGATGTTCATCAATGAATCCACCACTTTGCTGCACAGGGGCGAATCTCATCTGCAATCCCACTGGTAGCCTATGCAGCTGTCATACATCCTGTACTCTGTTTAATAACTGCTGCCATGACTATAAGGCCACATGTCAAAATGGTAAGTAATGATGTTATTAAAGACAACTATTATTAAACAAAAAAAAACACAAAACAAATTACTTGTTGAGAAATGTATGCCATGCAGCAGTTCAAGACTAACATATAAATAATGTACAACGGTTTCGGTCAATGTAATGATATGTATATGACTATACTGCACTATGTACAGAATTAATTTATATTAAAATGAACTTATTGTTAGCATCGGCAACACTGAGTCCCAGAAGCTCAGCCAATAATGGTAGGGCACATTACCTTGAGGTTTCCAATTAATTCTAGCTCACAATGTCTGCCAAAAAGTCAAGCAGCTGGTCAGCACTCCTGGTATGGTAAAATAGAACAGTTTTACCAGAACATTGCTGTGACATCCTAATCAATTTATTCTGTAGCTGTAGAACACTACTACCGGTACTCTTAAAATGGTCTGGTTCCAGTCACCTCCATGCTGGCAGCCTCAGTTTGAGGATGGGGCCTAATGAATATTTTTGTTCTCAGCTAGATTCACAAGAAGCAGATGCATGCATAATACAATATTTCTGAGGGTTTGCAAAAAATGTCAGCAGTAGTCCGTAGTCTCTCTCACAATATGCATGATACTTTTTTATCGTAAAATATTTTATTGAGATTTTGCAAAACAGAACATACACGTACACTGGAGTTAACCACTCTAAAAGTCAACAGTCCTGATATACTGTAACATTGACTATGTTCACTTCCTAATTGCATTAACAGGCTCTTGAAGGTGTATTTGTCCTGGTAAGTACGATAACTGAATAACTGTTGTCAACAAAGAGAACACAAGGGTATGGGCCCCATCCAAAACCTGGGTTAGGGTCTTATCTTAATAACAAATGCATAACACACAAACTCAGTGCACTTCCCAGTCGGTCAAGTGGTCTGGGGTGTAGGGTTAAGCTCCTTCAAGTATAACTTCTAGGAGTCCCTTTCAGGCTAATGTACAGTGCTCACAGTTTCTTGGTTTCATGATAAACATTTGACCTTGTCTCCTTCCTGGGACATCATGGTCCTAGGGGGCCACGATGTACCTTAAGAGGCTTGGGGCCCTGCATGGGAATAGAGTGTTGATCTGTTCATAGAGGAGGGTTGCCAGGTGATGGTGTGAGGGTACAGCAGATATGGTACCTCAAGTCATGTCCCCATTTCTTGTCATATATCTTCATCTGGTTCTTGCTGGTGTATGCGAGTCACTCGAACACTGCTACCTTGGCTAATGCTGTGTGCCATGTGAGAAGTGATGGGGTGCTGCCTGGTGCCATCTTACCAAAATTGTCTGTTTAGCTTCTAGTAGTGCAACTAGTAGCCATTTCCTTAACTGGGTCTGGCAGCTTAAGGTGGTGGAAATTTCTCAGAGGAGGACAAGGGCTGGTGTGGGGGGACCGGGGTGTGGAGTATCCTGGTGCAGTCCTGTAACATCCCTGTCCAGAGAAGCCCCAGAATGGGGAAATCCCATAAAATGTGATAGTTGTCTGAGGGGCCTGATATCTCCAACATTGGGAGTGTGGGATGATTCCCATCTTCTGCAAAAAATCTGGGGGTCTTGTATCATCTTAACAGGCTCTTGAGCTGAATCATCTGACTCCCAGAGTTTCTGTAGGCCAGGTGCTCTCCTTTAAGGTACTCCTCCCCTTTCCCTATTGGAATATCCACCTGGAGTTCCTGTGCCCATTGAAGCCTGCACCTTTCTGCGGTGTCTGGTGGTGTGTCCCTTAAATGACAGTAGAGTTTCCCTGCCACACCATTGGTCTTACCAGCCTTATGTGTGGCGGCCAGCCAATCCCATTTCTTCCCAGGGTGTTGTATGTCTCTGGTTTCATGGATCACATCCCTAATCTGGAGAAATTTCCAGAAGTTCAACTAAGGCAGAAGGTACTGGTGCTGCATTTACTGAAATGACTTCATGTCCTCCATATTTGGGATTAGGAGTTCCCCCACCATAAGGATACCTTTCTCCTGCCAGGATTTCCACATGATGGTCCACCCTCCTATGCAGAGGGAGGTGTTGTCCCATAATGGGAGATACCTACCTGGTGGGCCCCAGGAGGACTCTGAGCATTGTGAGATGTGCATGCATGTGTGCCATGCCTCTCTGGTCTCTAATGATTGGGTGGGTGTCTCCCTGACAGCTTTTCTCTTATTGTAGCAAGTTCCCCAGCCAGGGTGTATTAGCTGTGGCAGTTTCCATTTCCACTTACCTCAAGGTCTCCAAAGTTGTCAGGAGGGACCATCTGAACACCTGCACTACCCTATATGCCAGAACATACCCCTGCAACCAGGGGAGGCCTAGATCTCCCCTGGACTAGTGGGTCCTCAGCTTTGCTGTGCTGAAATGCAGCATTTTCCCTTTGCACAGAAATCTTGCAGTCAGCCTATCCACTGTCTGGTGGATTCTTGGGGGATTGCTATTGGCAGATTTCCAAACAAGTAAGTTAGCTTGGGTAGAATAAACATGCATACTGCATCTACCTTGCCCTTCAGGAACAGGTGCAGCTTCAGCCATCTTTGTGTCTCTGCTCTGATAGAGGCTATAATGGGTGTGTAGTTGGTTTCTACCATGTTTCCTCATTGTGTCGTAATGTTGATACCCAAGTAACTAAAACCTTGGTGTGCCCATACCACAGATACCCCTTTTAAACTATCTGTGGAGCAAGCCAGATAAAGTGGGGATAGCATAGTCTTTCTGTTGTTCATGTATAGCCCTGAGATGTTTGTATATTCCTGAAGAGTCTGCAGTACATGGGGAAGGGGAAGGGGAATTCTGAGGGGTTCGATAGGTTAAGCAGCAAATCATCTGCACATATGTTTACTAATTAATGTTTTCCTGCTAATTCGATGCCCTGGATACCTGGTGTGTTCAACAGCCTTCTGTTTAGTGGGTCAATGGCTATTATAAAGAGTAGAGAGGACAAGGGACAGCCTTGTCTCATCCCCCATTGTAGTTCAAATGGAGCCAATATGGTTTTGATAGTAAGCACCATCACAGTGGGTATAGTGCATAACGTGGTGATCCATGCTCTAAAGAAGATGTCAAAGCTGTAGGCCTCCAATGTGTGGTGTAGGTAGTTCCATTACACAGAGTCAAATGCCTTGCAGAAGTCTACTGCTAGTGCAGCCATGGGGGTATTCATTCGAGAGGCTAGCCATTTCAGGTTCAGGACTCTGCGATTATTGTCCTCTCCCATCTTCCCCTTGCTGAAGCCCACCTGTGAGGTGTGAATCAGGGAAGGTAGTACCTTTTCCAACCTGTTGGCTAAGGACTTCACTGGTATATTGTTATCCACTGAAATTAATAAGATGGGCCTAAAGTTGGCACAGTCCAAGGGATCTGCTGATTTTTGGGGCAAAATCACGATTATTGTCTCCTTCATAGTGGGGGGGGGAGGATCCCATTGTCTTTTGCCTCCTCTAGTGCTGCCATACATGGTTGCAGTATCTGTTTCCCCCCAACAGTTGAGGTAGCTCTGTTGAGAGGCCATCAGCCCTTGGCGCCTTGGCCTTGGAGAGTTGCCAAATTGCCGTTCTTAGCTAGGGTATGGTAGGCAGCCTCTCTAGCTCCCCTGCTACCTCTGGCTCCAATGTGTGGTGGGGTGTCAAGTCCAGAAACGCCTGAATAGATGTCTTGTGACCCAGGGTGCTGGAATGCACCTAAGAGGAGTATAGCACTTCATAGAATAGATGCATAGTCTCATGTATTTATTTGGGCAGTGTTGCTACCGTCCCATTTGCTGCCCTAAGGCCATGTATTTGGGAGATAGATTTTGCTTGCCAAAGATTACTCCATCATTTTCTCTCCCTTGTCCCCCAACTCCCAGAATCTATGTTTGGCCCTCAGCAGCTGCCATTCTGCTTTACTTTGTAGCAGAATGTTGATGCTGTATTTCAGCCCTACAATCTGTGCAAGGAGCTCTACGTTAGGGTAACTGCATTGTTTGAATTGGGATTTTAGGACACCTAGCTGGTTCTGCAGTGACTTCATCTCTTTCCTTCTCTCCCTATTTTATCTGGCTGTGTGGGATATGATACACCGTCTCGGGAATGCTTTATAGGCTTCTCACACTGTGCTTGCCCTGACATCCCCGCCAGAGTTGTATTCAAAAAACATTCTAGAGTCTGCTCTGACCCATTTCCAGAATTCCAAGTCCTGCAGGATTAGGGGGTTACACCTCCATCTGGGTAATCTGCAGCTTGAGCCTACTGGTAGGTAGGAGAGACTGATTGGGGCATGATCCAACATGACCATGGACTCTATTCTGGTGTCATAAATACCTTGACCTGCTAGTCTATCAGTTATCCAGAATCAATAAGGCTGTGAGTGTCATGAATGTGGGAGTAGAAGGTATAGTCTCTACCAGCTTGGGTTGTCCTGATGCCATGGGTCTGCCATTCCCATTTTTCCATCAAGACACCAAGGGTCTGTTTTGCCATGGGATGGATAGCTGGGGATGGACTTGTTGAGAAACATGTCCAAGACCAAGTTAAAGTCCGCCATGATGACTGGGCAGGATTCATCTCTCCTTCACTTCTGCTATGGCCTGACTAATACATGAAAATGCTTGGTCTTTCTCATTGGGGGCATACACGTTAACTAATATGACCTTCCCCCCAGTGTTTGTGACTCAGACCAAAACCCATCACCTCTGTTTTTCCACCCTTTTCCATTCCTCTACCCAGCCGCTTGCCCTATGTGTCAGGATAGCTACCCCTCTGGATTTTGTTGTGGGTGAGCTGCTTATCACTTTTCCCACCCAGCCCTTCCGTAACCATTGTACTGACCTGGCCATAAGATGCATTTCCTGGAGTAGTGCTATGTCTGTCGTAAGGGTTTTTAAATGATTAAGCACTTTAGCTCTTTTGACTGGGTGGTTAAGCCCCTTTACATTTCAGGAGCTGAGTTTTCCCCTCCTTCATGGTATTGGAGAATGTCCAGCAGTCAAACCCTCCCTTCCCACTTACCTCCTGGGTCTGTGAGTAGTGCTGTCTCCGAAGCTGGTTAAGCTGAAAATCACCTTGGGATAGAAGGGATCTAAGTCATTCGTGGTCATGGGATCAGTTCTTGTCTGCCTAATTCTTCACCCACTGGGGTGATATTGTCATGAAAAGAAGCAATAAACAGACAATATGTGAGGCAAATTAAAAATACACTTATAGTAAATTAGCAATGCTTTGTAATGTGGACTAACTCCAGTGGTTCTACCCTTGGGGCCTCCTGTGCACACTGTGTAGTATGCACCTAGTCTAGATTGTGTACTAGAACAGAGTCTTGGTAAGAACTTTATGAGATCTGTGGATCCATTAAAATACCAAATGGAGAGTGAGTCTTGTGAGGTTAAGCCAGGTGCCTCACTGCTACACCTCCTTGCTGTCTTCCGGCAGAGTGGCTGTGACCGAGTCTCAGCGCATTCTGTGCAGCTCCCTTGTGTAGGGGAACTTGGAAATGGTGACTCCGAAAGGCTAGTTTGTGACCGTGGTGCTACAGTCTGTGGCCCTATGGCCTGGAATTGATATTTAATGCTGTACCGGTGCAAAGGATTCCAGGGCCTGTGCCTGATAATGTGCTGCTCAAACTTATATGCGCTGGATGAAGGGAGTCAGAGGGTTCCTAAAAATTGCTCTCTGCCCTAGCCAACTTGTGCAAGTTCTCCCATTTCCTCCCTGTCATTATCCTGTCCTCTGGTGGGATACTAGTTCATCCACTCTGAGGTTGAGAGCTTGTCCCCTTCCCTGTGCCTTGGTAGGAGCCATCACCCCATCCATGAACGGAAAGGGGGATGGCAGGGTACAGTTAGGGACTTGGCATCAAGGGGTGTGGGTGGAAAGGTGTCTTATGCCAGATATGCCCCATGTCCATAACTCAGTGCAGTTGGTAGCCTAGTTTATCCTGGTTGTGTGTCCTGGGAGGTTACTAATATCCAATTACCCCAACCCCCACATCATGCCATTTCTATGGCTCCAGCATGGTAAAGTCACTAAGGGATACCTGGGTAACTGGAGAGTTTCCTTTGGGCAGAGAGGGTCTGCTTGGACAGCGTTATGATGGCTATGCTGGCTGCCTCTCATCCCTATATTCAGCCACATGGTGCTTTTTCCACTCCTCATGTCGCCCCCCCCAATTCCAGATGAGCCTCCCCTGGATGAGAGGAGCATGGCATTGGTTCACACATTCTCTGTGCCCCTGTCTGGGAATCTCCCATCAGAATCCGCTCTATGGCTTAATCCTCAGCTGCATGCCTGTACCCCCCTTCCCTAGCTCATCAGCTAACCTTAACCCTCATCCCCCATTTAACCTGCAGTGCTACAGGCTGAGCAGAACTACACTTAGATCTCACCTTAGACAGAGAAAAAGGAGAAATGGTAACAAAAGAAATAAAAAGAACTTTCCATCTATTTTGAGTAAACCAGTATACTCACCGCAATATTGAGGTATAACCAGGTGGTGGGTTTACTCATGGATATGTCCTAGATTCATCCTTTGTTGGCTGCTACAACCTCAGCAAAGGAACATGAGCCTGGGTGGACTTCATGCTGTGGTGATTCTATGCTGTCAATAAATTTCTCTTCCTCCACTCTGTCGGCCCAATTGGAAGGTCCTGTAGCTAGGTCTATGCAGTTTGAAAGGCCAGCTGCTGCTGCTGCTTCGGTGTTGTCCTCACTGCTGGAGGAGTCCTCTCTGGAGATCTTTGCTGGTTGGGTTAGCATGCTGGATATGGAGTTGTGGTGTGCTCTACCCATGTGGCTCCTTGACTGGTGCCTGGCATCTGGGTCTTCAGTCCTGCCAACAGCTCTGAGCTCCGCAGTGGTTCCACTGATGTAGTAGGGATTCCTGCTTATGTGCTGTGAGGGGCTTTTTATAGGTACCGACACTGGTCGTGCTGACACCATCTTCTCTGCAGTGGACCCTGCCCGTTTGGGTTCCTCTGGATCTTTACTGCTGATGGTCTGGTTCCCTTTGTTTAGCAGGTGGGGCCTCGGTTCCCAGATCTTCCTGGGAGCTGTAGTGTGTATATTATTCTGAGGCCAGTACTTGGTCAGCCAGTCTATGGTCTCCTGGGGATTAGACCCGGTGAAGTCCTGTCCATCCTTTGTCACCCAGGGATCTGACTGCCCTCTAAATCTGTACTTTATGCCATTTTCCAGGAGCTTGATTGTCAGTCTCCCAAATGCCTTCCTGCACATGGCCAAGTCATTGAAGAAGTCTATATATTGAGATGCGAGCTCCTTTCCACTGGAGTTCCCCTAAGTCCTTGGCCACATTCAATATTTTCTCCTTCATAGAGTACCTAAGGAGTTATGCAATAATGGGTCTTGGAAAGTTGTTCGCTTCCTGTGCCAGGCTCCTTGTCCTGTGGGCCCTCTCCACCTCCATAGGGCACCTCCACCTCGGACCCAGAAGTCTGGGTAGAAATTCATTTAAAAACACCTCACTGTTTTGTTCCTGTAAACCTTTAGAGATGCCAAGAATCCTCAGGTTGTTACGGCATCCCAATTCTCCTGGTCCTCATCCCTCATCCAGAGTTTTTATAAGCATAGCTTGTGGTCTTCTAGTCGGTGTATTATAGTGTGCTGGTGGTGTTCCAGATCACCTGCCCTGTTTTATCCTGGAGTTTTGGCACATCCTCCGAATTGTTGGCTAGGGCAATTTTGACTTCCGTCATGCTGGAGTTTCTAGCATCCTAATGATGTAGTCCAGGGCGGATGCCATCTGTATGGCTGTGGGCTCAGGAGAGGGGTTCTCCATGATGGCCTCATGAGACATCTCTACCTCTTGCTGAAAGTCCACTGAAGGTAAGCAAATGTATTGTCCAGCAGCCATAGGGTGCAGTATCTATGCCCGGTAAGTGGGCTAATGGACTGTGCAGATGGACTGTTCAGTCGGTAGCTGATTGCTGCTTTGTTGGTCAGGAGCAGGCAGCACTGTGGAGCATTAGCTTAACTTTGTGAGGTTTAGCCATGGGGGAGGGGTTCATGCCTCATGTAGAACCACTGCACCATTATCCGGTTAAGATGTTCATTGCCGCACACCTTTCGACTTGTAAAGTGCCCACTGTCATGATGTATATGCTAGGTATACCCCTGGATTCCAGATTCACCCTTCGGTGACATGATAGCCATTTGGTTTAAGTTTAGGAGCTTATACAGGAAGGAGCTCTACGTTCAAGCAACCATCTTAGTCGATCACTAGACCAGCCCCCCAATATATACTTTTAAAAAGAAAATGTCTGTATTCTTGGAGCAATTAAAGTAATGTTCCTGCTTACTGAAAAATACAGTAATTACATTTGCCACTAGCAGATCAGAAATTCCACATTGCACCCCCCCCCAATTAATTCTGAATAATACACTCTTTGTTATAAATGTCAGTTGTGGAAAACAAGGTTATTGCTTCATAAACGTCTTTTGTTTCTGCTGCTTTTCCTTCCCTGAATGCATCTTTTATTTACCATAAAGCAGGTACAACTGTTGCAAATGATTCAGCAGAGACACAAAATAATTGTTGGCTAATACCAGTTTAAAATGAGAAAACCACTGGGTTTCATCGAACACAATACTGCAAGATATCTTTACTAAGCTTCTAGTTATAATGTGGTGATTTTTAATATGTTACCCTTTTTTTTGGATTACTTTGGTAGTTTCAGCTGTTTCCCCAGGATGTTCATTGATGAATCCACCACTTTGCTGCACAGGGTCAAACCTCATCTGCAATCCCACTGATAGCCTATGCAGCTGTCATACTTCTTGTATTTTGTTTAATAACTGTTGCCATGACTACAAGGACACGTGTCAAAATGGTAAGTAATGATGTTATTAAAGCCAATGATTATTAAAGAAACAAAAAAAACACAAAACAAAATTACTTGTTGAGAAATGTATGCCATGCGGCAGTGCAATACTAACTGTAAATAATTTACAACAGTTTATGCTGATGTGATAGTATGTACATGACTATTCTATACTATGTACAGTATTAATTTATATCAAAAGGAACTTATTGTTAGCATCTGCAACAGAGAGTCCCAGAAGCTCAGCCAGTATCAGTAGGGCACATTACCTTGAAGTTTCCAATTAATTCTAGCTCACAATGTCTACCAAAAAGGCAAGCAGCTGGTCAGCACTCCTGATATGGTAAAATAGAGCAGTCTTACCAGAACATTGCTTTGACATCCCAATTAATTTATTCTGTAGCTGTAAAACACTATTACCAGCACTCTTGAAATGGTTTGATTCTAGTTACCGACATGCTGGCAGCCTCAGTGTGAGAATGAGGCCTAATGAATATTTTTATTCCCAGCTAGATACACAAGAATCAGAGGCATGCATAATACAATACTTCTGAGGGTTTGTAACAAACCTCATCAGTAGTTAGCAACATCTCTCACGTTATGCATGAAGCCAGGGTAAAGCTTAAAGGGGAAGTAAACATTGCAGGAGTTACTCAATTTGTGCAAACCAATAAAAATATCTTCCAAATGAGATATTGGGTTTACATGTAGGTGTCAGGAGTCCTGAGATATGAATACTTAAATGATCTGTAAACCAGAACAATGAAATGAAATGAAACACTATTTATATGGTGCCTTTCTTAAAACCAAGGTACTTTACAATAATTTAAAAACAATAAATAAGTACTAGTCCATAAATAATCTATAAATCTATAAATCTGAGCTCCAAATCACAATCATTAATTAAAATTAATCTTCCACCATAAATAGGTCTTTAGGGCCTTTTTAAACTCCTCCACAGTCGCACACTGACAAAGCAGATGGGGTAGAGAATTCCAGAGGGTCGGAGTAGCAAACATAAAAGCACGAGCACCTGATGATTTTAAAGAGACCCTCGGAATCTCTAGCAACCCCTCTTCCGCCGAGCGGAGAGATCACCTAGGGCAGTAGGGAACCAAAAGCTCTTTCAAGTAGTCCAGACCCAGTCCATGTAGGGCTTTGTAGGTCAAAAGACCAACTTTAAAGGTGATCTGCTGCTGAATTGTCAGCCAGTGCAGATGGCGTAGTTCCAGCGAAATATGACAGGCACTGGACGTACCCGTCAATAACTGGGCCACAGCGTTTTGCACCAGCTGCAAGTGGTGGATATCAACCCCAGGAAGCCCTAGATTAATGGAGTTGCAATAATCAAGGTGTGAGGTCACAAAAGTGTGGACCAATGTGGGGAGGTCAGCGGTCGGAACAAGGTGCTTAATCCTGGTGATGTTCCTAAGATGGTAAAAGGAAAGTCTGACAACTGCCGACACCTGCAAATGCAGTGTCAGTTTGTTGTCAAAAATCACCCCCAGGTTCCGCACCCATTCAGAGTTAGGGAGTGGGATACCTCCCAGAAATAAACTGGAGGATAAACCAGCTGCTATCCCCTCTACCCTATGACCTGGGTGCACAACCATTACCTCCGTTTTCTCTGAGTTCAACTTCAGCCATTTTGAACTGCTCCAGCCTTGGCTTTCGGTGAGGCAGCTATTAATGACCGAGAGAGCACTATCCTGACTGATGCAAAAGACAGGTAGAGCTGGATATCATCTGCATAGCAGTGAAACTTCAGCCCATACCTTCTTACAATGTCTCCATGGGGCAGCATATACACTGCGAACAACATGGGGGACAACACCAAGCCCTGGGGAACCCCACATGACAGAGAGAGAGAGTAGGCAGGAAGAATTAAATCTGGACACCACTCTCTGAGTTCTGTCAGTGAGGAAAGATCTAAACCAGCTGAGGACTGTCCCTGACAGACCACAAATAAACTCCAGGCACGTGAGAAGCACCCCATGGTCCACAGTGTCAAAGACTGATGAGAGATCAAGAAAAACGAGAATGGAACGATTCTTCTGATCTCTAGCCATCAGGAGATCATTGCGCACCCAAACCAGCATTGTCTCAGTACTATACCTCTTTTGAAAACCAGACTGGAGGGGTTCATAGATGTCATGGATGGTTAGATGGTCCTCCAATTGTGCAGTCACTATTTTCTCAATAATCTTCCCAGTAAAGGGAAGATTAGAGATCGGTCTGTAGTTAGCATGGCAGTCGGGGTCCAAGGAAGCTTTCTTCAGGAGGGGTGTCACCACCACCTCCTTCAGGGAGCTAGGAAGCTCACCCATATCCAAAGAGCACCAAACTATCCATGCTAGAACTGGGCCAATACTATCAAGACAACCCTTTATCAGGGAAGTCAGGCCCGGATCTAAACTACAACACGTAGGGTGCATACTATGGACAATCCTCATGACATCGATGAACTCAGGCCAGTCGAAGAAACTCCAGGAGAGACCAGAGGGAGCAACCAAATGCCAAGCAAAGGTTTCTTCCACAGAGGGAGCAGGTTGGAGCGCTGCCCTGATGTCGGCCACCTTATCTGAAAAGAAGCGAGCGAGATCATCACACTCTATTTGTGAAAAAGCTCTTCGAACCTGGAGACAGGCTGGGTTGCACAGTCTCTCAACAGTTCAAAAAGCTGAGCTGGTCAGTTCTGAGAAGCCGCAATCTCTCTGGACAGGAATTCTGCCTTCTTATGAGAGATTGTGGAGTGATAGAGTTGGTAATGTTCCATCAATCTAAGATGGTCAGCATCAAGGACAGTTCTCCGCCAACAACACTCTAATCTTCGTCCTTGTTGCCGCATCACCCTCAAGGTCCCATCAAACCATGGAGACCAAGATCAAAGGGGGAGAGGACAAACATGGACAGGAGCAATTTGATCAAGATCCAAGGAGATGGCCCTATTATAGGCCAGAACCAGGGCATCAGGATCACTGCTCACTTCAGAAAACTCCAATAGGTTAAGCATCACTGCCAGGCCCGCAGAGCCAATATCTCATAAAGAGTGTTACTTAACCATCTACACAGGGGTAGGCCTACAAGGGGGGTGCAAAAACTGAAGCCCACAGTGTAGTAATCCTACCAACTGACGGCTTCCACCCCTACGTCAGTGGCCTCAATCCCCAGGAGGAAAACTAAGTTCAAGGAGTGACCACTCTTATGCGTGGCAGAAGCAACCACTTGTGTGAGACCCAAAGATGTCATTAATCGGAGGAAGTGTTGTTCAAACTGCAAATGTTCATCATCAATCGAGGCTATAAAGTCACCCAGGACCATCAGCCTGGGAGACTCAAATGCCATGCCAATGATGAAGTCTGCTACTTCCTGTAGAAAATCTTTCTCATCCCCTGGTGGACGGTAGATGAGAATGATTCTCCAACCCACACCTGCCACTATGGTGCACTCAAATGACTCAGCTTCCTCACCTGGTACATCTGTGAGTCCCAGTTTGGTCTTGAAACAGATCGCAACCCCCCGCCATGGTCCAACCTCGGGCGATGTAAAACTGAGTACCCAGCTGGAACTGCTTCCTCCAAAACTGGACCAGCATTACCATCCAGCCAGGTCTCGGTAATGCAAGTCAGATCCACAGACTCCACAAGATCTGCAATAACTGCAGTCTTGTTCCTAATGGATCTGGCATTGCACAACACCACTCGGGTTGGACGGGCCACTGGAGTGGAACAGACCACTTGCCCAGTACCATTAATAGTAGTGGTGCCCTTGGGTATGGGAACTAGACAAGGATAACATCGCTGTAGAATCCATTTTGCCCCAGGGTGTCTTTTGGTCCCTACAATCCCAATCCGATATTCCCGCTCATTCGGCCTCCAACAAGGCAGCAGCCATTTCATTGAATCATGAGGAATCATACTAGGAATCATACTAGGAAAGATAGATACACAAAAGGCCGAGGCCCATAAGTGTGTATCTCCGGCCATACCGGCACATCAGCCCTTATTTAATAGGTATTGTTCTAATTTGTTTTTGAAATCTGTATTGTTTAACAAATACACTACTGTATCAGGTAGGGAATTCCATAATGGAATTATTCTTTGTGTATACAAGAAATGTCTTTTATTATTTTTAGGATACGTCAAAGACAATTGGTACTTATGACTTCTAAGGTTTTGCTCCCATTGGCCATAATTCATTCCCAACTGTGCCATACGTGTGTTATCAGTGGACAATTTATACACCAGAAGGAGGTCCCCTCTCATTTTTCATTGTTCCAGGGAGTACAGATTTAGTTCCTTGAGTCTTACTTCGTATTCCTTGTTATACATATTTATAATCATTTTGGTCGCTCTCCTCTGGACCTCTCCAACCTATCTATATCCCTCCTCATATAGGGACTTCACAAGGGGAAACAGTAGTCCAAGTGTGGTGTTATATATGCTTTGTACAAAGGCAATATACACCACCTATCTCTTGAGGTGAGGCTTTTTTTTATGTATCCCAAAATTCTATTTGTTTTGCTAATAGCAAGATTACAATGGTCGTGAAAAGATAAGTCATGGGAGATTAAAGTACTCAAATTATTATGTAATGTGACTGATAAAAGGGCTTGTTTATTTAATGAGAACTGATAATGATTATTACATGAGCCTAAATGCATTTGAACTCATTTGCTGATATTGAAGGACATTTGGTTTTGTTTAGCCCAGTTTTCTAATGTTATAAGATCATTTATAAGTATAGATCTGTCCTCTTCTGTTTTTACTTTGACTGCTAATTTTGCAACATCAGCAAATTTGATGATAAAACTATTTATGTTCTCAGTCATGTCAGAGATAAAAACTGAAAACAATGTTGGACCCAACACAGACCCCTGTGGCTTTCCATTACTCACAGGACAAGACTCTGATGTATAACCCCTGATAGACACACTCTGGATTCGATTGTGTAGCCAATCTTCCACCCAATTGACAATCGTATTATTTATTTTGTATTTTCTCATTTTTGTTGCTACGATATCGTGTGGTACTTTATCGAAGGCTTTACAGAAACCCAAAAAATAATGTCTACAGGGTTATAATATTCCATCATTTTGCTAATATAGTCATAAAACACCAGATTTCCAGATAAACAGGACCTATTTTTTTAAAGCCATGCTGAGTATGTTCTGGAAGTTCCTTTTTTTCTAGATCTGATTCTAGTTTGGTTTTAAGCAGGGATTCAAAAATCTTCCCCAGGATACTACTCAAGCTGATAGGCCTATAGTTTGAAATCTTCTCATGTTTTCCTTTTTTATATACTGGAGTCACAACTGCAATTTTCCAATCAGTTTGTATAATACATGATTGCAATGCTTTGTGAAAGATCTGAAGTAGTGGTTCTACTAACCAGTCTTTTAGTTCTTTCAATAATCTAGGATGTAGTCTATCAGACCCTGGTGATTTATTAATATTGATTGAATTTAATTTGTCTAGTATCTCCTCCCTAGAAAATTCAAATAAACCTTCTGTTATGTTTTTAGGTGAATGAATACTAGTATCAGGTTTTTGATGGGAAACGGTACTGAAATATTTATTGAATTCTGATGCCATGTCCTTTGATGTAGTTATTTCCTCATTATTAACTATAAGAGGTCCAATTCTCCTGGGTGTTGTTTTTTTATTATTTACTTAAGAGTAAAAGCTTTTGCCGCCATCTTTAAAGTATGCTAACTGGTGTTCTAATCTGTCTTTCTCCATTTTAAATGTATTTTTACATTCTCTCCTAATCTTTTTTTAAAATTCCATTTATTATAATCAGTACTATCCTTCTTTATTATTCTATAAGCCCTTTTCTTAAGTCTAATGAGTCTCTGTGTTTTAGTAGTTAGCCATGGAGGTATCCTTCCCTTTTTATTATATATTATTTTATTAGGTACAAGAGTGTCTTCCAGCTCCAAGAGTTTTACTTTTATCCTATCCCATAGCTCCGATGGGGAGGGGAACCCATAATTCCAATTCCAGGTATATAATTTTTTCTTAAGTGCAATAAAATTAGCTCTATTATAATTTTTAAAAATATTTTACCCAAATCTCTTTTTATACAGATATTGGTATCAAATGTTATGACCATATGGTCACTATTTTGAATGGGGGTAGTAACATTTATATTAGTTATTTTTTCAGAAATATCTGTCAAATGTAAATCCAAGATATTCATATTTGTTTTTTTTTTATTAACTGATACAATCCATTTTGGAGGCATGTGTCTAAAAAATAATTGTCTTGATTGTTAGTACTGCTGGCTTCATTCCAATTTATAATTGAGAGGTTGAAATCTCCCAACAGTGTAATTTCTTTATAATGTGATTTACTGTTAATAGAATTTAGAATATCCTGGTGTAAGGTCAGTGTGGCATCAGGGGACCTATAACAAAGCCCTATCAATAATTTGGTTTGATTTCCTCTAAGGATTTTGATCCAAATCAATTCAGTGTTTGTATTATTCTTCAAATCTGAAATTGTTTTATATTTTATACTATCTTTTATGAAAAAAGCAACCCCCCTCTCTCTTTCTTATTCTATTTTTACAGTAGATTGTACAACCTGGTATGTTACTGTTCCACGCTGACGATTCAGTCCACCAGGTTTCAGTTATAGTAGCTATATCTATTTTATCCCTATTAAGTAATATTTGCAGTTCATCAAGTTTGGTATTGTATAAACTCCTGGCATTTGTAATAAGAAATGATAATCCATATTGATTTATATTTGATTCATTTTTTACTGTAGAATTATTTGTAATCCTTTGGTTATTTACCAAAATATCCTTATTGTTTCCATTTTTTTTCCATACACCTAGATAATTCCCATTGCCCCTCAGTCATCAGTTTTTTTTGTTTGATTTTGATTTAGAGTGTTATAAAAAATATAACCAAGATGTATTGAACCCTGTCTACTCTGGTGCAGTCCATCGCGTGCGAAGAAGTTGGGGTTGTTATCAAAAATCTCCCACATCTTTATACATGTTATTTTGTTTGTCAGACTCCATCTGTGTAACCAGTCATTGACGTTTCTAATATTTTTTGTTCTTGTGAGACTTGCCCTTGGTACAGGTAGAATTTCGGAAATTATAGGGGTAGCATTCAGCTCCTGAATTATTTTTTTTGCACTTTTCATATAGTTTATTATGTCTTCCACCTTTTGTTTTCCAAATTCATTTGTACCCACATGTAATAGAACAGTTTTTAGTTTTGTAATATTTTGTATTATCCCTGGCAGAAGTTGTGTAATATCCTTGATAGTTGCTCCTCTATAGCTGCAACTTGTGATATTTTCTTTGTTTCCCCTTGTTGAATATCTGTCAGTGTATTTTGTGATAGAATCCCCCCAAATAAAAATTTGTTCCTGTTCTTTTGTTGTAAGGGTTGAGTGGTTTATAGGACTATCTATAGGAATATTTGGGTCTGATTCTCCTGTATTCATATTTATAAGTTCTCCTTGGTTCTCTATGCTAGTGACAGGTTCTGAGGTGGGGTGTAACTGTTCTATTGCCTCTACTACTGGGTGCTTGGGATTTATATCTTGTAGCATAAGAAGTAAATCTTGATCAACAGGGGGCTCTATTGCTGGTGGGGGGGAGATAGATGTACTTGCTACCAATGGCCCTTCATCATCTGTTAGCTCGACAAGGGGGTCGATGCTATTATGCAATGTAAAGGTGAAAGCCTCTGCTTTTCTCCCCTTTTTAATTTCTTTTGTAGGTCTTTTAAATTGTACTTCAAACCAATCATTATTTTCACCATCTTGGACTCCCCTGTTCTCTTTATATTGCATGTAGGTTTAAGAATTTGGTCTGCCTTCAGGCTAGGTCTGTTTTCACATAAGGCTTGTTTTTTTTCAAATTGTAATATTGGTATTAAAGGGCTTTCTGGTGAAATTACACTTGTACTTCCACTATCTGTCGCTATTTTTTCCATTAGGCCTTGTTGACTAATTTCAAGCACTTTGAGCCTTGTATTAAACAATGGGATTTCAATCTGCATCTTGTTGTTCTGTTTACATTTTAAACAGATAAAAGAGGTATCAATTACTGGCATCTCTGAGAATAAATACATGTCACAAGACAAGCATTGCACACCAGTTTTTCTCTTTACAAGATCTGAAAATTCCATTTTTAATAAATTAGATAACAACAGCTTAGCACTATTAAGGTACCACAGTGGATTACTCAAAGTTTCCAGTTTAGATCTTTGCTACTTCACACTCTTCCCCTCACATAACACACATAACATGCACCAACGTAAGTGTCTCTGCGTGCATTTCCATGCATCCCGATGTGCACCCTGCCCGCACTTGTCCTGCTCGCAGCAGGGCTCTGTTAAATAAGAGAAATGACCCGGAAGTAGTGCTAGGGGTCAGAGCACCCTTGCAGAGACAAACTGCCTGTTTTGTGAGTAAAATTTAAAATGAAATGTCTACAAGACACTGATGAACTAAAACACCTTAGCAAGGTCTCAGAAACAAAATAAAAAGTGCTCTCCACAGTTGTGTAGTTTTCTATTAAGCTTGAAAGACTACGCGGCTCTCTACCAACAGACCAACAGTGATGTCACTGAGGGGCAAGCTGTAAATAACAACATGCAGCTTGCCCTTCAGTGACATCACTTTCTGTTTTAATATGGCTGCTGCCTTTTTTTGATTTGCATATTAATGAGATAGTCATATCTCAGGACTCCTGACACCTACAAGGAAGTCCAGTGCCTCATTTGAAATACGTTTTTATGGGCTTTCACAATTTAAGTGACCCATGCAATGTTTACTTCCCCTTTAATAAATCCACAAAACAGCGTAATGTGTAACTTCTTCAAGTCACCAGTCAATAAAACAAACCAAGTGTCCCACTCATTGAGACTGGGAAATGGAAATGGCTGTGTTAATCTGTTTATGTTTCAACATCAAGAAAAACACCTTCTTCAGAGCCATTTTTTTTTTGGCAGACATTGTTTGCTTGAACTTACTGATAGCATTTGATTGTTTTCTGTGTGAAGTTTACAGAGTAGTAATCTCATTGAAGAAAAGAAAAATCTGATATATACTTTAAAAAAAATGTCTGCATTCTAAGAGCATTTAAAGTAATATTCCAGCTTACTGCAAATTACAGTAATTACAGTTGGCATTAGCACATTTCAAATCCAACATCCCCACCCCCACCCATAAAAAAATGATTCTGAATAATCTACTCTTTGTTACAATTGTCAGTTGTGGAAAACAAGATTATTTGCTTCTTAAACATCTTTTGTTTCTGTTCCTATTCCTGCCCTGAATGCATCATTTATTTACCATAAAGGAGGTACAACTGTTGCAAATGAATCAGCAAAGACACAAAATAATTATTGGCTAATACCAGTTTAAAATTAGAAAACCACTGGGTTTCATCATACACAATACTGCAAGATATTTTTACTAAGCTTCTAGTTATAAAATGATAATTTATAATATGTGACCTTTTTCTGGATTACTTTGGTAGTTTCAGTTGTTTCCCTGGGATGTTCATCAATGAACCCCCCACTTTGCTGCACAGGGGCGAACCTCATCTGCAATCTCACTGGTAGTCTATGCAGCTGTCATAAGTCCTGTACTCTGTTTAATAACTGCTGCCATGACTACAAGACAACATGTCAAAATGGTATGTAATGATGTTATTAAAGCCAAATATTATTAAACAAACAAACAAAAAAAAATTACTTGTTGAGAAATGTATGCCATGCAGCAGTGCAAGACTAACATGGAAATAACGTACAACATTTTGTATTGATGTAATATATGTAGAGTACCAAATAAAGTTTCCAGCACACACAAACCTCTAAAATGGGATGCATCCAATAAGATTCAAGTCATGGATTCAAAATTCATCCATATTTTGATAAGTTTAAAAACTTCCAAGTTAAAAACAGGCATGACAGTATGTCTAACTTGTTTTGGATGATCACATCCTTCAGCAGAGACTAGTGATCATCTGAAACAAGTTAGATGTAATATACCTGTTTTGAGCTTGGAAGTTTTTAAACTTATTAAAATATGGATGAATTTTGAATCTATGACTTGAATCTTGTTGGATGCATCCCATTTTTGAGGTTTGTGTGTGCTGGAAACTTTTTTTAGTACTCTAGGCTTGTAGTTTCTAAGCACCACATCCCAGTACACACTCATTTGGACAAAATGTAATAATATGTATATGACTATACTGTACTATGTACATAATTAATCTATATCAAACAGACCTCACTGTTAGAATCTGCAACACAGAGTCCCAGAAGTTCACACAGTAATGTTAGGGCACATTACCTTGAGGTTTCCAATTAATTCTAGCTCACAATGTCTGCCAAAAAGGCAAACAGCTGGTCAGCACTCCCGGTATGGTAAAATTGAACAGTTTTACCAGAACATTGCTGTGACATCCCAATCAGTTTATTCTGTAGCTGTAAAACACTATTAACAGCACTCTTGAAATGGTTTGGTTCTAGTCACCTCCATGCTGGTGGCCTCAGTTTGAAGAGGGAGCCTAATGAATATTTTTGTTCCCAACTAGATACACAAGAATCAGATGAGTGCACAATACAGTACTTCTGAGGGTTTGTAGAAAACCTCAGCAGTAGTCAGCAGACTCTCTCACAATATGTATGAAGACATGGCAAAAGCCTATTAAATCTGTAAAACAGGTAATGTGTAACTTCTTCAAGTCACCACTCAATAAAACAAACTGAATGTCCCACTCATTGACACTGGCCATTGGAAATGGCTGTGTGAGGCAACTTATGTTTCATCATCATGAAAAACACCTTCTTCAGAGCTGTTTGTGTTTTTGGCAGACATTGTTTGCTTGAACTTACTGCTAGCATTTGATTGTTTTCTGTGTGAAGTTTACAGAGTAGTAATCTCATTCAAGAAAAGAAAAATCTAATATATACTTTTTAAAAGAAAATGTCTGTATTCTTGGAGCATTTAAAGCAATGTTTCAGCTTACTGCAAAGAACAGTAATTGTAGTTGGCATTAGTAGATCTCCAATCCCCCACCCCCCAAAAAAAAGAAACTGATTCTGAAGAATCCACTCTTTGCTACAATTGTCAATTATGGAAAACAAGATTATTTGCTTCGTAAACATCTTTTGTTTCTGCTGCTTTTCCTGCCCTGAATGCATCTTTTATTTACCATAAAGCAGGTACAACTGTTGCAAATGAGTCAGCAGAGACACAAATTAATTGTTGGCTAATACCGGTTTTAAATTAGAAAACCCCTGGGTTTCATCATACACAATACTGCAAAATATCTTTACTAAGCTTTTTTTTATTATATGATAATTTATAATACAATACCTTTTTTGGATTACTTTGGTAGTTTCAGCTGTTTCCCCAGGATGTCCATCGATGAATCCACCACTTTGCTGCACAGGGGCGAATCTCATCTGCAATCCCACTGGTAGTCTATGCAGCTGTCACAAGTCTTGTACTCTATTTAATGATTGCTGCCATGACTACAAGGCGACATGTCAAAATGGTAAGCAGTGATGTTATTAAAGCCAACAATTATTAAACAAACAAAAAAAAACACAAAACAAAATCACATGTTGAGAAATGTATGCCATGCAGTACTGCAAGACTAACATATTAAAAATGTACATTTTGTATTGATGTAATACCATGTATATGACTATATTGTACTATGTACAGTATTACTTTATATCAAAAGGAACTTATTGTTAGCATCCACAACTCAGAGAACCAGAAGCTCAGCCAACTATGATTGAGCACATTACCTTGAGATTTCCAATTAATTCTAGATCACAATGTCTGCCAAAAAGGCAATCAGCTGGTCATCACTCCTCATATGTAAAATAGAGTAGTCTTACCAGAACATTGCTGTGACATCCCAATCCGTTTATTTTGTAGCTGTAAAACACTATTACCAGCAGTGCCATCATTTCACCAAAACCATAGGGGTTACAAGATCAAAAATGTAAACTATAGGCTGAGGGTCTGGGAGCTGCCTATGCCCCAAGGAAAAATTTGTAATTTGGTGCATTCTGGTGCATTTTGGAAGTAATTTTAAACAGAATTTGCTACCCTGTTACTCCCAACCCATGTTCAATATTTTGCACCTTAGCACCCCCTCACAGTAGTATGTTGCCCAAACCACCCTCCCATAGCTAAGCCAAATGCTCCAGTACATTGTCCCCAGCCCTCCACAAGTGCAGCAGGCTGTACCGTAGCTTCCCTCCTTAGAATCCTCAACCTTCCCCAACCACATCATCCATAGCCTTGGGGTCTGCTCTTCTTTTTATTGCCAATGCCATTCCAAGGTAACCCTTGCTTTTGCATATTTTTGGGGTCATTGCTTATTCTTGGTGAGTTCTTATGTAGGAACACATTGTTAGGAAATAAGGCTAAAATTGGCAAGTTCCTACAGAAATACTGTAAATGATAATTAACACCTATTAGTAAATATTATGACATTCATTTAATTTAAAAGTACATTTTAATCATATCACAGTGAACAACAGAAAAAAGTACTAGTCCAAGGGGAAATTAATGTTCTCAAATACCAGGTTAATGCTTTATAAAATAAATATCTCGGTTAGTAACACACTCTTTTCAACCATCAGGCCTGCAACCTGTGAATGTTTTATGTCATACAGACTGTGGGAGCTCCCCAAAGGGACTTTAGGTATACTGGTGCACCAGAGCAGGTGGGAGGGGAGATACAGTATTTGAGACTGTGCTGAGATTTATTACTTGGAGGGTGGTGGGATCTGAACCTGTATTTGTCTGGAATTATTTCATTATATGCATTACCCCATTTTCCCCTTCTACCTCCCTGTTTTTGTACTTTTCCCCTAGTGAACATCATCACTGTTTGCATTGTGAAATTTGTGCCCTACTGCATTTTGTACAGTGCATATTGTTTGGGGAATACTTCACACAGTTACTGTTTATCTGCTGCAGGTGGTGTGGGTTGTATTATTATTTTCTGTATGGATAGCACCCTGAAGTTGGAAGTATCACATTAGCTGGATGCACTGTGCTATTCAAATCTACACATATCAAATCTCTGAAACCTTGGATAAACCCACAAAGGCACTCGCCATACCAAAACATCCACCAGGCTGTGCCTGTCTTCAGAGGCAGGGGTTACTGATGGTAAGGATAAACTCAATAATGCAGAACTGTGTAAAACACCTAGCAGTTTGGTGTCAATTCCTGGGCATATAATTACTGTTTACATTCGTCCATATCTTCTTTTGTTAAGAAGGCTAAAGGACGTTGAAACATTTCTCTTTTCGAGGTCACAAATAACATAGCATTAGTAATCCTTTTGCTTTCTCCACTCCATGGAGATAACTTTACACAGTATTTAAGTTATGTGTCTGCCGTGTCTCTAATTTGAAAAAAAAAAATAGTGCTATAGAGATTGGTAAAATAAATAGCATGAGAACGTTGGCGTCTCAATAACTCTTTTAAGTTATGCTGGCCCTAGCACCATATCTCTATGTTAAAGTAACTTGGAATAATCCATGGTGTTCATCATTTACTCAGGCTAGTGGTTATTTCTGGCATGATTCGGATTATTCAGATTAAATTATCGGATATCTGGTTCACACCCAATCAAATGATTGATTGATTATCTGGGATTGTCTTTCCTAATACAGATAACTAAGTGAAGTGATTCAGATCTCTGGTTTATTATTACATTTTATTTACCTAGGATAGCCCAGCTGATATGCAATAACTTGACTTCAGTAAGATCTTTACTTTGCCCATGTTCTGCAGTTTGATTTAAAGCAATGAATGATTCAGGTCATTACATGATTTGCTTGGGGCCACACACCTTGCAATTAACCCTGAGAGTATTTAAATTTAGGTATCCTGATTCCCAAGACTGCTCTATCACTAGACCACACTGCCTAATCACTTCTACTAATTGTATTAGCATGTTTAAAACAGTCCTATTTACTTAAGATAAATCTTTTTTTTCTGTTCCATTTAGGAATCCTTTCAGGCAGAGGTGTTCAAATCAAAACTTTTATTACTTTCCCAGCCATGACTGTAGCTGAATTTTCACTTACTCCTACTAATTACAATGAAATTAGCTCTGTTTTGGTACTTGCCCTTCAATGAATTTACTTGCCCCATACAGGGGGCAATGGGATTTGCACATACCTGCTTTCAGGTTGCCCATCCATCTGTTCTGTGGCCAGATTCTTTATTCTCTTGGAGTGTATGGCACACAAATTACCAGCTGCAAAACGGCTCCACAAAATGTTATAATAAAAATGCTATTTAAGTCTAAAAAACGTAATTTACATGTTTAACAGCTGCATTTGTGTTAAGCAACTTTCAGCCATTTTAGTGCTGCAGGGGTCAGAACTGCTGCAACATGGGAAATGTGTATGGCTACCTTTTTTTTTTTTTACTTAAACATGAGATAAGCCACAGTGCCAAATGATGATTGCATTTGATTTCACTGATGAGAAACTTTTTTAATTACAATTACAATAGACAGCTACTGTAAGACTGGAGTTACCAAAAGAGTAGTGCTTATCAGTAGATAGTCTTTTTAACAAGTTTAGGTCTGCCTCATAGTTCAAAATGTCTTCCTCAATACAGAATGCCTAATCTTCTCCAAGAAAGATGTGCTAGTAGGTTTTTATGGTTATTCCCTCACTACAGGCCTATTATAGAGGCTTGCACACAGCATTTTGTTGCCTAGTTCCCAATACTCACAACCAAGTAAAGTTCCAACTGGGCCAGATAACTTACTCTGAATCTTTTGTACTATGTGCAGTATGCTATCCTTGCTCCTCGCTAGAAAGTAACAGTGGGTCATATACTAATTCAGGAGATTGAGCAACAATTGGAGATGGACCCTGTGACTCACAGGGGCCAATGATAGTGGTGCTATACCGTAAAGTGCAACAAATAGTGGCAAAAAGCAAACAGCACAGTGACAGCATAAGGGCCCTGTTTTGGCATTGAATAATCAGGGTCAGATGCCCTCAATTATCCCTGGCCTTAGTCATCTTCACCTTCCACAGATGTCATGGTAGGCTGTCCAGCAGTTCCTCTGTCCACTGGGGTCAGGAACAGAGATTAGAAATAAGGAAGACACAGAAACAGGGTCTGAGAGGATCCAGAGCAACCTGCAATGAGTCAGCTCAGTCTGACTGAGGTCAGCACACAGAGAGTGTGACCAGTGCTGGGCAGTAGAGAGTATTGTATAATTTTTGGCCAGGGAAGACACACAGAACTGAGGCTTGTTTCTAAGTGCTTGCTGAGAGCAGAGATAAGATAAAGAAGCAGTACTACCTAACCAGGAAGTGATCCATTACCAGTGTTGTAGATCTATAGTAAATATGGCAGCTGAATATAGTACTGCTGCTTTCAATGTGGTGGGCGACAGAAATGTAAACAAAAACAAAGGATAACCGATCAAATTATGGGGTGATAATGCAATGCCAGTGGAAAGATTACCAGGTACTTGCTCAGTAGAGCATAAAGAAGAAACTGCCAAAAAAGAGCAGATATTTTTTACATAGTACTGCTGTTTTAACAGACTTGCTCATGGTCGTGTAGTATGCATGCTGAGGTATTCAAATGCGGTTTTCCAGATTTGTAGCTCGGTGTACATAACCTCTATGTGATACTGCCTCCCAGATAACCAGCATGGGCCACAGTTGATGCTTGCAGTGTGGTCACTCAGCCCATTTAATTGATCTGTCAGCTTGCTGAGTGACTGAATGGCACTAGTGGTGACTGGGCACAAATAAACTGAAAGGCTCACTCTCATGATCACAGGCTGGGGCAGGGGAGCTAGGAGTCAGGGTCCAGCAACAGCAGGTAGAAGGAGCAACAGTCACTCAGAAAATTTATAATTAATCCTCTTTATTGTCTTTACAAACATCCCAACCAGATGAACAGACAATGAAGTGTTAAACTGAAAGTGCAGAACAGAATCATATAAATCACAAAATTACTAACATCACACTTTCCGTTGAAACATGAAGAATGAAAAAAAGAAAAAACCTCCCACCCCCCTCACCTCCCCTTCCCCAAGGTTACAAACAAAAGAGAGCATCTTAATTATCCACCCAAAAGGATTTTAGAGCCAGGTTTCCAGACCATAAGGAGTGCGTAAGGAGCTCCAGGGCGATACATAAAACTTTGCCTGCCCCGTATATATATGCGTATATGTTTCTCCAACTGCAGTGCTAAAGTACATTCACGGTACCACTCTTATCATAGCTGGGGTTTATCAGATGACCAGTGTCTTAAAATTAACAGTTTCGCCACAGCAGAAACAAGCGAGATTTGGGCCTTTCTAATCCTGGGAGTACCTGCTGGAAAGAGACATAGCAAACACGTCTCAGGGGTGAACATATTAGTTAAGCCAAGGATAGGGCCCAGGAGTTTATTAATGGCACTCCAAAAAACCCGTATCGCCAGACATGACCATAGCATATGATATAGGGTGCCATCCTCCTTCTTACATTTCCAGCAGAGAGGCGTAGCGTTTACCCCACGCCTACATAAGCGAGATGGAGTTAAATACAGATGATGCATTATGTTAAAATGCACCATCCTAAGTCTATCTTGTTTTATGCATTTATGCATTGTACTCCAGAGCTTTCCCCAGAAGGCAGGGGTGTCCGGGATACCCAACTCTCTTACCCAGTAGTAACAAACCCCAGAAGGGATCCTATGATCCCAATCCTGAAGTAGTTTGTAGACTTTGGAAACTGCATGCGGTTGAACAGCAACAGCTAAAAGGGCGTCAATATCTTTAAGCCCATAGTCAGCTGAGGGCATCGGGGGGAAAACCAGAGCTAAGGCCTTACTAAGTTGCAACCACTTAAAAAAATCTCGATCCGCAACTCCATGAAACCTCTTCAGGTGATCAAAGGGCCGTGGGCCACCATGCACCCAGAAGTCTGAGACTGTAAAGTGACTTATCTGGGGCCAAAAGGCCGTGGGTACAGTAGTACCCCCCACCTTAATTTGTGGATTTTCAAAAATAGGTTGGCTATCTGATAGGTACCATTTGGCCCCAAGATAGTATTGTAATTGATGAAATGCCTTTAACGACCATCCCATTGGATTGCACATTAACGGCTTAGGGGTGACTGATGGGGAACCAAATAACAAGGCCCTCAAGGAGCTCTTTCGGCTTCTTCGCCAGACAAAGCTCGATGTCTAGCCATAAGGGCAGATAAGCCAAGTGCCTACTCCAGTCACTCCAAAGGCTCAGTTTACAGACGTAGCAGCCGCAAATATAAAAAGAGAGGGAGCAGCTAACCCACCTTTAGCTTTGGAGCTGTCAGTTTAATATAAGATCTATGGATACCCTTCCCTGCCATAGAAAGGAGTTAAACATCTTCTGTAAATTAAAAAAACACTTTCTCGAAAGATACACCCCAAGCATACCCAGGGGGTATAATAATCTAGGCAGAATATTCATTTTTAAAAGGTTCAATCTACCCCACAGAGACAGGGAGAGCAATCGCCATCTATCCAAGTCTCCCGAAATAGTTTGAACTAGCTTACCAAGGTTGTTCCTAATCATCGTGCTCAGGTCCACGCTAATGTTGATACCCAGGAATGATAATGACTTGGCCTCCCAACAAAGACCAAAAGACAGCAAATCTGCTTTTATAACATTATGATTTAGCGGAAGAATCTTTGTCTTTACTCGATTTAATTTATAGTAGGATACCTTGGAGAAAAAATCTATTTCCTCCAAAATAGCTGGTATTGATATCCCCGGATTTTCAATGTGTAATAACACATCATCAGCATAAACCGAGTATGTGTAATTGGTTTCCCCCACCTGTATACCTTTAATGAGTGGATTTTCTGCCAATCTATGCAAGAATGGCTCTAGGTACAAGTTAAATAGCAATGGGGACAAGGGGCAACCTTGTCTCGTGCCTCGCTCTAACTTAATTACTGGTGACAATATCCCATTGCATTTAACTCTAGCAGAGGGAAAGGAATATAAGATTTTCACCCATCTCAAGAAAACCTCAGGTAGACCAAAGGCAGACAGGATGGCAAATAGGTAATCCCAGGACACTCTGTCAAATGCCTTTTCGGCATCTAACGAAACAAGTACTGCTGGGGTTTTGGACTCTTTGGCCTCCACAATAAGGTGTAATAATTTTCTTAGGTGATCTTGGGATGATCTCCCCCTCATAAAACCCACTTGTTCCCTGCTGACCAGCTTGTCCATAACTTTGGACAACCTGTTAGCAAGAATCTTCGCCAGAATTTTAACATCCGTATTTAGGAGAGATATAGGACAATAACTATCCATACTAAAGGGATCCTTCCCCGGCTTCAAAATTAATGAAATCATCACTTCTTGGAAACTTGGGTCAGATAGACCGTTGTCGAACCAATATTGGAAAACTTCCAATAAAATTGGGGATACTGTTGGGAGGCACACCTTATAAAAGTTGCTGGGGAACCCATCAGGTCCAGGGGACTTGTCTGAGGGCATCTGTTGAATAGCTTGGTGGATCTCGAGAGCCGAGATAGGGGCACTCAAAGAAACCATATCTCCCTCAGTTAGCTTTGGAAGAGTAACTGACTTCAGATACGAGATAATATCCACTGTTGAGGGTTTGGATTTGCGACCCACCATATATAACCTCTGAAAATACACCCCCAAAGGCCTTCGACATTTCCCCTGGGTCCATGCAGACCTGATCCCCCTGCCCTGTACGGATGCCCACAATGTAGTGAGCTGAGTCCAAATGACGTATTCGCATGGCGAGTAACTTCCCGGCTTTCTTCCCTATATCTAGGTATTGGAGCCTCATCCGCAAAAGGTCCAGCTCCGCCTGCTGTAATATTAGACCTGAGTATTGAGCCTGCAATTGATGTAGCCTTGCCCAATTTGCCTCAGGTGAAAGGCGGGATAGACCATTCTCTACCTGCCTGATCGATGTTAACAGGGAATCCAATTTCTCCCTCTGAGCACGTTTCTTTCTGGAGGCTATCTTAATCAGTTCTCCCCTTAAAGAGCATTTCAAGGCAGCCCAAATTAGGTCCCTCTGGTCTACTGAATCTTGGTTGTTTTCCAAGAAGCGCTTAATAAAATCTTCAATAACCCTCAAGGAGGATTCTTCCTTTAGCATTTGGCAATTTAGTCTCCATTGTGGAGAGCGTCTACACCCCAGGGTTGGTCTGTATACCACACTAACCGGCGCATGATCCGATATTACTCTAGCGAATATATCCGCCTGAATTATACCGGGCATCGCAGATGAGCTGACCAGAATGTAATCTATTCATGAGAAGGTCTTATGTACTGGTGAGAAAAAGGTGTATTGTCAGAATACAGATTAATTATGCGCCAGGCATCGCACAAGGTGGCCTTGTTAATGAGATCCTTCAAGGTTTTTGTGCTGGGGATAAGCCCCGCCTCTCTTTACATGACCTGTCTAGATCATTCTGAAGAACCAAATTCCAGTCTCCCCCCATTACCATAAGCTTTTCGGGATCGGATACTACCAGGCGCAACAAATTCATGAAAAAAGCTGGGGAGTCACCATTAGGGCCATATATAGAACCTAATAAAATTGGCTGTGATTCCAGCAAACCATGTACAATAACATATCTACCTTCAGGGTCCCAGATCTCATTCACCAGCTTAAAAGGAATGTTCCTAGCGATAAGGATGGCAACCCCCCCCCTTCGTGGATGTCCCTGCCCCAAAAACTTGTGCTACCCACGCCCTTCTGAAGTAATGAACGTCACTTCTTTTTAAGTGCGTCTCTTGGAGAAACACAATTTGCGCTCCCAGTTGACGGAGGTGTCTTAAAATAATTTGTCTCTTGACCCTATCCTTGGCTCCTTTAATGTTCCAGCTAATAAACTTACATAAGTTGCTCATTGAGCTCAACAATATGGTTAGGAAAAAGATGTATACAGAATGTCTCGCCAGCTGCCAAAACCATCCATTAGAATATTGCAAGCTCCTGACTCCAAACATCTATGTTAGGCTCAATCAAAATGTAACCTTGGTAACTCCGCCCCAGTATCCCGAACCCCCACATCCCTATAAAGCCCAACCCATCCCCTATAAAATATACCTCCACAAAATCCTCCCACCCCAAAACAGTGCACATACCCCAGTTCCAAGAAACTGTCCTCCTAAACATGCCACGCCACATGATTCACTTCCAAACAGCCCAATCTGCTCGACCCCAACCCCTGGAGATCCCCCTTCCGCCAATGAAACCTAGATCAATACAACTACTTCATGATATCCAACTAACCTCAATATAGGGCTCCTATGCCCTAACTATATAAGAAATGACCCCAGCGAGCTAGAACTGTCTACTGCCCAAATATTAACTTAAAACCAAAGCTGACCCTCTTCGGGTGGTCTTAATAGACCAATATTAAAATTAATTAATACTCAAGTAAGCATTGACTCTTTGTTTGTATGCATAAAAAAAAAAAAAAAGGGAAGGGAGAAGGGGTGGAAAGAGGGGGAGAGAGGGGATAAGGAGGGGAGAGAAGACCATCGCATTCAAGTCCTGCAGAAACGTCCCAACCGCATGAGGTCGCACACTGTGGAAAGTCAATTCGGAAAGTTCAAAATGAAGATCTACAGTTCTCCTCATTAACACCACCAGTAATAGGCATTCAGAAGTTGATGGATCCCAACGTCAGCTAGCGCCGGTCCCAAGTCTCCACTCACTCCACCTCCCCCGTGGGACAGGGTTAATGCTGCATAGTGCGTCTTCCTATAGGGTCCCACCCCAGAAGGCGGTCAGCCCCCTAGAGAGACCGAAGGGGCTAATCTAAGACATGTCTTCAGCCAGAAATGTCCACAGCCCAAAATAAAAGAGCTAGCAAAGGTAGAGAGCATGGAGATTTCGTCATGCCAAACTGCAAACCGTCACCAGGGGGCGCAAGACATAACTCCACAAACTGCCTCGTAGTATCATAATTGGAACTTCTAGGTATATCATCCAGAGTGGCTAATTGCTTGTCAACTGAGGACCTCTGGGTCTTCAACTAAAACCAAAAAAAAATCGCCAGATGTAAGGCCCATAACTAGAGAGTGGTCACCAGATACATTCATTTAAAGAGATCTGGAAAAAATTCAACTCCTGTAATGCCAGCTGAATAAGATTCAAATGATAGCCACTCTCTTCATGTTTTACCAGCAGTATTGCAGGGTATTTAACCTTGTATGGTTTAGATGCTGCCACCAGCTTAGAGACAATCGGGTGCAATTCCTGTCTTTGCACTCTAACCGAAAGGGAGGTAATCCTGAATGGATACTGAATCTTTCTGGCTCCTCCCATAGCAGCTCCTTCACATCTCTTGCCTTAGCAAAACATGTTGCTTATCTAAGTAATTCAGGAACTTCAAAATTAGTGGTCTGGGTGGCTGGCCCTGGGAGGGTGGCGGGCGCAAGGCTCAGTGGGCCCTCTCTATTACATATTCTCCCCCTCCCGGGGGAGCGCAGGCTATTTTATAGCATAACTTCTGGAGAAAAGCGATTGCTGCATTCCCTTCTTCCTTTTCTGGTATCCCAATAATTACAAGATTATTTCTTCTACTACGGCCTTCTAAGTCCTCCAGCTTCTCCTCTAGTTTCCTCATTCTCCGTTTTACAAGGACTAATTCCGTTTCATTCCTTTCTTGCTTGTTTTCCAATGAGGTAATCTTGACTTCTGTATCCCCATCTCTCCTAGTCAAAACATCCACCGCTTTTTAATTTCTTTGCAGGTCTTCTGAGATAGATGCCAGTTGTCTGGAGAGGCTGTATAATTTCAAAACCTGGATTCCGATAAAGGAGCTCAGTAGTGGGTAACTTAGAAGGCTAGCGGCCTCCTGCTTGGCCGCTTTAAGGCCTCTCTTTCTCTGGGATCTGGGGAGTAATGCCTCGGTATCTTTCTTCATATAAATTTCCATTCATGAGTAAATACCGCCTCCGGATCGAAGGCAGCAAGCGGACCACTCTGTTTGAAGAGATCTAGTCACAAGAATGCCGATATAAAAGGCCAAAATGGGTAGGCGAGTTGCGGAGCTCTGGGAGTCTGCTGTCTGCTATCAGGCTGCCATCACGTGACCCTCCACTCAGACAATTTAAGCAAAAGACAAGCTTAGCAAATGGCAAACAGCAATGAAAGGAAAACAAATAGGATGAAGATCAGGATAGCAGCTACAAGGTCAGTTTTTGCTCTATAGCACCTACAGTAGATCAGATGTTCTCAGACCTTGTCAAGTAAGCATCCCCTAAACTGCGGAAAACAAAATCTAGACCTCCCCAGATCTTTCAATATCAGTAGTGTATTTTGCAATGTATATTCATATGCAACTCTGAAAACAACAACTATGTTTCTTTACAAGACATGACTCAATATGTCACTGCACATTACAGCAATGTATTGAACAATTATGAATCTGGCTCTTTTCTTTGCACTGTTTACCCTCTATTACAATTGGAATCAGACTCACTCCAAATGCAGTATCAACCCCTCTTCAACTGAACTTCTTTAAAACACTGGACTCATCTGTACCAAAGTATATTTTTTGTTACAAATGACCCCCCCCCCACCACCACCACACACCAGCTTGCTTTCTTTAAACAATTCCAGCCCAGTCTGCAGCAAGGTATACCTCACACCCTCTACACACACACTGCACATCTACCACACACACACACTGGTCTCATCTTAAGCAAAGTATAGGTTTCATTTCAAAATCACCCCCAAAACAAACAAACACACACACCATTAGACTTTTTAAAAACAATTTGGAGCTCATCTTCCTAAAGCATAGGTTTATTTCTAATCAACCTCGACCCCACCCTAACACACATACTGTACACACACACACACACACACACCATCCTGCTTTTTAAAAACATTCTGGCTCATCATGCTATTTAAGAACAACAGGGCTCATTATCCATCCCCTCATACCTCAAGCATAGGACTAGGCTGGAACTGTGGTTCTGAGATATTTGGTCATTAATTAAATCCATGAGGTCTGGGTCCAGTTCGCAGGTCAGTCAGTAATGTTCATCAAGTTTTTGTAGCCAGTCTAGTAAAATCAAAAGTAACATGGGACTCAGATGGGACCAGCTCAGAGCCTGTGTCTTTGATTGACTGTGTGCATTTGTAAATTAGCAGGCTAGAGGAGCACAACACACTGCTGCTGTTCTCCCCCATGCTGGTGTGTTGTAATATGCAGTGAGGAAAGAGGGACGGACAGCAGTAAAACTAATAGGTTGAAAAAGCCTTGAGTTTAAAATGAGAATCCCTGGTATTTGCGCATGCCTTGAAACCCCCTCCCTCCCTCCCTGCACTCATGCCATGGAATGTGTTTATCTGCACTAGGGAGGAGACATAGCTGGGACACAGAATTATAAATGGCTTAGAAAAAAACTTCAAGATGCAATGTGAATTGCCTCGTTTGCTTGATTTAGAGCCTTCCTGCTCATCTTCACTCATGCCGAACCCCTGTCTTCAGACATAAATAAGTCAAGACTCATTGATTTTGGCTAATTGCTAACAGCTGTGCAGTTAAGGTGAGGGGGAATGGCTTCCTTAAAAAGAATTTCTCTTATTGTTGATAGTAGCTTTTCTGTAGTGGACGGCTTGTGAGCATTTCGGGGAATGGAAGCTTGTCAATGTTGGCAGCATCAAAGGGCAGTTGTAATTAATCACAATTTGCACCTAGCTTCCTTCATCCTTTCTGACAGGGATTGTGATAAAAAAAAGCTAGAGATTCCGAGACAGAATGAGCCAGACCAGGCAGCCACACTAATTAGACATCAGTAACCAGGGGTCGCAAAGAGACCATACAGGTCGCAAAAGAATTCATAGGGAACACAATTGTAACCTCTGGTGACCCCTAAACGATGCCACTGATTACCAGCACTCTTCAAATGGTTTGCTTCTAGTCACCTCCATGCTGGTGGCCTCAGTTTGAGGAGAGGGACGAATGAATATTTCCACCCTGTTGCAGAGCTTTGTATTGTCTGCGAAGCAGGCAAACCTTCCTCTCCAGTTCATCAGTGATGTCACTGATGAATATTTTGATGAGGACTGGAGCCAGCACAGATCCCTGTGGAATGCCACTGATCACACCTCCTTCCCTTGATAATGCCCCATTGACCTAAACTCTCTGGGTCCTACTCTGCAGTCAGTTTCTAATCCAGTTTACTATTTTCTCTCCAACTCCTGTGTATTCTAGTTTGTTAGCAAGTCTCCTGTGGGGAACAGTGTCAAAGGCCTTGCTGAAACCTATGTGCACCATGTCCACTGCCCCACCCTGGTCCACTGTTCTGATAACCCAATTGAAGGACTCAATCATGTTTGTTTGGCATGAGCACCCTGCTGTAAATCCATGCTGTTTGGGGTTGAGTTTTCCAGTTTCCTTTAGGTAGTCAACTATTCTCTCCTTTAGTAACGGCTCCATAATTTTTCCCACTATAGAGGTCAGGCTGACTGGGCAGTAGTTTCCTGCCTCTTCCTTGCTTCCACTTTTGTGAAAGGGGACAACTGTTTCCCTTTTCCAGTCTTGAGGTACTCTGCCGCTTTCCAGAGATAGATTAAACAGCTCAGCTAGTGGTGTAGCTATTTCTTCCCAAAGCCCTTTTAGTATTCTGGAATGGATACCATCTGGCCTCATGGCTTAATCCACCTTAAGTTTGCTTAGCTCTTCTGAGACCCTCTCTTTTGTGAAGGGGCTTGTGTCTGCCCCTCCACTACCCTACTCTATCTTACTTACTTAGTGTAGGTCATTTGCCAATATCTTCTATTGTGAAGACTGAGCAGCAGAATTTGTTTAACAACTCTGCTTTGTTTTCATCTTTCTCTAGCAGCTGGCCCTCCCTTGTTGCTAGTCAGACTCTTCCCCCTTCACTCTTCCTTTTTTCTCTTATGTATCTATTGAAAGTTTTATCTCTTTTCCTAACCTCCTGTCCTATTCTTTTCTCTGTTTGGGCTTTGGTTATCCAAATTGCTTTTCCAACATCCTTGCCTTCGTTCCTATATTCCACCCTGTGAGTTTATCCCTTTGTTTCCTTGTACTGCTTAAAAGCTTTCTTTTTGTGTTGCTTGCATGCATGTGTGAGAAACACATTGCATCAGCTTCCTTCACAAGTGGATTGTGGAGACGTGGCAGTGTTGTGCCTAATGGTAGCAGTTCGTTCTGGGGCTGGTCTCTGCCGCAGCGAATAGAGGAGCATGCTGTCAATGACGGCAGTTAATGAGCATGCCACTATGATCAAAGAAACTGGTGCTGCAATCAGGGAGTACAGAGTCACTATGCAATCCGCTGTTTTTGCTGTGGGGTGTCCCTGACTGCAGCAGCCAATTACAGTTGCATTGTGTGGTGTTCAGATGGTGACGGCTTCTCTGTCGGCCTCTCACAGTCCCCACGAAGCCGACAGAAAGTCACTGCCTGCAGTTCAGTGAGCCTTCCTAGTGAAACATTTCAATAAATAAAAGAAAAGCTGACTGGAGGTGCCCCATCCCCCTGTCGGCATGCACCCGACCCAGTTCATATGCCGATGGGGTAGCCCAATCCCTGTCGGCATGAAGTGCACCCCCATTTGTTGTGTGCTGAGGGGTTTCCCAATCCTCCTTGGCTAATGCACACTGTCCCCCTCACAAGCACAAGCACTGTGTATGGCCGACGGGGTGCCCAATCCTTGTCAGCTCCAGCACCCACCCAAAAAAGAAGCACCAAGGTGTGCCAGCATGCTGGGAGCCCACCCCACCATGCAAAAAAGCATCCCACATTATCTATATATTTTCAAAACTTATAAAAACAGAAAACACTCTTTCATGGTCTTTGTGTCCCCCTCCTCTAACCCGCATCCACCCAATGCACACCCACCTCCCCACACTCCCTCACCCCATACTTACCTCTGGAATCCCGGCACAATGATCTTCGGTGGACCAGAAACACATCTGCACTCTTCAAAGCTGACCGCGAACTGAAGAAATGCCAGTAAATTGTATAATGGCATAAATAGGTTTTTTCAACTTAGGTGGGTATCTCAGCCATGTTGGGGAATTTTTCCACCAAATTTTCAACATGGGGTTCTTGCAACCCCACCTCAGGAACTCAGTCACTGTCATTTTGTTATTTGGTCCCAAAAGGTAATTTTGCGGTCACTGCATGGAACCACCTTTTGGGACTGATTAACAAAATGACAGTGTCACAGTTCATGAGGTAGGCCCTCAAAAACCCTATGTTGAACATTTGGTGAAAAAAATTCCCAAAGATGACTGTTTTACGTGCATGTGTTGCACAGTTCCTGCACATGCTCATAACTTTGAGAATTTTTAATATTTTCAGTCCAGATTTTCAACATTACCATTCAACCACACCTCCTTATGAACAGTGCAGCTGTCATTTTTCACATTTCACCCAAAATGTGTTTTCGCACATGTAGCGCACAATGGCAAGGTCCGTGTGTGAAATCAATGTTTGGGACATATTAAGAAAATCACAGTAACATTGTTCATGAGCAGAGGTCTTAAAATGCCTATGTTGAAAATTTGGTGACAAAAGTCCATAAATTGACTGTGTTATAAGCGTGCATTGCGCAGTTTCCACGCACCCTTGTAACTTCATGAATTTGTAATATTTTCCCTCCAGATTTTCAACACTGGCATTTTTCCACACCTCCTTATGAACCGTACAGCTGTCATTTTATACATCCTGGCCAAAATGTATTTTCGCACTTCCAGTGCAGAATAGCACAGTCGCTGTGGGATACAATGTTCAGGACAGATTAAGAAAATCACAGTGGCACTGTCCATGAGCGGAGGTCCCAAAATGCCTATGTTGAAAGTCTGGTGCAAAAAATTCCCACAATAATCACATTATGAGTCTGCATTGGCAGTTTCAATGCATGCTTGTGACTTCACCAGTTTTTTTTATATTTTTAATCCAGATTTTCAACATTATCATTTTGTTACACCTCCTCATGAACAGTACAGCTGCCATTTTTCACATCCTGTTTGAAATGTGTTTTCACACCTGTGGCGCCAAATGGCACAGTCACTGTGCAAAATCACCTTTCCGCTAACAAATTAATAGTGTCACTGTTCATGCAGTGGGGTCACAAAAAGCCCATGCTGAAAACCTGGAGCAAAAATACCAGGAATGCCCAAGGTGTTAGGGTTTCCGACCATAATGCCCTACCCTGTAGGGACTGACAGGTGTCAGGGGTGTGACTTGGGATTGTTGACAATAATGCTCATGTCATTTCACCCCCAACCCCACCCTGCAGCCAGTGACAGGCATCGAGGTGCTCCTTGGACTCTTGGGCCCCAGAGTTCACCCATTTCTCCTATACTATGGGCAGACTGGATGGGTCCTGTGGTCCTTATCTGCCATCAACTTCTATGTTTCTATGTTTTATACTGCACCCATTTCAGCATATTTCCTTATGGAATGAGGTGAGTGTAAAGCCTGAACATTCAAGGCACACCTTGACACTTGTCAGTGTCTGCAGGGTAGGGTGAGGTGAAATGTTGTGACTGTTATGGGCGATGACCCAAAGGCACACCCCAATTCCTGTCCTGTCCATCTCTGTAGGGTGGGGGTGGAGTTGGAATCAGTTCAGTACTTCACTGCCATTCCTATACTGCATCTGTCTAACTCCTGCACTTCCACTGCTAATGCCAGCAAGCAACCACTCAGCATTGACAAATGCTTATGTTTATGTTAAATTCGTCCTCTGTCACCTATTCTCTGGCTGTTCTGTGAAAGAGACAGAGTGTGGTGAAGGAACAATGATCCCTAGTGGTTGTTTTATTTCAGTTCTATTATTAAATTATCTTACTGAATTTATCACTTTGGTGACTGTTATTACCCCCCCAAAAGCGTATGAGTCTGGTCACCCCAAGATGCATGGGCTAATGGACCTACAAGATGTAAGGTAAAGGCCCCCTTATTAGTGTTGTCAGAACTAGTTCGAGAAAGATTTGAACCCTCCTTGAACCCTGGTGTTCGAGTTCTAACTTAGAACTCGAACACTAGATGGTTCACAAAAGGGTTCAAATCATCTGAAAAACTCACTCAGTTGGCAAAATGTTAGCTCCTGGCCTGACAAGTCCCATATTTCCATTCAGCTGCAGTGTAGAATAACTCATCTCTCAGCCAGACTTCACTGAGCACTCACAAAATTACTGTTGTCATTTGGGGGGGGGCTGCATTCGCCCACTAGTGATCACAGTCACTGTCACCATCTGACCGTCTGCTATGCGGTCAGGTAGTGGTTAAAATTGAAAGCCTCATGGCAAATGGGACTATACTGCTGCATGCGTAGCTCTGTTCACTTCATTGAGTCCAGTAGAGGAGGAGCTGCAGCCTGTGTAGTACGCAGTCTGCTGAAGCCTGTGCGAGTGATCCCGAGTATGACTAATTTCGAATCTGTTTCAACTTTTGCATTTTATACACACTCTTGCCTCTCTTGCTCTTACCTAAGGCTTACAAAAACAAATCTGAAGGGCTGGAAGGGGAAACAGAAGGGGGACCACATAGACAGAAAGAAAGGGTGGGAAACAACGGTTGGGTTTGGAGGGACTCATCTCGGATGAGATGGAGGCCAGAAAATTAATGGAGAAATCGTTGGATTCAGCAGCGGCAGAATGCCAGATTCTCTAACTTGCTTGCTGTGTGTGTGTGTGACAACTCTCTGTTTAGTCAGCTGCACTGCAGTTCTCTAGTTCCAAAATCCTGATTAAAAAAACATTCATTTCTTCTGGTCTGCTCATCGGTGCAGTGTGACACTCTTGGGAGGGGTGAAGAAAATCAAAATAAAGATCCAAGTTTTTTCACTTGTGTGACAGAAAATAGAAAAAACAATAACCTTATTGTTACTGAATTAATCCTTGCCTAGTCCCACAACAAAGTAAAATAAATTGTCAGAGAGGATAGCAGTCTCAGCAGTCAGGACTGTACTGTACTGTGCTGAGAGCTGAGGGGGTCCTCCTTCTCTTTCACCCTAAAAAACCTCTCCCTGATCCAAGAACAATATAAGTCAGGGTTTTTTTTGACAGTGTGTGACTGACTCCTCCACTATCTCCTGTGGCATGGCCAGCTAATATTCACCCTGCTGCTGTGTGCCCTTTCATTGCACTGTACCTACTGTGTGTTAGCGAGGGAGTACCTGTGGCCAGTTTTGTGGTGGCATTATCCTGAAGTACATGACAGAAGCCTATAACTATCTTTCACTGTTGGGAGGAGTGATAGAAAAATCTCTTTCTCTGTGTTGTGTCTGTGTGTCTCAGTCACCTGTAGTCAGCTCATCACCCAGCTGCTGTGTGCCCTTTTTACTGCACTGTACCTGACCCAGTGTGTGTTAGCAATGGAGTGCCTGTGGCCAGTTTTGTGATGGCATTATGCTGAAATTCATGACAGAAGCCTATAAATATATTTCAATGTTGGGAGAAGCGATAGAAAAATCTCTTTCCCTGTGTTGTGTCTGTGTGTAACTTTGTCTCCTGTGGTCAGCCTATCACCCTGCTGCTGTGTGCCCTTTCACTGCACTGTACCCTACCCAGTGTGCATTACCATGAGAAGCCCAGTGGCCATTGCGTGGTAGTTCAGTTTGATTCAGAATTGCAATTATTGACCTTTCACCTTGCCCGGCCTGCTTTGCATGTGCCTGTAACCAGCAGCCCAATCATTCTGTAAGCCTTGAACCTGGGATCCTTAAGTTGCAAACCATCATATTTTTTGTATCCTTCACATTCTTCAGTTACCTTCAGTCCACTGCATCACAGTGTCATACAGCCAAAAAACACATTTTGGAACTTTAGCCAACAATCACAGGGATTGTGTGTGTGTGTGTGTGTGTGTGTGTGTGTGTGTGTGTGACTGTGTAGCATAGTGGTACTATTATGGCTGACACCAATAAAGATGAAGCAGCTGATGCTGGTGGTGGAGCAGGTGTTAGCGGTAATCCTGGAGCTAACAAAAATAACCAAAATGTTTCACATGGTAAAAATTCAACAAATAGCAAAAGAGCAACAACAAAATGTAATAAAAGGGGGCCTTTTAAAAAAACTTGTGCAGCTGCTGGGGTCACACATAGAGGCACCATAAGGTATGCAGTTCCTGCTGTTAAAATCCCTATGACTAGCAGAAATAGTGCAAGTGGCAATGAGTCCCTGACTCAGACAGTAGCTCTTTGTCTCAGTCTGACACTGTTGTGTCCGGTGACATATCATCACTTCCTCAATGAAGTGAAATGAGCAAATTTTCTGATAATGAATCAGGTAGTGCACTTGCAAATACATCCACCACTGTTGCCAATGAAAAGGACATATCCCGTGAATCCACTACGTCTATGTCAGCCAACAATGAAAACCCACCAAAGTCCCCTGCCCACTCTTCTAGTACCAAGGAGTATGTCCTGGGTTCTGTTAGGACAGGTGAAAAGACACAAACAGTTTTTAGCTATCTTCCTAGCATTCGATCAAAATTTGTCACATATGAAGTGTGGAATTATTTCTCTTTCAGTAAAAGTGATCCATGCAGAGCAATTTGTTCCCTGTGTAAACAAAGTGTAAGCTGTGGTAAAGTTGCGTCATGCCTTGGCACTACAGATCTTAAATGCCATCTGAATTAACATTCAATTTTGCTTGACTGTACAAGACCCATATCCTCCATCTTCCAGTCCACACATGAGAAGGGTTAAGAATCTGAAATGGATACTGAATTGTCTGAACTTGATGCAGACAGAACCACTACCAGCCCTAGGATCACTATTACCACGAACACCAGCACCATTAACACCATTTGCACATCCAGTGATGGCACTGAATGTATAAGTCCACCATACCAGTGACCATCTGGCCATCGAAGCACAGTGTATAATAAACTGGCAGGGGCATGTTGTAAACAGCTAACACTGTCTCAGGCATTTAAAAGAAAGAATATGTTTACCAAAAATCATCCAAAGAGCCTTCATCTTAATCACAGAATTGGTGAACTGTTATCTGGAGCCCTTCTCCCATACTCTTTGGTAGATCATGAGGATTTTAGGGAGCTCATGAAACTTGCATAGCCTCATTACAATGTTCCTCATTGAAGGTACTTTTCCTATGTTGAAATACCAAACATTTATCAGGCTTTAAAAGTGACAGTGATGCTTGCACTTAGAGCTGCAGAGGGTGGGGTTATTCATGTCACAACAGATATGTGGACCAGCAGTAAAAACATAGATTAGATGTCCCTTACCACTCATTGGTCACATTTGCTTGTGCTTCTTCAAAAACGAAGACATCCCAAAAGATGGTGCTGCTGCATATAAAGAAGTTTGGGCAAAGTCATACAGCTGCAAACATCTTGCAGGAACAAAATGACCTCCTTGATGAATGGGTCTAAAATGTGGCTTCATAGTAAGTAACGATGGAGCAAACATCTTGAAAGCAGTACGGGATGGAGGATTTATGCATGCTTCTTGCTTTGTGCATTGCTTACATTTAATTGTCATAGGGTTTCTCAGCAATGAAACACAAGTGGATGGTATGATTGCTGTTTGCAAAAAAATTGTGACTCACTTTTCACATTCAGCGAAGGCTATACAGACATTGTCCAAACTGCAAATAAAACACAAGCTGCCCCAGCAAAAGCTGAGTCAAAATGTTTCCACTAGTTGGAACTCAACGCTTTATATGCTGCAGTGCCTCTTGGAACAAAAGCAAGCTCTACATGAATATTGCTCCAGTTACGTTATTGGAGATGGCATTATGCTGTCTGTGCTGCAGTGGAAATTAATGGAGACAGTGTGTTGCATCCTAGATCCATTTCAGACAGCTACAAGGGACATGTCTTCTGAAGGCGCATCTCTGAGTCAGGTTATCCCACTCATAATGCTGATTTCACATCATCTTAGTGTTCTTACTCTACAGATAGAAAAAGACAGATCTGAAGCTCAGACAAAATGTTAGCTGTATCATGGGAATCTCGTAAGGGAATGAGTGAGTGCTTCAAAACCAATGACATATTAGTTGCAATGATGAAATCAAAACACTACATCCTCGCAACTCTCTTAGATCCCAGGTTCAAGGCTATTCATCTTCCACAAACAGATGATGTGGAACACTACAAATGTCTGTTGCTAGATGAGCTGCAGCACTCACAGGAGTCAAAAACAGACATGTGCAGTACCCTCAGGTTGTTATCGCCACAACAGGCAGGTTCATCTTCACAAAGGGATACAGAACTGGAAAAGTCACCAAACATTAACAGTAGTTGTTCCACAACTGCCACTTCTTCAACCCTTAGTAGCAAGCTAAATCTGTGGCAAAACCTTTCCCAAATTGCTGCCATACCAGCTTACACTGATTCCTCTTCTGAGCATCCTCTGTCCATCATGGTAGACTGTTACCTGCAAGAACTGCCTATTCCTATTGATGCATGCCTTTTGAATACTGGAGATCAAAAAAGTCAATTTGGACCAAGCTGTATGATGAAGCCTGTAGATATCTTGGTTGTCCTTCAACAAGTGTCTCTTCAGAATGTATGTTTAGTACAGCTGGCAATATTGTGACAGACACCAGAAATAGGTTGCTGCCAGAAAATGTACGCACATTAACTTTTATTGAAGTTAATAAGTCAGGTTTTTCGTATCCCTACAAGAGTATACAAACTGATCCTGAAGTGATTGATGCTGTGGATGTTGATGGTGATGGCAACTCAGGTGGTTGAGTTACTAGAATTACCTTATGACTGTCCCATGCATGCTTGAGACAGTCATAAGGCAATTCTAGGGGGTGGGGGTAGGAAGAAGTAGGCTGCTGGTTAACTAGGATCTGCAGCTTATCCATTAGGTAGGGAAATGGGCAGATTGGGTGGGCCAAGCGGTCCTTATCTGCCGTCAAATTCTATGTTTCTATGTTATGTTTCTATGTATAAAAAACTTGATGACTTTAGACCCTAGATACAAAGCAGTTTGCCATGAAATGGTGAAAGTTTTTGGGCGTATATAGTCTGAGGTAGTAGATCAAGAAAGGAGAGAGACAACCCAGTTCATCACAGTCTGTAAAAGTTTCTTTTTTTGGCCAGAGAGACTTTATCCCACACAACATTTACCAGCCACCACCACCTGAGTTGTCATCACCATCAACATCCACATACAGGGCAATTTTAACATCAGTGGGAACAGGCTCAAATTTGGCATAAAAGGGACACTGTCATGTCAATCATTTCTGTATCATATTATTTATAGTTAAAATGCAAACATGTTTTTGTATTTACCTTCTGTGATTCTGTGGTACATCAGTATGGGCCAGGACCAGAGGAGATCTATTTTTCAGTTTTAAAGAGGATAAAAAAATTAGTTCTAATTAGAAGCTGTTTATTATTTTTTCAATTACAGAAATGTTAGCCATAAATCAAAATGATCCATATGTAACTTCACTGAATAAAAAGTGATGGGAAGAACTGTATTTTGTATTGTTATCTTTCTGTGGACAGCATTCTGTTACAAGTCTCTTCCGGGAAACAGTCATCTGGAGTTTTACCTATGTCATGGTTGAGCACATATCTGTAAGCATTGGTCTCATACCACAATAGCTCATGTTTAACATTCTGTTGTTCACAAACCATGGCATAATAACAACAACTCTCAAATTACTGATTCCATGAAGAAAACTGTACAGAATGTTGTCCATAAGAAGAAAACAATTGAAAAGACAGTTTTTCACATAGGTGTTTATTAAGGAGCAGTTAACTATGGCTCATTTGGAGGCAAAACCAAGCATTTGGGGGGGAGATAGAATGGGTGCTGGAGGGTGGGTAAGGGTTGGAGGTTGGTTTTAACATGGATGTAGGAGGGAGAAAGATGGCATGGATGCTAGTGCATGGGAGAGGGTAGGGGGGTAGTTTTAACATGGGTGCATGAGGGAGAAGGGTGGTATGAATGCTAGTTCATGAGTAAGCATGGGGTAACTTAAACATTTGGGTGAGGGAAGAGGGTGGAATATGTGCTTGAGGGTTGATGAGAGTTGTAGGTTGATTTTAACATGGGTGTAAGAAGGTGGCATGGGTGCTGCTGAATGGATGAGGGTGGTGGAAGAAAAGTGGAATGGGTACAGGGGGTGAATGGGGGGTGTTGTTTTAGTCCTTTCACATACAGATTCATGATCAGCAGGGGATGGTGAGGAAAAAGAGGATGAGAGATTGATGGTATAGGAAGGCTGTATCAATTGCCCACTGTGGAACCTACTACATATATTTTTTTCTTATTAAGGACATTATAAACTGCTGCCATATAACACAAGTGTCATGTCCCGTTTAAAAAAGGAAAAAGGTATCAGAAATAAAAGAAAATCTGCATCAGCAGTTTTTACAGAATGTGACCAATCATAAAGTGTTTTTGCTTTATAAGTAGTGATAATTTGATGCATAATGGGATTGACAGGCAATGTCCCTTAAACATCACATGCCAACTGCTGCAGCTACATTAAATGTTCCTTAAGTTAGTATGTGGTGAGGAAACTACTTTTTCACTTATATGACTGAAATACACATTTTTATGTTTGCTTGCACGCATGTGCAAGAAACATAGTGCCATCATCGAGATTTCGGAGGTGTGTTACCCCCTCTTCCAATTCAGTCAGTGTGTTGGCATGCGCGGCCTCTGTTAGCCAATGCATGTTGGAGCTGTCTATGACAAGCTCCAAAATGCAGTGGCATACAGTTGAAAGGGGGAACTACGCTTCAGTGAGCAGCGATAAGATATCGCCTGCTCATGCGCAGATTCCCCTACACACACACACACACACACACACACACACACACACACGCACGCATACTGCGTGCTGCCCCCCCCACACACGTATAGCGCCGACGGGTGTCCAATCACCTGTCGGCCATGCTGCGCTCCCCAAGCCTTCCACGTGCCACGCTGCGCCCACCCCCAGCGTGGCAACTCATAGAATAGCCGAGGGGGTGCCCAATCCCTCATCGTCTCCACTGTCCTCACCCCCCCAGTACTGGGTGCCACCCTGGGAGCCCACCCCAGCATGGCAACTGATCATATGGCCAATGGGGGTGCCCAATCCCCCGTCGGCTCCATGGCCCCCCCAGCCATCCTTGTGCCATGCTGGGAGCCCACCCCAGCGTGGCAAACGTCCCACGCCGTCTTTTTTTTTTTACCTGCAAAATAAAAACGGTCCCACTGCACTTCTCCCAGCCCCCCTCCACAACCCGCACCCACCACTGCGCACCCTGCCTCCCCACCCCCCCTCCCCTTACTTACCTCCAGAGCTTGGTGCGGCGATCTTGGTGGACCAGGAACACGTCTGCTCTCTTCAAAGCCGACCATGAACTGAGAAATGACGTTAAGCTGTATAATGGGCTAGATAGGGTTTTTCAACTTTATTGCATATCTCAGGCATTTTTAGGAATTTTTGCACCAAATTTTCAACATGGGGTTTTTGGGACCCCTTCTCATGAATGATGTCACTGTCATGGCGTTATTCAGGCCCAAGGGGTGATTTCGCGGTCACTGCGCGGAAATCACCCGCCGAGACGAATAATGTCATGACAGTGTTTATCTTAATCCCAAAAACCCTATTGGTAATGCAAATCAAAAAAAAAAATGACTGTTTTACGAGCGCAGTTTTGCGAAGTTCCTACACAGGCTCGTAGTTCACGATTCTCATTATTTTCATTTCCAGATTTTCAACATTGCCATTTTACCACACCTTCTTATGAGTAGTACAGCTGTCATTTTCACATGTCACCCAAAATGTGTTTCCGCCCATGTAGTGCACAATGGCGCAGTCGGTGTGCGAAATCAATGTATGGGACACATTAAGAAAATCACAGTGACACTGTTCATGAGCAGAGGTCTTAAAATGGCTATGTTGAAGATTTGGTGAAAAAATTCCTAAAAATGACTGTTTTACAAGCGTCGCTTGCAGTTCCTATGCATGCTCGTAAGTTTGAATTTAATATGTTCACTCCAGATTTTCAACATTGCCATTTTTACACTTCCTTATGAACAGTACAGCTGCCATTTTTCATATGTCACCCAAAATGTGTTTTCTGCACATGTAGCGCACAATGGTGCTGTTGGTGTGTGAAAGCAATGTTTAGGACAGATTAAGAAAATCACAGTTACACTGTTCATGAGCAGAGGTCTTAAAATGGCTATGTTGAAAATTTGGTGACAAAAGTCCATAAAATGACTGTGTTATGAGTGAGCATTGCGCAGTTTCCATGCACCCTCATAAGTTCATGACTTTGTAATATTTTCAGTCCAGATTTTCACCAGTGGCATTTTTCCACACTTCCTTATGAACAGTACAGCTGTCATTTTTCACAACATGGCCGAAGTGTGTTTTCACACTTTCAGTGCAGAGATGCATGGTCGCTGTGGGAAATCATTGTTCGGCACAGATAAAGAAAATCACAGTGACACTGTTCATGATCAGAGGCTCCAAAATGCCTGAGTTGACAATCTGCTGTAAAAAATCCCCAACCTAATTATATTACGGGTGTGCGTTGCACAGTTTCTATGTACGCTCGTGACTTCACCATTTTTTTAAATATTTTTACTGCAGATTTGCAACATTGCCATTTTTTACACCTCCCCATGAACAGTACAGCTGTCATTTTTTACATCCTGTTTGGAATGTTTTTGCACCTGTGGTGCTAAATGCCGTAGTCGCTGTGCATAAGCAGCTTTCGGCTAACAAACTGATATTCCCCCTGTTCATGAGGTGGGGGTCACAAAAAAAACATGTTGAAAATTTGGAGTGAAAATACCAACGAATGCCTGAGGTATTAGGGTTTCCAACCATAACGCCCAACCCTGTAGAGAATGACAGGCATCAGGGGTGTGACTTGGGATTCTTGCCTGTAATGCTCATACCATTCCACACCCTGCAGCCAGTGAGAGGCATCGAGGTATGCCTTGGACTCTTCGGCCCCAAAGTTCACCCCGTTCTCCTATATCGCACCCATCTCACCGTATTTCCTAATGAAATGGGGTGTGCATAAGGGCCAAAGACCCCAAGGAACACCGTGACACTTGTCAGTGTCTGCAGGGTGGGGTGTGGTGTGGTTAAATGGCGTGGCCGTTATGCCTGACGACCCAAAAGCACACCCCAATGCCCTGTCACTCTCTGCAGGGTGGTGGTGAGGTTGGCTTCAGTTCAGTACTTCACTGCCATTCCTATTATGCAGCTCTGTAACTTCTACACTACCACTGCCAATGCCAGCAAGCAAACATTCGGCATTGACAAATGCTTGTTATTTACGTATCAACTGGAAAGTTGATACATCATCTTAGAAAGTTGTATATATTACTTCAATTTGTCAACAAGAATGTTGGTATATGTACGCATTATCTTAGAAAATCACACACATTATTTGCCAACAACAGTGACTGACATTTTTTTTATTCAGATGTCTTGACTGACTGCATTATGAAATAACATATTTTGCAACAGTTCCATGTGCCAAGGCTGCAGTACCTTGACTTGACTGTTATAAAAGCTTTCTTTTAAACATTGCAATGTTTTACTGATTTAAAACAGAAAGCAGCAAATAGCTGAGATTAGGTAATAGTTATTTTTTCTCATAATTCATGATGATAAGTATATATAACTGAGTACATAAATGGCTAATGTGCCACTTTTTCACTAAGGAACTATGATGCAGTTGCAGCAGGAAAACCTTTAACATATGGGAGGGTGGGTGGGCCTGTTACATAAGTTGCTGACTTTAGCAAACAGAAGAAACATAGATAAACCTAGTTGTATTCCTATCAAAGTCACACATGATAGTTTCTCTCTCCCCTAATATTGAACAGTTTGTAGTTCTTTCTGTCCTCAATTTCACATGTAATTCGCTAGTATCTTCATTATTGGCAGAATGTCCTCAGTTTCCTTCATGTGCATTTTATTACTATCTTCATTATTGGCAGCACAATTGAAAAATAGGGTTCAATTTCTAATAAGTTCTAAAAAGATTAGAACCCTAGAACTTTTTCCAAAGTTCTAGACTAGGACTTGAACCCAGAACTTCAAAGGGTTCTGACAACCCTTCCCCTGTCAGGTACAGTGTTTGCCCTCCCCGGTACATGGACTGGCCTATCATCCTCCAAGTAGTGTGTTCTGGTTCCTACACCAGCATCAGGGTACTAATCTAGCCCAGTGTCATTTTACTGGATCCGCATCCCCATGTACAGTGTATTGGTTTCAATCCCCCCCATGAACAGACTTCTGGTCCACCAGGCTCATGGTACACCTCCCCATGTTCATTGTACTGTCCCTTAATATGTGGGGTTGCTGTTCCCCCCCAAATCCAGGGTTCAGATCACTTCCCAGGGGCAGGGCACAGTTCCCCCACATGTGTATAGTAGTGATCTAACCACATGAGCAGCATATTACTCTCTCCTCCCCCCAGTACTGGTACCAGTCCCCCAGTGTGATGCATACTCGGCTTCCTCAGGTGTATGGGTCTGGTCACCCCCCCATGTGCATGGGGAAGTGGTCCCCTAAGATGCAGAATACTGGCCACCATCATTGGCAGTGATTGTTCCCCCCCCGGTTCAGAGACTGGCCAATCATCCCTCAAGAAGTGTGTACTGGTCCCAACTCCATTGTAAGGCTAATGCCCCCCCCACCACCACCATGTACTGTGTACTGATTCCCAGCTCCATGTCAGTGAACTACTCCCCCTACCCTCATGTGCAGCAAACTGGTTCCCCCCTCCGTCTCCCCATGTGCATGGTTCTGGTATCCTTCCCCCTCAGTGCATGATTCTGGGCCCTTCCCCCAACCCCTCACCTTCATGGTACTGTCCCATCACACCTCTCCACATGTGCTGGCATCTGCCACCCCCCCCAGGTGCAGGGTTCTGGATCAGCTCAGTGAACAGGGTATTGCTCTCCCTTTCTCCATGTACTGGTACAGTCCCCCCAAGGTGACAGGTACCACCTCCCTAGGTATGTAGGTATCTGGTGACTCAACCCCCACGTGCACTGGTAAATGGTGCTTCATGATGCAGGGTACTTGCACCCCATTAGGGAAGTGATTGGACCCCCACCAGTTTCCCATCATCCACCAAGTAGTGTGTACTGGTCCACACCCCAGTGTCAGGTTACCGGCACCCCCTCAAACCCCACTTGTAGTGTACTGGTTACCCCCAATCTCCTCATGTGCACGGTTCTGGTCCTCCAGGTGCATGGTACTTGGCCCTTCCCCAACCCCGATGTTAACGGTGTTGTCTCACCCCACCTCCCCACAGGTGTTGCTATCGGTCCCCTACCTCAAGGCAGGATTCTGGTTCAACCCAACTAGCAGTGTATTGCTTCCCCCAACCCCCATGTTTTGGTACTAGCCCCCCCAGGTTATGGGTACTCGCCCCCACCCATTGGGTGTAAGTATCTGGTCAACCCTCAGTTGCACAGGGAAATGGTCAGCCAAGATACATGGAATTGGCCCCATTGGGGCAGTGTTTGGTCCCCCCCAGTTTACCATCATTCTTCAATGAGTGTCTACTGGTTCCTACCTCAGTGTCATCAATCAATCAATTAAAATTGTATTTGTAAAAAGCACCTTTCTGCAACCAAGGTGCCTGTACATAAAATGGGCATCATTATAAAAATAACAACATTATTAATCGATAAAACCCAACAGTTTAAACTACATAAATTACAGTGGCGGCCTAAAAGTTACTATAAGTCAGGCTAAATAAGTGTGCTTTCAATGCGATTTTGATATGGATGGTCAGGCAATCTTGCACCTGGCAAGGTAGAGAATTCCACAGAGTTGGGGCCACAAAACTAAACGACTGGGCCCCATATGTCTTTAAATGGACCCTTGGAATCTCTAGCAATCCCTTGTTGGTGGATTGGAGAAGGTGGAGGTGGCAGTAAGGGCAAAGGAGATCTTGCAAGTAACTAGTTCTCTGATCGTGTAGGGCTTTATACTGTATGTCAGCAAACTGACCTTGAAGGTGATCCACCACTGTACTGGTAGCCAGTGCAGTCCACAGAGACAGGCGTTATATGACTGGTCCTAGAAGAATCCATGAATAGCCTAGTTGCCAAATTCTGCACTAGCTGCAGGCAGCTGATATCAACCTCCGGTAGCCCTAGATAAAGGGAGTTGCAGTAGTCAAGGTGAGAGGTAACAAAGGCATGGACCAAAGTTGGAAGATCATCGGGAGGAACCAAATGTTTCACCCAGGTGATATTCCTCAGATGGTAAAAAGAGGTTTTGACTACTGCCACCACCTGAGATTTTAGGGTTAGGCCAACGTCAAAAATAACACCCAGGTTCTGCACCTAGTCTGAGGCAGTCAGCTGTACACCTCCACACCACAACCCAGAGGGTAATACTGCTGACATACCCACCTCGCAAAGATCTGGGTCCACAACCAGCACCTGGGTTTTAGCTGGGTTCAACCTAAGCCAACTCACACTCATCCAGTCTTGGATCTTGGCTAGACTGTTTTTAAACACTGAGAGGAACACATCCTGATCGGGTACAAAGGACATGTACAGCTGAGTATCATCTGCATAGCAGTGAAAACTCAAACTGTACTGCCTAATGATCTCTTCCAATGGCAGCATATACACTGCAAACAATATGGGAGACAGAATGGAACCATGCAGTACCCCACAGTACAGGGGAGAGGGCCTTAGGAATAAACTCCAGACTCCACTCTCTGAGTCCTAACCTGGAAGAAAGATCTAAACCATCTGAGGACTGTACCAGACAGTCCACAGATGAACTGCAGGTGTACCAACAGTATCCCATGGTCAACAGTGTCAAATGCTGCAGAGAAATCGAAAAGGGCCAAGATGGAACGGGTCCTACAATCTCTTGCTACCTAGAGGTCATTTAGAACCCAAGCAAGGGCTGTCTCAGTGCTATGTCTCTTCTAAAATCCTGACTGGAGAGAATCATAGACATTGTGGCTGGTCAAATGGTCATCCAACTGTGACACAACCAGCTTCTCAATAACCTTACCTATAAAGGACAGGTTAGTGACAGGTCTGTAGTTCGCCAAACAGTCTGGGTCCAGGGAAGGTTTTTTAAGGAGTGGCTGAACAACTGCTTCCTTCAGGGGATCCAGAAAGATCCCTCTCTCCAATGACCTCTAGACTATTTCGGCAAGGAGCAAGTTAGATTTCTCTATGCATCCTACTAGGAGGCTGTGGGGCCAGGATCCAAACTACAGCAGGTTGGTCGCAGCGTCTGGATGACCATCACAATGTCAGTGATTGCAGGTCTGCAAAAGTGAGATCAAGTAAAATGAGGGCCCCACATCTCTTGCTGACCACTGCAGCTTCCATTAGAGAGGGCCAGACAGATGCCAGATCTGATTGTGGAAACCTTATCTGTGAAGAATTGAGCAAACCAATCAATCCGTTCTTGTGAAAACACTGCCATAGGCTGAAGACAAATTGGATTGCACAATCTGCCCACATTCTGGAAGAGCTGAGCTGGTCAATTATGCACAGCAGCAATCTTCCTGGACAGGAATTCTGCCTTCTTATGGGTGATTGCCGATTGATAGACCTCATAAGGGTCCATCAGTCTAAGCCAGTCACACTCCAGACCTGACTTCCATCAGCTCCTCTCTAGCCTTCGTCCCACTCTCTTCAACTCCTTCAAGGTCTCATCAAACCAGGGAGACCCTGAAGGAAGAGTGAGGGGGTGAACATGAACAGGAGCTGTGGAATCCAGAGCTGTCACCGGCCCCTTATTATAGGCAAGTTCTAGATCCCCTGGATCCATGCATTCACACTGTATACCCAACAGATCCAATATCGCTATTAGGCCATCTGGGGTAACACCCCTCAAAGGGCAGTACTGGACCATTTCAATAGGGGCAGGCCTACTGGGGGGAGCCATGAAACTGAACCCAATGGTGTGATGGTCAGACCAACTGACTGGCTCCACCACCAAACTGGATATCTCCTTTCCCAGGAGGAACACCAAGTTTAATGAGTGACCACCAATATGGGTCGAGGAGGTGACAACCTGTGTAAGTCCCAATGAACTCATTAGCTGGAGGAAGTCATGTTACGGGCACCCCCACTTACAGTGTACCGGTTACCCCTCTCCATAAGCATGGTTCTGGTCCACCAGGATCATAGTACCTGGTCCTTCCCCAATCCCCCCATGTTCAGGGTACTGTCCCACCCACCCCACCTCCCCATATGGAGCTGCTATTGGTCCCCCTCACCCCCACAATGCATGGCTCAGGTCACCTCCCAGGTGCTGGGCACTGGTTCTTTCACATGTGCATGGTAGTTGTCCACCCCCATGATCAGCATATTGGTCTCCCCACCCCAGGTACTGGTACCGGTCACCCCAATGTGATGGGTACTAGGTCCCCTCAGGTGTAGGGGTCTGGTCACCCTCAGGTGCATAGAGAAATGGTCTCACAAGATGCAGGGCACTGGCCCCTAATCAGGGGCAGTGATTGGTCCCCCCCCAGGTTCAGAGACTGGTCAATCATCACTCAAGTAGTGAGTACTGATCCCAAGCCCATTGTTAGGCTACTAGCCCCACCCCATCATGTACTGTGTACTGGTTACCAGTTCAGTGCCAGTGAACTGGTCCCCCCCATCCTCATGTGCAGCACACTGGTTCCCCTCTCTCTTTCCCCATGTGTAAAGTTCTGGTCCCCCCAGCACATGGTACTGGTACCTTCCCCCACCCTTTCATGTTCAGGGTACTGTCCCACCTCACCTTCCCAAAGGTGCTAGTATCTGCCACCCCAACCCCCAGATGCAGGATTCTGGATCAGCCCAATGAGCCAGTATTGCTCCCCCCTTTCCCCATGTACTGGTAACAGTCCCCCACCCCAAGATGACAGGTACCTCCCAATGTGTGTGGGTGTCTGGTGACTCAACACCAAGGTGCACTGGGATATGGTCCCTCCTGATGCATGGTATTGGCCCCCGTTAGGGAAAGGGATTGGTCCCCATCCCCCCAGTTTCCCATCATCCACCAAGTATTGTGTACTGGTTCCCATCCCAGTGTCAGGTTACTGGTACCCCCTTCACCCCCACTTGCAGTGTACTGCTTACCCTCCTCACTTTCCCCATGTGCATGGTTTTGGTCTCCCAGGTGCATGGTACTTGGTTATTCCCCAACCCCCCCATGTTAATGGTACTGTCCCACCCCACTTCCCCACAGGTTTTGCTGTCGGTCCCCTGCCTCAGATGCAGGATTCTGTTTCAATCCAACTAGAAGTGTATTGCTTCCCCCCTCCCCCATGTTGTGGTACCATTCCCCCCAAGGTGATGGGTACTCGCCCCCACCCACTGGGTGTAAGTGTCTAGTCAACCCCCGGGTGCAAGGGGAAATGGTAAGCCAAGATGCATGGTACTGACCTCCCATTAGGGGCAGTGTTTGCCCCCCCAAGTTTCCCATCATCCACCAAATAGTGTATCCCCTCCCCAGTGTGATGTTACTGGTACCCCACCCCCACTTACAGTGTACTGGTTAGTCCCCTCCCTTTCCTCAATGTGCATGATTCTGGTCCACCAGGTGCATAGTACCTGGCCCTTCTCTAACCCCCCCATGTTCAGGGTACTGTCCCACCCATCCCACCTTCCCACATGGGGTTGCTATTGGTCCCCCTCTCACCCCAAATGCATGGTTCTGTCATCTTCCAAGTGACGGGCACTGGTTCCCCCACATGTGGATGATAGTTTCCAACCCCACAATCAGTGTATTGCTCTCCTTCCCCCAGAACTGGTACGGGTCCCCTGAATGTGATGGGTACTCAGACCCCTCAGGTGTAGGGATCTGGTCTTCCCCTAAGTGCATGGCGAAATGGTCCCCCAAGATGCAGGGTACTGGCCCCCAACCAGGGGCAGTGATTGGTCCCCCACCCCCACCACCTAAGTTCAGAGAAAAGAACATCATCCCTCAAGTAGTGTGTGCTGATCCCAACCCCACTCAGGCTACTGGACCCCCTTCACGTATTATATACTGGTTTCCACCTCAGTTACAGGGGACTGGTCCCCCCCCCATGTGCTGTGGGTGGAGGATAATGGGGGATAAGCAGAGATACTAAATGAATACTTCTGTCTTCCCCAAGGAGAAGGACGGACCAGTGTTTTCAGGAGGGAAAAGTGGAGCTTGGAGGGAAGGGAACACAGATGTAGTGATACAGGAGAATAGAGTGAGTGAGGGAGGGGCTGCTAGCATTGAAGGTGGATAAATCACCAGGCCCAGACAGAGTACATCCAAGGGTGCTAATGGAACTGGTTGAGGAGCTGGCAGGGCCACTGGCAGACCTATTTAATAGTTCACTAGTCAGATGTGGTACTGCAGGACTGGATAACAGCACATGTAGTGCCCCTCCACAAAAGCAGTCCCAAGGATGATCCAGAGAATTACAAACCAGTCAGTCTGACCTCCATTGTGGGCAAGCTCATGGAGACCATACTAAAGGAAAGTTTGGTGGAATATCTGGAGAAGCATGGTCTCCAGGATGCGAGGCAGCATGGGTTCATGGGGGGAAGATTTTGTCAAACTAATCTGATTGACTTCTTTGACTGTGTCACTAAGACAGTGGACAGTGGACAGTGGCCAAGTGGTTGACATCCTCTGTCTTGATTTCAGCAAGGTCTTTGAATCTGTGCCCCACAAAAGGTAGATCAGGAAGTTGGTGGATCTCAGGGTTGGGGAAAAGATGGCCAGATGGGTGGAAAACTGATCGAGGGACAGAACCCAGAGGGTGGTTGTGGGAATAAGACAGGTAACCAGTGGGGTTCCGCAGGGCTCAGTGCTGGGGCTGGTGTTGTTCAATTTATTTTATTTATTTATTTATTGAAATGTTTCAGCAGGAAGGCACACTAAACAAGTTGCTTGTCTCATGGTGTGACAGGGAAGGGGGTACAATGAGGATTATACAACAGATAATAGATGGTAAGGACAGTTACAAATTATGTAGAAAGCAGGTTTACAATATGATTCAACAGTTAGGGTACAGTACAGACAATTGCAACTTGTAAAATTAATATAACAAATAGGAGTGCACAGATCTAAGATACCCTATTAGATGGTACAAAATAATGCGGCTTAACAGTCAAAGTGCAATGATGTTCCGAAAGCTAGGCTCAAAATCAGTAAACAAGTGCAATTGAAGGAGTAGGGAAGGAAGTAGCTAAGAAGTACTGTAAGGAGGTGTAGTGGAAAAGGAGGAGGGGGAAAGACAGTCAAATCTATTGAAGGATGGCCTTCTGCACCCTCCGTTCCAGCTAAGAGACTCACCAATGGTAGGGTTGTTGAAAGTAATTATCAAATCCTTGAAGAACTTAGCTCCCATTTGTCACTGCTGTAAAGCTACCAACTGTCCCTATTTTCAAGGCCACTGTTTTTCGGTTTTTACCGGAAAATCCGGTAAAATTCCGGAATTAGGGCTGCCTGAAAACCGGTTAAAACGAAGATTTCATGGAATCTGGCATTTTCTATCAGATCAGTAAATCTATAAAAAAGTCTGTTTTTCTTTTAATTCCTTCCTGTACTATTTTCAGTTTGCATTATTTAATGCTCTGTATATTAAGCCATCTCTAATTCTGATTATTTATGCACATACTAAAAGAATGATAACAGAATCCCGGTAAAATCCGGAAATTAGAGTAACAATCACCGGTGAAATTCCGGAATCTTAAGTCTTGAAAACGGAATTTAATTGTTTTAATCACCGTAAATCAGTGGCCTTGCCTATTTTTCCAGGACAGTCCCTATTTTAGGCAGCATGTCCCAGTGTCCCCAAAAGTTTTGCAAAATGTCACTTTTGTCCCAGTTTTTGCTTACTTGTTCCAGTTTTGTCCCCGTTTTGTTTTTTTGCTGACTGCTAATCCATGAGTGACAGTTATTTCAGCACTACTGTGGCACTGCTCGGGCTGGACAGCAGTTTGCAACTTCAATCCCTGTGCCTGTGTTGCACTGCAAACATGTCAGTGGGAGCACAGTAAAGCATGTTACTTCCTGTTAGATTAGAATGGGTAGTAGTAGTGCAAACAAACACATGTGGATGTCTGCCTGCCAGCAGCTTAGAGGGACTCCAAACAGAGAAGAGACTGGCAGCAGGGAACTAAAGTACCTGAACCTGATCAGCTGTAGGGAAGTGTGTGAAAGCAATCTGGTGTGGTGGTGGGAGTCACTGAAGTGAAGTTTGCTCAGCAAATGAGGTGAGTGTAAGTGGGTTGGATGGGACTGTCAGGAGGAGCGATACATGCAGCTTGGACGTCCGATCACAATTTAATGCAGGTTTGCTTCTAATGAACTTTCTGTACATCATGGTTTGGAACTTGCAGCAGCAGAATGATGTATTGTTTTGGTCTGAATGTTTGCTACTGGTGTTACTAAGGGGTGGCGTGGCCAGAGCAAGCAGCAAAATTTAACTGATTGTGCGCAGCGTTGACTGCGGTGATGTCCGTGGGAGTGACACGGGGGTCATGATCAGGATGAACTGTTCCAGTTTTAGACATCAGAAAGCTGGTGGCTTTACACTGCTGGCCTAGCCTTCAACTCCTCACCTTATGCAGGCCATCGGAATAATCAATCCAATCCCAAGCAATCCCTAGGATCCACCTCCCATCCCTTCAAACTGTGGCACTGGAAGGCACCTTACCTGACTCACCTCATACCTATCTGTCCCTAACTGAATCTAACTCACTATTAAATGCCACACCAGAATTCACTTCCTCCTCCTCCTCCTCCTCCTCCTCTGGGGACCTCTACTACTCGCCTTTGGGTTTCCCTCATGGAAGACCTCCACATCCATCTCAGTCACTGCATTGGCTACCACTGTAGGATAATTCTGCCCGGCCACTGCAGCGTACGAGTTACGTAGTGGTATGGGATGTGGAACAGGTTTTCACTCCACAACTCTGTACCTCTCAGGGCCCACCTTATCAAACTGATCTTCCTTCCTAGCACCCTCTGAAACAGCGGAGGTGCACTAGATGGTGCCTGTGTTTGGGAGTGGATCCTCTTAACCCAAGTTGTCAACCTCCTCCCTCAGTCCAGTGAGATGCAGGCAGATAGGGCAGCACCGAATACTCCAGAAGGTCTGTTGTAAACTGTACTATGACAAGGAGGACACTCATTACCTGAATAGGAGTTCCTCTGTGACACCAGTGTAATTTTTTAAACAGCCCCCAAGGAAGGAAAGGGAAGAGATCATACTTTGTGCTCAAGTGAGTTAGCTGCAGAACCCAGTGTCATGAAGGGCTGAGGTGTCTAGTGCATTACCTCCTGACACACCGGTGACCCAAGTTCAGGAATGGAGTTTGGTCATTCAGGGTTGGCCAGTGGAGGGAGGGAGGGAGGATAGAGACCCCAGATGGACAGCTGTCCTCCCTTGGGGGAGGGTGTAGTGTTTTCCTGGAGGCATCCAGGTGACAGTGCAGTTTGGGCACACCAAGACAATCCAAACACAGGTGTTAAAAAAAGTGGATCTTGTCCATTATGCCACTACATGTGGGTAGCTACTGAAGGGGCAACCACTGCAGAAAGATGCCATTCAGCCAATCAGGGACTCTGATTCTCAGATCCCATTGTATAATTGTTGTTATTATTCTCTGGCGGTCAAAGTTATCTACAGGGAAGTGTTTTTTTTTTTTTTTATCCCAACCTCAGTACAACTGATTGCCTTCCAGTCTCTTCGCTTTCTGTCTCCTCTGCCAGTTCATTATCATCCTCCCCACACACACACACACACAATTGCTAAGTGCCTTAGCCATGAGACAAAGTGGGTAGGGATAATGGGATGCTGGGATGTATAAGGAGAGCTAGCCTGACAGTGGCCACCCAGTTTTCTTTCCTGCTACTCCCCCCCAAACTGTGGCTGCCCCATTGCCCATCCCACCCTCAGTGCACAGATGATAGAGAGAGTGAGAGACAGCATCATCACTCTTCCACACCTGCACCATGACTGAAATGTCCTGTGAGACAGCAAGAGAGAAAACATTAGGATGTTGTTGTCTGTGGCCTCCCCTTGCTCCCCGGTACAGAACAGTACTACAGTTTGTGTACAGGAGAGACCTGTGTATTTGCTGTGTCTCTCTCTCTCTCTCTTGCTTTCTCTCTCTCTCTCTCTCTTTCTCTCTCTCTCTCTGTCTCTCTCAGTGTCTTTTTCTTTGGGAACCTCTCTGCTGCTTTCCCATCTCCCATACAACAAGTTCTCTATGTCTCATTCTGCCACCCCCATCCCAGTGAGAGAGTGCAACTGAGTACCCCCGACTGTCAAGAATGGAGCTTGGTGCTTAGAGAGAGAGTACATAGAGAAAGCCAGACAGGGAGAGTAACAGTGAGAGAGAGACAGAGACAGAGACACTGGGGGAGCAGCATTGAAGAAACAATGTGTGCTGTGTCCTCTCTCTGTGTGTCTGTGGATAGTAATGTGTTAGGGAGGACATCGTGGGGAACAGCACATGCAGGTGGCATATGCTTGTGTGTCTCCCTCTGTCTGTCTGTAATTCATAAGAGAGAGAGACACAGACATAGAAACACAGAAATTGTCAGCAGATAAGAACCGCCTGGCCCATCTAGTCTGCCCATAAGCCCTTGTGCTGAATTACTGCTTCTGACCCACTCACTGCTGTACCTCTAGGGTTCCCCTATGCCTGTCCCAAGAATGCTTGAATCCATCCATAGTGCTTGCTCCCACCAGCTCCAGAGGCAGACCATTCCAAACGTCCACCACCCTCTCTGAAGAACAGCTTCCTCACATTCCCTCTAAACCTCCCACCTTCCAGTTTCATGTAATGCCCCCTCATTCTTGTGCTCCTCCTGTATTGGAAAATATCCCCCCTGCACCTTGTTTATACCCTTGAGGTACTTGAATGTTTCTATCATATCCCCTCTTTCCCTCTTCTCTTCCAGTGAGCACATATTGAGGTCCCTTAATTTCTCCTCATAAGTCTTGTTTTGCAAGCTCTGTACCATCTTTTTCACCTTCTCTGGACCATCTCCAGCCTGTTAATATCCTTATAAAGGTGCAACCTCCAGCGTAGCGGGTCATAATGTACGCTTAATAGCGTATGGCATTATCTGCGAACCCCAGACCTGTTCGCTCTCCAGTGTTGCCCCCGGAGTGAGAATCCTAAGTGGGGGGGTCCGGGGAGCAGCCCTCCGAATTGGGGTGGGGGTCAGAGCCCCCCACAGAACATAAAATGACAAGAAATTGCGCAATGTGATTAAGCCGTGTGACATTTTGACACCGTGCCAACCTCTAGAACTGCACACAGTACTCCATGTGAGGCCTGATCATGGTTTTATATAATGACATCACTACCTCCCTCCTTATGCTGGTGATAGCCTTGCCTATGCGCACCCCAGCATGTCACTGGCTCTCCCAGCTGCCTTAGCACTTTGACATTTTCAGGTGTTCTGAAATAACCCCCAGGTCCCTTTCCTTCTTTGTGACTGTCGGCAACTCCCCTCCCCTTCCCCATCCTGTAGCTTTCCCCACGGCTTCTGTGTCCCAGGTGCATAATTTTGCACTTTTTTTAATAAAATTTCAGTTGCCAGTCTTCAGACCATTTTTTAAGCTTCCCCAGGTCCCTCCTCTTTTTCTCCACCCCTTCTGGGGTATTCACTGTGTTACAGATCTTAGTGTCATCTGCAAACAGGCAGATCTTTCCCTTCAGCCATTCTGCAATGTCACTAATCAAGACATTGAACAGGACTGGCCCCAGAACCGATCTCTGTGGCATCCCACTGGTCACCCCCTCTCCCCAGACTGCACCCCCATTTACCACCACTCTCTACCTCCTGTCTGTTAATTAGTTTCTAGCCCAGTTTACCACACTTTCCCCCATGCCCAGCCTACCCAGCTAGTTTATCAACCTCCTATGTGGGACGGTGTCAAAGGCTTTGCTGAAATCAAGGTAAGCGTTGTCCACTGCCCCACCCCAATTTACTTCCTTTGTCACCCAGTCAAAGAAATCAACCAGATTTGTCTGACATGACCTCCCCACTGTGAATCCATGTTGCCTTTGGTCCTTGTCTCTGATGGCTTTTAGATGCCCACTATCTTTTCTTTAAGCAATGTTTCCATGATCTTCCCCACTACTGAGGTAAGGCTGACCAGTCTCTAGTTCCCCACCTCCTCCCTGCTGCTGGATTTGTATAGAGGGATGACAATGGCCCTCCTCCAATTCTCTGGTACCAACCCTGTGTTGAATGACTCAGTGAACATGGCTGCCAGAGGTACAGCTATCTCCCTTCACAGTTCTCTTAATATCCTTAGGTGTATGCCATCTAGTCCCATCGCTATGTCTACCTTCAATTTAGTCAGCTCCTGCAGGACTCTTTTGCTTGTGAATGGACTATTGTCCACCTCTTCACCCCTTGGCAACTGCTGTGGCCCTTGTCCCTCCCCCTCTTCTGTGAATACTGAACAGAAAGACACAGTGGATATTTTGGGGGGAGCACATGACAGCACTTAGGCATGGTACTATCACTTCCAAATACCTAAACAGCACATATAAACAAGCAACATTCAGCACTCAACAAATGATTGTTTTCCTTCAATTTGGTTGCTACCTCTTTGGAGAACCAGGGAGGTTTCTTCCCTCTTTTGGCCTTGCTGACTTGTGCGCATTGCTCAATGACTGTTTTTGAGGTGTTCTTTAAGTTGTCCCAGCAGAAAGGGTGTAGGTGGGGGTATGGGGGGATCATTATCTAACTGTCTGCTACTCAAGGGTATTAACCAGCTTCAGTAATCTGCTACTCACGGGTATTAACCAGCTTCAGTAAGAAGAGCTTTTTCATCTGTTATCCCCCCACTTGATACAGAGACAAGCCCTGAAGCTTTGAGATAGGGAGGTAAAGAAGCAGAGCCAGCTAAAGCTCATGAGGCTTAGCCAGGACCAAGTTGATTGCAGTAACTGTAGGGTGCTCATCTACAGCATTACACTCTAGAGGAGTGGTCACTGTCCCATCTGCAGAATCTCCACAGAGCTCCATGTTCAGCTGATCACAATGAGGGAGGAGATGTTTCTCCTGTGGCACCAGCTCAGCTGGAACCCAAAGCCCACACCCCCACCCCCACTTCTCAAGAGGCCTACTGGTCCTGGGAGTGGAAAGTGGTGGTAAGGGTTGCAGGAGCAGCCACTTTGAGGTCATCCAACCCCCAACATCCTGATGGAAAATTACTTTTTACCCTTGGGGGAGGGTCAGGTGCCTGACTCCACTACAGTTGACTCTGAATCAGTCAGGGAAATGGAAGTGACATCTTGGTGGCACTCGGGGGTGAAAGTAATAAGAAGACAGCTAGGAGTGTTAGTGGTTGGAGACTCTATGATCAGGGGAGTAGAGAGGGTGGTGGGTGGAAGGAGGAGGGGTGTGGAATGGTCAGGTGCTTCCTGAGGCATCAGTCATCCAGGACATAGAATAGGACAGATAGTAGAAAAGGGGGGACTGGGGGTGCTGGTACTCTTGGGAGCAGGTGAAGCAGAACTTCCAAAGGCTGGGGGACAGATAGAATGCACAATCAGCCTCCCAGACCTTTTCTAAGATCCTCCCTATGTGGAATAGGGGAGAAAAAAACACTAGAGTAAGGAGGGAAGAGAGATGAATTAAATAGGTGGTTAAAGGGATGCTACTAAGAAAAAGTGTGCAAATTTGTGTTTGACTGGGGGGAAGGACTTCAGGGACAGAAGGCTCCTCAAAGGTGACAGCCTTCACCTGACAAGAGAGGGGACCAGTGCACTGAAGCAAAAGTTTGACATCTACATTATACAGTTAAACTGACTGCAAGAGACACTGAAGCTACGTGAACCATGGTAAAGGGAGTGAAGGAGGGGAATCTAGCTAGTGCTACAGCTGTAATGGGGATTGGAAGAGGTAAGGTGGATAAAAGTAGAGTAGTGGTTAAAATGATTTGCAAATGTGAAAAACTATACTTGAATCTCTCTGCCACCACTTGCATACTGTGTGACCATGAGCTAGTCATTTAAATTCCCTCTGCTCCCAGGATGCAGCTGGAAGCAAACCTCTGCTTAACGTGTCTTTCCTGGCCAAAAACTGTAACAAAAAAGGAGTTGTGGAAATGGTAAAAGGGTGAAGGCTCTCAAGCTGTACAAGCAATAAGAAAAAAAATAAGGTAAGGAAAATGGGAAGGAATGCAGGTGTAGATGCACAAAAAATCAAACTAGGATGCTGAGCATGGTGGAAGGGGTTCTGTCTTCATGCCAGGAGTCTGGATAATAAAATCAGTGAGCTCTAGGCATTAGTAGTGGACACTGAGGTGGACATTGTAATGGAAGGTTGGACCACAGAAAATAATGACTGGGACTTGTCAGTCCAGGTTACATAATGTTTATACAGGACAAGGGGGGGGCAAAGGGATGCATAGGTTTGTATGTTAGGGAGGGCACAGAGATTGTAGAAGATGGACACATCATGAGAAGCAAAAGGGAAACAGATTCACTATGGGTTTGCTTCATGGCACCCTTAGGCAAGAAAATATGGGTGGGATCTAAAGATAAACAAGACAAAGAGAAATGAGAGATGGAATGCTTCATGAACAGCTGGCAAAGGGAATGAAGAAGAAGGAAGGGCTGAAGGTGGGTGATCTTAACCTGCCAGATATCAATTGGAACATTTTAGTTGCCAGGTGCATCATATGTCAGGCCCTGCTGGATACATTGCAGGACTGCCTGCTGGTGCAGCTGATTAGGGAACTCACTGGATAGGTGGCAGTTCTTAATTTGGTGCTTACCAATTCAGAGATGCTGGGTGGAGTGAGAGTAGGGGAGCCACTGTGATCCAGCAACCATAACTCTATTTGGTTCAGGCTCACTCTTGGGCCAAAAATGTCCCTATCAAAAACTCCTAGATTTCATAAGAGCAGACTTCAACAGGAAGAGGGGGTTGGTCTGAGACAAACTGACCAGGGAGGACAGCACTGAAGTTTAGAGGAGCGATGGGGGGGGAAATAAAGAGGACCATTCTCGAAGTAACAAAATCATGCATGAGAACTAAAAATGAAACAAGTACTAAAGACCAATATTGTGCTTGGAAAGAGTCAGGAAAGCAGTAAGGTTCAAGAAAAAGGTGTTCACCAGGCATGGGGAAAAGCAAGGGAAGGATTAATGGAACAGTACCAAATAAAAACTTGGGAAGCAAATAGCATGGCCAGGGAGGCAAACGCAAATACAGAGCTGGGTATTGTGGAGGAGATCAAGGGTAGGGAAAAGCAACTCTTCAGATATATTGAGGAAAAAAAGAAACAGAGATGGGGGTATTATTAGGCTACAAGAGTTGGGAGGGTGCTACAGGAAGATGAACAAAAAGCAGACATCCTTGATGATTACTTCTGCTCAGTCTTCACAAGGGAAGTCTGGGCCCCCTTTCTGAAAATGGCATGGAGGTGCCTGTCAGGAGCATTCCAGAAATGATGCAGCCAGTATTTACCAAAGAAAGGGTCCAAAAGTGGACTGAAGCCCAAATGATAGCTAACGCTCCAGGGTCCTGATAGAATGCACCCATGGATTATCAAGGAATTGGCTGCAGAACTGGATGAGCCCCTAGTATGGCTATTCAGTAGCTCAGTTCAGGCAAGGGTAGTTCTGAAAAACTGGAAGGTAGTGGACATAGTTCTGCTACACAAGGGGGGGCAGGGAGCAACCAGGAATTAAGAGACCTGATGATCTTACCTCAGTAGTGGGTAAACTGATGGAGTCACTGACCAATTAGGAAATTGTGGACAACCAAGAGAGCAATGGTCTAAAGGATAGTAAACACTTGAATTTGTGCAGGGAGGTCTTGTCAGACAAATATGATAGCTTTCTTTAACTGGATAACAAAGAAGTAGATAAGGGCTGCACTGTGGATTTACTCTAGTTTGATTTCAGCAAGGCTTTCAACTCAATGCCGCTCAGAAAAGTGCTCAAGAAGCTGGAGGACCTGGGCAGAGCTAGGGACATAGATAGGCAGGAAACTGGTCAAATGAGAGACAACAGAAAGGTTGTAAACAGGGTAAAATCAGAAGAGGGGAGGGTTGAGGTGCTGCCGGGACTTGTTATGGGTCCTGTTCTCTTCAATATGTTTATCAGCAGCACTGGAGAGGGCATCTGAGGCATGTTGTGTCTCTTTGCGGATGATACAAAGCTCTGTAGTGAGTTAGATGAAGGGATCAGAGAGATGCAGAGGGATCTATAAAGGCTAGAGAGATGGCCAAAAGTTTTGGCAGTTGAAATTCAAAACACACAAGGTTGTGCACCTGTGGGGGAAAACAAGACATTATACTGGATGAGTGGGGGTAAACTGAGCACTATAGCAGAGGAAAGGACTGTGGAAGTCATCATTAGTGACTTCTTAAAACAATCAAGCCAGTCTAATAAGGTCTATAGTAAGGCTAATGGGGGAGAGTGGAAGGGGAAATTGTTTAACTAGGAAAGGCACACTAAGCTGAAGCTTTTTTCCTGGTCTGACCTGCGAGTTCAAGGAAGTTAAGTGACTTGATCAAGGCCACACAGTATGTAAGTAGGGTCTGATGGGATTCAAACCCAGGTCTCCAAGTTTTCAGCTCAGTGCCCTTAACCACTGTGCTATACTGCTTCTAAATAGGATTCTGGGGTGTATTGGAAGGAGTACTGACAGCAGGAAAATGCAGGTACTACAACCTCTATATAATAATAATAATAATAAACTTTATTTGTCTACGCCTTTCTTAAAACCAAGGCACATTACAATAAAATACAGGATAAAAGATACTAAAACCATACAAAACTTCATATAACTGAATTAATAACAGGGCAATTAATAGGCATCAGCATTATCTAAAAATGCCTTGTTCCATAAAAAAGACTTTAGGCCCTTTTTAAAACCCTCCACCGACATGCACTCTCGAATCCAGCGTGGTAGAGAATTCCAGAGGGTCAGCGCCATGAACATAAAAGCTTGGGTCCCCAGAAGATTTTAAAATGACCCTCGGGATCTCTAGCAACCCCTCGTTGGTTGAACGGAGTGGTTGCGTCGGTCGGTAAGGCACCAGGAGCTCTTTCAGGTAATCCGGGCCCAGCCCATGTATTTATTTATTTATTTGTAAGAATCAGTTTACAACCTTTGAGCCAGAGGCTCATTTCCAAAGGTACTTCGTCACATAACGACATACATTGTGTTTTTGGTTACATAGCATAGATTTGCAAAACAATAGGCATTCAACAGAGGCGCCACGTCACACTGTGGTCAGACAAATACAATTAGGTTACAGGGTACATGTAATTGATAACAGGTGTTACACAAGTTGGTATCAAGTGAGCAATCTAGTTGGTAAACACTGAAACAGCTGGCACTGGCCAGGTTAAACATAGGCACGGTGTACAGGGAAGTGGTGGTGGGGATGGCTAGGTGGAGAGCTGCCCGGAGGGCATTGTCACGAGAAGCAGAGGTGGAGGCTACTTTCAGAGACAGGAGCAGTTACGAGTACTGATGATGTGGTTCCGAAGGGTGGTTTTGGACTTGGAGATGGTGGTGGCATTGGTGACGGGGGCAGGGAGAGAGTTAAACCAGGTTGGGGCTCTATAGCAGAAGAACCTCTGGCAATGGCTGGTTCTTGATCTGGGGACCATTAGAGTGGTCTTGTAGGAAGACCTTGTTGCAATAGTGGGAGGGCTCTGGTGGATAGATGCCGTTACCCCAGGGGGGGAGAGCCCGAGTAGGGTTTTTTTTGTGAGGAGACAGGTTTGGTATCGGAGCAGTTCAGCCAGGGTAAGCAGGTTAGCCTTGACATACAGCTGACAGGTGTGTGTGAGCCTGGGGCACCAGTAATCAATCTGCAGGCTTTATTCAGGGTTAAGGAATTTTGTTGAGTGCAGGTGTCAGCAGCACTATATACTGGTAGACCATAGTCTACAAGGGACAGAACGGATGATGTAACAGCGAGCTGGAGAGCATTTGGGGAAGGCAGGTTCTATGGTGGAAGAGGATGCCAAGCCGTGTTAGTGGCGGATGTTAGGGGCGCGATGTGGTTGTGAAATGTGAGGGCTGAGTCAAGGTAACCCCAAGGTATTTGTAGGAGCAGACTTGTTCCAGTGGCTGATTGGTACTTGGAAGGATATAGAGTGGATGGTTGCTAGCTTTGTTTTGGGGTGGAAAAGAGCATAGCTTTGGTTTTATTAAGATTGATGATGAGTCTGGCGCCCTTAAACCAAGCCTCTGCACTGTTGGAAAGACTGCTGTAGGGAGTCCTGGAGGAGATGGGATTGCGGTGGGTGGCAAAAGGACAGCGCTGCCTGCATACAGTAGAATTTTGCCAGGGCATGCACTGGGCAGGGTGTTCAGATAGAGCGAGAAGAGAAGGCCCAGGATGGAACCTTGGGGACCCCAGAGAGAATGGAACAGGTATCGGAGAGTGTGCTATTAATTTTTACACACTGAGATCGAGCGTCAAGATAGCTAGTGCACCATGCTAGGGGGCCAGCTGAGAGACCAGTGTGGCAGAGTGCATTCAGCAGAAGTGGATGGGAGATGGTGTCGAAAGACTTTGAGAGGTCAATGAACACTGCACCAGCTAGGGAGCTGGTATCCAAGGAGGAGTGTAGAAAGTTGGAGAATTCAATAAGGGCAGTGCTGGTACTGTGACCAGCATGGAAGCCATGTTGCTCTGGGCATAAAATGTTATGCTTAGCCAGATAATCAGTGATTTGAATGGCCACCACTTTCTCCAGGGCTTTAGAGATGGGGGGGAGGATGGAGATTGGCCGGTAGTTGTTAGCCAATGACCTGTCACCCCCTTTATGAATAGGTGTGATAATGGCTGTTTTCCAAGCTGTGGGAAATTGTCCCAGGCAGAGTGACTGGTTAATTAGGCTGGTGAGTGGGGCAAGGACTTCATCTAGCACCAGCCTGAGGATGCTGGGGTCCAGTGAGTCACTGCCGGGATTGTTGCCATTGAGAGCTTTGATTAGGATGGGTCTGGCTTCCCGGGTGGAAGTCTTGCACAGGTGGAAGCTGGGGTGCTGGAGGACAGGGGGAGGTTGGTTGGGGGAAGGGTCAAAGAAATTACTAGGGAGGACTGAGCTAAGGTCAGTGAAAGTGGTGTTGAACCAGTTAGCTATGGTGGCAGGCTCGGTGGAGGTAGTGCCATTTCTAGTGAGCTGGGATGGGGCAGGTGAGCAAGCTTTACCATTAAGTTGCTTAATATTATCCCAGAAAGTCCGGGCTGAGCCCCAGGAGGAGGTAAGGGAGGCCTGGCAATGGTCTGCCTTGGCTTTCCTGATGGCCCATGAGCACTAATTCCTGGCTGCATTGTAGGCCTGCCTATCAGACAGATGACCTGTTTCAGTGGCAAGGTGCCAGAGGTTATCCCGGTTTCTAAGTAACTGTAGAAGGGCCGGGCTAACCCAGGGTGCGTTCCGTTTTTTGGACCTGATTTTGGTGAAGGGTGCAAAGAGATCACAGGCCATGTTGAAGGTGTGAGTGAAGAAGGCTAGGGCAGTGTCAATGTCGGTTGCACGCTGAATGGGGGACCAGTTTATCTGGGTGAGGAGTACTTTAAGGTTTTTCAGCCCACCAGGGCAGAGGTGCCTGCAGAGGGTGGTCTGGGCTTTGGGTTTGGGATTGGGGACTGCCCAATGAAACAGGATAGGGGAGTGGTCACTTAGGGAGTCTGGGAGGACCTGGATGTTTTGGATTTTATGGGGTCGGTAAGTTATAATAACATCCAGAAGGGTGCTGGTACCTCTCTTAGGGTTAAGTCTTGTGGGCTGGGTGACGAGTTGCGTCAGATCTTGGGTGGCAAATGAGTCTCTGATCGCGGATGAGGAGGTGCTGAGCCAATTTACATTAAGGTCCCCCACTAGGATTTGTTCCGCCTTATGGTGGAGGGTGGCCAGGTAGTCTGTTAAAGATACCAGGGCCGGGTGCTGGTTCTTTGGGGGAACATAGGCTGTGGTGAGATAGAGAGGGCTCCTAGAGGGGTCTGGGGTGAGTTTGAGGGTAAGAGCCTGGGCCCCATTTATAAGGGCAGGGGTGGGGAGTGCGTGTCCAGGTATTGTGTCCCTAGTGTAGATTGCACAGCCTCCCCCTCGTTTGCCTACTCGGTCCTCCCGGTGTAAGGTATAGCCTGGGAGGGAAACAAATGAGTCAAGGGGTGGATTTGGACAGCCAGGTTTCAAACCAGGGCTATGATGTCTGGTTGATGAGCCAAGGCCCAGCGCCTGTAGGGCCAAATTTCTTCAGCAGGCTGCATATGTTCATGGAGGCTACTTGAAGACCAGCGGGCTGGGTGGGTGGGTGGGAGGGGCAGGGCCTGGGTTGGGATGTATGTTCCCTGTTAGGAGTAGAAGGAGGAGAAGTGCTCTGGTCAGAGGGAGGCAGATGGAGAGTTTACGCCGGGAGCGATAGAATGAGGAAGGGGGTTTTGTTGCACAGGGGGTTGGTAGGGCAGCACAGGCAGAGAAGGCCTGTGTGATCAGAAGCACAAGGGAGCTGGGGGAGGAAAGGTAATGTCTGGAAGGGGGGTGAGGTGGAGAGGAGCATATGGGATGTGTGGAGGAGGAGGGAGGGGAGGAGCAGTGGTAAAGGAGGAGGGGAAGACAGGAGGGTAGGTAGGAACACTGGAGTAGTGAGGCCGAGGGTTAATAGGGACACTAGGGTTGGTGGAAGGCAAAGGAAGGAGGAGGAGAAGAGATAGGCTGGTGAGCAGGGGATGCACATGCATAGTTGGAAAGGGTGGGGGAGCTGAAGTGAGGAAAGAATGGGGGTACAGGATGATAGAGGGGAGATAGTAGTGAGAGGTCACCTCTGAGCCTATTTGCTGCTATGGTGTAGTGGCAGTGCACGTGCCTTAGGTGCATAGAGTGCCAGGTTCAAGTCTTGACTAGGGTAACAGAAAGGAGCCTCACCAATGGCTGTAGCAGTAGGGAGTTGGGTTCAAGGTCTGCAGAAGCACTCAGATAACACTTTAGTTGTGTCAGAGGGTTAGTGCGTTTTTAGAGTTTTGAAATCCTGCAGTAAAAATAGGCAGGTGTGCTAGCTGAGTGGTGGAACTGTGGACTTTGGAAGTAAGGGTGCAGGCTTCAAATCCTGCAAAGGCAGCAAGAGAGAAGTGGTAAACTTATATTTTGGCAGGTTGGGGGGGTAAGAGACTAAAAGGCTTAGAAAGTAGGACTAAAATAGGTAGGCAATGTGGTCCAGAGGTAGAGCTGCTGACTCTGACTGCAAGGTCACTGGGTTTGAGCACAGCTCAGGGACAGAGTGTAGAAAGGTTTAATTTTTAATTCAGAAAAGGAAGGAGGGAGGGTTAAGAGTATGAAAGTAGAGAAAGATGTTGGCCTGGTTCATTGGCTTAGCGGATAGTCAGTAGAATTTGGACAGAAGGATACCAGATTTGATGCTAGCAGGTGCTTAGAGATAGGCTGATGGAAGAGTGAGGAAAGTAGCTGGTAGAAGGATTCAAAGGGAACTGCAGTGACCTCTAGTGGGTCAGCTTTGAAATGGTAGCTAGGAGGGGTAGAGAGTGGAAAGAGCAGCTAGAGTGGAGAGTGCAGTGATCCCTAGTGGTTGGTGTCTATAACTTGCAAATGGGAAAATGGACACTTAGTAAAAAGGAGGGTAGGTCACGTGATGTGACACGTGACCTGCCAGCAGCAATAAATGAAGTACCCAAAACTCTATCCTGTTCATTTTTTCCGGCACAACTACTATGCCACCATATTATACAGCCTTTCCAAATAGCAGTGCAACAACAAAGGGACTTAATTCCATGACACACCTGCCAAGTAAGTTCAACCTAAGAATCAAACAGAGAGTAATGAATCTCCAAGTTTCAATGGCTATGATAAAAACCATGATTTGGGTGATGGATATAAAGATATTGGTTGAAATAAAAAACAAGGTGCTCGGCTCTGTGGTGTAGAGGGTTGAGGTGCCGTGTGCACCATACCTCTCACCATGCTGGTGACCCGAGTTCAGAAATGCACTCGAGCTGCAGGGGATTGGCTGGGGGGGGGACTGAGTGTCTAACTGCTCTTCAGTCCCTGGGGGCTGGAAGAATATGGCACCAGTATTCAGTGACACCCAATGGAGGCTAGGGTGTGCATCAAGATCAGGCCACCACGGGACAGGGTTGGAGGTGACAGTGGACATCTGCAAGCCGAGTGTGTTAGCATGGTCAACCATTGCTGGATGTGATTGCATGTCCATGCCTCCAGGGAATGGGAAAAAGTGGAAACTCCTCTTCATCAGCATGCATAGTGACATCTAGACACCTCACCAAATGATGTCCTGGGCCAGCTAAGGGCTGGCAAATGGTGGATCTTGATCTCTTCCCCTAGCCTCTGGGGAGAGCCCTACCACAGGGGGAAATCTGCAGGCATCACTGGCCATGGAGTACCTGGTAGGGGATACTAGCAGGAGGTTGTCTGTCACAGAGTGGGGGTAGTCTGCCCCCCATCCATCCTGGAGGAGGAGAAGAAACAGAATTGAACAAAAAATAAACAAGCTGCTGCAGCATGTGGTCTGAAATCAAAACAAAACAGTAATACTAAATGCATGCAGAAATTAGAAAACAAAATCAATGTTTCAACCTTGGATTTTCTTCAGAAATTATCTGAAAGAGAATAAAGGAAAGTTAGTCTATCTTTGCTTTTTTTCTCAAATTGAAAATTCCTGAAGAAGACATTTGTTTGGTTTTGACTATCTCAATTTTATACTTCAGTGTCATTATTTCCAACTACTTTATCACTCACAGTACCTTTATAACAAGAAACTGAGGCAGGAGTACACCCATCTTCCATGTACTGATGCAGAAACATTATTGTATAAAGGCGTGGACTCAGAATCTGTTGTAAAAATTCATTTATTTTATCTGTCGTCATATTATATATATATATATATATATATATATATATATATATATATATATATATATATATATAGGATAATGATGATCAGGAGTGTGATATGGAATATTCCCACCCTGCAGAGTGAGATATCAATGCCTCACGATGCAGGAGTGGGAATATTTTCCGATCACACTCCTGATCATCATGTATGCGATTTATACAGTAGTGGTGAGGTGATACACAGCGAAATAAAATGGTGAGAAATGCTGCAGTTGAGGTGATTTTCTGGTGCAGTTCTTCGATTCTGTTACTGTGTGTTGTGTGCTTTGCTGTGCTCATTGGTAGTTCTGGTGTGGCGGTTGATTGGTCATGTTGTGTGCTCTGTGCAGTGGTTGGCTGTTTTCCGAGTCCTGTTCTACTGGTTTAAATGTGGCATACTGAGATTCGATTGGTTACTACTTATGGAATTGGTGTATGAATGGGTATTTGTGCTGTGTAATGATTGGTTGTTGCTACGAATGTGTGCTGTGATTGGTTGTGCTGTATGCGTCATGGAATATGTTGCTACGTGAGTTAACAAGGTAGTATGTGCATACAAGTTTCCTGGACGGGGTCGCTATGGAAAGTTTATTCCTTCTTTGCAGTGTTGGACAAATATTTGTTAAATGTTTTGGGCGAGAACATTTTCTTTATCACATAACATGGTATGTACTGCTTTTGTATACTTTGTCCGGTTCATGTACCGGATTGTGTTACAATATAATGATGCATCATTTCTACGTTAGCTGCACTTCTCGGACACTTTCGGAAGGTGCTTCTGTTTAGGTGACTGAAGAAAACATGTCATATCAGTCGCAGCAATCGCTCAGCAGCTACTTTAATCGGAATCTGTGTCAGACTGGATTACTCTGACTCTTTTTCTGCAGTGGCTCTCATACTTGTGACCTGTGGGAAGAAAGCAGAAGTGTTACAAATGGGTCATGCTGTATTTCAATGGTTTATTCAAACTGTGCCAAATTTGCAGTTTATCCTACCTTGCACAATATTGAAGGTGATATTTGTAGCATTAATGGTAGGGTTGTTAAAACATGCAGACATTATGTCTGGCCAGGCACTGCATTCTTTTCCAGGTTCTGCAGGAGTACAACTTTTGGAGGTTCCAGGATCAGTATCTGATGAGCTTAGTATGTGGGAAATCTGTTGATGTTTCTCCTCATTCAGTTTTGAATAATCATTCAGAAACTGTAATTTCTTATGCACAGAAACTTGAATAATATCATTGGGGGAGACGTTGGAATCTATAAGTTTTTGTACTAAATGCTTGCTGATAGAATGATTCGTGAGCCATTTGTCAGTGGAGATTTTTGCTTTGTCAACCATATTTTGACTATTTTGCTCAGTGAATTTATACCAAGTGGTTGATTTTTGTACCAACCAGTAGGACATTGTGCTGTCTGTGTATAATTTATAGCTAAAAAAAAGGTGCATCCGGGTGGTTTGCTTTCTCTGGTCGTTTGTGACGGTACAGTTTGTAGTTTAATACAGGGCATTTGTTACTGTCTTTTGTTTCATATGCTCTAGGTTTTACTACTCTGCTGTCTTTTGGATTAATACCACTTCTTGTTTTGGTTTGTCTCTCCTTTGTATATTCTAAGTACTGATTGTTCTGTTCATCTTTTTTCAGTTGGATATCTCCCCATTTTAGGTTTCGTGTTTCTGTATTTCTCCTAATGCCAAAATACAATGTCACAGTAAGCCACATAGTGTTTAGAAGGGCTTGAGGGCCATCATGTCCCAGTTGTTTCTGTGAATAAAGCTGGTCAATTATGTTATCTGTTAACTGCCTGCAGCTTGAGGTCGATTGCCTTTCCTATCTCCTTCAGCAGCTTCTGTTTGGATAGTAATACTTGTCTGGTTTTTAAAAATGTGTTAGAACTGCTAATAGATTCTGGGTAATTGTAATCCTTCAGATACCTCTCAACACTTTGGAATCTGGATCGGAGTGTTAGAGGCTCGTAGTCTGTACCGTCTTGCCGTTTGGAAGTGATGAAATAATGGCACAGTATTTTGTTGAGGTCTTGAGGAGATGCATGCTGAATGGGTGTCTCAATGTGCAGGGTGTCCTTTATAAATTTATGTAAGGCATTTACATCTGCACTTGTTTTGTGGTTGGTATTTTCGTTTCTGGTACTTTTTATAAACTGCTCTATTTCTTCGGTGTCCATTGCAGTACTAGTACTAGTGCCATCAGCTGAATGTTTGGTGTCAATACTGCCGTCTGTCTACTCATTTGGGTCTAGTAGCAGCTCTGCATCTTGTCCAAATTGAGTGCAGCTAAGGATGACCTCTTCAGGAATACTGATAATTTTTTATTTCTGTTTCAGACATAATTTATTCTTCGTTGGCTGTTCCGCGGTTTTCGGAAATGACATATTGCTTTTTGCCATTGACAGTTTGGAAAACATTGCAATGCCAGTTTATGTTTTGAATGGTGCGGTTTACATGCGATGCCAGTGCTCGGATGTGTGAGATGCTGAAGTGAAACTGATAGTACAAAAGCGGGGTACTAGCTCGTGCTACTAGTAAGGTGCATCTCATTATTGTGTAATTAATTGGCCACACGTTTTTGTATTGGGCAAAGAACCTGTACTGCTTGCTGACATCTGCAAGTACTTTATATTAGCAGTGTGACGTATGCAGTGTTTGTATATTTTAAGGGAATGCCACTGTGCATACGTCAGCACTCGTTTATTCAATGGGGGTGAGATTACACTATTTTATTTCACTGTGTATCACCTCACCCCTATTGTATATATATAAATATATATAAATATATATATATATATATATATAGTTGTGTGACAGCATCACTAGAGTTAGGGATGAGTAGACAGTTCAGTGTTGAACCTCAAATTCTGCACTTTAATAACTTTGCAACTATCAAACAGATTCGCACAAAATGTGGAATGCACAGTCCTGTGGGATAGCTCTCTTGACGTGCCAAGTTTCATTTCGATGGTATGTGTGATTTTCGTGCACCGCATAGTGAAAAAATTTTTGCTGTTTTGTTCTCATCGCACTGTGGCCACACTGTTTGTAATTGTGTTCTGAATTTTTCAGGGTACAAAGAGCCCACCCCAAAGAACAAGACAACATTGGTTTGGGGTACAAATATTAATCTATTCTAAAGTTATTCAGTTTAGAAATGTTGGGTTCTGAGCATGCTCAGTTCATTCTTTTGGATAGCTGCACAGTTGCAAAAAGGGATTTGGACTCACAAAGAGGGATTTTGACAGTTCGCCAAGAGGGATTTATACAATCCCTCTTCTTGAGAAAAAATTCTCTCTTGGTGAGCCACCATAGAGTTTTAATTTTTTTTTGCCCAAACAAAATTGTATAACTTGCCCCAGGGATATCTTCAGTACACATCCAAGTATGGGTTTTGATCATGGGAATGTCCTGCACACTTCTGTGGCTTTGACTTACTTTACTTTAGTAAAAATCTGTGGTATTTTTAAATTTAAAAATCCTTTTTCGCAGCTCTCTTCTGATCCTTTTTCGCGAGCTGTCAAAATCCCTTTTCACAAGCCTATCCCTTTTCGCAAGCTGTCAAAATCCCTTTTCATGAGATGACAACCAGATGGCCCTACCTCATGAAAAGAGATTGGCTCATAAAAAGGGATTTTGACAGCTCACAAAAAGGGATTGGCTGGTGGGGTATGCTTTCGGTGCCTATATCTCAAAAATGGTTTGAGGTATGGATTTTTCACTAAACATAGTGTAGTACACCTTTAGGTGTACTAAGCTCACACACTGGTTGCCAGGACATGATTACAACTGCAGTGGAATATTTCCAGTGTTGCTATAGTTACTGAGTTATTGCACCATTTGCATCACAAGGGTTACTTGGAATATCTCTAGGTCTTCACTGAGTCTCTACACTTATGGATGGGGAACGCAGGGCTCTCCCACATATGGGTACCCTTTTGCAGTAATGGGACTGTAGGGCCCTCCACTATGTAGTACTGGGAGCATAGGATGCAGAGGGCCCTGCACTCCCACAGGGAGAAGACAGTTCATTACACTGTTTCTACACTTCTTGATGGAAGTGAGTGCAGGGCCTTTAGGGCCTGCACTTCCACAAATGGATATCATCATTGAGTGATCTGAGCATGATGGGAGTGCAGGGCCTGGAGCGCCCTGCACTCCCACAAGGAGATACTACCACAACACACTATAGAATGATCTCTGTGTCCTACGATCCTACAAACACATAAGGGTAAGATTACACTTTCTCAAAATGTAAGGAAATTAATTGCAAAAAACTTCATTAGTGCATCAGTTAGGGTTAAAGCAACAAAAGTAGGGAAATGAGGCATTACAGTTTAGAACCTTAACACCCCACCACACCTTCCACCCCATCCCACTCCACCTCACCCCCACCCTCCATGTACCAACCAGCACTGTGGGTGCCTTTCAGTCATCAGGCCTAACTCTCACCCCATTCTACTTTTGTTGTTCCATCCATCTTAGCTTCTTTACACATGCAATAGGGTGAGAGTTAGGGCCGGCAACCACAAGGCACACCACAATGCCTGTTGGTGTGTGGAAGGTGGGAGCTTGATGGGGTGGTAAGGCAGGGGGGTGTTAGCATTTGAAACACTGACTCCTCATTTCCCTACTTTTGTTGCTTCAACCATAACTGATGCATTAACAAAGTTGTTTGCAATGAAGATATATCTATATCTATATCTATAATTATATCTATATCTATATCTATCTATCTATCTATCTATCTATATATATATATATATATATATATATATATATATATATAGTAGCACAGTAGTGCTACCATAGTTAGGGTTGAGGAGCCAGTTACATGTAAAACCGAAAAGTTTGCACCTTGATAACTTTGCAACTGTTTGACAACTTTGCCTGAAATTTGGAATACATGATCAAGACCCATATGCCTTGGGATGTGGCAAGTTTCATACCAATCGGATACACATCTGCGGAGTCATTAAGCGTGATCTGCGCGTGCGTTTATGCTTTTTCTGGAATTCTATGGTCACGCCTACAGGTCACATGGTTTGCATGACCGGTCCAAAAGCTTCAGAGAACATGTGGCCAGGGTCCCCAATGTGCCTTTTGAAAATTTCATGAAAAAATATTAAACGGTTCAAAAGTTATTCAAAAAACAATTTCAATTATAAGTCAATGGAAAAAGTTAACAAAAAGTTCGACAGTGTCGCAAATGCACTCTTTGCTATCGCAAACAGCCCTTTTACTGTCACAAATCCACCATTTTGTTTTCAGTTAGTGATCAAAAAAATGCTTGGCATTTAAAATTGGCACCATCTAGCAACCTAATTCTTTCTGTATTCGCCTAGTCGGGCCCTGAGGATGCTAGCCATGTCTTTATTTTGGGGTAAAACACCCCAGAAATATGTTTTTCAAATTTCTGGAAAAAGTACTTTCGCAAAGTACTGTTGCACTTGTGACACTGTCACATGCATTTGCGAAAGCTTTTGCAATTTGCAAAAGTACTTTTCTAGGCTGTGGGAAAATGACAGCACTTCTTTGGCACCCTGCTGCAAAGGAACGGTTTGGTGCTTTAGCCTGAAATTTGGAGGGAACGCAGCCGACATCTCACAGATGTGCCTTTCAGTATTGCATTGAAAAAATATTAAATGGCAGCAAAGTTATGGCACTCCAAAGTTGATGCTTTTTCCCATAGGATAACATTATGGCATCCGACCATTGCAGCAATCCTTTGGCACCCTGCTGCAAAACAACGGCTTGGTCTTTTGGGCTGAAATTCGGAGGGAAGACAGACAGCATCTCCTTTTTTTCCCATAGGATAACATTATGGCATTCACCATGCCTTTCAGGGCCTGTATCTCGGAAACGCTGCGAGATATGGACTTTTCATCAAAAAAACTTAGCCCCCATCAGGGGGCTAAGCAAAAAGCTAGCCAGGAAAGTCATATATCATATGATTTTTAAATTTTTTTTCTATGTCATACGGTTCCTGAGATGTAAGCAATTTAGTATTCCAACTCCTCATTTTCTGCTCCGAGACCCATTATTATGCATACATTCTTTATACTCACTGTCTTTCTCTATGCAGCATTTGGGGAAAACCAGCCTGTGCGCTTACATTACTGTTACCATTACCCTTTCTGCTTGCGGTTCCATACCCGTTTCACTTACCATTCACACCTACGCCACCATGTGCGTTATCCTTTACGCTTACTTGCGCCATGCTCATTATTTTTTGCCATTTGTGTCTACAGTACTGTTTCTCTTTCTGTTTCACTTTGTGTCACCATGCCCATTGCCATTTCTGTTTGTGGGCACCATGTTACTATGTGACAAGACATCACGTGGCAGACCTCGCCTCTGCATTACATTCAGTATTTTCATTATCATTCTCAAAAGTGAGAAATAGAGGCAACAAAACACTTATCGTATTAGTTAGCCTGATCAGTGACGAAAGTGAGGAAATTGGTGTTGTTGAAAACCCTTGACTCCCCTAGCCCACCCCCTGGCCCGCATTGGGGTGCATTGGACAGCTGGTCCTAACCTCACCCCATTATCCTATACCTCTGCTGCTTTACACATGTGATGGGGTGAGAGTTAGGACCGATGACTCCCAATGCACACCCCAGTGCTGGTTGGGGGGTGGGCTGGGGGTCCAAGGGGGGTTTTCAACCCTAACACTGAATTTCCTCACTTTTGTCACTGTGGAACAACCCTAACTGATACAATAAATGGAGTTTTGTGCCTCTAATATATACATATATATGGTTGAGTAGGCACTTTAATGTTAAACCTCAAAGTTTGTGCATTAATAACTTTTCAACCATTCAACGGATTTGGGCAAAATTTGGCATGCACAGTCTGGTATGGTAGATCTCTTGATTTACTAAATTGCATCTCAGTCAGACATACTATTTGAGAAGCACCAAAAAATTCACTTTTCACCACTTTTGTGCATTTTTTGTCCTTGGGGCTCTGTGGACACTGTGTGATCTATTGGTCTAAAACTTGGGACATAGAAAGAGATTGGGCCAAAGAACATGCCATCATTTGTCTGGTAAAATATATTAATCTATTCAAAAATTATTACAATTTGAAATTCCCATTATATCCTATGGGAAAATGTATATGTATTTTTTGCAATGTTAATGAGAAAGACCAGATGGCCCTAGGAAAGACCAGATGGCCAAAACTGGGATGACCATATCTCAATCACAGTTTGGTCTTTTTACTTCAAATTTCAAGGGTGTTGAGGGAATGTCATAGAGGTATGAATTATGCTACTTAGGTGTTGGGGAATTAATTGGTTGCAGAGATATTCAATAACATATTTGACATTTTTCCCATAGGATTACATTGCAGTCTGTGTCTTGACTTTTGGCGCCGTTATCTTAGAAACAAACTGAGATACAGACTTTTCACTACAGGTGGCTTAGATGACCTTTAGGTGAACTATGCCACTGGAAAAAGATTTGAAATCGTAGAGTAAGCCTGCAGTGGAATTTTTTTCGTACATTTCATAGTTCATGAGATATTGTGAAATTACTGCCACAAGGGTTCAAAGAGTGCCTGTCCAGTGCTTTTTGGTGCCCATATATCACAAACAATGTGAGATTTGGGTAAGGTCTTTCATTGTTGCATGGAGTACTCGCTGTCACGATTACAATGATGCTAGAATTTTTTTTCTTGTCCCTATGGTTCCCAAGATATGTACAAATTGCTGTTACAAGGGTGTGGTGCCCTATAGTGCTGCTGCATGGCTTCATAGCTTTGCATAAGTGGGAGCGTGGACCCAGATGCATATTTTAATGCAACAACTGGCAACTTGGTGGGAGCTTGGCTCCACATTCCCACCAATACAGTATGTGTTACTAGATATATTACGCTTTTTTGAAAAGTAAGGAAATTCTATGCAAAAAAACTGTGTTTATTTATTTTTATTTAGTTTTTGTTTACTGAGTAGGTGCACTTTCCAGAAAGACTATTTTCAGGCATGACCTGGAAATGCTTCATTAATGCTTCATTTAGGGTTAAAGCAATAAAGTCAGGAAATGAGACATTAGGGTTGAACCCCTAACTCCCCTCACACACCCACCCAGATCCCCCACAGACTAACAAATGCCGGTGTGTGTTACTGGGATCATGAGGCCTACATCTCACCCCATTCTCCTTTACAGTAGCATGTCAACATGATCACACATGGAATGGGGTGAGATTTGGACCTCGCGACCCCAATGACACACCCCAGCATCTGTCAGTCTGTGGAGGATCAGGTGGGATGTGTGAGGGGGGGTTAGGGGTTCAATCCTAATGTCTCATTTCTTGACTTTTTTTTGCTTTTAACTTAAATGAAGTATTAATGCATTTTTTTGCATAGAATTATATATATATATATATATATATATATTTATGGCAAAAGACTCCATTAATGCATCAGTTAGGGTTGTTACACAGTGACAAAAGCACAGAAATTCAGCATTAGGTTTCAAAACTCTAACTCCACATTCCTCCCACCCCCACTCCCACCACACACACATACATGCAAGTAGGGGAAGAACCAAGGCAACGCAACCAATCACAGACAACCAGCAGGAGGTGTATACCTCTGTTACTGTAGCAAGTAGGGGAAAAATTCAACTTCAGGTATCATACAGTATTTCCAAACTTGTTCCAGCAGGTTAGTTCACCTAAAGGTGAAACAAGCTGCCAGTATTGAAAACTCTGCACCTCACTTCGTTTTTGACATATGGGTGCCAAAAGGCATGATGGGTGCCGAAATGTTAGCCTATGGCAAATTGCTTAATTTTGAAATACTGTAACTTTGTGATCATTAACTGTTTTTGCACCAAACCAGCAAAAGGCATATCTGTGGGATGGGGGCTTGCCACTCTGCAAATTTCAGCTGAAAGAACTCAACCTTTTGCTTGCAGGAGGATGGCAAAGATGTGCAGTTATCTTGAGCATAGTTTTGCAAAATACTTTTGCAAACATGAAAGTGTCGCAAATGGAAAGCATGACACTTTCTCATTTGCAAAAGTATGTAAAGTGGTTTCACAAAATAGTTTCACAGACATGAAAGTTTTGCAAATGTAAAGCATGAAACTGTCACATTTGTGATAATGTTTTGCAAAACTATTTTCAGAAAATGTCCAAAATGCAGTTTTGGGGCTTCTAATCCCCAGAAAAGCATATGTGTAGTCTGTGTTGTGTGTTGGTGGCAGCATGGGGTCCAAGCTTCCCAGTTACCCATAATCATATATGTTTGGTGGAGCATGAACTGTCCAGGGTGAGAGATAGGATTGATGACCCCATACGAGACCCCAACATCTGTTGCTTTGTAGAAGATGGCAGCATGGAGGTGGGGTGTTGTGGTTTAGAGAGTAGTATGTTACTTCTGTTACCTGCTGCTGGTTTTCTGTGATTGGTTGTGTTGTCTTGGTCCTTCCCCTACTTGCACGTGTGTGTGTGTGTGTGTGTGTGTGTGTGTGTGTGGTGGGAGAAATGTGGAGTTAGGGTTTTGAACCCTAACACTGAATTTCCCTGCTTTTGTCACTGTGTAACAACCCTAACTGATGCATTAATAGAGTTTTCTGCCATGAATTTCCCTTTTTTTTGAGAATGTGAACTACAAATAGTGAATGATACATCTTGATGGGCCCTGTGCTCCCACCAAACTGCCAATTCTGTAGCAATCACATATGTTTTGGGGAGCACGGGCCCTCTGAGCCCTGTACTCCCAAATACACAGATGCAGGGTGCCATAGTGCAGCCCTGTAGTGTAAGAAAACCTTGTAACAGTGATTTGACATGCTAAGAGTGACAGTAACGGTAACGCTAACAACAATGATAATGGTAACATTAATGGTAACAATAACGCAAATGGTAATGGTAATGTTAATGCTAATAGTAGCAGTAATTGTAATGCTAACTGCAATGGTAATGAAAACACTAACGATAACAGTGATGGTAATGCAAATGGAAACACAAATGGTAAAGTAAACGCAAAGAGTAATAGTAACGCAAGTGGCAATGCAAATGCAGCGGAAAATGGAAATGCAAGTGGTAACGGTAACGTGAATGGTAATGGAATAGCAAATGCAAATGTGAACAGTAACAGAAATGCAAATGGTACCGCTAACAGTAATGCTGACGTAGTGGTAATGGTACCAGAAACACAAACAGTAATGGTAACGCTAACAGTAATGCTAACACTAATGATAATGCTATCGGTAACGTAAACACAAATGCAAACAGTAGTGGTAACACAAACAGAAATGCAAATGCTAATGGTAACGCAATCAGTAATGGTAACGCTACCATTAACGCAAATGGTAACAGTAAGGCAAACACAAATGCAAGTGCAAACAGTAATGCAAATGCAAACAGTAACAAAAATGCTAACATAAATGCAAATGCAAGTGGAAACAGTAACGCAAATGCAAATGGTTACAAAAACGATAATGCAAATGTAAACGCAAATGCAAACGCAAACACAAGTGGTAACGGTAACGTACACACTAAAGGTAATGCTAACAGTAATGTTAACGGTAACAATAACACACATGCTAATGGTAATGCTAACAGTAATGCTAATGGTAACAGCAATGGTGATGCAAACACAAACATGAATGCTAACAGTAACGGTAGCACAAACACAAATGGTAATGGTAACGGTAACGATGATGCAAATGCAAACAGAAATGCTAATGGTAATGGTAACGCCAACGCAAATGCAAATACTAATCATTACAGTAATGCAAATGCAAACAGACATGCAAATGATAACGCAAATCCAAACACTAATGGTAATGGTGATGCAAACGCAAAAGCAAATGGTAATGGTAAGGGTAATGGAAATGCAAACGCTAATAGTAACACTGACAGTGATGCAAATGGTAACACAAATGGTAATGCAAGTGCAAACGGTAACAGTAATGCTAACAGTGATGCAAATGCAAATACTAATATAACAGAAACACCAATGCAAACTTCAGTGCAAATGCAACCATTAACAGTTACGGTAATGCAAACAGAAATGCAAATCGTAACGCAAATGGTAATGCAAATGCAAACAGTAATGGTAATGGTAACATAAATGCAAGTGCTAACAGTAACACTAACAGTAACACAAACGGAAATGCTAATGCAAATGGTAATGGAAATGCAAGTGCAAATGTAAACACAAACAGTAACGCTAAATGGAATGCTAACGTTGATGCAAATGCAAGGTGAAACGCTAACGGTAATGCAATGCTCACACATTGTGTCTGAAACAGGTGCATCGAGAAACACAGTGAATACAAAGAATGTGGACATAATAGTTGCCCTCGGACAGGAAAATGAGCACTTGGAATACTAAATTGCTGATATCTTAGGAACCATACGAGGTAGAAAAAAAATTAAAATTTCATATTATTTATGACTTTCCAGGCTAATTTTGACTTAGCCCCCCCAGTGGGGGACTAAGACGTTTTTCGACATAAAGTCTGTATCCTGAACCGTTTTCGAGATACAGGAGCCGAAAGGCACGGCAGATGCCATAATGTTATCCTATGGGAAACATCATCAATGTTGGAGTGCTATAACTTTGGAGCCCTGTGATATTTTGGCACCAAACCACCAAAAGGCACATCTGTGGGATCTTGACATTCTTCCCTGCAAATTTCAGCCCAAGAGACCAAACAGTTGTTTTGCAGGACTGTGGCAAAGATTTCTTGTTGTTTTGGACATACTTTCACAAATTACTTTTGCAAATCTTGAAAGCTTCTCAAAAAATATCATGAAACTTTCGCATTTGCAAAAGTATTTTGAGAAAGTACTTTTCCCAAAAATTGTTAAAACATATTTCTCCGAGTTTAACCTCCCCAAAAAATATATGCCTAGCATCCTCAGGACCTGACTAGGTGAACACAACAAGAATAGTGTTCCTAGAGGGTCCCAATTTTAAACACCAGTCATTTTTCTTAACTGTAACTGAAAAAAATGGCCAACTCATGAAAGTAAAAGGGTAATTTGTGACAGTAAAATGGCCATTTGCAAAACTTTCACATCTGTTGTTAACTTTTCCCATTGGCTGTAATGGGGAATCTTGTTTTTTGAATAACTTTTGAACCATTTGATATTTTTTCTCAAAATCTTCAAAAGACACGTCAGTGAACATGGTTGCATGTTCTGTGAAGTTTTTGGACCAAATGCGAAACCATGCCGGGTGTAGGAGAGAGCAAAGAAATGAGCAAAAAGTAAATTATTTTGCATTTTTTGCTGCTCTGCAGGTCTGCAACCATACATCCAACCATAACACAACTTGACAGATCCAGAGATCTATGGTACCAGACCATGCATGCAACATTTCAGGCAGATCTGTAATATGGTTGCAAACTTATTAAGGTGCAAAATTTGAGATTTAACCTTAAAGTGGCTGCTCAACACTAACTAAAGTGGCACTAACTGGAAATTCAGTGTTAGGTTGAAAGTCTCCTTGATTCCAGCTGGCATAGGGGTGTGTGTTAGTCGATACCGCAACTCTCACCCCATCAAATTAGTAAGCAAGCTGAGGTATAGAGAATGGGGTGAGAGTTAGGCCCGACGAACCCAATGCACACCCCGATGCCAGTTGGGGGATGGGCTGGGGGGTTCAAGGGGGGCTTTCAACCCTAACACTGAATTTTCTCATTTTTTTCACTGTGGAATAGCCCTAACTGATGCATTAAACAGAGTTTTTTGGCATGAATTTCCCTTCTTTTTGAGAATGAGGACTATAAATAGTGAATAGACTGAGGTGGTGGGAGCATGGGCCCTTCGGGCCCTATGCTTCCACCACAGGATGTCTTGTGTCATAGTAACAGTAATTGCAATGCAAATGCAAGCACTAACAGTTACACACATGGTGACGCAAATGGAAAAGGTAATGCAAATGTTAATAGAAACGCAAGCGCAAAGTGATGCCAAAGCAAACAGTGATGAAAACGGAGATGCAAGCACGCATGGAAATGCAAGTGGTAATGAGCACGGTCATGGTATCACTATTGGAAATGTAAATGTTAACTGTTACAGTACCAATAATGCCAAAGGGAACATAATCGGAAAGGCAAATGCATACGGAAATGCAAAGTGTAACATGCACGCTCACGGTACCACAATTGCAAACACTAATGGTAACGATAACTACAACAATAATGCCAAAGGAAATGGAAATACAAATGCAAGTGCATATGGAAAAGCAAACTGTAACGGGCACAGTCACGGTACCGCAATTGCAAGTGCAAATGGTAATAGTAGCAGCAAAAATAACGCCAAAGGAAACAGAAACAGAAAGACAAATGCAAGTGTGTACAGAAACACAAACCGTAATGCACACAGTCACGGTACTGCAATTGGAAATGCAAATGGTAACAGTAACAGCTAAAATGACCCCAAAGGAAACAGAAACGGGAACACAAATGCAAGCACATATGGAAATGCAAACCGTAACATGCACAGTCACGGTGATGCAATTGTAAATGCTAATGGTAAAGGTAACAGCAAAAATAACGTCAAAGGAAACAGAAATGGAAACACAAATGCAAGTGCATATGGAAACACAAACCGTAACGCACACAGTCATGGTACCGCAGAAATGCAAATGGTAATGGTAAAAGCAACAATAATGCCAAAGGAAATAGAAACACAAATGCAAGCGCATATGGAAATGCAAACTGTAACGCACACGGGAATGCAATTGGGAACGCAAATGGTAATGATAACAACAATGATAATGCAAAATAAAAGACAAACACAAACACAAATGGAAGGGCGGCAGCAAACTCAAATGGTAATGCGCCCGGTGACGCAAAGCAAAACACAAACCAAAACTGTACTGTAGACACAAGTGGTAACAGTAATGCAAACACAAGAGCAAATGAAAACGCAAAGGGTAGCACACACAGTGGCATACATGGGAATGGTAACGCAAATTGGTATGGAACTGCAAGTGGAAACGGTAAGGGTAACAGTAACATAAGCACACACCCTGGTTGTCCTCAACAGCTACATAAAGAAACACAGTGAGTACAAAGAATGTATGCATAATAATGGGGCTCAGAGCAGAAAATGAGCAGTTGGAATACTAAATTGCTTATATCTCAGGAACTGTATGATGTAGGAAAACAAATTACAATTTTGTATGAATTATGACTTTCCTGGCTAGTTTTGTACTTTGCTCCGATGGGGGCTAAGCATTTTTCTGATGAAAAGTCCATATCTCGCACCGTTTCCGAGATACAGGCCCTGAAAGGTGCGGCAGATGCCGTAATGTTATTCTATGGGAAAAAACTTGAAGTTCGGAGTGCTGTAACTTTGTCGCCATGTAATATTTTTTCACTAAATCAAAAGGCATATCTGTGGGATGTTGGCTTTCTTCCTCCAAATTTCAGCCCAAAAGACCAAACCGTTATTTTGCAGCAGGGTGGCAAAGAATTCCTATCATGTGGCAGATGCCGCAATGTTAGTCTATGGGAAAAAGCATCAACTTTGGAGTGCTGTAGCTTTGCATCTCTGCAATATTTTTTCATCAAACCACTTATGCACATCTGTGAGATGCTGGCATTCTTCCCTTCAAATTTCAGCACAAAAGACCAAACCGTTATTTTGCAGCAGGGTGGCAAAAAATTCCTGTCATTTTGGCCATAGTGTTAAAAATTAGTATCGTGATTTGCGATACCTTTCGCAAAAACTTTTGACACTGTTTCAAGTGTGACACTACTTTGCGACACTACTTTTCCCAAAAATTTGAAAAACATACAGTATTTCTAGTGTGTTTAACCCCAGAATAAAGATTTGGCTAGCATCCACAGGGCTCGACTAGGTAAACACAAAAATAATTATGTCCCTAGATGATCCCAATTTTAAATGCCAAGCATTTCTGTGATCAGTAACTGAAAACAAAATGGTGGATTTGCGACACTACTAGGGCTATTTGCGACACTAAAAAGTGCATTTGCGACACTGTGGAACTTTTTGTTAACATTTCCCATTGACTATAATGGGAAACTTGTTTTTTTAATAACTTTTGAACCACTCAATATTTTTTCACAAAATCTTCACAAGGCACATTGGGGACCCCGGCCACACTTTTCCTGAAGTTTTCGGACCATTCACATAAACCATATGACTTGTAGGTGCGAGCAAAGAATGCACAAAAAACTAATTGCACGCCAGAATGTTGCTTAATAACTCCGCAGCCATATATCTGACCAGTACAAAAGTTAGCAGATCCCAAGAACAATGGTTATTTTTATTTTATTTTATTTTATTGAAATCTAGGATTACAAATACCTTTGAGCAGGAACTGCTTGTTTACAAAGGTTCCATGTCGAAGGAATGGGGGGATATACATGCATACATACAAAGGTCAACATAATAATACTTAGTTACCCAATAAAAGAAGTAAGAGACTGAGGCTTAGGAAATTCCAATAATTCAAAATGTGCCAAATGTTAGGTAGCATGACATACCAGCCAAGGGCAATCTTAGAAATAAGCACTGCAGGTGAGAGGGAAGGGGTTATGCTGGCAGGAAGGCCATTGTCGGAGGGTAGAGGGTGAGGGTAAGAGCTCTAAAGGGGAGGGAGGGGAGGGATAAAAGTCAGAAAATGCCTGGGGAGAGGAAAGGGAGAGGGGGCAAGGAGATAGGCAGGAAGAAGGGGTCAAGGTGGGGAGAGGTAGCTGTCAAGACTGAAGTGGAGGGCAGTGAGCAGTGTGCCCCGATTAGGCGAGGCAGTCACAATGACTAGTCGAAATGAAATGAAGTAGGAGTTGTCTCTTAAAAGGGCCAAGAGCAGCAGCAGTAAGAGTTTCTTTGTTGAGAGTATTGCCCAAAGCCTGCCAAATTTCAGGCAAATCCGTTGAATGGTGGCAAAGTTATTAAGGTGCAAAGTTTCACCATTTAACCTTAGATGGGGTACTCTACTATAAGATATATATATATATATATATATATATATATATAGCAAAAAACTCCATTTAATGCATCAATTAGGGTTGTTCCATAGTGACAAAAGTGAGAAATTTGGTGTTAGGGTTGAAAGCCCCGCCAGACCCCAGCCCACCCCAGCTAGTATCAGGTGCATGTTAGTTTTCGCCCGACTCTCACTCCATCACATGTAAAGAAGCAGAGGCATAGGAGAATGGTGGTGAGAGTTAGGACCGTCTACCCCAACGCGCACCCTGATGCCGGTTGGGGTGGTGGGCTGGGGGGTTCATGGTTGGGCTTTCAACGCTAACACTGAATTTCCTCACTTTTGTTGCTGTGGAAAAACCCTAACTAATGCATTAAATAGAGTTTTTTCCTCTAATTTCCCTTCTTTTTGAGAATGAGGACGATAAATAGTAAATGGAATGTGGTGGCAGAAGCATGGGGCCCTTTGGGCCCCAACCTCCCACCACATGATCTCTTGTTACATAGTAACAGGAACTGCAAAGCAAATTCAAGTGGCAATGGTTACGCTCATGGTAAAGCAAATGTTAATAGAAATGCAAACGTAAAGTGACGCCGAAGCGAACAGTGATGGAAACGGACATGCAAGCGTATACGAAAATGCAACTGGTAACACGCACAGTGATGGCACCGGTATTTTAACACAAATGTTAAGTGTTACAGGAACAAGAATGCCAAAGGTAACAGAAACAAAAATGTGAATGGAAGCGCGCATGTAAATGTGAACCATAACATGCACGGGCACGGTACCACATTTGTAAATGAAAATGTTAAAGTTAACATGAACAACAATGCCAAAGGAAACAGAAATATAAACACAAACTCATATATAAATGCAAACCATAATGCGCACGGTCATAATACCACAATTGTAATCACAAATGGTAATGGTAACAGCAACAATAATGCCAAAGGAAACAAAAGCAAAAAGAAATGCAAGCACATATGGAAACGCAAACCGTAATGTGCACGGGGAGCAGTAACGCAATAGGAAACACAAATGGTAACAGTTACAGCAATGAAGATGCAATACGAAAGACAAACGCAAATGCAAATGAAAGGGCTGCCATTAATGCAAATGGCAATGCACATGGTGATGCAAACTGAAATGCAAATACAAGCAATAGTGGAAATGCAAATGGTAACAGTAATGTAAACGCAAGCACAAACTAGAATGCAAAGGGTAATGCACACGATGGTGTAGACAGGAACGGTAACGCAAATGGGTACGTAAATGCAAGTGCAAACAGTAACTGTAACATTAATAGAAGCACATACCCTGTTGATCCCCAACAGCTGCATAGAGAAACACAGTGTGTACAAAGAATGTATGTATAATAACAGGCCTTGGAGCAGAAAATGAGTAGTTGGAATACTAAATTGCTTATATTTCAGTAACCATACGACGTAGAAAAAAAAATAAATTCACATGATTCATGATTTTCCTGGCTATGATTTTGCTGAATGCGTAGCCATAGGGTCATGACAAAAATTCTGTATCTTGCACCGTTTCTGAGATATGAGCCCCAAAAGGCGCGGTGGATGCCACCATAGGTTTCATAGGTAGATACCGAGCTATATAGACAATAGTCCTTTTGCTCGCCAATTCATGTGTATCCCAGAATCCCATGCTTGATAAGAAAGCTATCTAATTTAATCTTGAAATTGTTCATATTGTTACTTGCTACCACCTCCAATGCTAGTTTATTCCAGATGTTAGTAACTCTTAAGCTAAGCCAGGATTTTCTTTTTTTTGTTTTAGGGCATTCCACAAACAGTTGTAGGGGGTGTGCCGCTGTAATGCATGATGATGCCCTAAATCTCAAACCCAGAAGCTCCCATGTTAGTCTATGGGAAAAAATGCCAACTTTGGAGCACTGTAACTTGGCAGCCATACAATATTTTTTCACCAAGCTACTAAAAGGCACTTCTGTGAGATGTTGGTCAGATCTCTCCAATTTAGCCAAAAGACAAACAGTTCTGGAGCAGGGTGGCAAAGAACTGCTATCATTTTGCCATAGTCTGGAAAAGTAGTGTCTCATTTTGGCACACTTTTCGCAAAAATTTGCAAAAAGTGTCACAGGTGCAACACTACTCTGTGACACTACTGTTTCCAGAAATTTAAAAAACATATTTCTGGGGTATTTTACCCCAAAATAAAGACATGGCTAGCATCCTCAGGGTCTGACTAGGATAACACAGGAAGAATTGTGTCCCTAGATGGTAACAATTTTAAATGGCACGCATTTTTCTGATCACTAACTGAAAACAAAATGGTGGATTTGTGACACTACTAGAGCCATTTGCAACCATAAAAAGTGCATTTGCGACACTTTCAACCTTTTTAGCTTTTCCTATTGACTTATAATGGGAACTTGCTTTTTTAATAACTTTTGAACCGTTCGGTATTTTTTCATGACATCTTCAAAAGGCACATCAGGGACCCTGGCCGCATGTTCTGTGAAGTTTTCAGACTGGTCACACAAACCATTTGACCTGTAGGCGAGAGCAAAGAATTTGCAAAAAAACATGTAATTGCACTTTTGGTTGTCGTAGAATAACTCCGCACCATATATCCGACTGGTAAGAAAGTTGGCAGATCCCACAATCTATCATGCTCAATCATGCATACCAAATGTCAGGCAAATCCGCTGAGTGGTGGCAAAGTTATTAAGGTGAAAAACTTGACCTTTTAACCTTAAAAGTGCTACTCAACTCTAACTAGTGCTACCATAGTTAGGGTTGAAGAGTCATTTACATGTTAAACCTAAAATTATGCACCTTAATAACTTTGCAAACATTCAATGGATTTGCCTGAAATTTGTAATACACGATCAAGCACCATAGATCTTGAGATCTGCCAACTTTTGTACTGTTTGGATATACAGCTGCGGAGTTATTAAGGATGATCTGCATGCGCGTTTATGCTTTTTTGGAATTCTTTGGTCGTCTCTAGAGGGCACACGGTTTGTGTGACCAGTCCAAAATTTTCTGAGAATGTGTGGCCAGGGTCCCCGATATGCCTTTTGAAGATTTCGTGAAAAAATATTAAACGGTTCTAAAGTTATTCAAAAAACAAGTTCCCATTATATGTCAATGGGAGAAGTTAACAAAAAGTTCGACAGTGTGGCAAATGCAGTTTTTACTTTCTGGCAATGGCCCTTTTACTTCACAAATCTGCCATTTTGTTTTCAGTTGGTCATTAGAAAAATGCTTGACATTTAAATTTGGGACCCTCTAGCAACCTAATTCTTTTTGTATTCACCTAGTCGGACACCTAGTCGGACCCTGAGGATGCTAGGCATGTCTTTATTTTGGGGTAAAACACCCCAGAAATATGTTTTTCAGATTTCTGGAAAAAGTACTTTCGCAAAGTACTTTCGTACTTGCAACAGTGTCGAATGAATTTGCAAAAGCTTTCGCAAAGTTCAACAGTACTTTTCCAGGCTGTGTGAAAATGACAACAATTCTTTGGCACCCTGTTGCAAAAGAACGGTTTGGTCTTTTGGGCTGAAATTTGGAGATCAGAAAGTTAACATCCCACAGATGTATCTTTTACTGGTTTGGTGAAAACATATTACAGGGATCAAAAGATATGGCACTCCAAACTTTTCTTTTTTTCCCATAGGATAACATTATGGTGTTTGCAGCGCCTTTCAGGGCCCGTATCTCAGAAACAATGCGAGATATGGACTTTTTGTCAGAAGTATGTTTAGCCCCCTAGTGAGGGCTAAGTACAAAACTAGCCAGGAAAGTCATAAATCATATAACTTTTAAATTGTTTTTCTATGTCGTACGGTTCCTGAGATATAAGTAATTTACTATTCCAACTCCTCATTTTCTGCTCCGAGACCCATTATTATGCATGCATTCTTTGTACTCACTGTCTTTCTCCATGCAGCTTTTGGAGAAAACTAGCCTTCATGCTTACATTACTGTTACCCTTACCGCTTCTTATTGTGGTTCCGTAACTGTTTCACATACTGTTTCCCTCTACAGCACCATGTGCGTTACCCGTTCGCGTTTCCATTTGCGCTTGCGTTTGCATTATTTTAACCATTTCTGTCTACAGTATTGTTTATCTTTCTGTTTTGCTTTGCATCACTATGCACATTACAATTTGTATTTGCGAGCACCGTGTCACTATGTGAAGAGACATCATGTGGCGTCGCATTACATTCATTATTTCTCATTATACTTCTCAAAAAGAAGGGAAATTAGTGGCAAAAAAACTCCATTTATTGCATTAGTTAGGGTTGTCCCACACTGTCAAAAGCAAGGAAATTCAGTGTTAGGGTTGAAAGCCCCCCTTGGACCCCCTGCCCACACCCCCAACTGGCATCGGGGTGCGAGTTGGGGTTGTCAGTCCTAACTCTCACCCCATTCTCCTATACCTCTGCTTCTTCACATTCTGATGTTGTGAGAGTTAGGGCCGACAACCCCAATGTGCACCCCAATGCCAGTTGGGGGTGTGGTCGGGGGGTCCAAGGGGACTTTCAACTCTAACACCAAATTTCCTCACTTTTGTCAATGTGGAACAACCCTAACTAATGCATTAAATGGATTTTTTTGCCTAATATATATATATATATAAATAACACGTGCGCTGATAAATAACATGGTAAAAAGTGATATCTTGACCCAACAAACAAAGATATATGAAGCTGCTCACTGGGCATGCTCAGAAATATATTTTCACATGTGAGATGCCTAATATCTTTTGAAGCTGCTCACTGAGTATGATCAGAAATATATCATCACATGTAAGATCTCTGATGTCTTTTGCTTGACATTGTTATTGTCACTATTGACTGTAAGCGTTGTATTCATCATTTCCTCTAATGCAGAACTATTGAACAAAGGGGCTCAATTAACATTTTCTACTTTTTTCTTTTTTAATTTTTTTATCATTTCTACCTTAAAACCACCCAAACATGTGTTGTATACATAGAACATTATATGGCCTGTATGAAGATATCATATTTATTGTCACTCAAGGACAATGATATCAAGATATCTCACTCTGGCCTTCACTACTAATGTGATATGCAATCACTGGCAACTCATGAAGATACAGTAAATATGATATCTTCAGTCAGTCCATGTCATATCCCCTATATATATATTCTATGCAAAAAACTGTGATAATGCATCGTTTAGGGTTAAAGTATAAAAAGTCAGGAAATGAGACCTTTAAGATTATCCTCCATGATGTAGCCCCTCCTCCTGGGATTGACAGACAATGGGGTGTGTCATTGGGGTTGTGAGGCCTAAATGTCACCCCATTTCATCTGTAATCATATTCACAAGCCACAGTAAAGAAGAATGGGGTGACATTTAGGCCTCCACAACCCCAATGTCAGTCAATCTTGGGAGGAGGGAGGAGTTACACGAAGGGGGAGGGGCAACCCTAAAGGTCTGATTTCCTGACTTTTTATGCTTTAACCCTAAATGATGCATTAATGCAGTTTTTTGTAGAGAATGTCCTTACTTTTTGAGAAAGAATAGAAAAGTAGAAAGTCGCGCAAGTTGGTGGGAGCATGGGGCCCATGCTCCCACCAACTTGCAAGTTTCTGGATAACATAATAGTGGAACTACTGAATATAGTATCTATTGTTAGCACATATGCGTGAGAGTGTGGGGCCCTTTGGGCCCCAGTCTCCCACCATCTTAAAACAAAACAAAGTTTTATTCATAAGAGTGGCATAATTCCACACCTGTTTACATGTCAGACACTTAACCACTGAAAATCATCTCCATGGCAATAACGCTCGGTACCCTATAAATGTGAAGCCACTACCACAATGCAAAAAGCCATGTGGAAAACATAAATTGTGTTATGCAATATCCATGCAGCAAATTAATTTTGCAATAGCTAAACACCATAATTCAGATGCACAGGACATCCCCTGAAGACCCTCCAAATTTCAATGTAAAAGAGTACACCGTGTCTGAGATATAACGTTTGAAAGTTTGAGATTTTCATTCTTTGGAATGGCAAAATTCCATACCTATTGACATGTTACACAGCTAATGACTAAAACGTATATCCACAGCAATAAGGCCAGCTACCCTACAAATTACAAGCCACTACCACAATGGAAAACACTGTTCACAAAAAGTAAACTGTGTCACGCAATATCTCTGCAAAAGTTGTATTGTCTGACATGTAAACATCATAATTCCCATGTACAGGACATCCCGTGAACACCCTCAAAATTTCAAATAAAAAGACCAAACCGTTTCCGAGATATGTCATTCTAAAGATTGTTAAAATTGCCTATCTGTTGCATTCAAATCTGGCCATCTAGTCCCTCCCTCACAATCAAAGATCATGATCAAAGAATCTTACAAAAAAAGAATTTGCAGGCTCGTGATTAAAGAATTTGCAGGCTCATGATCAAAGAATACAAAATGGTAAAATTCTAATTTTACGCATAAATGCATTAAACCACCAGCATGGTTTGAAAAAACGAAGGCCCCTGAGCAAACCCCACCCTAGTTTGTGTTTCTAGGTCACTCCTGAGCTGAGAAATTAATTTTTTTTCATCTGGCCATCTAGTCCCTTCCTCGCGATCAAAGAATCTCGTGATCAAATAATTTTCAGGCTCACGATCAAAGAATAAAAAATGGTGAAATTAAAATTTTACACATAAATACATTAAACCACCAGAATGGTTCGATCAAATGAAGCTCCCTGAGCAAAACCCATCCTAGTTTGTGTTTCTAGGTCACCCCTGGGCTGAGAGATTTAATTTTTTCATCTGGCTATCTAGTCCCTCCCTCATGATCAAAGATCGTGATCAAAGAATCTTGTGATCAAAGAATTGGCAGGCTCATGATCAAAGATCATTAGAGAGCCGCGATCAATGAATTAAAAATTTCAGCACTCTATTTTTAGACATTTTTAGAAGAAACCACAGGCATGGTTCGATAGAGGGAAGACCCTTGAGTAAAACCCATGATAGTTTTACTTCAGAAGTCATCCCTGAGCATCGATATTAGATTTTTTCTGGCTGAAAAGTGAAAACAAGATGGTGGCCATCACGATCAAAGAATTTGTCAGGGTCAAAGATTCTTTGATCGTGAGCCTGCAAATTCTTTGATCATGAGGAGGGACCAAATGGCCAAAATCCCATTCTTTGTTCACAAAATAACTATTTATATATATATATATCGTGCCTGTATATTAAGGTTGAATAAGCACTTCTATGTTAAATGCAAATTTTTGCATGTTAATAACCTTAATAACTTTGCCCCCTTTCAACTGATGTACATGAAATTTGGAAAAACTAGCCTTTGTGCCAGGCACTCTTGATCTGATATCTATCATGTAGATTGGTTCAGGGGAGGCAAAGTTACAAAGGTGCAAAACACCACAGAAGTCTCCACTTCTGAAAATGTTATTACTTTTTTTGCCACCCAATAACTAAAAAAATAGGAGGCTTTGAACCTGAAACTTTTAGGTTTGATAGAGGTTGGTGTAAGGCGTGTGCTTTTGTGTTTTTTAGGTCGTACTGTTAAGTATTTTAAAAAATATTTAAAAAAGTGTTCTGTTTCTGAGTATGCACAGTTAAAAAAAATCAACATTCTATTCATAACTGAATTTTTGCAAAAGCAGCAGCCTGCACTATACAACACAGCTGCCTTGTGTCCTTCAGTGCAAGCACAACGTGACTCAGCAGTCTTTAATAAACAACAGCTATGTAATATACTACTTGCACTATATGACACAGCTGTCATTTCTTAAAGACAGCTGTGATGTGTAATGTGGGCTAGTGCTGTCTAGACTCGTAGGTCAGAAAGGAGGCTACTGTCATTGTAGACACAACAGTCTGACTGAGCCTTAATTAAACTGTTACAGTGCAAACTGGGGACCCCAATCCCCAGTGGCAGTGAATTTATTTATTTATTTAATTTATTAATTTGTGTTATTTCTTATTGCTGTATGACACCTGGATGTCCACCCCTTGTGCTGGATGTTTCGCCCTGTGCAGTCCCTTGATTTATTAACTCTGCCAAAATCAGGGGACCCAATCCCAGTGTCAGCATTTATATTCCCACCCAGCAGTGTGTGACATTGGGGAGCCCACCTCCAGTGTCCTGAAATAGTGTTATTCCTTTTATCATCTACCTGAAAAGAAAAAAAAAGTAATTTGTTATCTTTTTTGTTTTTTCCTAACCTGAGAAAAAGAAAATGGTCCTGGGTAGTGGCTGCTGTCTCCTTATCCCAACCCAATCCTCCCTCTGAGCACCCTCCCATCTTGCCCTAAACCTATCTCCAGAGGTCGACGTCATCTTCTGTGGGCCAAGACACTTATGACACAGCTGTATTTAATAAATGTCACCTGTGTCATATAGTGAAAACACTATATAATACAACTGTCTTTAATAAATGACAGCTGTGTCATATAGTGCAGACTGGAGCTGTTGTGACTCAAAGGTCAGGGATGGGGCTACTGTCATGGTAGCCCCACCAGCCTGACTGCCTTAGTTAAACTGTTATCTGTGCACTGGGAGACCCAGTCCCCAGTCGCAGTGTATGTATTTATATATTAAATTAACTTAGTTATTTATTTTTAATTTTTTAATTTTTTATTATTCTTATCCAACACTGGGATGCCCACCCCCAGTGTCGGATGCTCCCCCCCATGCAGCCCCTTGTTTTATTGCTACTTACAACATTTGGGGGGCCCACTCCTCATGTCAGCATTTACACCCCCTCCAGCAGTATGGGACACTGGTACGCCCTTGTCAAGGCCGCCCATCTCTCTACTCCCAACCTGAACCTCCCACTGAGCACCCATCACATCACACCCGCCCTTACCCTATACTTACCTCTGGAGGTCAGCCGATGTCATCATCTGTGGGCTGGGACACATCTGCACTCTTCAAAGCCAAACCACAAACTGAGGAATCAAGGTAAATGCCTTATAACATATTTCAATGGCATTTTCAACTTATGTTGATATATTTGCCATTTATAGCTATTTTTTCCACTATAGTTTCAGCATGGGCTTTTTAGGACCCCACCTCATGAACAGAGATGGGTGAAGTGGCCAAAATTCGCTCTGTGGAGGGATTTGCAGAGTAATGTGGAATACACGAAGTGCTCCACAATGCAAAGCAGAGTACTTTGCGTTATAGTGGGGAACGCAAAGTCCATTGAAACCAATGACTTCACGTTACTCTGCCTTCCCCAAACCACTTCTCCACCAATGTTAAGGTGAAGTACATTGAAATCAATGTACTTTGCATCACTTCTCCTTGTTATTGAGCTCCAATGTGAATTTGCAGTGCTTCATGGGATTGCAGGTCACATGGGCTCAAGATTGTTCTGCACAGACCCATTTCTGTGTAGTGTATGTGTAGTGGAAGATGGAGACAGCTTCCTCTCAGAGCTCTACAATTTAAATCCTCTAAAAGCTGTTAAAAAAAGCTTTTTTGAGACTTTTTTTTTGTTCAAAATTGATTGTAGGAAGCCCTCCTGTGCTCATATCCATCGAATGTTTATTATTTGTGTGTGGATTTTGAATGTTAATCTAGAACAGTCAGTCTGTGTACTGTGAAGTGTGCTTTGGGGGAGGGAAGTATCTGTGGTGAAGGTAGATTAACTGGGAGAAAAAGGCAGTCTTTCTGTTTTGATTGTATTTTTCTTGTATTACTGTGTTAATGTACACACTAATATTTTCAGCAATTCTTGACTTTTTTTGATGATTGTAATGGTGCAGCAGTGTAATATTTCAGTTTGTTTAAAACATTTTGTTATATTCCTAAAGGTTTTCAATTTGCTATGCAATACTTGTAGTGTGTGTGTGAGGGTATGTGCGATGTGTACCATTAAATCAGACAACTTTTATTGTGCCAGAGTAATTGCAGCAGTGTGAACCTGTTATCCACTGCACCAGCATGAATTTTGTATACTGCTTTGTGGTATTTTTACTGGTAGTGGACTGTTATTGCCGTGCACTACTCCCCCAACTGGCAAAATATATTCTTTTCCAGATTTGGATTTGTGACTTGTGAGCACTGGTTAGGTGTTGTTGTGCCTACGCGTCTGACTCTGTATCTCTTGAGTGCACAGTACAATCTTAATCTGTCTGTGCATTTGCAGTACACCATTAATTCTGGGAGACTTTGAATTTCTTATTACGCTCTTATTTCACTTCATCAGCACTGGGAAATTTTTTGGACACAAGCCAGTAGCATTTTGGGGATGCAAATTTATTCTGGTGACTGTGTGTGGCCACTGCTCGCATGACGGAGTGCACCATTAATTCTGGGATACTTTGCATTTTTTGTTACCCTCTCATTTCACTTTGTCAACACTGGGGAATTTTCTGGACTCAAACAGTAGCATTTTGGGGATGCAAATTAATTCTGGTGACTGTGTGTGACCACTGCATGCTTGACTGAGTGTACCATTAATTCTGGGAGACTGCATTTTTTGTTACCCTCTCATTTCACTTCACCAGCACTAGGAAATTTTCTAGACACAAGACAGTAGCATTTTGGGGATGCAATTTAATTCTGATGACTGTGTGTGACCACTGCTTGCATGGCAGAGTGCACCATTAATTCTGGGAGACTTTGCATTTTTTGTTACTTTTTCATTTCATTTTGCCAGCACTGGGGAGGTTTCTGGACACAAGACAGTAGCATTTTGGGGATGCAATTTAATGCTGGTGACTGTGTGTGACCACTGTTTGTATGACTGAGTGTGCCATTAATTTTAGGAGACTTTGCATTTCATGTTACTTTCTCATTTCACTTCATCAGCACTGGGGAATTTTCTGGACACAAGACCACAGTATTTTGGGTATGCACATTAATTCTGGTGCCTGTGTGTGATGTGACCACGTCCACTGTATGCATGACTGAGTGTGCCATTAATTCTAGGAGACATTGAATTACTTCTTGTGCTCTCTTTTAAGTTTGTCAATACCGGGGAGTTTTCAGAACACAAGACAGTAGCATTTTGGGGTTGCACATTAATTACGGTGACTGTGTGTGTGTGTGGAGGCATTGAGGGTCTGCCAATATTGTTGACACTCTGTCTTACTTCACATTAAGGTGGAATGACAATACAAAGTAATAATTGCAAGGCGAAGTGAGCATTTCCTACTGGCCACTCCACTTAGTGGAGTGACAATGCGAAGTGGCCACTTTGCATTCACTTCACCAGTGGAATTTACTTTTGCTGCATCGCTGCTCGTGAACAATGTCATTTCATTAATCAGCCCCAGAAGGTGATTTTACAGTCAATGTGTGAAATTACCTTTCTGGACCGATTAACAAAATGACAGTGCCAGTGTTCATGAGGTGGCATCCCAAAAAGCTCATGTTGAAAATTGGGTGAAGAAATTTCTAAAAATGGCTGAGTTTTGTGTGGCTCTGGGGGTGACTATTTCTATACAAGTGTCTCTGTCTGTCTGTTGGTTTCCTTAAATACATGCATGCACTGTTCCATCCTTGATGGTGACTGTGGTGTCCTGAAAATTAACACTAGTGGCAGAATATTCCAGGGAAAGCTTTATGGAAGGGTGAAGGTCATTAAGTTCTTGATGAAACTTCTTAAGTGAGTCCCTGCCTTCTGTCCAAATTAGAAAAAAATCATCAATGTAACAGAAATAAGCAAGTGGTTTGTGTGTACAATGCCTTAAAAAGTCCTCCTCCAAATTTGCTATGAAGAGATTAGCATACTGTGGAGCCATCCTGGTGCCCAATGCTTTTCCTGAAGTTTTAACATAATGTTTACCATTGAAGCTAAAGTTGTTATGTGTCAAAATTAATTCAGTAAGTTTCCCCACCACTTCTGTGTCAATGTTTTGGTCTAGTCCTTTCTCATGTAGGTATTTAAGGCAGACTAAAATGCCATCTGTGTGTGGAATATTAGTGTAGAGGGAGGTGACATCCACTGTGGGTAAAATGGGATTAGGTGGCAAGTTCTTATAACCAGAAAGTTTGTGCAGGAAGTGTGTAGTGTCCTGGATGAAACTGTGCCTTTCTATAATCAGAGGTTTTAAAATGGTTTCTACAAATCCTGAGATCCACTCAGTCACGTTACCCTTGCCAGATTCTATGGGTCTCTCTGGATTGCCTAGTTTATGGATTTTAAGCAGCATGTAGAATGTTCCAGGATTGGGTTCAATATGGATGAGGTCAGTTATTCTGTCTTTGACATGGTTTGGAAATGATCCAATTAAGTCCCATAGTTCATTTATGTATTTTGCAACAGGATCACTCTCCAGTTCTCTGTAGTAAATATGGTCAGTTAGCTGTCTGTTGGCTTCATTAATATAGTCCTCTCAGTTTAAGGTCATCACTGCAGAACCTTTATCAGCTTTTTTTACGACAATGTTGCGGTTCAATTTTAGTGATTGTATGGCCCTCCATTCCAGCTCATAGAGGTTATAGTGGGACTGTTTTTGCCTGTTAAGGATCAGACAATTCACTGGTGAAAGCAATGCATGTAGTTGTCCAGTTTCACATTACACCCACTGGGGTGGGGGGCTAAAATTAGATGATTTCTTTCTCTTATCCATTGAATTGTAACTGTCAGTTATTTCTTCTCTGCTGTGAAAGAATTATTTAAGTCTTTAGGTTTCTATGGAAACTTTTCTTTATACCTCCTATTGCCATAGACAGAAAATCTCTGCTTTAAAGTTGGTAACATGGAATACTATCACATTTTTAACATGTACTTAAGTGGGTATTAAATCTAAAGGTCTTGCATTTAATTAAGAGTGTATTCTCATGACACAATCACCCATTTATTATGAAAGTTAGTGAAACTGTCAGACCTTAGGAAGGATTCCTCTTATCTGCCTCTGTTGGCTTTTGACCTTAGAGTACTTCACAGCAGCCATCAAGCTGACTAAAACTGGTTCCTTGCATTTAAACCTCTTATGGTTTAAAAAAAAGTATTTTAAATTAATGAGAATTATTTCTGTTTTTTTTATTATATGATCTTGGTGTTAATAGAATGTAATTTTCCACACAAGTGGCATAAGCTTCCGAGGAAGGACTTGGTTGGTCCGAATGCTTAAGCACTGATTTCGTTTGTTACATCTTTGTTGGTTCCAAAAAAAAGGTATCAAACTATTTTTGTTTCTGGATCTGTTCTTGCAAGGTCCAATATGGAAACTAATTAATTATTTGTAAACTTGAAGCAGCCATGGAAGTATACTGCATCTCACATGGAACTCACACTATATAAACCTAATTTTCTTTTTTTTTTTTAATTTCACCCACCCACTACATGATCGACTTCCCCAGCCACCGGCTCATACACTCACTTGCCTACAATCTCCCATACCAACCACAACTTCTTTTCCTTTTCATCTGTGTTTTATGGTGTAACAGTTTGCACAATTAATTTTGTACCTTATCTGCATCCACTGTTTCAAATTTTGCTGTGTATTCATTCTCAATCATGCTCTGTCGACTGACCCCACACTCCGAATTCAGTCTCCTGCAGCTTTTCCTGGCTACCCGCACATCCACAACATCAAACTGGCCTGAGTTTCCCACATTTCTTAACAAAAAAGACATTCCCAACCACAGTTCTTCCTGCACACATAAATTAAACTAAAGCTGTTGCTGTAAACTGCACTGCTCACTTGCTAAATAGGGATGACATATTTTTCCATTTCAATTTCTGGAAGCCACTTACAGAAATGAATCAGCAGTGCAGTATTGATGCCAATGCTGGGCTCATGATGTGGCATCCTTGGCAATGAGCCATGGCATGATGTTCAATAAGAACGGAGGAACTTTTGTTGCAAAAAAAAAAAAATAAATTAACTTTTAATTTTAAAAGAAAACCTTTAAAAACCTTATAAAAAAAGACACACAAGGTCCCTGTCTATTGCAAAAATGAAATACACAACAGGGATCTTGTTGAATACATGATTTATTTTCATGCCAGCTGTTTAACCTTGGCCACTTCTCTCATGGTTTATGCTGCTCATTAGGTTACATAAGGTCAAAATGCTCTTTTGAAAATAACTAATTTATTCAAAAGGTCTCTGCTGTGTATCCCTTATTTATTGGTTCTATACACAAGACATTTTATGATTTATAAACTCTTTGTAATAATCATTGAGTGGCCATGATAATTGAATGCTATTTAATAAACCTCTAACAATCTAGCAATCTTAAATCAATACTTCGACAAGTATTCCTGCTGCATCCAGATTTAGCTGACACAGACAGGCCAGTTCTGAACTCTCAGAAAACAAAGTCTATCCTCCTTGGTTCAGACCACAGGTGACAGTCTTTGGCTGTAATGGTTCCCTACATGAGAACATCTACTCCTTTAAGTTCAGTACCTAGGTTTTATCTCATCTGGTGTACCTACTGCGTCAAAATTGATATAGGAAGTACCCTGCTGAAACCAAGATAAGACATCTTGGCTTAGCCACTTTGGGAAAATTCTGTGTAAAATCAATGAAAACCGGACACCAGTGAAAACAAGATGTGGCTCCTCAAGTGTGTTATCATGGGTTAATATACTATAAAATATTTAAAGACAGGCTGCACTAAAAAAAGACATATTACATCTTATCTGGACTGGCCCATCCTGTGTGAATACAGTATGTCAAAGGGTAATGGCAGGACCCTGATAAAAACTAGATTTGCATCTTTGCTGGGTTACCCAGGGTAGATGCCTTTGCAATTAGTGCTGTCTCATTTCCACCTGCAGGTTGGCCTCTTCATCAGACACCCAACTCCCCCAGCCTCATCACTCCAGTTCCCCAGAGACTTGCCATTCAACTAGTGCCTTCCGCATGCCCTCCTCATGGGGCAGGCAGTCTGAAGGCTGCAGAATGGATCCTCTAAGGGAGGCATGTCATGTCACCACCTACGTGACCTTCAGAGTGTCAGTTCTGTCACACTGGCCAGCCCTGTTTACTCCTCCTGTGTTTTGGTTCTTTGTGACAGTGGACATGCAAAGCCACCTAGATGACCCTATGCACACTCCCACATTTAGAACATCAGTTTCTGCCACTCCTCCTACCCCCAGTGTTGTGGTCCCTGGGCAACCCTACCCATAGCTGCCTAATGTCAGGCATGCACCGGGTGCTGCATGCTTCTTTTCCCATAGGATGAGAGTGTTCCTTTGGATGCTTGATCCTCCTCCACCCGGCCAACCCTATGATATCCCGAGTTTGCTCCTGAATACGGGTTGTTGGCACCATAAGTTGTAGCAGTACAGCTGTACCAGTGGGCCAGCACCAAGGATAATTGCAATGTGCAAAGGGATGAAAGTGGAACTGCACTGATAATGAGATATTAGATCATAGCTGGGATATCCTGACTAAATACAACATAACAATGATTAAAACAGAACCCCACTGAAATTATATGTTTCATGCCAACTGAATCCTGTGTAAATACATACTGTAGAAACAATAGCTGAAACCAGGACCCCACTAAAATGAAGTGTTTCATTTGAACATGGCTATCATACTTGAGTACATATTTAACAACATCTGGTCAGAGCAGAAAGGGCTGCAGGTGATGAACTTGGGGTAAAATGACTGGAAGGAAACATTGTTTAACCAGGAATAGTTCACTAAGCTGAAGCTTGTTTCCAGATGTGACCTGCGAACACAAGGAAGTTAAGTGATTTGCTCAGGATCAAACAATATGCACCTAGGCGGCTGTGGGATTCAAACCCAGGTCTTCAGATGTGCAGCTGAGAGCCTTAACCCACTGCACTATACTGCCTCCTTAAAAGTATCAAGCGAAAAGTACAAAGGTTAAGAGCTTGCACGCACAAAATGTAATGTTGGCTCATAAAGTTGTTGTGTTTTAATATTTTTACACCAAACTGTCAACATAACCTTGTTATGACCCTGCATCATGAAGAAGGGTAGAGAAAGTGTTTATCTCTTGGTCTAACAGTGATTTAACCCAGGGACTGTGTAATCACCTTTTGGGACACAAAACACATTCTGGGCAGGAGTTGAAAAAGGGCAGCTAACACATTCATGAAGTGCTGTATGGAAATGGCTACGTTGGAAATGTTGGGTAAAAATATTACCATAGTTAAGAGCCTGAGTTTGCAAAATTCAACATGAGCAAGGGCAGAGAAAATATGCAACTCCCCAAAATACCCATCGATGCAAGATGCTATGCTGCAGCTTTATCAAGTAAATAATGTTAATTTATGCAGTGACAAAAATGGAGTGGTGAAGGTTAGGTCTATTTTCAGCACTGCCAGCAGCTTTAAATGAAGCTTGGCAGTATAGCCTAGAGGTTAGAGTAACAAGCTGTGAATGAGCTTGTTACATCCAATATACCTGGGATTAATTCTCACAACCTCCACTTGTATATTGTGTGACTCTGAGCAAGTTACTTAACCTCTGCAGAGCCAACCCACCGGTGCAGCAGTTGGATTTCCCTCTGTGACACCAGTGACCTGAGTTCGGGAATGGACTTGGGTTGCTGGAGGGTCAGCCAGGGGGAGAAGGCTGGAGCATTCAGCGACGGCTCACCTTCTCCAGCGGGAGGGTGGGGTAGCAGCCCGGTGCTTGCTGGCCCCTAGTGGAGGCTGGGGGCATGGCATGACATCAGGCCTTGATGTCTAGGGAGAGTGGCAGACATCGGCTGAGCCGTGATGTCTGTGGCATGCCACTCCTCGGAGAGAAAATGGGAAAAATGGCTCCTTGGTCGGGTCGGATGACGGCCTCCTGGACCTTCACCACGGAACTCCCAGACCCCTATTGCCACCTCAGCAGCACCCAGGAGCATTTGGATAGCTGTACAGGCTCTTCCCCAATGAAGGTAAGGGACCCACCCAATGAAGAGATACATTGGAGTGACCTGGGCTGGTTGCGATATGAGATGGTGGGGTCAGGGTTTGCCGAGTGAGGTGCATGCTGGGCCTGAAGGAGATACCAGGCTAAGGTGCGAGGGGAGCAAAAAAAAAACCTCTACAGAGCTCCCAGGTCACCTCTCAAAACAAGCACTTATGCCTGTTTAGCCTTACCTAGTTACCTAAAAAAATAGATAAACAGACAGATGCCCCTCCCCTTGCTCTATTATAAGGCCTTTCTGATGCATGGTTCCCATACAGGGGGCAGAGCCAGTTTGATGGCCAAATTTGAAAGTTATTGCACCAACTCCTTTCATGCAGCTTTGAAAGCAGCCTCTATGATACCGCTAGTGAAAGTACTGGAATGGAGAAGGAGTTTCTGCAGCTGCCTGACCAAGTCACTGGATCTATTCTTGGGCAACAAATGTTAAAACTGATGCCAGAGTAGTACAGAATGACAGAACATACAAACTGCAATAGCACTGTGTTGGTCTTATGGGCCAGTCATTATGTAGTTTACATACTTGTGCAAAGTTGTAGTATTTTATGTATTTATTTTTTTTATCAACTATTCTTTGTTACTTAATAATGGTTGGCTCATCACCTTTATGGTACAAAAACTGGAAATAGTCCAGTTCTAATAACACAAAAAATTGGTAGCACATGAGGAAGGTGACCGAATATGGGCGACCATCATAATGGCGACCCATATAATGGTGCTTTCCTCATTGGTGACTGTAGGGGGACGGAGACTGCCTACATGGAGATGGTAGAGTAGGGGACAGGAAGGGAGGGTGGGCGACAGGATGTGGTGGGATGAGAGACGGGGATGTAACCCATTGGGAAACCGCTTCTATTGAGCCAGCCATGTGGTGTGGTGGATAGGGTGCATGGCTCTGATAAACCAGGTTCTGGGTTTGGGACTGGTGGTGGGTGTATAAATTTTTGCGACTCCCGCAGTTGCGGGACTTCGACATTTTTTGGAGCCAAGATGTGCCCCCTTCCCTTACATGCACCCCCCTGGAGTTGAGAATCTTTATTTAGGGGGGCATGAGGGGTGAAGCCCCCCAAGGGGGTGCGGGGGGCAACTCCCACCATGTGCACAATTCCCGGTAGCCTTAATGTGCATATCGCCAAAATTGTTTTTGATGATATTGCAGGTCAGGATAATAGCGATTGCCTTTGTGCAGTCACTATTCTCACATAGTACCCAAAAAATTCATCCCCTGTATTGACTAAAATTCCATGTTTATACATGTACTGATGATTTTAAAATAGTGACTCTTGTCTTTGTGCATATAAGCCATGTTCTAAAATATGGAGATGTATTTTATTGAAAAAGTTAGGCAACAAATTATAGCAGAAAACTAGAAAACATATTTTTTTTAAAAGCAGTTTGGTAAAGCTTAGTTTAAAAGAGAATATTAAAAGATCACCGTTTTTATGAATTCATGTTGAAACATGAAACATATTTGGTATACATATTCATATATCTTTTATTTGCATTCTACTGATGTACAGTATACTGAAATATATGAGTTTAAGAAACATATCCCTTGTAACCCAATATGCTTTTCAGTACACTCACATGTTGTTATTCCCCAATAACAATGTGCATTCTGCTATGGACAACAGGAGCTCCAGTTCAATGGAAAGAAGAAACACCTGGATGGCATACAGCAGGTGCTTCCTCCTGTTCTTTTTAAGAGTTGTTGGACTTTTACTTAGCTTTTTGCTTTTTATTTTGATAACTGGGTAGACAACTATGATTGGAGAAAAGAACTTGCTGAGTTTTTATTGTAATGGATGACATAGTTTTTTTTTACATATTCACAAAGAAGACTGTATAGGCAAAGTGACCACATTTCATAACCACCTTGGCCACTTTCACTAGGCATAAATGGAGTTGTAGAAACCCATACACTGTGGCAGCAGTCCGGGGTTAGAAGAGGCAAAAAAATAAAATAAATAAGCGTTCCAAGGTGGCTTCTGTTCCTCTCTCCTCTCCGCTACCTTCAGTGCAGATGTAGTTCAGCCGTTCACTGTGACAGCAGTCCAGGCTTAGGAGAGGGAACTTTTGAAAAATAAATTCAGCGGTTTTGCCCATTCATTGTAGCAACAGTTGGGTATCGGGAAAGGAAAATTTAATCAAGTGGACGGAGAGTTTACAATATGCCATCATGCCAGTCTGTGTGCTGTTTTCAGCTCCTCAAGCAAATTAGGCCTGTGAGACTGGTTACATGTCAGTGCTAGCTGTTCTTTTTCACACTCTGTTGCAAGGGAAGTGCTAGCATGACAATAGGCAGTACAACATTAACATTGCCAATCATCTTACATGACTGCCTGTTATCACACTAGCATTCTCCAGAGACAAGACACTACTGATGACAACCAGCACTGGCTTGTAACCACCCCACTGAGACAGTCAAGAGGATATAAAATAGAATCACCAAAATGATCAGGGGGTTGGAGGGCAGGAGTTACAAGAAAAGTCTCATGGCCCTTAACACTTTCCCCATGAAGAAAAGGAAGTTGGTGGGGGCTTTGTCTCAGTCTTTTGCTTACTCAAGGGTACAGACCAGATTAAAGAAGCCAAGATCTTTGATCTGGTGTCCTCTTACAAAATGAGACAAGCCTTGAAGCTCAGAGGGGGTAAATCTGGCAGTTCTGTTATGCTGCATATCTCCTTTCAGAAGGGAATGAACCTATGGAAAAGTATTCCTACAGCTGCACTAGACATCATGAATGCACAGGCCTACAAAGTAAACCTGTGTGAATGATGCTTACCTAGAGAACTGCAGGGTATCTTTGATAGGGACATTTCCATAAATGCGTATGTTTCCACTGTATATTTACTGACTCCATGCTTATGACACAAGGGAGGGGTTTGATGTTATGGATGTAGAGTCCCTTCCAAATTTAAGTTCTGTGTTACTGACACACACTTTCATTGTGTATGCTGGACCACCACCACTGTGGCCACACTGACTGTGAGGTTCAAATAAAAAATGAGGAGCAGTGAGTGGTCTGCAGTTGTGAGTACACACATAGCAAAGTGATACTGCTAGTAAGGTACAAAGAGCAACAGCAGTAGACATGTAAGGCTTAAAGTGATTTTCCAACTTTCTACAGCTAAGCCGCTACTCTCACATTAGGATTGCTGATGCTGCCCATAGTCATTCCTGGTACTTTTTAGAATTTTGTTCTCAGTCAGTATTTCTGTGGAAGACATCATAGTTTGACTGAGGAGGTGGCAAGCTGATAACTTCCATTTCACGGTTGCTCTGACAGGCCCCCACACTCAGGCACATAATGATGAGTGACCAGGGCGAGAATAGGTTCGTGCTCCATTGATATTAATGGAGCTCCATTTCAATGGCATTTTTATAAATAATTATGGCCAGCTGGAGATTTATGAAGGCCATTGCTCAACTAACAAGAGCTGTTCATCGAGACATGGAATTCTTTAATCTCCAAGTGGTCATTATTATGTAAACAGGGCCACGGAAATGGAGCCCCATTGATTTCAATGTGGTGTGTCCCCAAGCTCTCCCTGGTCATACATCATTACATGCTTGAGCACAGGGCTTAGTCAGATCACTGAGAAACTGGAATGGATCGGCTGGCCACCCCATTGGGCCAAACTATGATCCCTTCCACAGAAATACAGACTGAGAAAAAAATTCTAAAAAGTACCAGGAATGACTATCACTGTCATCAGTAATCCTTATGTGTGAGTAGGGGAAAAATCCTTGTCAATTCATTTAAACTAAAGTGCTGCTCTATACAGCCCACCTTGAACTGTCACAGACAGTTGTATGACCAACTGAAGAAAACCATTTGAGAAATTTAAAGTGAAAACTGTCTACTTTTAAATATGAATTACATTTTTTTATTTACATTTTTGTTTTTAAAGGTGGTAAGAACTTTTTAAATTATTTTTGTGAACCATACATTTCTTCGGGAAAAGGATTAGAAAAACTTATATGCATCCCCCAGTTTCAGGAAATGTGGGAACAAAATATGCACTGTTTTCATTCATTTTGCAAGTTGCAATGCAGAAATAAATAACACAAATAAATCAATTCCACAACTTGCAGAGAAAATCATTCTGCAAGTCCACAATTTGAGTGGAAAAGTCTTCTTCAGGTTCACAATTTGTGGATAACAACTATTTTGAAATCCTAGAACTGATAGGAAAACATTCTGAAAGGCTAAAACCTCAATCCTCAATCTTTCTTTTTATTCTGTTAGTGTCCTTGTAGCCTGGAAGCAGGTAACTGTTATTCCTCTCCATAAAGATGGTGATCCCTCTTTTCCTGGCCCTATCTATCTCCTTTCTTTTCTTTTTTTTTTTAACTTTCTTTTTCCTCCTCCCCTTCCCTCCCCTCCCCAGACTCTGCTTCTTTGGGAGTTCCCACTGATGTCCTGCCCCTGCTTCTGCACCTACTTGTGCCATCCGTGAACCTCCATGTAGCTTTGGTTTACCATCCCGGGTGGGGACAAGGTGGGGCCCTTACACCCCAAGCTTTACCTGTTTCATCAGGCTCTGTGATCGGCCAGGCAGGTAGGAGCCGTAAGGGGTCTGATCTGGAGCTCCGTTTACCTGGAGCCTGGAGAGTTTTTTCCTTGATGTCTTTCTGTGGACAGCGTGTGAATCCTGATGTCAAGGTGCATAGTGCTGATGTCTGTGATGTCCTCCCTTTGCTGCATCTTGGTGCATGCTGTGCCCTAGACCTCTGCTTGGGGCCAGTCTTGCACTGGGATGTCGACCCCCCTCCCTTCCCGGAGAAGGTGAGCTGTCCTGGGGACACTCAAGCCTTCTCCCCTGGCCAGCCCTCCAGCTCCACGGGCTCATTCCTGAACCCGGGTCACTGGAGTCGCAAGAGGAAATCCAACCACTGTGCCAGTGGGCTGTCTCTCTCTCCTTTCTACTCTAGCTAAGTTACAGGAAAGCTTTGTGTCTCTCAACTCTCTTCCTTCCTTGACTCCCCCTCCTTCTTTACCCCTTCCAGTCTGGATTTAGGAAATCCAACTCCACTTCCACTTCCTTTGTTCAGCTCACTGACACCATTCTTTCAAGTATATACCAGGGTCTGATCATGTCTGCCATTTTTGTTGATCTTGCTAAAGCTGTTTACACAGTGGCACATCCCCTCCTTCTGCACAAGCTTAAAGCAGTCGGTCTTTCTGAGTCTGCAGTCAGTTGGTTCATTCTTATTTTGAGGGAAGGTCTCAGGAAGTCCAATTAGGTAACTGCATTTCATCCCCAGCATCTCTCTACTCAGGTGTCCCTCAAGGGTCTGTACTGGGTCCTATTCTCTTTTCCGTGTTCTTGAATGACATCCCCTTTCTCTGTTCCTCTGTGTCCATTCATATGTATGCTGATGCTTTAGACATTTTTACATCTGACTCCTCTTCCTATGATCTTACCTCACAGCTTCACCTGGATTTCAACCATATTCAGCACTGGTTCCACTCAAACCAACTATGCCGTAGTGTAAAAAAAAAATTCTCCATGACTTTTTGGCACCTGTTAGTGGCTTTCCAGAATCACCCATCTTCCTTTATTTCACAACCTTGATGATGCTATTATTGAGGATGTATTCTCTTTTAAGTACTTCTTGGTCTGGCATGACTGTTATCTTGATTTCTTGGTTTGCAATGATGCCATACAAGAAAAGCTCCACCCCAAGCTTGGTGTAATGTACAGGAACAGAGTGAGTGTCCTGCTTTCTGTCCACTGATAGATTGTTTTAAAGATGATTTTCCCTATTTTTGATTAAGGTAACATAGTCTATAGTGGAGGCTGTAAATCCTCCCTTGATAGACTGGACCCCTCTTCCACTCTTTTTATTGTTTTGCTTTAGACTGTTCTCCTTGTATCAACCATTGCTCACCCTACTCTGCCCTTGCACCCACCTTCCTAGTGTCAGGGGCCTTTCCCACTGTCACTCCTTTATACCTAAATTCTGGTTTGATTCACTTCCCTCCTACCTTACATCCCTCTTATCCCTATCCCTCACCTTCCTACTACCTTTTCCACAGTATTACTTCCTATTCCCTCATTATTCCATCTAGAATCACTTAGAATGAGAGGAGTTAATAAGGCCAAAGCCCATAAACTGCTCTTTCTATGACATAACATCATAATCTAGTTTTCCATCCATAGTTATGTATTTATCTGAATTATTTTTGAAAATATATCTATTTAGACTTGTCACTACATATTCTGGTAATATGTTCCACAAAACTGATGCTCATTGAGTAAAAAAATATTTTCATTTTTTGGATTTATAATGATTAAGTTTAACTTGCAAAGGATGGCCCCTAGTTGTTATATCATCATTTTTGTATTTTGTATTTAATTCTGTCATTAAGACTGGATCATTCATAATATTACAAAAGAGAAGCATATCACCCCATTTGCCTATGTAATTCCAGGCTATATAGACCTAGGTTAGTTTATCTTTCATTGCATTGCTCATCCTTCTGAATTTTTATGGATTGTACAAATCTTCGTTGTGCTTTCTCTAATTTATTTATTTCATTTTTTGTATATAGGTTCCAAAACTGACTGCCTAATCTAGATGTGGTCTAATGTATGATAAATACGATGGCATTAAGACATCAGGGGCTGGAATTTCAAAGCCCAGACGCAAGTTGTAACAATGGCAGTTTGTGCTCAGTGCGATGCGCCCGGGGCCCTGCACCCAAATTTCTATTCTTCAGGGTCCTGGTGCTAAAGTCCATTGGCTTGCAGCAAAAGGGGTGCTGTGCCTAATGTATAGTGCACACACCCGGAATGCTACAATGGCAGCAGGGAGTTCACAGTAGCCATGGACAGGGGTTGGCAACCGGACATAGCCCCCCCAACACCTCCATGCCACCGGCACCTGCACTGCAACACACAATGGTACTCTGGTGAGCTAGTGCCCCCCCTACAGGTAGTACCATCTCAGCACTCTCCTCCCTCCTGTACCCTGATCTGGCAACCGGCACAGCCCTTCACATGCCACCTAGGCTGGCCACCAAATGAGCTGTCAGTGTGCATACTGTATACTGTATACAGTACATGCAGTGATATCTCATTCAGCAGCCAGCTGTGGTAGCATGTGGGGGGCTGTGCCAGTTGCTGGATCTGGGTACCGGAGGGGGTGGGGGTGCTGAGATGGGTACTACATTTGGGGGGAGGGTTTGGCAAGATGCACAGATTTGGGTTTTGGGGATCGTGACGGGGTGAGGAGGGGACCATCGGACCACCAGGGATGGATCGGGGTGGGCCACATGGTGGCACGTACAGGACAAACTGCCAGGAGCCCTCTAAGTACTGTTAGACCAGTCCCTCACTGGTCTAAGGGCACTTGGCACTTGGTTCCTTGGGAGGTCTTTCAAAATCCGGATCTGAGGGCTGTGGCAGTCTTGGTCTGCCGCAAGCCCCCTAGTGCTATGCCGCAGCCACTTTCATGGTGCAAGGCTGGAGCTAGCATAGTTCGGTGCAGGCAGCCTGCTGGGTGACACAGGCTGCCTTTTTTTTTGGCAAGACTCTGTCACTTTATTGGCCCTGGTCACGACACCTGGAAGCCTCTGCCACCATCTATGACTGCCGGAGTCCCCCAGTCACCTCGGCTTACCCCCCGGAGGGCGGGGCTGTGGTCACGTTCTTCCATGACCATGGAACCAGTATCTAGTCGGGGGATCCACAGCGATGGTGGCTGCTCGAGGTCTTCCGGGAGGGCTTCATTTAGATGGTGGCCCTTGCACACCTATATTTTCTTGACTTTTTCCTCACAGAGTCGGGGATGTGCAGTGACGCCAGTGTCCGCCCTGCCTCCCAGAGACTGAGCGTCGGCAGCGTGAGATCTCCCAGCCTCCGCCAGGATTTCTCAGAGCTCCGAGTGCTTCTCTCGCCCTCCACCTGGTGAAGGAGAACAGTCCATAGGATGCTCCATCCTTCTCCCCCCGGCCGGCCCTCCAATGACCTGGCTCCATTCCAGAACCTGGGTCATCGGCATCGCAAGCAGAGACACAGGCTGCCTTTGAAATTCACACTTGGCGCAGCCCTTGGTGCAAAGTGCCCTTGCATCAGACCTGTTCGACACAAACACCTTGCTTCTATCTAAGGCCTTAGAAACTCTGGCCCCAGATGTCTTGCTTTTAATGTTTCTCTTTATAGCTATTAATGTTCTGTTTGCTATGGCTATTACAGTGAAACAATGCTTTTTTTAGGTCGATCTTATTATCAATTATGATGCAGAGTTCTTTTTCATTTGTTTTTTGTGGCATTGCACAGTCATTAAGTTTATATATATGTAAAGGGTTATTTCTCCCCATACGTGTACTACAGCATTTGTCCAGATTTAGTTTCATTCATGCTTTAGTGGTCCATGAGGCAATAGTATCAATGTTTTTTTGAAGTGTGATTATTTGGTCTTCACTTTGACATGGCCCTCCAAGTTTTGTGTCGACAGCATATTTTGTAGTAAGATTACTGATATTTTCTTCTGGGTCGGCTATAATAATTTGAAATATTATTGGTCCTAAGATGGAACCCCACTTGTTAGCTTACTGTTAGAGGATAAGTGACCTCTTATAGCTACTTTTTGTGTTCTATCCATTAACCAGTTATTTATCCATCTTGTGATATACGTGTCTATTTTATATTTTGCAAGTTTTCTGCTAATAGTCCAGTGAGGTACTGAATCGAATGCCTGGCTGAAATCGAAGAAAATCACGTCCATCGGTATTCCGTTATCCAGCTTTTTACTGATCTGCTTGTGGAAACACATTAAATTAGTTGTTCATGAATGACCTGATTTGAAACTGTGCTGATTAATATCGAACATAGGGATGTTTTAAGATGTTCTGCTATTTTAACTTTTATTAGAGACTCAAGAATTTTACAAGGAACAGAAGTTACACTATTAGGTCTATAATTAATTACTGACGTCTTATTGCCTTTTTTGAAAATAGGCATCACCTTTGAATGTTTCCAGCACATTGGGACTATAGCTGTATTTAATGACATTTCATATAACATTTAAGGGGTTTCCAAATATGAAGTTTCATTCATTTTAACATTGCAGGAGTTACGTTATCTAATCCTGGTGCACTATAGGATTTTAACTTATCAATAGGATTAATAATATCTTGCTTGGGAAACTCTTGATTCCCTTTGTCCATATTATTAATGCTACTATCAGTTTGTTGATTTTGTGTATTACATACTGAACAAAAATTAACTATTAAAAGTATTGGCAATAGTGACTGAATCATTTAAACATTCACCATTATCTATTATAGATGTTGATTCATTACTTTTTTGTTTTTAAGGAATTTATATATCCAAAGAATTGCTTGCTATTTGTCTTCTTCACCAATGATGCTAGCTTTAATTCATAATTCCTTTTGGCTTTATTTATTTTATTTTTACATTTCCTTTGTATTAGTTTAAATTTATTCCAATTTGTTTTAGAAATTTGTTTTTATACTTTCCATATGCCTTGTTTTCTTTTTATTAATCTAATAATACTTTTGTTTAACCATTTTGGTTTATTTCCTTTATGGTTGTATTTTTTAACTCGTTTAACATGTTTGTCCATAATTCTGTTATTTGTATTTTTTATATACTCCAAGGTGTCATCAGTGGACTTGTCTACTAATACTGTAGCCCAGTCAATTTTATTTAAATCATCATGAATGCCATCAATATTAGCTGTTTTATATAGATAGATCTCAGTACATCCTTTTGACATTTGTAAGTGGTCATTGAGGTAAAAATTACAGTGGCATGATCGCTATTACCAACTGGGGCCTCTACCTTGCAATTTGTAATATTAATATAATCTTTTATAATAACTAGATCTAAAATATTTTGCTGTCTTGTAGGTTCTGATACATGCTGAGTTATATTATTCTCTAAACAAGTATCCAAAAATTCCCTACTATTCTTTGAAGTGGATGTGTTTGCAATCCAATTTATATTGGGGTAATTGAAATCTTTGACTAGAACTACCTTTCTAGAAAATCTACTTTTGGTCAATCTGCTTTCTCACACTGCTTTCCCAAACTCTGGTCCTTCTTCCTTTGTCAGTTTGCTCTGCCTCTTCTTCCTTCTCCTTAAAGTCTCTCCATCATGACTATTCTTCTCCCTTCTGCAACTGTTCATAACTCTCTTTCTTATCCCCTCCTTACTAGTTTTGCCTTGTATTTTGTTTCCTTCACTACCTATTTGTTGTTCTGAAGAGTAGTTCCATTATGTAAATTATCTCAATTTTTGTTCTACTACACATATCGGTTATACGGAATTGTCTTCAATTTTTGCATTATATGCCTTGATATATTGCATTTGCTATATATGATTTTCTACATCCCCTTACCCTAAGGACACATCTGAAATGTGCTCTTAGCAGCTCAGTATGCCTTTCCTGGTAAAACATTTGAAAATAAATAAATACATAAATAAACACATTTGAAAGAAAAAATACTGCAAGTCCACACATTTCTGCAAGGGCACTCTGGTGAAAAAGTTGCTAGAAAATATGTCAATGTGAAAAGCAGAATTCTGCAATTGTTTGCCTATGTAGTTTTATTTCACCAGCTTTTATTACACAATGATTTGAATCCTCAGTGGGAAAATGTAATTTTCTTCTGGTCCATGAGGTTGAGCTGGTGATCTGTGAGTCCAGAACTCTTCCACACATTTAGCTAACACGAGTCTCTACTTCGTTCTACACTTTAGCTGTCATTTAAAAAAAAAATATTTGTTCAGGACGATCATGATGCACTTTTATACCTCTATTTCTTTATTTAAAAATAAATGCTTGTTTGAATAATGACAGTAATTTCTTTCAGTTGACCTACTGTATCTGACTTCTCCCTCTGACAAACAGGAACTTGTACCTCTCGTCACTTCAGTTTGTCATGAATGCTGATTTAAAAATAAAAAAAAACACTCTTACTACAGAACATTTCAAAATATATTCTCACTTTAACTGATCAGTTGTGTTTTTGTAACAAAGCAACTAAAATACTAAAACTCTGCTTTTTATATTTTTTCACTCAAGAATAGCTCTAGGATGTAAAACATTAGTATTTTACAGTTATTGTTTTAAAAGGCATACTGGAAACTTTTCAGGAAAGAAACAAGTGGGCACACTCACATCAAGACACTAGTGAGGCCCCACCTGGAGTACAGTGTACAGTTCTGGAGACCATACCTACGTAAGGACATAGACAGGGTAGAGAAGGTTCAGAGGAGGGCAACAAAGATGGTGCATGGGTTGCATCACAAGTCCTATGAAGACAGGTTGAAGGAACTGAACATGTACTCCCTGGAGGAGAGGAGGGAGAGAGGGGATATGATAGAGACATACAAGTATCTTACAGGGAGGAACAGGGTGCAGGAAAATACTATTTTTAAGCAAAAGATGTTTCAGGACTAGAGGCATGGGATGAAGTTGAGGGAGGACGATTCAGAGGAAACATGAGAAAGAATTTCTTCACAGAACGGTGGTGGATAAGTGGAACACCCTGCCAGAGGAAGTGGTGGGGCTGAAACAATTACGGGATTCAAGAATGCATGGGATAGACATAAAGGAATTCTAGAGGTCAGGGGTAAGGGGAAATAGACTTCTAGGAAAACAAACTGAACTTACAAGCTCAAATGGGCAGACTAGGTGGGTCACAGGCCCTTATCTGCCGACACTGTCTATGTAAGTAACACTCTGTAGCTCTGGCGTGGATGTAAACTGCTGGATACAAGAAACCTAACATTTCCACAGCTATCAGAGCTTTGACAGAGCTTTGATGGCTGAGTGCAATGTTAAGTGTCTTGTATCCAGCACGTTTTACATGCTGCATTGAGCAATACAGTTGCTGTTTCATCCATCTCTTTACTCCAGAGTGTTTTGTTGGTGAATGTGCCCAGTCTTTCAATCTTGCTTTGTATGAGTTACTGTTGACAAGAGTTATCTCGTGGGTGAATGGCCGTCTTTATTTATTTTATGTATGTACAGTGTGTATTTTTCATTTGTTGCATTATACAGTATATTGCAAATTGTGTCTATTGTATATTAACAGCAAATGTTATAGTGTGCACTAATGAAAATGCAATGCTTTGTATGTTTAATAAATTCCCTCTGCTCTATTCATTTTGCCAGATACAGCTACTCCTGTTACAACACCACATTACACAGCCTTCTCAAACCTAAATAACAGTGTAACAACAAAGGGAAATGATTTGACACCAGTTTCCACAATGGACATGTCAGGTAAGGTCAAAGTAAGAATCAAATGATGCTCCAAACTTTCATACCTATGAAAATAATTATTATTTGTGTGAGGGATGTAAAGACGTTTGTTTGGTTTTGATAGTACAAACCTGAACTATGTCACCGTTTTTATATTTGAGTGTCAGTACTTCCAGCTATGTCATCACCTGTATGTGCCTTTATAACAAGGAACACAGCCAGGAGTACACCCCTTCCCCAGTGTGAATATTAATGCTGCCACATTCTTTTTTTTTTCATTGGTGTAGTACTTGAGCAGTTATAAGATTCATATGCTCTTTGCAATAATCATCCAGCAGCCATGCTCCATGCAGGCAATATTTATAATAGCAACAACAATCTGGTAACCTTAAATCAATACTTCCAACAATGCTTCTGGTTGCACCCAGAGTTAGCTGACACAAACACAGGCTAGCTATGAACTACTGGAAAACAAAATAAACTGCAGCCTGGGCCTGGCACTATCTCAGTTTATGGTTTTTATGGGTCATCACTTGAGAATTTCCCATTTTTTAAGTACCATGGTGTTATCTTTGATCCCTCCCTTCACTTGTCCTTACATATTGCTGCCACCAGCAAGTCAGCCAGTTCCAACCTACTGTATGTCTTGCCTTCCAGGTGAGATCCAGCTTAGCCTTAAATGTTGGGCTGGTCATTGCTAATAAAGTCCTTTAATCAAGCCTTATCCACTGTGTCCCAGTATATTTCAACTTCTACAAGATCATCTTCACCAAGTGGAGAGTAGCTTATAATACAATCTGCCAATTTGCTTGGTGTGTTGCTCATCTCACTCACCAAAATGCTCTTTATTCCACCCAGTGCTGGCTTTCCCTTCTTTCTAACACACTGGAATGTTATGGGCTGCTTTATTGATAAGCTTAATATGTCTAGAACCCCTTCCTCTTTGTCCTCCATAATGCAATCTCCTGTTGAATCCAACAGCCTTCCTTCTATTGATGCTCCCCATTTCATGAACCTAGTATAGGTGCTCTATTAGAATGGGTCACATTCTTTTTTCCTACTCAGCTCCCTAGTTCCGGAATTGTCTCCCACTCCTGGTCAATTGCTTGGACTCCCATCATCATTTTAAATTGCCATTACTCAAAAATTTAAGTAACTCAACTACATTTACTTGAAGTTTGTGTTGCCTGTTCCTAAAATGAGCATTGTGCAGGGTGTATACTGTATGTGGACTCTGTATGCCAACATATTCTTTATATTCTGACTTTTTTAAACTCTACTATTTTGTTGTCTCCAATGTTATGTCATTTCACCGTTTTATTTGCTCTGTAACTCCCATATCAGTCCTTAAAATATTGATCAATTTGCTTATTGAACTTACCTTGTATCAAAAAACCAACTAACTGCATGAGTAACTAACTAACTTACTTCACAGGAGCAAATTCCAGACTACCAATGCTAATTAGGTGTGGAACAGATATTAAGGTTGCCACTGCCTGCAGTAAATGTATGGGGTGTCCATGGCTTTCCTTTATAGATTTTCTATGAGCTTAATGTGTAACCATGATGGGGTTTGGGTTACAACCTAATAAAAGCATGCCCAGGTGCATTATGAGGTGGTTGTGATGAGTGTCATTTTCACCTAGGAGATGCTCTTGTCAGGAAATAATCCACAGCTTGGAGTGTCTCTTTGTGCTTATACAATGGGCCCCACAAGTAAATATTCTAAAAAATAAAACGAAAGAAACTAAAATAATACAAAAAATTGAAAAAAAAAATGGATTCCGTTTTGTTTTATAAAGTAAAATAGTTTGCCTATTACATTTAAAGCACTGTAGAACTGGTAATATAGAACTATGTCTTCGGGTACCAGTAGGGTGTGCCATTACTGTTTAAACTGTACTGTGGAAATTCCTTAGGTTATTTCGCTCAGCTACTGTATCATCTTGCATACCCCGCTTCTACCACTGTTCTAATCTCAGACACACCAATGTTTCCTCATGGCTTTTTGTGGCTGAGGGTGGCTTGGTGATTTAAATGAAAGCTACCAGTTTTCAGCAAAACAGCATGTCACAGTATCAAAGTTAACATTTTACTGAAAGACATTCTATGATCATGATTGCAATCAAGCTGTTTCCTGTTAAAATAAAAAGACTCCTACTTTAATTACTCCTGCTAACATAGGAAGCGTGTCAGTGCTTTGTGCAGAGCTTTTCTGGTGAAGTGTGTGTGTGTGGGGGGGGATAGACTGCAGAGCAAGTAACCAAATGGCAGACAATCATTGCAGAGCTCGGGCAGTCACCAACCATATACAGATGGACTCCAACCACTTCTTGTTGCTTTTAATTCATTTTATTACTAACATAAAAAAGATAGACTACACTCGGTCTAGGTGTACGCTTGACACGTTTTGGATCACAGCTTTTGATAAAGGGTACCTTGTGATCTGAAATGTGTCAAGCATACACCTAGACCAAGTGTGGTCTGTCTTTTTATGGCTGCTTTGGTGGAGTTCCTCAGTTGTTATGCCATCACATTGTAACATACTAGCACTGTGGAAGAATGTGACTGGACCACTGTCCAGTGTGCTTCCACAGTGCTGTGGCACAGTTTAAGTGGTTGTGTTTATGTGGTACTTCCCTTCCATGGCCTCTTAAACATACCAACTTCAGAGGCACTATTGTTCTTCCTTAATTGGGGAAGTGATGGCCACCATACACAACATGATGGTGCTGAGTCAGACTACGCATGCGTGAGTTTTGCACATGCCCAGTTCCATCATAGCTGCCATTTTGTGCATGGCACAATGGTGGAACTCTTGTTCTGAAAAGAGATGGTCAGCCCTTTTCCAGTGATGACTTCAACTATTACAGCTGTATATTTGACTTTACAAAAAACACAACTGCCTCATTCAAAGGTATGAAAATCATTTTAATGTTTTATCTGCATTGGTCCAACAATCAGTGGGTGGGGGTGGACCACTACAGGACTCCAAGGATTTTATTTTTATATGGAGGGACAATCAGCAGGTGGGGGAGAACTGGACTTTAACTTTGTTTTTATATGGGCAGGTAATTGGTGGGTGAGGGGGCCAACAGACACTAGGTATTTCTTTTACTTTCTATGGGACCAGTGATTAGCAGGAAGGGGGCCACTAGACACCAGGTATTTTTTTTCTGATGGGGCTGGGGATCAGTGGGTGGGAGGAGCACTAGACATCAGGTATTTTGTTTCTAATGGGCCAGTGATTGATGGGTGGAGGGGCACTAGACACCATGTATTTCTTTTTCTTTGGGCCAGTAATTGGTAGGTGGAGGGGACAACTAGACACCAGGGATGGGATTTTCTTATATGGGGCCAGTGATCAATGGAGGGAGGCACTAAAAACCAAGGGCCAGTGTTCGGGGAGGTCTTCATCACTAAATAATACATTTAACTGTCCATGGAATACTGTACATTCCACAGTTTAATGTATTATTTCTCGGTTCAACCCAAAAAGTCCACGGAAAAGAATGAACAGGGTCGGAAGATTCTGATCTCGCCATAGGTAAAAGCACGAATGCTTTACTGAAATTTCCAATATTCTGTAAAAGTTCCAGAAAGGCAGAATTCACAACTTTTGCCCATCCCTAGTAGGGACATAGCTAGATTTATCTTGCAAAGAATGTCAAAATTACATTACCTCACTATATTTCTGAATTACTGAACAACTGAGACTAAACAACACTTTTATCTTCAAACACATTGTCTGGCATTTTAGCAGCTAGATCCTAACCAGAATGAGATTTAGATTGCACTTGTTTTGCAACAGGATGCATGGAAATCACAGCTAGTCAAAGAAAACAGAAAAAATGAATGTGTAATGTGGATGAGTAGTCACAGCTATTTGGATTCAAATATGTAAACTTCCACTACAGTACTTTGGGATTCTCTTTTATTTATTGAAAAAAGCTATTGTTCCTGGGGTCAGATTTTCTATGTATAATATTTGCCTATGCTGGAGGCCCCTGTAGCACCTAACACCAGCAAGCGTATTATTTAAAAAAAGATGTTAGCAAAAAGTGGATGTCATTTATGGTAACATGCATCCAACTTTAGATGCTTATTCTTCCAATGAATGCTTTAGCTGACTTATTATGCAAGCTGCCCACTGATACTATCAACATTGCTCCTATACTGTATGTTCTATAAATACAGCTGACTGGTTGCCCCTACTGTCCTACAAAGGTTTTCAAGGCAAACTTATCAGAGCTGCCTAGAAATGTGGCACTCTAGTTCTACAAAGACATGAGTACCCCTGGAGTCCTGTGCAAATAAAGTGAGAAGACACCAGCATGAAGGTCAGCTGTTGTTGGTTGTGCTGCCGTCTTTGCCATATTCCTCAACACTTTCTCACTAGACTGGCAATTGCTTCCTCTACAAGGAACCTACAGGGCTTTTCTATTTCATTTTCGGCCTCTCCTGATATTGCATTTTGGTCACCATCTTAGTACTTTATCTAGTGATTGATGTATGGCCAAAGAACTCATTTGTCTAGCCAAAGTCTGATGCATGGTTTGAGACATTAACTTCTTTGTTCTCCTGTTACCAAGTTTACTAATTTGTTCTTAACCTCCAACACATTTCTAAAGACCTAAAAAAATTGCAGAGGTGACTTTCATATTTAAAAAAGTGACCAAAATGTGTCTCTAACTTCACATCAGACTTACTGCGGTTAGTCCTTTCTTCCATTTTTGAAAACAATTGTTTACCAGTAAAATGCTGTTTCAGATCATATGGTTTATCTTAAATGGATACCAGAAACAGAAAATTAATTTAGAGTTCAGATTCTTATTATTAGTTGTTCTTTAGGAATGATCTAATGAAAAAAACACTATTTTCTGTTTTCAACATGCATTCACTAGAAACTTTTCATTTTGTTTTCTGGTAAAATGTTAACATTGTACCCCCATTTTTGACCAAGTACAGAAAACACCAACGGCACAATCTTTTATTATTTCATCCACAACACTCCACTGTACAGACGAGCCAGTGCAGAATCAGTATTCTTGAATGTGCTAAAATGTAATACTTTTAACTTGATTTGGCCCAGTTGAACTTTTGGTCCACTTAAGATCACTTTGAACTTTGGCCAAATAATTGAAATAAAATAACACTAGCCCTTCCAAGGTTACCAGGTTGAGATCATTGTATTCCCCAACCCAATCCTTTTTCACCCTCCTTCCCAACTTTTTTTTTAATAAAAATAAATTCTGGCTCCTTGAACTCTGCTGTGTACTGAGTTTGTTTTAAAAACAAAATGACCTGGGGAACAGGGGATGGTAGAAGAGGTTGGGATTGACTGGAGTGGAAGAGGGGTGGATATATGTTGTTCTTACTAATATTTATAGCCTACTAGACCCCCACATCATGATCTCATAGTGTCTTTGGTTGAAGTGTTGAAGACAACAAGCTGAAGACAAAGAGTCTCAATTGGCACCAAATCAGAGTCAACAATTTTCATATTCAGTCACCCTTACTACATTGCAGGAACAAAGGTCAGATCATATGGGCAATATCTGTTAACCAACAAAAACATTTGACACAAATTACTATTTCTTAGAATGTTTACAATGTCCCATACTGCATTAGCAAATTGGCGCAAAATTGGTTCCAGTTTGAATTCTCAGAGAAATTCCAGTTTATACCCATAAACAATGTGAGAGCTGACAATTAAGCATTAAGGCATGGCAACAGGTAATGCTGTGTGCTGGAATAATGGCATGGCTCAGGTGGGTTAAAATATTATGCTAAAGGCTTACTACTTTTACTGTCCAAGAGGTAACATTATCCCAGCACAAAGCACACCATGGAGTGCCACACTGAGCAATGAAATGAGTCCCTTAGGATTAGAAACAAAATAATTAAATAAAAATGTTTTAATATAAATAAGTAAAAATTATAAAGTTAGAAAGGAGAAAATAAGAGGTAGTCCTCTTAAATAATAATAATTTTGATGTTTGGCAAGTAGATCGAAAAGGCTATTTCTTTTTAAACACAAGCAACTAAATTGAGGTGCACTGTTACTGTTGTACTCTCTTTTTTTAAATTCAAAGTTTATTGAATTTTAACACATAACACATCATTATCACATAGTACAAAAAGTGTTGATACATATTTTCGGCCAAATCATAAACTTGAAACTAATTTCCTTTCTCCCCCCCCCCAATCCACTCTATCTAAAAAGAAAAGAAAAACCGCCCCCCTAAGAAAACCACTCCACCTTCCTTCCACCCCTCCTCACCTGCTTTGCTTCTCCTGAATGGTGACTCATTCTTATCCTTGCCCTCTTAGTTCCATTACCTTAACTTGTCTGAAGAGAATAGAGAGCTAATAGTGGGGCCCAGATTTTGTTAAACTTATCCATTTTATTCAACAAACTAGCTATTATTTTTTCCATACTGAGATTGGCCAGAAGCTCCTTCAACCATTTGACATATGATATTTCCTCACTATCTTTCCAATGCCTTAATACCAACTTCTTCACTGACATAGATATTAATGCCATGTGATATTTGCAGACCGTTATTGGGATTCCAGAATAATCACCTAAAAGGCAGATACTCTCTGTAAATAAATCAGTGAGCCACAGCAGGGGGTCCATGTTCTGCTGAATTTGCATCCACAGGGAGGCTACTTTGGGACAAAGCCAAAAAATATGCAATAGGTTGCCCTCCCCATGCACACACCTTGTACAACTGGCAGAAGAAGCAATACCAAATTTAACCATTTTTGGGGGGGTATAGTACAGATTGTGTAAAATTTGAAGCTGCATTAGTCGGAGTTTGTCCTGTACTATAAATTTATGACACCCTTGACAAAGTACCTCCCAATTAATAGGTATCTCAGGAAAGAATTCCGCCGAATAATCTGACGGCCCAAAGGGCCTGGGATAGATCCAATCATATAAAGCATTGTAAATGTTTGATACAGCATGTGGGAGACCTGTTACCTGTACTAGGTTAACCCCAAAATTAGGACTCTTGGGAGGTTGAACCTTCGCCCCTATGACCCTTACAAGGATGTGACACAGTTGTTAAACTTTAAAAATGTTAAGGGCCGGGATTCCCAACTTGTCTAAAATCTCTGGTGACGAGAGCCATTCCCCTCTGGCTTCATTCCAAAAACACATAAGTTTGACCTCCTTAGCCTGTGGGAGCCACTTTGGAGCAAGAACCCTCCCCTCTACTTTAATATTGGGGTTACCTATCAACGGCTGCTCCAGATCTACACAATGGTTGTACTTCATGAAGCTACAAAGCTGGGAGTGCACTCTTACAGATGTTGCAATGGATGTCGAGCTAAACTGCTGTGGGAGACTTTTAGGTCTCACGAAAAGCAACGCCTCTGGGGAAAGCTTGTAATATCGGATTAGGGCTAGCTCTATTTTTACCCAAAGGGGCTTTTATTCATGAAGCTCTTCTAGATCCTTTACTTTAATCCACCTCAGATATTTATTTATGTGACTGGCTCAATAGTAAAGGCCTATATGTGGCACTGGGGGGCCACCTCTGAGTTTTGGGGCCGTTAATTTGTGGAACGCCAAATGGGGGCACCTTCATGCCCAAATAAAATTAACGATAATGCTATGCACCTTCTTTAACCATGACTGAGGTAACCATATATTCAAGAGACTCAATGGATAATACAGCCGAGGGAAGACATTCATTTTAATGAGGTTGATTCTACCTCAGGTAGTTAATGAGAGATGGGACCACCTCTTTAAATCTTGGGTGATATCTTGCAATAATAAATCCAGATTTTTCTTTTGCAATTGTGTAACATTTCTTGTAAGGCCAATGCCTAGATATTTCATTGATTTCTTTTCCCAGGACAGACCTAATGCACTAACTTCGTGCTTCAACACTCTCTGATTGAGAGGGAAAACCACCATCCTATCCACATTCAATTTATAATTGGAGAACCAGCTGTGCTCTTTAATAATTTCTAATAAATGCGGAATAGATTTCCCGGGATTGGAGGTTTGAAGTAAAAGATTGTCGGCATAGGCTGAAACTTTGACTTCAATACCTTGCATGACGATCCCCTGGACTTCAGGGCTAGCAATCAATCTTCGGATGAGTGGTTCTAAATACAGATTAAAGAGTAGTGGGGATAAGGGACAACCTTGCCTGGTGCCCGAACCCAAAGGAAATAGTCCCGAGATACACCCATTGCAAATGACCCTGGCTGTGGGGGCTTTGTAAAGCATTCGTATCCAACTCTGGAACTCAGAAGGAAAACCGAATGCATGTAAAACCCTGAAAAGGAAGGTCCAGTCTACTCTATCAAATGCCTTCTCGGCATCCAGGGACACCAAAGCCGACGGATATTCAGCATCCCTGGACACCGAGAAGACATGTGCCAGGGTACGTATATGGTCACTTGCCGATCTCCTCTTCATGAAGGCCACCTGTTCTGCTCCTATTAAATCAGGGAGTACCTCATTGAGGTGATCTGCCAACAGCTTATTCAGAATTTTAGCATCCTGATTAAGTAAAGATATGGGCCTGTAGTTGGCCATGTGTACCTGATCCTTTCCAGGCTTTGGCAGCAGAATGATCAGTGCCTCGAATAACGTATCATCTGTACTATTGCCTGCAAGAATCTGTTGGAACAACGAGAGGAATAGAGGGGCTATTTGTTTTGCAAATTATTTATAAAATTTAGACAAAAACCCATCTGGCCAGGGGATTTATCTAGGGGAAGGCTATCTATTACTTTTAGGATCTCCTCTTCCGTTATGGGATTACATAATGCCACTCGTTGTATTTCTGAGAGAGAAGGCAGGTGAGATTCAGCTAGATAGAAATCCACTACATTGAGCGGAGGGAGGTCAGTCTTCGGGCTGTACAACATAAAGAAAAATTTTTGGAACTCTGTAGTAATATCTTTTTGGTTATTTATCAGCACTCCATTGGAAGACCAGATGAAGGCAATGAATCTAGCAGACTCCTGTTGTTTGATTCAGGTAGCTAGGAGATGACCTGCCTTTTCTCCCTGATCAATATAGGTAGCTTTCGATTTCAAAATTTGAAATTCTGCCCTCTCCCTCAGAAGGTCTGAATAAGAATCCTTTAACTTTATAAGTTCCAGCTGAATTTGCTCTGAGGTATGAGGGGACATGTTCCTTTCTATCATTCTTATCTGATTAAGGAGTTGTGTTAATTTCTGCTCTCTTATTCTTTGCCTCTTTGATGCAATCCCGATTAAGACTCCTCTCAGATAGGCCTTTAAGGCACCCCATTCCATACTGGGCTTTCCAGTGGTATTGAGGTTAGCAGACGTGAATTGTGAGATGTAGTTGCTAATAAGTTTCACCGTATTTGGGTCCTTTAGAATTTGGTTATTGATTTTCCAACGCCCTTCCACTTTTGAAACATTGGCTAAGCAGAGCTGACAAGTAACAAGGGAGTGGTGCGATGGAGGTCCAGGCTGTATGGTCGATTCTACTACCCCCATGAGTAATTGCTGGGAAATCATAATGTAATCAATTCTAGAAGATGGTTTATGAACTGACAAAGTGAATGTATAACATCTTTCTGAGGGGTGTAGAGTAAGCCACACATCACACAGCCCTATTTTGTCCCACATGTCTCTTAATGCCCTTTGGGCCAGCGAGAGACCTTTGAATCTATTGCTTGTACGATCCATATTAGGGTCAAATACTAAATTTAAATCTCTGCCCAAAATCATAGGCACTGCCAGAAAGGGGGTTAAGATATTGATTAACTCCATGTAAAAACCAGGGGAATCAGTATTTGTCCCATATATACTACACCCAGCAATACTTCCGTAGCATACATTTTCCCTTGAACTAGTATGTATCTCCCACGGGCATCTCTAATAATATTAATTGGTATAAATGGAACTTTGCGTTTATCAAAATCATAACCCAATAGCTTTGTGTAGTGCCCTCAGCCGCTCTGCTGTACTCTCTTAAAGGAACACTGTCAAACCACTTTTATATCATACCATTTCAACTTAAAGACCCTCATTTTGTGATTGCTTACCTTGTCTAAAATTCATTGGTGTTCCTGGTAGTTTACTCTGCCTCCTATCTTAGTAGAACTGAAATGCATGTCAATTGTGTAAACAGATCAAGCCTTGATTTGTTTCAGAGCCTTGATCTATCCTTCTTGCTCACTTCTTCAACATTTAGAATACCCTCATGCAGTACAGTAAGTCAGGATGCAACAGTCTCCTAGACTTGCACTACATCCTGAGTGGCTAGACTATGTTGGCATGTTCCTAAGTCCAGGAAAGATACAGTGGGAGCTGATTAAGTAATGTAAACAAACACATTTAGTGTAGTGACACCAGTATGGTGTGCAAACTGTTTTTCACTTTTAGAAAGGAAAAAAAAGATCAGAATCTAACTACCAGCATAGGTAGCATATTTCACAGAATGCAGCCACTCATAAAATGGTCTTTTTATGGCTGCGGTGGCAGAGCTCCGCAGTTGTTATGGCAACAGAAGATCTTAGTAGACCATTGTGGAATCACATGACTGGACTGCTGTCCAGGGTGCTTCCACAGTGCTGCAGCACAGTTTTCAATGGAGTGTTTATGTGGCACTTCCCCTTCACCAGCTACATAAACAACCCACTTTGGAAGTACTTATTTTTCTTCCAGAACAGTGGAACTGACAGCTGCCATGAGCAAGATGGCAGCACCAAAGCACACTGAACATGCTTAAGCATTGTGCATGCACAGTTTTGTCACCCTGCTGTCTTGTTGTACGGCATTCCCTGGCAGTGCTCGTAAATGCTCAACTCAGCCATACAAGTCCATCTATGTATGGCTGGTGAGTACCTGAGCTCTTCAGTGATTGTTTCTACTATTTTTGAGAGCACCACCACCCATGTGCACACTTTGTGACTGTTTAACTTAACCTAGTGGCATGCCTGCACTTGGGAGGGGCAGGGCTTGGATATGCAGTGAGCACCAATTAACATGGAAATCTGGGATTACAAGCCTATAAAACAGCTTCTGAAACTGAAAACAAAATCAAGATCAGATGATGCATTTGAATACTTTTTTAAAAATAATTTTATGCCATTTTTTGTGTAGGGATGGGGAGTGATTCAAAACTGCAAAACATGATTTCATACATTAACACAAATACTGTAGTAGGTGTTGATTTATTTTTTTGCACTAGTAATATGGCTGCCAGAAATTTTTGTGCAAAAGGTTCTAGCAGGCATGCATATTGATATGTGATGTGTCCTGCTTGGCTGAAGAAGTACAATGGTGCACACTATGGGCACATAAGGACACGGGTCAATGATCCTCTCAACCAGTAAGGAAGCAGAAAACATCCTTTCCAACTGATAAATCTGAGATACTGTTGTCTGGCAAATGTAGTTGCCCAGAACTGAATACCTGTATAACAGTTGCCCAGCGTTATGTAGCAACTGAGATTGTACCTGTGGGAAATTTGGTGAGAGGCATATTACTTATGGGAAGTAAACTAATAGAATTTAGTAGATCTGACTTAATGGGGTATTTCTTGCAGCAGGTCACATCTATGAAACTATAGCAGCCAGTCACTAGGACGATATGGAAAATTTTCTAGTTAGCAGTCTACCAGAGGACCACCCACTCCGACATTATAAGCCAACGTCAACCTATTCTATAAGAGTGAGTGCCCCCCTGTGTCCTCCTAAGTTCCTTTCCCAACTATCACATGTCAGATGTCGCAGAGATCTGCTAGCTTCAGTCAACTGCTATTTCACTGATTTTCTTCATCGAATTTTTACTTTTTTGTTTTTCTCTCCCTAGTGTATATCACTTTGGTGATAAAGTGATTTTACCTCTCTATTTGTGCTAAAGATGTCTAAGGGAACCTCTTGGAAAAGTGTTCTTGCAGGCAGAAGATCCTCAAAAAAGGACGACAGCAAGGCCTGCATCTGCTGCCTAGGCCCAGAACATGACACCCAGGGTTGCTTGATCTTCTGCAGCTTCAACTAGGCCACCAGGAAGCACCAAGACCAGACAAGCAAAACTTTCCTGCTGAAGCAAAAGGTTGCCCAGATGAAGAAGAAGCTTCAGGTTTGAGGTTCCTCTGCTTCCCCCTCGACATCCATGGGCTTGCAGCCTTCCAAGGCCTGGGAAATATCTATTGGGAAGCACAAGCATCAAGACAAGGACTGTCCTAAGGACAGAACCCAGTCCTCCTCATCTTGATCCTGGTCACCGCATTGTGCACCAACAGTGGTGGGGTCATTGTCATTGAGGGTGGCCCCCTCTGCCTCACATGCCCTTTGCCATGCAAGTCTACTGTTGGCAGCTCCCCCAGTCTTTTGGTGGTGGGGGCTGGTCCAAGAGGCTTTGACACCCCACTGACTTCACAGCCCCTGATGTTGAGGCCCTTATTTTCCAGTGCCATACAGTCAAGTTGGCTCTGCTGGCTCATTGTCAGTGGGCTCAGCATTGGTGGTTGCTGGGTTACAGCCATAATCTCTGCCACTGACTACGGCCTTTCCTTCGGGTGTCACTCCAGCTCGAGCCCCAGTCATCGCTGCCATCCCCAACACTGACCCATGCTAATGAGCTCCCCATCAGGCCCTACCCTGTGGGGATGCCTTACTCAGTGCTGACTTCAGTGCTGATCCTGGTGTTTCTTCAACCAATGATGATGGGTCCATCACTGATAGTAGTAGACTTCCATTCTATGCTTACTGCCTAATGGGATTTCATGCAGGCTAAGCTAGCTCCTCCCCAAGGCACATCCCCACAATACCCCCCCTGCTTCTCCAGCAGGGCCATAGCCCCTGTCCCAGAACCATGGGCTCTTTCTCTCTCCAAAAACTCAGGGAGGAATGGTGGGTACTGTCTGAACCTCATTCCTCCTGATGAGGGTAATGACAGTGACAACGGGGGTGATACTCCTTAGTACTTCTCCTCCACAGTCTTATCCAATGGCAAGGAGACCCTGAGGTAAATCCCGCTGTCCCACCCAGATGATCCCACTTTTGTCTCAGTTGTAAGACAGTTACAATCGGCCATGGGCTTAAACACTGAGGAGAACGATCCCTCTCAGTGTTGACTGGCCACTTATGTAAGGCTTCCAGATGCCCCTCCTCTGATCATCCCACTCTTAATTGAGCCTTTTAAAGATGTAACCATGACCACCTGGCATCAACCCAGCTTGATACCCTCCATACCCAGGAAGGTGGGCAAATTTTGCCTGGCTCCTGCAGGATGGCCTTTCTTCTCGAGTCAGGCTCAAGCAGATTTGGTGGTCATTAGCACCACCCACAACTGCACCAAAAGGGCAAAACACCTCAGTCCCTTACCCCCAGAAAAGGAGCCATGAAAGCTGGATCACATTGCTAAGTGAACCTTTGCCTACAATGCTGTAGACACCTCAGCGAGAGTTGCCACAGCAGGTATTTGTCTGCATCATCACTCTTGGTTGAGGGTGTCAGGCTTTGTTCTGGTTGTTCAATTGTCCATCCTAAATGCCCTATTTATAGGCTAGAAGTTGTGTTGTGCAGATGTGCAGAACATATTGTCTCAACTGCAAGCCTTGGGCAGCACCCTACATTTGGTTCACTCCATGGACCACTCCATCCAGCAAAAAAATTGGTCAACAAGAGCCCTTTCATCGGTCTTTTCATAAAAGCCCACCCTCTTGTAAATATTAGGTTAAAAACCTGGCCATCCTTGCCATGCCCAACCGCTCCTGTACCACAGGAAAAAAAAACAGAGGAGGAGGAGCAGCCCCGGCTGCCCCTGCTAGTTCAGTGTGATTCCTTGACCAACCCCCCCACAGTAAGGCAGGAAGTGGTTGTAGGGGGTTGTTTCTCCTTACACTTGAACAAGTGGAGGGAAATCACCAGAGATGCCTGGGTACTGCAGATCATAGAAAGCAGCCACACTTTCCAACTTCTGGAGTGGTCTACAAAAACAAAAACAGTTCTGTCCTCTTATCCTCGAGACCATATTCCAGTGCTCTGGGAGGAAATGTGCTCCTTGTTGCAAAAAAGTGCCATAGAACATGTCCCAGAGACCCAACATGACAGAGAATCCTGTTCTCACTTCTTCCTGGTGTCCAAATGCACAAGAGATCTCAGGCCTGTTCTGGACCTCTGAGAGCTAAATCTACAAATAATTCTGGATGGTGAAACTCCAGGGTCTGCTTGCCCTTCTGCACCAGGGAGACTGGATTTGCTCTCTCTACATGTAGGATACCTATCTGCACACCCAGGTATATGCCTCCCACAGACAGTACCTAAGATTTCATTTCCAAGGGGCACACTTCTAGTTCTGGGCCTTGCCTTTTGGCTTGTCTTCAGCCGCTCAGGTGTTTTTTGAATGCCTAATAGTGGTGGCAGCTGCCCTAAGGTGGGAGGGACTTCACGTCTTTTCCTACCTAGATGACTGGCTTCTCTAAGTCTAGTTCAGGAAATGTCTAGTACAGACTCTGGAACATACCTCCTGCCTATTCCAGAATCTGGGCATTACAGTTAACTTGCCCAAGACAGTTTTTAACCCCTGTCAATGCCTTCACTACATAGGGGAAGTCCTGGATACCTCTCAAGGCATGGCCTTCCTACCCAAGTCCAGGCTACTCACCTAATGGCCCAAGCACGCCTGCTGTAAAGCAGCCTCTGTATCACAGCCAGAACCTTCCTCTGGCTTTTGAGTCTGATGAGGGCAGCCATAGTCACAGTGCTCCTTGCTAGACTGCACATGAGGATTCCTCAATAGTCACTGAGGGTCTAGTGTGACCAACTTACTTTCAACCTGGAGGAGCCGGTTCTGGTCTTCTTTCTGGTGAAGAGAGTTCTACTTTGGTGGCAGGAACCCAGTAACCTGTTAAGAGGGGTTTCTTTCCTCATTCCTTCCCCTCAGCAAATACTCACAGCTGATGCTTCAGAGTTAGGGTGGGGGACACATCTAGGGCCCCACCAAACACAAGGGACCTGGTCCCATCTGGAATCCTCTCTCCACATCAGTGTCCTGGAGATGCAAGGTATTCTTTATGCCCTGCAGGCCTTCCAGACTCAGCTAACCACATGTCCTCTGCTAGTACGGACAGACAACTTCAGTGTAGTCCACTATATCAACAAAGAGGGGACATTCACTTGTACCCCCTCTGCCAGGAAGCAATGAAAGTCTGGTATTGGCCTCTGGATCACAGTCTTGAACTGTTGTCCGTCCATGTTCTAGGTATCCAAAACATCCTGACAGACAACACAAGTCAGTCGCAGTCAAAGGCACAAAAGGCTCACAAATGGAAGCTGCTTACTTCAGTAGTAGAAGATCTGTTCGACAGGTGGGGTCATCTAGAGTTGGACCTTTTTGCATCCCCACTCAATGCAGAACTGTTGCATTTTTGCTCACTCATTCCAGGACCTGGAGTTTTCTGGTGAGACACATTGTCCCTCTCTTGGAAAAGGAGGTTTCTGTAAGAATTTCCTCCCTTCCCCCTGCTTCTTAGGGTTCTGATCAAGCTCGGATGGAAAGGGCCACAATGATCCTCATAGCCCTCTTCTGGCCTCATCAGATCTGGTTCCCCTTACTACATCCGCTGACAGTGGAACCTCCAGTACCTCTTCTTTTGTGCTTGCTCTCCCAGAACTATGGCACCTTGGTCCATCCAGATCTCAAATCCCTACAGCTTCACGTCTAGCTCCTGTGGACATAGCCATGGCTAGGTTTGGGGTGTTACCCAAGGTGGCTGATGTCCTCGTGGCAGCTATGAAGCCTTCAACTACAGCTACTTACTCCATGAAGTGGAAATGCGTTGTGCTGTGGTCTGCTTCACGTCAACTGGATCCCTTCACTTGTCCAGTAAATCAGATTCTGGAGTACTTGCTGTCCCTTTCAGACTCCAGTCTGCAGTACTCTTCTGCCATCTCTGTTTGATGGTCATATGGTGGCACAACTTGAGGTGTCCCATACCTTTCTTAGAGGCATTCTTCACTTGAAGCCTCCTACCTGCAGTCCAGTCCCACCTTGGAACTTGAATTTTGTGTTGGAAAGATTGACTTTGGCTCCTTTTGAGCTGGCCATGACATGCAAGTTATGCTTTCTGTCATGAAAAGTGTTATTTTTAGTGGTTATTACTTCTGCTCAAAGAATTTCAGAGCTACAAGCACTCATATGCCAGCAGCCTTATTTAGTTTTCCACAAAGATAGAGTGTCTTTGCATACAAATCCTAAGTTTTTTTCCTAAGGTGGTGTCTGAATTTACTTTACAGTAAGTCAGGCCATCCACCTCCCTGTTTGTTACCCAGAGCATGCCAATCAAGGGGAAGCTTTGGTCCACACTTTAAATGTGAATAGAATTATGCGTTACTACACCCACCATATTTATTTATTGATTGAATTTTGTTGACCTGGTAAGCCCACTGGTCCTAGAAGTCCCTTTTTGCAGGGGAGACCGGGGGGGGGAAGGGGAATACAGATGATCACAACTGAAATTGAACCAGATTATGCTGTTTTTGGTATTTTTTTTAGTGAATGGGAGAAATTTGGCCAGGACACCAGGGAAATTCCCCTACTCTTTTTCGATAAGTGCCATGGGATCTTTAGCATCCACGTGAACTACCACCAATCCAGGCAGATGGGACCTTGGTTTAACATCTCATCCGAAAGACTGCACCTCAGAAGTGCAGCACCCCCCTCATGCTGCGCTACAGTGTCAGTACTGGGATATTAACCCAAGTGCCAGATGTGGGAACTGAACCCACAGCCCTCTGATCTCCCGGCCTCAGAGGCTAGTGTGCTACCTACTGATCCATGACATTGACTTTTTAGGACTGTATAAAGTCCTCTCAGTTATTTGTTTCTTTCGCCCCTGGTGAAGAGAGTGTCACAGTTTCTAAACAGTGCTTGTCCAAATGGTTGACCAACTGCATCACTTATTGCTACAGGAAGTACAGTACAAGTCACATTAATCTTTTCCAGCAGCTCATTGGTTTAATATTTTTCAGTGAGTTGTTTAATGTGGGGACTTATCCTTGCACTGCATTAATAAATGTTTGTCTGCAGCTAATTTTTAGCTTCAACTTACTATGCAAATCTCTGAAAACTCTTAATGAATGCAGTGCAATGATCATTGCACACATTTAGCAACCCATAAAAAAATGCTAAAACACTGTACAGGTGCTGTACTATAGCCTCTTGGTAAAACACCCACAGTACTGTACATATTCTCTCTCTCTCTCTCTCTGTATGGAGCCTCAGTTGGGTGCACGAAAATAAAATTAATAAGTACTATAAAAGACAGTGTGGATATACAGTACTGTATTAATTAAATAAAGCTGGACATCTGAATGTTGTCTACTGTACAGTACTGTATGTACTTCTGGGTTGACCGATTTCTCTCTTATGTGACCCTGCACGGTGGTGCTATTACTTTACAGTACAGGTAACTGTAACTGTCTCTGACTACAACACTGCAATTTAAAATAAGCTAAACCAATATTACTAAATAAAACAAGCATTTATCAATGCCAAGTGTTGTCTTGCTGGCATTGGCATTGGTAGTGCAGGAGTTAGAGAGCATAATGGGAATGGCAGTGAAGTATGGAACTGACACCAACCCCACCCCACCCCGCAGAGACTGACAGGCATTGCGGTGTGACTTTGGGTTGTCAGCCATAACGCTCATGCCATTTCACCTTGCCCTAACCTGCAGACTCTGACAAGTGTCCCGTTGTGTCTTGGGATCATTGGGCCTTATGCTCACCCCATTCTATAAGGAAATACATTGACATAGGTGCAGTATAGGAGAATGGGGTGAACTTTGGGGCGAAGAGTACAAGGCACACCTTGATGCCAGTCACTGGCTGCAGGGTGGGAGTGGGACTGGAATGGCATGAGCACTACAGCCGACAATCCAAAGTCACACCCTTGACACCTGTCAGTCTCTACTGGGTGGGACATTATGGTTATAAATCCTAATGCCCCAGGCGCTTATTGATATTTGCACTCCAAATTTTCAACATGGGCTTTTTGTGCCCCACCTCATGAAAGCATTTGGGACCTCCGCTCATGAACAGTGGCATTGTGATTTTGTTAACCTGTCCCGAACAATGATTTCCCACAGTGACCATGCCATTGTGTGCCAGATATGTGAAAACACATTTTAGGCAGGATGTGAAAAATGACAGCTGTACTGTTCATAAGCAGGTGTGAAAAATGGCAATGTTGAAAATCTGGAGTGAAAATATTACAGATTCTCAAAGTTATGAGCGTGCATGGGAACTACACAATGCACACTCATAACAGAGTAATTTTGGGAATTTTTTCACCAACTTTGCAACATAGGCTTTTTGGGAGCCCACCTAATGAACAGTGGCACTGTTGTTTCGTCAATCAGTCCCAAAAGGTGATTCTATGCAATGATTGCAAAATCAACTTTTGGGACCGAATAACGAAATGACAGTTACTGATTTCATGAGTCAGGGTCCCAAGAACCCCATGTTGAAAATTTGGAGCTAAAAGGCAAAAAAATGGCTGAGATATCCACCTAAGTTGAACCCCCCCCCCATTGTTGCCATTATACAGCTTACTGGCATTTCTTCAGTTCACGGTCAGCTTTGAAGAGTGCAGACGTGTTACTGCTCCAGTGAAGATCACAGTGCCAAACCTCCAGAGGTAAGTATGGAATGAAGGGGGTGTGGGGAGGTGGAGTGCACAGAGGATGTCTACTGGTTGTTGGAGGGGGGCGCTTTGGACTCAACGATGGACCGTTTTCTTTTTTTCAGGAATGGACATTGCAGGAAGGTTTTCTTTATTTACAGGTGAAATAAAACAACTGCTGGGCACACTGGGGTGGGCTCCCAGTGTGCTCCATTGCTTTAGGGAGTTATGCTTGCCACACTGGAGTGTTTTCCCAGTGTGGCACACAATTGACTTGGGGTGGGGTCAGGAACATGCCAACATGGTCAGCTTTGGAAAACATGAAGCACAAAGGGGTGGGCTCCCAGTGTGCCACACAATCTTGAGGGGGATTAAAAACATGCCAACAGGGATTGGGCACCTCCGTAGACAGCTTTCTAAGAATTGTGAGAGGTGGATGATGACAGCTGCTACCATGTTTATTGAAATGTTTCAGCAGGCAAGACACACCCTGCAATGATGGAGCACGCCCTCATTGTGGTGACAAATTTCTATCAAGTTGGTGGCACACTTCTCAATTGCTGTAATAGACAGTGTGTTCATTCATTGGTGCCACAGAGACAAGACCCAAAAAGCAGTGGTGGCATTGGCCACAACACTGCCACACCTCCACCACCTGCTACTCCAGCAAGCTGCCACAAAATGTTGCTTGCGCTACGCATGCAAGACAACATAAAAATGTAAGCAGTCAGTGGGTCATTGAACTGGAATCAATGCCTGACACTTAGAATCGGTTGGGGGTGAAGCAGGATTGAGTGTGCAATCAGGAGGGTGAGACAACGGCAGCACATTTATGAAGTAGTATGCTGTGCACTGTAAAGTTAATTGTACTTGGTTTAAAAATGTATAAAACATCTCCTGCATGAGTACTGTACAGTACAGTACAGTGTAACATCAGTTCAGGGACCATCCTTTCTCTTCCTGAATGCACAGAAGCAGAGGCATGGGAGAGTGAGGATCGGTAGTCGAACTCAGTGGTACAGTAATTAGCTTGGGAAACTTGAATTCTGCTTTTTAGATGAGCCTAAAATAATGACTAACAAAATAAAAAACAAATGTTCAGTAAACTGGGTTTGGTGCAGTATGTTTGGGGTCTTTCGTAAACTGTCAATATCAGTAATTACTGCATTGCAAATGCATTTGTAAATGGAGAGCTGATGGAATTTACAGTGACTGAAAGTGTACTACTTGTGGATTGCATGAGAGTTGAATGCTTTAAATGGAGTTTGCAGTAGAAGCGTTTTGAATTGCCACTGCATTGTCAGCATATAAAAACAATGCCAGAGCAGTGAGTTGGAGGAACAGTTTAATGTGACATGTACTATATGGCAAGGATCATCCCGGCGTTGTTCATGGCCATTTCAACAGAGGCATGGCCACTTCTCTTGCCTGTTTCAGGAATGTGTCAGCTGAAGAGATCTGGGCTGCTGCAACTTGGTGTACTGTCCACAGTTTTACCATGCACTACAGTCTGGACATTGCCTCTAGGCATAAGACCAGCTTTGGCCTAGCTCTCCTCCGGGGCCTATTTTCTTAGGCTCCAGGTTTCCTCTGAGCAGACTGTGCTGTCTACTGATGGAATTGCTTTGGACTCATTCCATAGGTGTGGTCTGCTGCAAGAGGTACCCCTGAAGTCAGATACTACAGTTACATAAGAACTTTCTGTAACAGTTGTTCTGTGAGGGGATCTCTTGCAGCAGCCATGCCATCCCTCCCTCCCTCTTCCCCCTGGACCTGGGAGGTCTTCTTGTGTCTGTTCCTCTTTCTCCATTATTTTCTTTTGATGGGAACCTTTGCTGGCACTTTTAGAATAGGCCGATGTTGGCGTATGATGTCTGAGTGAATGGCCTCTTGGTAGACTTCCAGTTAGACAAGTTTCCATGTGGTCCTAGTGCCTGGCAGTTACAGTTCCATAGACGTGGCCTGCTGCAAGAGAACCCCTCACAGATCTACTGATGCAGTAAGTTGTTACGTAACTGTACTTTGTAACAAATATTTCTTTTTAAAAGGTACAGATGATTAGGCCAAGGCTTATTTAAAATTCATCCTGTGAATTTCTTGATTGCAAGACAAATACAAAGTTAATAACAACGCAGCATTCATACGAATCATATATCATATATCTATCATATAAATATGAAATGTAGAAGTGCATGAAATATAGACTTGAATTTTTAAAACATTTGCTTGCTATCTTAAAGTTTTCATTCAGGATTGCTTGTGGGGGATCCTGATGGCCCAGTGGAAGCACTATGCACTTCTGCTGAGGCAACTTGAGTTCAGAAGCTGACTCAGGATGGCAGGTTGGGCACTCGGGATGGCAGGTTGGGTATCTGGAGACCAGTGAACAGCTGATGTGTGGCAGCCCTCCCAGCCTATGGAAGGAGGCATCCAGATTTCAAAGCCACAGCAACCCCTGTGGTTGGCTGCAAGTGCATGTCTTCTTCACAGGACATCGCTAGATGCATCCAAGGAGACATGCGTGGGGATACGTATCCTATGGCAGGACAACAGGGAAGACTAGGGAGAAAACCAACAAAAATATGTGCATCAGTCACCATTAATGACAGCGCCACACCAAGGAGGTGGCAAAAGCTGTAGCTGACAAGAAGCAGCCTTCCGGAAGTACAAATAAACTCAGAGATGAAAGGTAAACATACCTTCTCAGCTTCTTTGGACTGTGGATAGGCTACTTCATCCAGCCTGTATACAGCCAAGAAAGATATTATCAACCACTTTATGTGAAAGGTTTGTTCTGTTTTTCTCCAACAGATTGTCCTCTATACAGTCGGGAATTCCATCCGTGAGGCAATCGTTGCCTCATAGTGGTTGGACTGGGAGGAACAGAGTCACTCCATCAGTCTGGAAGGAGTTTAATCTCAGGAATGTGGCCAAGGTCATTGAGGTGATCTAAGAGCTAAAGTACACATATTGTGAGCTGGACCTAGCCATGACACATTTCCTAATGAGATGTGCCGGGACTGTTGACGCAGTGTTCGCCAGGATCGCCCGGTGCTTAATGTCAGAGAAGGTCTTGCTAGTGGTCTTGAAGGATGCCCTAGTAAGATGTTTCCTGAAGAAACAAACTCTTGACCTGGACATCCTGGTGAATTACCATCCATTCTCCAACCTGCCATTTTTGAACAAGGTTGTTGAGAAACTCTTGGCACAACAGCTCGAGGATCATCACATTGTGTCCTTTGACATCTACAAGTCATTTCAGTCAGGCTTAAGGGCCAGACACAGCACTGAAATGGCATTAGTTACAGTGCATAATGACTTGCTCAGGGCTAGAGATAGAGGAGACAAGTCAATTCTTGTTCTTCTCGATATCTCACCAACTTTTGACATGCTTCTTAGTCGGCTGCATGTGTACTGTGGACTTGCTGGTGTTGTCATCAAATGATTTGAGTCCTATCTATCTGATAGGGTGCAGCAGGGGGTGGTGGAGAATTTCCTCTACCTTGTCCAGGTTCAGTCCCAACCAGCTGGAGGACATCCAGTCATTGATTTTAGCCAGGCAGGAGTTAAGCATGTCTACAGCATTGGGTGTTCTGAGAGCAAATAACAAATACATTTGGGTGTCATCTGCATAGCAGTGAAACTCCACACGGAATTGCTGAATGATCTAGCCTAGGGTCAGCATATACACTACAGACAACATTGGTGACAAGATCAAGCCCTGGGATACTTCACATGACAGGGACATTGGGGAGGAGGAGAAATTCCATGTTGCCCTACCCTCCTCCTCCGTACCTGTTCCCCTTTTGTTCTTTGTCCACCCCTCCCTCCTCCCTCCTCCAATCCCCGTCATCCCTTTCCCTCTTACTGGGCACTCATTGCCCACTGCCCTTGCGGCCCAGAAGCCTGCTGTACCCACAACTGCTAAACCTCTCATCCGGCCTCCTTTGTCAAGCCTGCCAAATAAGTTGCCGCCCATCTGCAGCACTACCTAATTGTCATAGCTACTCCGCCCTGACCCCTTGCCTGCCTCCTTGGTTGGGTGAGTGGGTGGGAATATTTATCAGGAAGAGGGAGAGTTGAACTGTGCATACCCTTATAAACCCCATTAGTACCCCAAAAAGGACACCTCCTAGCCTCCCCGGCCAATCACCTGGTCCTGTTCCCCAGCATCACTCCTCTACTTATCTCACCCCTCAAACATCATTGTCCCTGCCCCCTTTCTTACCTGTCCTTATTTCTCCACCCCCATACCTCTGCTTCCCTTGCATTTCTTCAGAGGGACACCTGGCAATTCAGTTTGCCTCTTAGAGGGAACCCTATTTCTATTACAGCTGTTGCAAAATACTGGGATCTATCCAGAAAATTTAATGGCTACATCTGTAAATGTGTAGTATGTTTGAACTCTTGAAGGATTGTTTTTCTGTACTAAATTGCAAATGTTTCTGATGGGCTTTTTAGGCTGTGTACTATTACTCAGTTGTTGCATTCAAATGCTAATTGTTACATCTGTGTCTGTAAGTGACTGTGTACTTCCTTGCCTATTTTTGTGCTCCCTTGTTAAACCCCTGGCACCCCACTCCACCTGGTCCCAAAGCTGCATTCAATCCATGATGCCATACCCTGCTGCTAGCAGGCAATGACCTGACCTCCACTTGCTCTGGTATTCCATGGATCCCACTTGTTCCTGCTATGGGCCTCCTTTGGCCTAATTAAAGATTGTGCACCATGTTTGATTTCCTCCATGGCTGGCATGTCACTGGAGAGGCCAACCCTGGCCTAGAGAAGGAACATTCAAGTAACTTTAGTGATGGCTGTAGGGGTTCAGACGGTTCACTGGAGGGCTACTAGGGTAGCCATGATGGAAGTATAGAAACATTAACAATAATGGTAGAAAAATACCAATGGTTCATCCAGTCTGACCATAACACCCTGATATGCAGTACTTGAGACCTTTTGTTAACAGAGGGTTTTTGTCTAAACTATCCACTCCTTTGTACCTTCTCTTACTTCTACCCCCAAGTTGTTTGATTACTATAATTTTTTTGTCAAAAAATGACGTTACAAGTGTTTATAGTTAATAATCAGTCAGTCAATCTTTATTTATCCATGCGAAACACCATTGAGGCAACTCATTTTCAAGGAGGACCTGGGTCAGGTACTGGTACAAATACAATGCAAAAATAGAAAATATGATACAAGGCACACAAGGCAAGAGATACAGTGCTTCAGTTAGGTTACAGAATACACATGATACTCATTAGAACACAAGAGGTATACATATATACAATGTATAAATAACACACAATAAAAAAAATATACATTTCCTACAGTGGATAAGATCATATGGGAATGGGAGTTTAACTGCCGGAAGGGCTACCATAGTGAATACTTAGTGAAAACAGTTGCAAGATTCCTTAAATAATAATGTAACAATATTCAACTGCATACATCACTAGAATGAATATATTAGGACAGCTGTACATAATGTCAACATCATATAACAAGGACAATATTAATTCAAAATGTAAAAACTGTTCTTCAGGTTTGCTTTAAAATATATTAAAAAAAATCCCAGCATAATTAAAATACCATCATCATGTGAGGTGAACAAACAGCATAACAGATTCTGGTTACTCAATCTTTTATTTTCCAGTAACGCTGATAGCCATTTACTACATTATTCATGATACAAGGGACAAACTATTACTACTGTACATGCACAGGTTACTCATGGGTGTTAGCCCCTCAAATACAGTGTTCATTTACTATTTTACTTTCTTCTTAGTTAAATCTTTGATCAAGAATTTGGAAATACACCAAATCAGAATTTTGTTAAAATACCCCTTATTTGGAGATCATTTATTGCAGTTTGGTAATATTTCATTGCTAAATCTTGGATTAATTATACCAGAATATGATGATAATTATTATCATTCAGTCTAGATCTCACTTCTTGTCTATTGATATCCAGAGGCCTTTCCTTTAACAAGTGACTGTAGCTGTGTGAGGTTGTTATTCTTTATGCCACCCACTTCCACAAATACCCATGATCTATATTAAGTTCTTTCAAGCAGATCTTGACTAACCTATCTCTGGTCTTTATTTTTAACCAGTAATTTATTAATCGCCAGAATATCTTAATTTTAACTAAGGGTTACTCCAGTTCTAATGTAAGGCTATAACCAGGGATATAAAATGAAGACTCAATAGCTTTTATAAAAAATAATTACATGTTTTTTTTTTTTTCTATTTTATCTCCCAATGTACATCCCCACATCTCATTTCCATAAAGTACCTGGGCCATTGCCTGGATCATTGCTTTTGCTTCTAATATTCTTAACTTTGGCTTTATTGTGTTTCTCCTAAACATTATTGAACCAAGAATGTCCCCACAGGTCTATTTAACTTGTTTTTGTACTATGGACACTTGTTGAGTCCATGTTAAATAATTATTAAAAGTCAGTCCCAAATAAGTGCAACTGTTAACTATTTCCAAAGTAGGCATACCAATATAAAATATGAATCTTTTTTCCTATGACATCTTCTTTTTTAATTATTATTTTGCATTTATCAATGTTGATTTGTAAATCAAAATTGTCACAGCCCTTTACCAATTTATTTAGCTGAGTTTACAAACCACGAAGAGTTAAAGAAATTAAAATCAAGTGGTACCCATAAGTTAACACTGGACAGGATCCATTAGTTGTTGCTGGATATGAATATTGAAGGTTATTACTGCTATTTCATAGATAATTCTACAGTATATACTGTATGTTGATGAGAACCCATGCAAGAACAAAGCCCTGCCTGACTCCAGTATTTAGCCATATTTTCCCCTGTAAGATTTCCTTTTAAATCATAGTAGATCCAACATCAATTATTCATAAGATTAGAAACAGTCAGAAAGAGCTTCAGGTCACACTTGGAGCACAAATTACCCCAGACGCTAGGGTGTCTGATTCGAAAATAGATTTATTCAAGCTTTAAAACAGACCTGCAACATCACAAACTCATCAGGGCTCCATTTTAAAGCTTGAGTAAATGCTATTTTTGAATCAGACACCCTAATGTCTGGGATAATTTGTGCTCTGAGTATGGCCCGAAGCTCTTTCTGACTGTTTCTCATTTTATGTACATTTTGAGCACCATCGTTAAGTCTAGCGGCCACCTTCACTTGCTACCAATTATTCATACACGACTCATTAATGTCTTTTATTAATTAATCTTTCAGGCCTATATATTGTAACTTTTTTTCTCATAAATTTCAATATAAGTAAGTGTTTATTTATATGGCACCCAATTTATGAACTGTGAGTGCCTTACAATACTCAAACAAGCAGGGTTGTACAGACAAAGACACTCAGGGTATATATGTTATACAATAAGATAATACAAATTAAATAATAACAGTAATAAATATGTAACATTAAAATCAGCAGCAATTGTCCATATATGCATTTTTTAAAAAGATAGGTTTTCAGACCCCTCTTAAATGCCTCCACTGACTAGATCTCCCTCAGAGATTTGTGGAGCAAGTTACAGAGGTTCAGGCCGCCCATCTCAAATGAACGATCTCCTGAGGTTTTCAGCCTGGCACTCAGAACCACTAGGAGGCCCTTGGTGGAGGAGCAGAGGAAGTGCACTGGGATGGCAGGTGTAAGGAGATTAGACAGGTAGCCAGGGCCTGAGCTTTATAGAGTCTTATAGGTGAGCAAGCTCACCTTGAAGACGATCCTCATTCTGACAAGCAGCCAATGCAGGACTAAGGTCACATGACAATACCTAGTTAGGAGTCTGATAAGAAGTCAAATGCTTTTCTGAAGTCTATGAATCATAGAATCATAGAAAACTGCCAGCAGAAAAGAACCCCTGGGCCTGTCCAGTCTGTCCATAACCCCCCAGGAAGATACCCTCTGTCCCTTTACAACCTACACTCTGCCTGCCAGGCCCAAATGCATGTCCCAGGCCCTCTTAGAACTCTCCACTGTATCCACCCTATCACCCACTCTGGCAGCCTGTTCCTTGGCTGTACCACCCTCTTGGTGAAGGACCTCCCCCTGATGTCCCCTCTGAACCTTCCCCCTTCAGTTTGAAGGTATGTGCCCTAGTGGAATTGTTCCTACTCAGTTTGAATATGCTGTCAACTCTCACCCTGTTTATGCACTTCATGTATTTTAATGTCTCCACCATATCCCCCCTCTCCTTCATCTCCTCCAGTGAATACAGGCCCAGATCCACCAGCCTCTCCTCATATATCCTGCCCTGCATCCCCCACACCATTTTGGTCAGACTTCTCTGGACTCTTTCCAGATGGTCCTTGTCCCCTTGCTGATATGGCCTCCAGAACTGGACCCCATATTCCATGTGTGGTCTGACCATGGTTTTGTACAGTGGCAGGATCATCTCCCTCCTCCTGCTTATGAAACACCTCCCTATGCATGACATCATACTTAGTGCCTTTCCTGCTGCTCTGTTGCACTGACTCTGGACTTTCAGGTTGTCTAAGATGGTTATCCCCAGGTCTCTTTCCTGCTCTGTCTCCTCAAGCTCCTCCCCCCAGTTGGTATTTTGCCTACAGATTGTTATGCCCTATGGGCATAATTCTGCACTTTTTTGTGTTGAACCATAATTGCTACCTTTCTGACAACTCCTCCACCCTGGCTAAATCCTCCCTCATATTCTCCACCTCCCCCTTCCATTGTATCCACCCTGCTACTACAGACACATCTTCCCTCGCAGACCCTCCATGATGTCCCCTATGTATATGTTGAAAAGTATGGGTTGCAGAACAGACTCCTATGGAACCCCACTCATCACTCTTTCTTCCTTTGAGTGCACCCCATTAACTATGACACTCTGAGTCCTCCCCTCCAACCAATGTTCTACCCATCTAGTCAGATTGTTTCCCACCCCAGGCTTTCCACCTTACCTACAAGTCTCCAGTGGGGGATGGTGTTGAAAGCCTTCCTGAATTCCAGGTAGGCCATGTCCACTGCCCCTCCCTGGTCCCATATCTCCTTCATTGTTATAGCTAGCTTCCCCCTTCCCTGCTCCTAGTATAACAATGAAAACTAAGTATACTGTATGGTTTCCCAAAGATACATATTTTTCAAGCATATGATGCAAGATAAAGCATTGATTTAAGGTAAACCTTCCCATTCTAAACCCTGCTTGAAACTCAGATTTGAGATTAAGCCTTTCCAGATGCTGTTGTACTTTCTGACAATGGACCCTAGCCAAAACCTTGGCATCTGTGTCCAGAAGATCTTTTAAAATAATAATAATAATAAAATTGTATTTATTAGGTGCCTTATCAAAAACTAAGGCACCTTACAATTCATAAATAAACACACTTTAAAATATTAACACACAATAATAGAATAATACTTTAAGGAAAAAATATCAGATAATAAAAATCAGCTATTTCAATTTTCAAATGCCCGAAGCCACAAATTCATTTTTAAGGATTGTTCAAATCCCTCCATAGTCATGCACTCCTGAAGCCGGTGGGGTAGAAAATTCCAAAGGGTAGGGGCAGCATACTCAAAACCTCTTACCCCTGATGTTTTCAAACACACCTTTGGAATCTCTAGCAACCCCTCGTTGGCCGAGCGGAGAGATCATCTGGGGTGATAAAAGACCAGGAGCTCTTTCAGGTAGTCAGGGCCCTGTCCATGTAGGGCTTTAAAATTCAATAAACCAACTTTAAAGGTGATCTGCCACTAAACAGGCAGCCAGTGCAGTTCGCGCAGAACAGGCGAAATATGACAAGATGGAGAAGACCCCATCAATAGAAGGGCTGCTGCATTCTGCACTAGCTGCTAGTGGCAGATTTCAACCCCAGGGAACCCTAGGTAGAGGGATTTGCAATAATCCAAGTGTGAGAAAACAAAGGCATGGATCAAGGTAGGAAGATCTCCAGATGGAACCAGGTGCCTAATTCTGGTTTATATTCCTAAAATGGTAAAAGGAAGATTTGACAACAGCCGAAACCTGTGAATGCAGGATCAGCCCTTCATCAAAAATTACCCCCAGATTACGCGCCTGTTCAGAAGTTGGGAGTGAGACACCATTGAGAAAAATTCCCGAAGGTGAACCTTCCCCCGACACCCCTATCTGGTGACCTGGATCCACTACCGACACCTCTGTCTTTCCTGAGTTCAATGTCAGCCAACTGGCATCCATCCACTCTTGGATTTCCTTCAGACAGTTGTTAAAGACCGAGACAGCTCCAACCTGGTCAGCTGTAAAAGACAGGTAGAGCTGGGAATCATCAGCATAGCAGTGAAACCTCAGCCCATACCTTCTTACAATGTCTCCAATGGGGAGCATGTACACCACGAATAACATGGAGGAAAGCACTGAGCCCTGGGGAACTCCACACGACAGAGAGATGGGTTCTGAAGAATAAATTCCTGACACCACACTCTGTGTTCTATCCATGAGGAATGATGTAAACCACCTGAGGACTGTTCCTGACAGTCTGCAGATGTACTTCAGGTGCCCTGGCAATACCCCGTGGTCCACGGTGTCAAATGCTGATGAGAGATCCAGAAGGACTATAATAGAATGACTCTTCTGATCTCTCGCCATCAGGAGGTCATTGAACACCCGAACCAGTGCTGTCTTGGTACTATGTCTCTTATGGAAACTGGACTGGAGTGGTTCATAGATGTCATGGATGGTCAAATGGTCCTCTAGTTATGCTGCCACTACTTTCTCGATCACCTTCCCCAAAAAGGGAAGTTTTGAGATAGGTCTGTATTTATCGTGGCAGTCTGGGTCCAAGGTAGCTTTCTTCAAGAGGGGTGTCACCACTGCTTCCTTCAGAGAGCTAGGAAACTCTCCAGATTCCAGGGAGCACCAGACTGTCTGTGCAAGGACTGGGCCGCTGACATCAATACAACCCAAAATTAGAGATGTTGGTCTGGGATTTAAACTACAGTACGCAAGGTGCACAATCTGGATAATCTGCATGACGTCCATGAACTCCGGCTGGCTGAAGGTACTCCAAGAAAACCAAGGTGTACTGACCTCAGACTGACCCAAAGCAACACCCTTAGAGTGTGTCTGTTGAAGTACTGCTCTGATGTCAGCCACCTTATTAGCAAAGAATCAAGCAAGCTCACTGCACTCTAATTGTGAAAAAGCTTTCCGCCCTGCAGACAGGCTGGGTTGCACAGTCTATCAACAGTGCAGAAAAGCTGATCTGGTTGATTCTGAGCAGCTGCAATCTCCCTGGACAGGAACTATGCCTTCTTAAGGGAGATTGCAGATTGATAGGCTTGATAATGGTCTATCGATCTAAGGTGGTTGGCATCAAGAGCAGATTTGCGCCAACAATGCTCTAACCTTCGTCCTAGTCTCCGCATCTCCCTCAAAGTCCCATCATACCAAGGGGATCGAGGGAGAAGGGAGAGAGGATGAACTCAGACAGGAGCAATGGAATCCAGATCCACCAAGATGGCTGAATTATAGGCTGTCTTGAGCGTCTCTGGGTCACTGCTTGCTAACAGAATGGACGAGAGTTCAAGCACCATTAGTAGGCTATGCAAGTTAATATCTCGTAAAGGACAGTACTTAACCATCTCCACAGGTTAGGCCAACAAAGGGGGGTATTAAAACTAAACCCCATGGTGTAGTGATCAGACCACCCAACCAGTTCCACCCCTAAGTCAGAAGTTTTAATCCCTAGGAGAAAGACCAAGTCAAGGGAGTGTCCGTGTTTATGAGTAGCAATGGTAACTACCTGTGTTAGGCCCAAAGAAATCATCAACTGGAGGAAGTGCTGACCAAACTGTGAAAGTTGGTCATTGAACCAGCTGTTGAAGTCACCCAGAACCATCAGTCTGGGTGACTCAAATGCCATGTTGATGATGAAGTCCACCACTTCCTGAAGGAATTGCTTCTTATCACCGGGTGGACGATAAATGAGAGCAATCCGACGGCCTACACCTGTTACTATGACACATTCGAATGACTTAGTCATCTCAACTAGTACACTTGCTAGGTTAAGTTCTGTCTTGAAATAGACAGCAACTCCCCCCTCTGCAGTCCAATCTCGGGTGGTGTATCACCGTGTACCGGCTGGTGTAAGGGCCTCCAAAATGGGGCCAGAGTTCTCATCCAGCCAGATCTCAGTGATGCATGCCATGTCCACTGTCTCAACAAGATCTGTAATAATTGCAGTCTTGTTTTTAATAGACCTGGCATTGCATAACACCACCTGAGTTGGATGAACCTCCTGAGCCACCCGGACCACCGACCCACCATAATCGGTGGTGCCCTTGGGTATGGAAGCCAGACATGTAGGACCACGTTCTGAGTTCCATTTCACCCCAAGGCATCTCCTGGATTTCACCACCCCGATACAATGACCCCCTTCATTCCCCTTCTACTGTTCACAGCCCCCCACCCCCCCTCCACCTCCTACGTGTAATACCAAGTGCTCTACAGCAGTGATAAACCACAAACTCAAGAGGAGAAGTGAAAAAGGGGCGGAGGGCGCAAAGAGCAGAGGGGGAATAGTGCACAATTGTGGAGACCGACATCCGTCACTAATCTCACAGCTCAATCCGTGTGCTAAATTCTCCATAACCAATATTAATACAATTTAAAAAAAGTTAAAATATAATTGCTCCTTAACAGTGAAAAATAACAATCCTCAGTTTAAATATTTGAGTTCAAGAAAGTATGTATGGTCCAGAGAAGCTCCCACCTCCCCTAGATAATACAACCAATACCTTCCCACTCCATTCTTCTCTCACCAGAACTGAGTGGTAGTAACAGAACTTAAAAATAAACTATAAATGAATCCAGTAGATCAAAAATAAATTAGACAAAAGGCTTTCTAAGTGCACCAAGTAGGCTCCCACCTTCCTGGACAACAGTACCAAAACTTCTAAGTCCCGCTCCAAATTTTTCTCTCGCCAGAACTGGATGAAAACAGCAGGACTTATAAAGTGCACAGTTAATGACTCCAGTAGGTCCAAAAAAAGTTAGGCCAAATACTTTACAATTGAGCCAGGGAAACTCCCACCTCCCCTGAACAACGATGTTAAAATTTCTAAATCCCAAATTCCAAGGTTAGACATCAAATCATAAATAAAAGAAAAAGAAGCAGTCTATGACCAGGAAAGTAAATTCAACAGTAATATCCAGTGTGCACACTCCACACTACTGGCTTCTTTCTTATAATCCAGAAATCCCACTACGGTGGAAGGCAAGGACCATCTAAGACAGGAACAATGGGGGGGCCTTCCAGGTGCAAACACCCGCAGGCCTCACCAGCCAACCCCCCAACGATCCACAGCTATGACCTCCTGAGGGCTAAACCACCGAACCCAACCCGCAGTAGGCCTAGGGGAAACCCAATAAGCTCTCCGATTCCCTGGGAGTCATCGAATCCCTCCTGCCTGGTCGAAGGAGGTGGCTTATGAAAATAACCCTGACCCAAGAAAGGAGCTCCTCCCCCATCCGTCTCAGTCCTAAATCATCTGCTGCAATCCCAAATCCTCTGCCGCAATAAAATAGGGAAAACCAGGGCCCCCTCTCCTGGGGCTCAATTTTCAAAACCCCATAAATGCCACAAGCCCCTGGTGCACTGATCGTTTGAAACATAGAAACATAGACGTTGTCGGCAGATGGGGACTATATGATCCATCAAGTCTGCCCTTGGTTTCCTATTCCCCTACTTAACTGCCTGCTTGTGTATCCCACAGAGTCTGTCCCATGCCCGCTTGCATCCCCCCACTGTCTTGGCTCCCAGCACCCCCTCCAGCAGGCTATTCCATTGTTCTACAATGCACTCGGTGAAGAATTTCCTCGTACTGCTTCTGAACTTTCCTCCCTTAAGTTGAAGCTTGTGCCCTCTAGTCCTGCTGTAGCCCTTTACCTGAAAGAGGTTCTGCACGTGCACCCTGTTGTTGCCTTTAAGGTATTTGAATGTTTCTATCATGTCTCCATGATTCCTGCATTGTTCTAGGGAGTACAATTTGAGGTCATCTAGTCTTGCCATGTATGGTTTCTGATGCAAGCCCTGCACCATCTTTGTTGCTCTTCTGTGTACCATCTCCAGTCTATCTATGTCCTTCCTGAGGTGTGTCCTCCAGAATTGGACGCAGTACTCCAGGTGAGGCCTGACCAGGGACCTATACAGGGGTATGATTACTTCATGCCTTCTGCTCGTAATACTCCTCTCTATGCATCCCAGGATACCACTAGCTTTTAGTGCTGCCTTTTCACATTGTCTACTGACCTTGAGGTCATCTGATATGATCACCACTAGGTTTCATTCCTGACTGGTAGCCACTAGCTGCTTCCCTCCCATTGAGTACAGTTTCCCTTGGTTACACTTTCCCTGGTGCATAATCTTGCATTTGTTGGCATTGAATTTCAGTTGCCAGGTCTTGGACCACTCCTCCAGTTTTCAGAGATCAGCTTCCATGCTTTGCTGTCCCTCTGTTGTGTCTACCCTGTTACCTATGTTGGTGTCATCTGCAAACAGGCACACCTTTCCCTCCAGTTCATCCAAAATGTCACTGATGAATATGTTGAAGAGGATTGGCCCCAGAACCGAGCCCTGCAGGACCCCGCTAGTCACCATCCCCCCTGCAGAGTGCCATTTGCTTATATTCTCTGAGTTCTCCCATGTAACCGGTTTCTGATACAGTCTGTAACCCCGGGCCAAATTTCCATGTTCTCCAGTTTTTTTTATTAGTCTCCTGTGTGGAATGGAGTCAAAAACTTTGCTGAAGTCCTAGTAACCCACATCCACTGCTCTAGCCTGATCTACTGTTTTGGTAACCCAAGTGAAAAAAATCAATCTGGTTTCTCTGGCAGGACCTCCCTGGCATGAAACTGTGTTGATTTTTATTGAGCTGACCAGTTTGGCACATGGGACTTGTAGCATTCTCTTGGCTGGAAATTGGGATATTCAATTCTGAGCATCAAGTGCTGAAAGTTGGTCCATCTTTTCCCTGGTCTAACTTATGTCATTAGGGGGGACCCATTTTATGAGCTTGCACAAATCTTTGGTACAAACTGTTATAAACTGAGGAAACTATCACAACTGTGCCCAGTGTGCTAAAATTGGTTTGGCGCAGCTGCACCAAAAAATTGGTTTGGCGCAGCTGCACCAAAAAATGGGTTTGGCGCAGGGCTTGAAAATTGAGCCCCTGCCATCTGGAACTTTATTGTCTTTAAGAAAACCATAAATCACTTTAGTCAAAATTGCCCCCAGACAAAAAAAAATACAAAAAACAAACAAAAAAAGTAGTGTCCACTTCATAGAAATCCATAGGAATGTTATTTGGCCTAGTATTTTATTCCACTTAGCCAGATCTAAAGCCTTCATAATTTAATCTTCAGGAATGATAAGATATGTTGTATATTTGGGGTCTAAATACTCTCATTATATCAGCTGCCTTTTTAAAGAAAAGAACATGGCAGTAGTGCTTCCAGATGTCAGGATGTGTGGATGAGTCTGAGCTATCTTGCCAGTCATTACTAACAACAGCAGATGCTTTCCAAAATGACCTACCACCCATTTGTTAACAATGCTTAACATTTTGCCTGAAAGGGTATTTTGACATGAAATGTTTATACCTTTTAACTTGTTTTTTACACTCTTTTTGAGCTGTATTTAATTCCCTCATCACAAATCTGCTTGGGTTGCTTGCTGCTTGCTCCCGAAGGGGAGAATCTTTGAGGACAGTTCAAACATCTGGAGTCTGCTAGTGTAGGGTGTGTACTGTAATGTCATAATAATAGAAAAGTATGGACATACCAGTCCCTTGTAGAACAAAAACGGTACACCAGACTGGCAGAACAATGTAGGTACGGCAACGGCTGGATAGCACCACTGGCTACCACTGCTCTGCTCTCCACTCGGTAGGCATGGGCACATTCGCAGGTTGATCTTTTCATTGTGGCCAATAGCACAATGGGTTAGATGCTGGAATTATTACCCCATCTGGGAGCTCATAATTCACACTGTGAAAGGTTTCATGTCCCTCTCAATCCACAATTCGAACAGTGTCAATAAACAGTGTCCTGCCCACTTTCCACTGGCTGAATTTCAACTGTAACATTCTATTTTTGACATGTCTGTTGGCACCAGGATGCACATGTTTCATGGTCTCTTCTATTATTCATGATTTCCTGCCTTTTTCAATCTCCTCCCAGAATCTCAGAGGAAAGGTAGGAAAGAGTATCTCATAGATTTCATTTGCTTTCCTACGAATCAGTCTTTCCTCTTTACTACACTTGGTCAACTTGTGACCTCTGGCCTGGCTTAGGGGCAGCCAGTCCTGGATCTGCCAGCTACGCATATGCAATGCAATGTAGAATGGATCTTTAACTCTTGTTGGGTCAAGTCTGTGGAGTCACTATGCTCTTCTACTATCTGTTCTTCTGAGGCAAGAGCTTGAGGCTGTGGACCTGTACCTTCTTCACAAGACCACATAGGTTCCCCCTCACCTTTCTCCTCATCAAGAATCTATGCCCAGGAGTGGGCAGTCATCCTGCACCTAAATATACATAGCCTGCCCCTTAAATTTGACTCCCTCCAGTTACTCGCAACACACTATGCCCCTGATGTCATTGTCCTTTCTGAAACTTGGCTAAAGAAACATGTCCCTGACTCCTCGATAGCTATTCCAGGCTACGCAATTGGCCGTCAGGACAGGTCAACTAGAGGCGGTGGTGTGGCTATCTATGTAAACTCTGATCTGTGTTTCTCAACCGCCCTAGCCAAAGTTGAACCCAATGCCTATGAAATTCTCTTGCTTCAGCTGACTCTCCCTTTCTCCCTCCCTTATCTACATAGCTGGAGTATATTGCCGGCCTGGCTTCCCAGCTTCGTCTGTCACCAATATCCTAAAACAAACTGCCTCCAAAACCCCTACTGGTGAACTCTTTGTCATGGGTGACTTAAATCACAACTGGCTAGCTCCCTCCTTCAACAAAACCCAGTCGGACATTGCCTCGCTTAACCTCTCACAAACCATCTCCAAGCCCACATGCCTAAACTCCAAAATGGGAAACCACTCACCACTAGACTGGGGCCTCACCAGCCACCCCCACTGGGTTATCACTTCAGGGCTCCTACCCGATTCCCTAAGCAATCATCACATTATTTATCTAGTCCGGAAAATCCACCGACCAGATCTTCCTCCCTGCAGGTCCAGCCCTGGAGATCGATAACCCTAACTTTCCTGGAGAAGTACCTGCTGCGATAAACACTGTTGTACTCATTGCTCAACCGAGTGGATGGAGAGAGGAAGACTGTCTGAAAACTTGTTTTAAGGAAAAATTGCAGTTTATTTTATCCTTGCTTGACGCTGAAGAGGGTCTGTCTCATGCAGCTTTGCAACCCAAAAATGTACCAGAAGACACTATGGAAATATCTCCTGCACAACCTTAGAAGAACCAGCCTGCATCTAGTTTCCCTGCTACTCTGTGTTTTACTACACCTGAAAGCTCCCAAAAGACTGACATTTTACCTCCTGCTGTCAGGCCTCTCCCAGCTGAGTGTGACACTCGAGCATCAAAGAGTAGAGATGACTCTGATTCTAAAATGTCAACCACTGGCCAAGGGGACTGCTCTACTGATACTCCGAGCTCTGACAACCCCAAATTTCTATGGAACAGGTTGTAAGTACTTTTGAATCACACAGTGTGGCTGCTGGGGAGGTGGTTAAATTGCGGAAAAGACTTGGGTTATGTTCAGGGGGAACAAGCTCCCTCCTACAACGTCATTCTGGCTTCATGCAAAAAAAATTGCCATGGTCTTTGGAGAACTCTCTGAAGAACGCGGGCTGGAAAAAACTTCTGTGGGTCAATGGCTCTCGGACCCCGAACACAGTCCCATACCAGGGTCTCCCACCTCAAATGATGTGCAACCTCTTTATAATACTACTGCTAATGTTACAGTGAATTTACCATCTGATTTCATTACAGATTCAAACTTAGACCTACATGCTGATGAAGTAAGACATGAATCTCGGGACCCAATAATTTCACAACCCGTGCATATGAATTCTGCTTCAGACTCTGGAGATGAAGGGCCTAGCAATTGTCAAGACTCCTGGGGGAACAGGATGGAAACTGAAGCCCCAACACTATCCCCTCCAGCTCGTGTTTCTGCAGCTGAACAAAAAATGACATGGGCCTCATTTTGAAATTGGGACCAATTTTCTCAGCAATCCCTTCCTGCACAAAGATGGAATGCTGTTAGGTTACAGTATATAGGTGGTTTAGAGACTATACTGGACAGAATTTATATTCGGAGAAAACTGATTAAGGAATGTATGTTTTGTTTTCACAAATGAAATTTATGCCTTGATACATGATCCTGGTGACTCTCTATATATTAGTTTTAAAACCCCACAAGGCTTAGGTTCTGGGTGAAATATGAAACACTGAGATAGTCTGCCCTTTGGTTACCTTCTAGGGCTATACCCTTTACTAGGTCTGCTGTGAAAACTGTTACCATTTTGTTCCATAACAAAAGTGTGGCTGTGCATAATGTTATATTTATTTAGTTTTTGTTGACCGGGTAAGTGCACTAGACAAATCCTGCCTATTTTCAGGCACGACCCGGGGAGGGGTATACAGATGAATGCCAACTGACCTTGAACCAGATTAAGCTGTTGGTGGTATTTTTAGTGAATGAGGGAAATTTTGCTAGGACACCTGGGAAATTCCCCTACTCTTTTCGATAAGTGCCATGGGATCTTTAACATCCACCTGAACTACCACCAATCCAGGGAGATGGGACCTCAGTTTAATGTCTCATCCGAACGACATACATTATACATTGTGACAACAACGTTGTGACCTACTGAGTTCCCCACAACCCATTTTTGATGAGGAACATATTTGTAAGGGGAGCTGGAAGTATAAAGTGAAATTGTGTAGTTCCAACTAAAGTCCACTTCACCAGCATAGTAATTTATTTTTTGGGAGAGACTGTGGCCACTGCATTTACCAGGTCAGCCCAAGACATATTTTTTTTTGTAATCACACTTTATTCTCCCTCCATGCCAGAGCCCCACTCAGTCAGGAGTCACTCATGCACCAGCCCCACTTTCTGTTCCTACCTGAATCCTTGGTGAGCCACAATGGAGCCGTGGCAATATCTCCCAGGTGGATACGAGGTGGGGCACAGGCACCCTGAGATAATCTACTTTTTCATCGAGTCTCATCTGGTGGTCAGGTAGGCAGGAGGTATTAGGGTCTATGCTGTGGCGCTTCTTCCGCTTGGCACTCTGGCATTATTTTCCTTGTTCTGGGGGAATGGCATATGACCTGACATCAAGGCAACTACCAATGTTAACCACTCCCTGACCCTCTCTATTTAGACTAGACTTGCTGTGCCCCTGGCTTTCACCAGAGGCCAGCAAGTGCCAAGTTTCCGCCCCCCTCCTTCCCGGGAGAAGAGAGCTGTCCCTCGAATGCTCAATCTTCTCCCTCCCGTGCCGATTCCTGGGTCACTGACGTGGTGTGAGGTGTGGCATTCAGCACTTCAACCCTCAACGCCACTGGGCCGGCCTCTAAGACATGTTTTAAATGCAGATCCTTTTTACACCTTAGCTCAGCAAGTGACCGCATAAAGTGTAATTTGTGTCTAGTGTATGGACATACCATTACAGACTGCTAAAATGACATGACTTGTTATCTGTGCGATGAAACTGGACATTCTTATCGCTCCTGCCCATGTGCCACCCATAATAGGATAGATCAACCAAATCAGGATTCGTTACTCACGGACGATCAAAAAAAAGATATTGCTGCACAAAGACAGACACAAGAGCCCCCTTCAAAAAAGTCTAATGCTGAACCACAGGAAGAGAGAAGGGAATGAGTATAGCTTCCCTTGGTGGAGGAAGAGACACTGGGGAATGAGAAATAGGAAGGGATATCTGTACACAAGATTTAGCCCTTGTTTCTTATTCTGAACTTCACATTATTCAATAAAGCATTTATTTTAGTTGGAAATTATTTGATGGTTGAGTTCCTTAAATTTTTTATCTGTATTAAAGTTATTCTTTATATTATTTTGTCATTCAAACTTGGAGTGAAATTATAGCCCCTCTAATAGTAGCCTTGAAGGCAAACCATAGATTTAATATGAAAGTTTATTTTTTACAGTTGTATTACTGACATTCTTCCATTATTTGTTTGATTTTTTCCATAAATTTGGAATCTTTAAGTAACTCATTGTTAAATGACCATGTACAGTATGTGAATGCTTTCAATTTTCAACTATTATATTTAAATCCACTTGAACAAGGGCATGGTTTGGTATAATTATAAAGTTAATTTTAGTTGAATATAACTATTTAACTAGGCTTTTAGATACAAAAACATACTCAATTATTGTTTTTTATTTAGTATGCTTTTGGCAGCATACCACCTCAGGCTTTGCCCCACTCCTTTCCTGACCCCCTCCTCACCCCCAGAACTTACTTCCTTGATGATCTTCCTGGCTTACCCAAAAGAACAGGGCACCATACAGATGCAGACCCTCATGTCACTGGTACAAGGTCACCTGTGGGGGTCAGCCACTGGCATTGCCTCTCTGACATGCCTCAAGGCAGGGCATGGAGCTGAGTTCTGATGGGTGGATGTCAGTACTACATTAGTAATGATAGCCTTGGGAGCTGATCAGGGCCAGAGGAGTGGGGTGTCATTCATGGTGGCTCTTAGTATTGGAAACATAGATTTCCCCATTGGAGGGCATTGTGCATGGTGTGCAATGATGTAGTAAGCCAAGGATGCTGATTTTTGGTGTGTCCCTACAACATTCAGGCATTGGCAGGTGCTAGTGCCCAACTTCCACCAGGGGTCAGTCATGTACTGAATACTCATCCACCCTCCCCCCCTAGAGGAGGAATGCAGTCCAAGAGATACTCAGTTCTTCTCCCCCCCAGCTGGCCCTCGGACTCTTGGGTCTGTTCCTGAACCTGGGATGTTGGCATCGTGAGCAGAAGACTTGTTGCTCCGCCAGTGGACCAACATAAAAATGTACTAAATTCTTGAGAATTGAGAGTTTTTCCTGTCATGGCTGGTAAAATCTATTTTGTGATAATGCTGAAGAAAATATATGGCAATTAAAATTAGGATAAACTAAGTTGTGGCAAAATGATTGAAGACAAACTATGTCTTCTGGTCAGGGAGGCCAATAGGCCTCCCCCCCAGTTAATATGGAGAAGTCAGGGGAGAATGTATATAGGGAGGGCAACAAAGGTTTGAAGAAGTGCAAGAAAAGGTGAAGAACATACTGGATGGTGGTTTCCCTGAATGTGAGGAGCCTGGAGAACAAGACTGCAGAGTTGCAGGCACTGATGGAAGAAGCAGAGGTGGACATAGCTGCTACCACTGAGACATAGCCACCCAATACCAAGAACGGGACCTGGCAGCTCCAGGGTACAGCCTATACCCGAAGGACAGGGGAAAAAGGGAATGGAGGAGGAGTGGCTATTTATGTAAGGGCAGGGATGTAATGTAGCAGGGAGGAGGGGGAGGAGAGCAAGCCAGAGACATTATGGGTACAAATCCAGGACATAAAGGGAAGGAGAGTTAGGTTGAATGTGGTGTGTAGACCACCATCTCAAAATAAAATTATTGATAGGGAGCTGGGGGAGAAGATTAGAAGGGTCACTGCAAGGGATAATACCATGATAGTGGGGTACCTCAACCTGCCTGGGGTAGATTGGAGCACACCAGCCACCTCAAGTTTCAGGGAACAGGTCCTTTTGGAAGTTTTCCAGGATGGCTTTCTGATGCAGATGGTGAGGGGTAGGCAACAAGGGAGGGGGACATACTGGATCTCATGTTGACAAATGATGAGAATGTTCAAGATTTAGGGGTGGAGAAGCCGCTAGTGGGGAGCGACTACCGCACAGTGTGATTCTCACTTTATATGGACAAGGAGATAGCCAGAACCAGGGTAAAGGTGATAGACTTCAGGCAGGCAGACTTTGGGAGGATGAGGGACATACTGGAGGGCTACCTCGCAAATATATAGTATGCCCACACATGGATGCTAACCAGGAATGTGATATTGTCAAGCAGGGGTTAGCAGAGGACAACAGCTCTTGCATAAAGATCCAAAGTAAGAAATCCAGGTCTAAGAAGCCAAGCTGGGTTTACAAGGAGTTGTTATGGAGGGTTAAGGAAAAAAGTGCTGCCTTCAAAAATAAATGAGGTCCAAGTGGGAGGAGGATACAAAGGAGTACAAAAAGAAATCAAGGGAGGTAAGCAGCATGTTCAGGGCAGCCAAGGCAACAAGGGAGCTTAGTCTAGCACAGGGGATAAAAGAAGGGGAAATGGATTTCTTCATGTTCATAAGGAAGAGAAGAAGATGCAAGGACCAGGTTATTAGGATCAAGAAGGACAGAGGGTGGGTGGAAAAGGGGGTGGAACAGGCTGAAACACTCAATGACTACTTCTGTTTTGTATTTACCAGGGAAAAGCAGGGGCTGATGCCATTGGGGAAGGGAGGAATGGGCACGGCGGGGGCAAAAAAAATTAGAATGGGTCACAGCACCAGCAATCAAAGTGCATGTGCATGTGTCAGCACATATATGATACAACTTAGCTCAGTGTGACACCTAAGAATTTGAAAAGAGGAAATAACAGGAGGAGGGCAACTGTGAAATAAAGTAAGAAGGGGGAGGAGGGAAATTATAGAGAATAAGTAAATGAGGAGGGGTGGATGGAGACCAAGGCAAAGTCAAATAGAGGACAAGTGCAGGGATAAGATAAGAGGAAAGTGGAGAGAGGAAGGGGTGAGAGTGTAGTTGTAAGGAGCAGGAGAGTTTTGAGAATTACGGATATCATGGCAAGGGTATGGTGGACCCCCAGACAAGTCAAGTAGGGTCAAAGCAAGTACAGGGTTCAGTCATTGATAGGTATCATCGGAGCTCACTTTTGAAGCGACAGTGAGATGCAGATAGCCTTAGATCTAAGGGAAGAGCATTCTAAAGCAGAGAAGCAGTATATTTAAATGTCCCAGTACCTTTAAAGTTAAGACACCTAGGTACCCTTAGTAATGATTTGTTAGCTGATTGCAGTCCACAGGAGGAGGAGAGGGGAATTAGCAGTGTCGCAAGTGAGGTAGGGGTTTGAAGCCTGATAATGGAGTCAGACAGAGAGCCAAGGTAGTATTGTTTGGATGCAGAGGGAGAGAGCCATCACAGGTCACTATAGAGTTGACAGCAATGCTTATGTCAAGGGGACGATGATGCATAGCGACAGATACTGTTGTAAGTGACGTCCCATTTCTGAAATGATGATTTTGGGCAGTCACAAGGATAGGAGCACAATATGTTAGGGTGAGGAGCAGGATCCCCCTGGCAATGGCCAGCTTAGCAGATGGTGTTAGCGTGTAGCTAGTTGTGCAGGCAACACTCAGCCTACTATTAACTGTTTTGCAGGTTGACTGAATGTGGAAACTGAGATCAAGTGATTGGTCAAGCATGACACCTAGATAATTAAAGGACGTGACAGACTCTAGTTTAGTCCCCTCAAGGTCATAGACCATCAGGGGTGATAGACACACCCTTAGTTTAGGGGCAGAGTCTAGGAGCATAGTTTTTGTTTTTTTTGGCATTTAGAACCAATTTATGGTTGTGCAGCCAGTTTTGAATGTTCCCGAAATCAGTGGAAAGTAGTGCGTTGAGGCGATCAACATTTTGCAGTGCTGGTGTAGATGACAAGATCTTCAGCATAGAGAAAAGATGAGTAGGATGTAATGGCATCTGGAATATTGTTGATAAAGAGTGAGAATAAAAGTGGCCCCAGAATGGACCCCTGGGAAACACCAATGTTAATTGTAGCACTGTTAGATATTGCTGAGTTGAATTTCACTGTTTGGGTCCTGCCAGATAGATAGCTGCTAAACCAGTTCACAACAGGAGTTGAGAAGCCTAGGTTTTGAGGGTAGACAGGAGCAAGGGGTGGTCAACCAGATCAAAGGCCTTGGTGAGGTCAGTGAAGACAGCCCCTGTAAGCCGTCCAGAGTCCATGTTAGAGAGTATATCCGAAGTGAGTTTTATCAGAGCTGTTGACGTACTATGATTTTTCCTTAAACCATGCTGAGCATCAGAGAAGAGATATGAAGTTGCCAGGAAGTCATGTGTTTGGGCGGCGACAAGCTTCTCAAGTATTTTGCTCAGGACCGAGAGAATCGCTATCAGCCTGTAATTTGTAATATACTTCTCATCCCCCTCTTTTTAAATATAGGAGTAATCTTAGCAATTTTCCAAAGGTCTGGAACAACACCACAGGAAAGGGATAACATGTAAATATTTGCAAGAGGAGAGGCAATGACAGGATTCACTAGTTTCAGCAGGCGGGGTTCCAGGGAGTCAGACCCTGGGCCAGTGTTGTCAGATGTTGATCTCAGTTGTTTAAGGACCTGCAAACTGGTTATAGCCTTAAAGTAAAAAGGCAGAGTCAAAGGAGACCGTTTAGAAGGTGAAGGGGGGTCTGCTAGATTGCTAGAGACAGAGGACTGAGAGGATGTAGACACAGGAGGGAAGGAAGAGGTGTATAATGAGAGATCAGAGAATATCTTACTGAAAGCATTCGCAATGGTATTAGAGACATTGCAGTGAGCTCCATTGAGAATCATTTCTGATTGGGTAGTAGATTGTGATCCACCAAGAAAAGTCTTTACATGGGCCCAGAATTTCTGAGGGTCATGGGCTGAGCTAGACAACAGGTTCTGGTAGTACTTACTTACTTTTGGCTTGTCTTATTCGTTTTTGCAGGAATTTCTGTGAGCTCTATATGTATTGAAATCAGAAAGCAAGCCAGTACATTTATAGTGCTTCCACAGCTTATCCCTGAGTCGCAGCTCAGCAAGCAGGACATTTAGATTAAATGGAGGGAGAGTCACTAGGGGCACAGCCTGAAATTGGAAGGTGGAAGATTCAGCAGTGAAATGAGATGGCACTGTTTTACAGAAAAGGTGGTGGCTGTGAGAAACGCACTGCCAGGGGAGGTGGTAACCATATAGTCAGTGGGCAGTTTTCAGGAAGAAGGGGACAGGGTGAGGGGGAAGATCAATACTATAAAGGTGGAGGTAGGTGGCAACTGCAGAGTAATAGTCTGATAACTGCCAACTCAAGCAGACTCGATTGACCGTATGGCCTGTATCTGCTGGCATCTTTCATAAGTTTGTATATTCATATGAAATCTCCATGTATCTACCAGACCATGCAAATCCAGAAAGTCATGAAGAATGTTTGAGATTGCTTTATTCCCTTTAGTAGGTTTGCATGTTTTATCAATATTGGGGCACATTAGAGCATTCATATCACCACATAAAACTGTTAATTGTGCACTGAGGGTGATTAGACATTGTGTTATTTTTGCCAAAAAGCAAGAGTATTAGTTAAAGCATGAGTAAGCTAATCCTATACCAGTGTCTGTATTATTTATTTTAGCCTTTACTAAAATTCCTTAGCCAGCAGAATCTTAAATAGAGTCCAGAAAATGAAACTTTGTCTTTTTTAACTAGTATGACAACCCCACAATTTTTTTGGTTCCCTGAGAAAAAATACAGCACTCATTCCATCTTATTTTATTTCTTTTTGTTCTAAGTGGGGTTCCTGTATGCATATAACATTGGCATTAGACATTTTAAGATAAGTAATTATTCTTTCTGTTTTAATAAGTAAATTGAAGCCATTGACATTTAAGGGACCTGATTCCAAGTGGCGTTATGCCTGGTGCAAGGCAAGTTACGCCACACTCGCTGGCACAACCCACACCTTACACCAGGCATAATACCAGCTGGCATTCTGAAAGGCACCTTGTATCATGTCAACTCTGGGTTGTGCCACCTGTGGGTTACACCTGCCCACTATGCCGCAACCCGCAACAGCATGGCACAAGTGCAGGTTATGGCAGCATCAGTGCCCTATTCGAGGAGGGTGGCTGCCGTAACCCACTAGCATGATTCCAAAAGCCACACTGAAACAGCTTTGGTAGAGCAGCTCAGAGCTGCTCTAAGGGGCATCTGATGGTGCCAGCTGGTGGATGCCCACTCTGCAGCTCCGCAGCAATGGTGCCAATGTTCCCCCTGTGCCCCCACAAGCATAGCCATGCTCCCCACTCCTCCAAATGTCAGGGACCCATGGAAGTCTGTGCTACAGTGCCCCCCAGACACCTGTGCCATCTGTCCTGCCCCCCAAGCCCCCTGGTGATTGTCATGGTGTTCCAGAGTGGGTGCTCTGGAGACAGCGGTATAGGAGTCTCAACCCTCACGGCACCCAGGCTCGGTGCACTGCATGTGGTGCTAGCATGCGGCTGCCACAAGTTGTGGGCATAGGTGCTGGGGATGCTGCCTGTTCTGTAATGTGGTAGAGGGTCCCCAGCGTAGTGCCACATTGCGCAACTCACAGTGGCCCATGAGTTGAGCCATGCCTCCTGGAATCAGCCCTGAGGTGCCAAACCTAACATTTATTTTAGATGCCATTATAAATTTTTTATTTCATAGTACTTACACACCTCCTTCTGACTGAATACTTGTTTTTAATTACTTTATTTAAACCCCACATATAGTCCATAAACAATAAGAAAAAAATAGTTTCCCCTGACTTGTCCCCCCGACACACACATAGCTTTATCATATCCAGAAGACACAGATGTTTTATAACAAAATTACACCATAAAAGGACATAAGCATACTGATCTATAAAATCTGTACTAGCTTATATTGTGAGAAAAAAAGAAAGCACAGTCCAGCTTACAAATTCACAATCTTTTGATTCTTGTGCTGTAAAAAGAAATATGTGTTCAAAAGTGCAGTTCACTAGAACTGCTAGGTTCTAAAGTTAACAAGTCTAGACGCCTCCCCCTCCCCCCCCACCGTTTGTGCTGCACATACTTCATCATATTTTAATTCCAAATATTATAGGCCAAAAATTTTTCAGGCGAAAAGATCTGGTAGCCTTTTTTGAAGATCATTTATCGCTTCCTGAGGGGAATCAAAATTAATTTTAGTATTGTCCCTGAATACTTTAAGTTGAGCAGGATAAATAACTATAGATTTAATCATTTTTTTCCCATAGTTTGGCTCTTAGAGCATCAAATTTTTTTTCTTTCTACTATTAAGTCAAGAGGTAAATCATTATGCAGTATATAGACAAGCATTTGTCAATGCTGAATGTTTGCTTGATGGAATTAGCATTAGAAATGCAGGAGTTAGACAGATGCAGAATAGGAATGGCAGTGAAGATGTGAACTTGACATGAACCACACCTCCAGGCTGTAGAGGTGGACAGGATGTGGGGTAAGTTTTTGGGTCATCACCCATGACGGTCAAGCCATGTCACCTCACCCTATTCTGCAGACAGCGAGATGTGTTGACCTGTGCCTTAGGGTGTTTGGCTTTACAGTCAGCCCATTCCAAAAGGACATACATTGAAATGGGTGCAGCATAGGAGAATGGTGAGAAGTCTTAGGAAGAAGAGTACAAGGTACACCTCAATGCCTGTCAGTGGCGCGGGGGGGTGGGAGTGGGATGGCATGAGCAGTACAGTCGGCAATCTAAAGGCACACCCCAATGCCTGTCTGTCTGTACAGGGTAGGATGTTATGGTTAGAAACCCTAATGCCTCAGGCATTTGTTGGTATTCACAGTACAAATTTTGAACATGGCCTTTTTGTGAGCTCACCTCATGAAAGCATTTGGGACCTCTTCTCATGTGCAGTGGCAGTGTGATTTTGTCAATGTGTCCTGAAAAGTGACTTCCAACAGTGACAGTGCCATTGTGCACCACATGTACGAAGACACAGATGGGCAGGATGTGAAGAATGACAGCTGAACCATCCATAGGGAGGTATGAAGAGATGGCAATGTTGAAAATGTGTAATGGGAATATTAACAATGCTTGCAGTTCCGAGTATAGGTGGAAACCGCGCAATGCATGCATGTAACACAGTCATTTTGTTTATTTGCTTCACACAAAGGCTTGTTACCTCTGTGTTACCCCCCCCGCCACTGACAGGCATTGAGGTGTACCTTGGACTCTTCGTCCCAAGACTTCACGCCATTCTCGTATGCTGCACCCACTTCTAAGAGTGGGGTTATTCTAGATGCCGTACAGGGGGCATGCCTTAGACAACTAGTATTGGAACCCACTCAAGAGGGAGCAATCTTAGACCTGGTTATCTCAAATGGAGCTAGAGAGAGGATCACAGATGTAGAAGTGGGTAGCCATCTGGGAACTAACGACCATCGAACAGTATGGTTCACAATAAACACAGCAATAGAGTCAAGCTATACAAAGGCAAAAGTACTGGACTTCAGGAGGGCTGACTTTGCCAAAATGGGTGAGTGCCTAAGGAATACACTAGCAAATGGGTAGGAAGGAGGGGTGAAAGAACAATGGGGAATAATAAAAACTGCCATCACAGAGGTAACAAGCCTTTCAGTGAAGTAAATAAACAAAATAAAATGATGTAAGAAACCACTATGGTTATCAAAGGAGGTGGCAGTGAAGGTTCAAGAGAAAAAGAAAGCATTCAGAAAGTACAAGGAATCACAGAAGGAGTAGGACAGAGAATTGTATCAGTTAAAGCAAAAGGAAGCTGGGAAGGCAGTCAAAACAGCAAAGGCCCAAACTGAGGAAAAGATAGACAACTCAGTTAAGAAGTGGGATAAAACCTTTTTTAGGTACATCAGGGAGTGAAGGAAGACCAAGGGAGGGATAATACAGGGGAGGAGGGGGTGGGCAGAGGGTGACGGTGAAAAGGCAGAGACACTAAACAAATATTTTTGCTCAGTATTACAAATGAAGAGGGGGAGGTACCTAAAACAAACAATAGAAACACTCTGGATACAGAAGTTGATACCAGCCCATTTACAGAAGAAAGGGTTCTGAAAGAACTCTTAAAACTGAAGATGGACAAAGTAATGGGGCCTGATGGAATTCATCCCAGAATTCTAAAAGAACTAAGGGTTGAACTAGTGACACCACTGACTACCCTCTTTAACAAATCATGTGAGGATGGGGTGGTACCTGAGGACTGGAGGAGGGCAGATGTGATGCCCCTTCACAAAAGTGGGAGCAAGTCAGAAGCAGAAAACTGCAGACCTGTTTGTTTAACCTCAGAGATAGGGAAAATGATGGAATCACTTCTGAAGGAAAGAATTGTCGAGTACCTAGAGGCCAGAGGGGCCCAGGACCCAAGGCAGCATGGATTCACAGAGGGAAGGTCATGCCAGATGAATCTAATAGAGTTCTTTGACTGGGTGACCAAAGTAGTAGATCAGGGAGGGGCTGTGTACATGGTCTACCTAGACTTTAGCAAGGCATTTGACACAGTCCCACTCAGAGGTAATGTAAGGAAGTATTTTTTTCACAGAGAGGGTTGTGGATGCATGAAATGACCTTCCAGAGGAGGTTGTGGAGTCAAAAACAGTGGTTGAATTCAAGCATGCATGGGACAGTCATAAGGCAATTCTAGGGGGTTGGGGTAGAAAGAAGTAGGCTGCTGGTTAACTAGGATCTGCAGCTTATCCATTAGGTAGGGAAATGGGAAGACTGGGTGGGCCAAGCGGTCCTTATCTACCATCAAATTCTGTTTCTATGTTTCTATTTTATGTAGTTTCATCACCAGATTTTCACCATAGGCATTTAATGACCTCTGCTCATGAACAGCGTCACTGTGATTTTGTTACTGTGTCCTGAACACTGATGTCCCACAGCAACCACGGTAGTCTACACTGGAACTGCAAAAACACATTTTGACCAGGATGTGAAAAATGACAGCTGAACTGTTCATAAGGAGGTGTGGAAAAATGGCAGTGTTAAAAAACTGGAGTGAAAATATTACAAATGTGCAAAGTTATAAGCGTGCGTGGAAACTGCGAAACGCATGCTCGTAACACAGTCACTTTATGGACTTTCATCACCAAATTTTCAACATAGGCATTTTAGGACCTCTGCTAATGAACAGTGTCACTGTGATTTTTGTAATGTGTCTCAAACAGTGATTTCCCACAGTGACTGCACTATTGTGCGCTGGAAGTGCGAAAACACATTTCAGCCAGGATGTGCAAAATGACAGCTGCACTGTTCATAAGGAGGTGTGGAAAAATGGCAATGTTGACAATATGGCATAAAAATATTGCAAATGTGCAAAGTTGTGAGTGTGAGTGGAAACTGCGCAATGCATGCTCGTAACACAGTAATTTTATGGATGTTTGTCACCAGATTTTCAACATGCCTATTTTAGGAACTCTGCTAACGAACAGTGTCAGTGTGATTTTCCTAATGTGTCCCGAACATGGATTTCCCACAACGACCAAGCTAATCTGCGCCGCAAATGCAAAAACACATTTGGGCCAGGATGTGAAAAATGACAGCTGCACTGCTCATAAGGAGGTGCAGACAAATGGCAGTGTTCACAATCTGGAGTGAAAATATTGCAAAAGTGCGAAGGTATGAGGGTGCATAGAAACTGTCTGCTTGTATGCCTTTCATGCCTGAGCATTTTATGGACTTTTCTTACCACATTTTCAACATAGACATTTTAGGACCTCTGCTAATGAACAGTGTCACTGTGATTTTCGTAATGTGTCCCAAACGTGATTTCGCGCACACCAACTCATGATTGCCAATGCTACATGCGCGGAAACACATTTTGGGTGAGATGTGAAAATGACAGCTGTACTGCTCATAAGGAGAGTGGTAAAATGGCAATGTTGAAAATTTGGGCTGCAAATATTAAAAATTCGCCACTTATGGTGTGCGCGTCACGAACTGTGCAATGCATAAGTAAAACAGTCATTTAGAATTTTTCACCAAATTTCAACATAGCCATTTTAAGACCTCTGCTCATGAACAGTGTCACTGTCATTTTCTTAATCAGTCCCAAACATTGATTTCGTACACTGACTGCGCCATTATGAGCTATATGCATGGAAACACATTTTGGGTGACATTTGAAAAATGACAGCTGTACTGCTCATAAGTAGGTGTGATAAAACAGCAATGTTGAAGATCTGGAGTGCAAATATTACAAATTCACAAACTTACGAGCCTGCATAAGAACTGCACAATGCACGCTTGGAAAACAGTCATTTCAAGGAATTTTTTCACTAAATTTTCAACATAGGCTTTTTGAGAGCCCACCTCATGAACACTGGCACTGTCATTTTGTTAATCAGTCCCAAAAGGTGATTTCATGCACTGACCACAAAATCACCCTTCAGACCAAATTAACGCCATGACAGTGACAGAATTCATGAGGAGGGGTCCCAAAAACCCCATGTTGAAAATCTGGTGCCAAAATTCAAAAAAATGGCTGAGATATGCAGCAAAGTTGTAAAACCCCTACCTATCTCATTATACAGCTTACCGGCATTTCCTCAGTTCGCGGTCAGCTTTGAAGAGTGCAGACGTGTTCCCAGTCCACCAAAGATCGTCGCGCTGGACTCCGGAGGTAAGTATGGTGTGAGGGGGGTGTGGGGAGGCAGAATGCACAGTGGGTGGGTGAGAGTTGCAGGAGGGAGTCTGAGAGACTGCGAGGGACTGTTTTTTCTCCACAGGAAAAAAAAAGACAACGTTGGATGATTTTCTACTTCAGTGGGGCATTTGGCATGCTGGAGTGGGCTCCCAGTGTACCAACGGACTGTTTTTTTGGGGGGGGACCTGTATCCGGTGGGGGATTGGGCACCCTGTTGGCACACAAGAAAAGTAGGGGGCCATCATGCCGATGGGGATTGGGCACCCCCATCGGCACACCAAAAAACGGAGGTGGGGTTGGGTTAGATCATGCTGACGGGGAGTGGGCTCCCCGTCAGCAGACAGATTACAGTGGGACATTTGCGCACTGAAGCTGGTGTGGATTGGGGCCCCCGTCGGCAAACAAAGACCGTCTGGGGGGGTGCTTGCTGCCGAGGGGGATTGGGCACCACCTCAGCATGGGGGCAGCATAATAGTGTCTGTGAATGTGGTGGCAAGCAACCTGCCATGTTCACAAACAGTATTACGCTACTTAACATTCCGCCCTGCAATGACGGGTTGCTCTCTCATTGCAGCACAATGACTAATGCTGCAATGGCAAGGTGGCCCCTGATTGCTGCGGTGAAAACTTTACAAGTTGGTGCACTTTTGGAGATGAGTGTCATCACCACACTATGCCTCCTTTGGTCCACCATTGCCAAGCCCCCTAATGCAGTGCCTTCCTTGGCTGTAACAGTGCCGTGCCTCCACAACTCACTTCTCTCCTAAGCTGTCATGTCATGTTTCATCCACATGCGTGCAAGCAAACATAAAAAAAAAACAGATGCTCCCAGAACTGTAATTTTTTTTTCTTATAAACTTGTGCCACCAGGATATTTTTATCCTCAGATTTAACTCATTTGGCAATGATAGGTCTGGGTGGCCCCCCATCAGCTGAAAAGTTACGTAGTCCCTATGGATTCTGTCCACTTCGATATTTATATTTTGGGGGTCAGTATCTAAGTAAGATGTAGCAATAATTTAAAAAGATTCTGGTTGATCTAATACTGTCCCTATTCTTTGGGACCTGAACTATTCTTATCATAGAATTATAGACATTTGTCAGCAGAAAAGGACCCACTGGTCCATCTAGTTTGCCCTTGTTCCTTCCCTATAGGCCGCACTGACTCTACCACCCTACATCCAACTACTGTGTCCCCGGGTAGGTTCACGGCAACTTTTTTCCATCTGGGTATATATCCCTAGCCCTCTTGTTTAAACCCATGTAGTTATCCAATGCCCTCTTGAATCCCCCAACTGTTGATGCTTCAATCACCCACTCTGGTGTTCTTTTCATTCCAGGTCCCCACCACTCTCTTCATGAAATAGTGCCCTCTCTTATTACCTCTGAATTGACCTCCTTCCAGCTTCAAGCTGTGGTCCCTTGTTCTTGGATTGTTCTTCAACTTTAAGATACTCCCTTTCTTCACCTTGTTTATTCCCTCTAGGTATTTAAAAGTTTTGATCATGTCCCCCTTTCTCTCCTGATTTACAGTGGATACAGATCAAGCTCCTCCATCCTCTCCTCATAGGTCACCTGATGCATAAAATGCACCATTTTGGTCACCCTCCTCTGCACCCTCTCCACCCTATCAATATCCCTCTGAAGGTGAGGTCTCCAGAACTGCACCCCATATTCTATGTGGGGATGGACCATTGAAAAGTATAGGGGCACTATCACTTCCCTTCTCTTGCTTGTGACACCCCTTCCTATGCATGCCAGTACACCGCCCACTTGCCTTCCCAACTGCTTTGTTGCACTGGTGTGTCACCTTAAGGTTGTTCAAAATAACATTCCCCAGATCACTCTCCTGTTCTGTTACATCAGCCTCCTCACCTCCTAGTGTGTAGGTGGCCATGTGGTTCTTATTGCCTTATTCTAAATTTTTTGTCATTAAATCTCAGTTGCCAACTCTCCAATCACCTCTTGAGCTTTAGTAGGTCCTCTCTCATGCTCTCCACCCCATGGTGTATCCAATCTATTGCAAATTTTTGTATCATCTGCAAACAGACGCACTTTCCCATTCAGACCCTCCACAATATCCCCAATGTAAATATTAAATAGTATTGGACCCAGTTCTGACCCCTGTGGCACCACACTTGTCACTTCTTCCTCCCTTGAATGAACCCCATTTACAACCACCCTTTGACTCCTGTCACCAAGCCAGTTTTCCACCTAATTTATTATTTTCTCCCCTACCCCTAGACTGCCCATATTTCTCACCAGTCTCCTGTGAGGGATGGTGTCAAAGGCCTTACTGAAATCCAGATAGGCCAACTCCACTGCCCCTCCCTCATCGCATTTGCTAGTCACCCAGTTGAAAAATTCTATGAGGTTCATCTGACATGACCTTCCATCTGTGAACCCATGCTGTCTGTCATCCTGCAGCTCATTTTCTACAAGATATTACACTATCCTTTCCTTTAGGAATGCCTCCATAATCCTTCCTACCTGTGATGTAAGACTGACTGGACGATAGTTACTCGGCTCTTCCTTTACTGTGCTCTTATGTAGTGGCCCCACATCCACATTTCTTCAGTCCCCTGGCACCCTCCCTGTGTCAAAAGATAGGTTAAACAGGATCAGCAGAGGTCCTTCAAGCTGTTCTTTAAGCTCCAAAAGCACTTATGGATGCAGGGCATCAGGACCCATTGCCTTGTCCACCCTCAGCTTCCCAAATTCCTCCAATACCCTGCTCCCCACTCTCTGCTCTCTCCCTTTCTGCTTATGTTTTTCATCTTACTCTTGCTTCAACATTCATTAATTTATTCTTAGAATCTAAGTTTGTTTTCTTTAATTGGTGCAACTGAGTAGGAACATTTTCATCCTGTAATACAGAGGCACAATCTTGCAGCTGGTTAATCTCTTTTTTTTTTTAATTTCCAGATTTAATGAAATTAGCTTTTCTATTGTGGTTTGGTAGGCCTTCACTTTTTTCTCAATATTCTCCAACTAAGTAAGGGTCTGTTTCATCTTTTGCATTTGGCTACATAGAACTTGGACACATGGGAGTGCTTCCATAAGTTCATTTTGCTCTCTCTCTCAAGTGTAGAGCAATTTACTGTAACAGCTCACAATTTTTTTATTCTATTCTCCTGTTGCTTCTCATTTAAAATTTCTTTCTGGAGTAATCATTTTTCTACTTGATCTGTTTTTATGGTAGTGAAGAAGTGCACTGAGACTTTTTCAACATCGTCTATTTTACTCTTGAAAGTTGTATGCATTTCATGTGAAAGGCTTTTAGGTTTTGGTGATTTTCTATCTGTGATATTCTCTTCATTAGTTTCAATATTGTAAGTATTTCTGACATTTTTATCAGTTTTTTCTGTGATCTGTAGCAAGTTTTCTCTCATTTCCATATAATCCTGCTCTTTATTTGTTAGTGAGTCTGGTTCTACAATGATTTCAGCAGTGATATCATCAGATACTGTACTTCAGTTGTAGAAGAAATAGGCTTAAGATGACCTTTTTTAGTAAATTTTGTCTCAGAATGAGAACTGACTTCAGCTTCAATGTTCTGCTCTAGTGCTTGCTCCACTGAAACTCCTGGCCCATAAGACAGGTGACTTTTGTCAGCTAGGGAAGGCACAACATTATCCCTTTCTTCATCTCTGCAGCCGTCAATATTTATGGAGACATTTGAGGATATGGTTCCTTTTCACTATCCACCATGCTTATAACTTGTAATGTCTCCTTTTCAATAGCAGAATTTGTTTTTATTGCTGAAGCCCCTGAAATCATAAAATGACATTTTGTGGCTTTTGTTTGCGGTATTTTGCATCTTATATTCATCTTAAGCTGCCTTCACATTTTTGTTGTTTTAAATACACTTATGCTGGTGCTATTGTTGCTTTTGCCAAAACTTTTGCTATGCTTAGCATCTTGTTTGGGTGTCATAATACCAAACCATTTGAAAACCTTTGTACTTATCTTTTCACCATTAGACACATGTTCCATAGGTCCATTCTCATGTTCTTGTAACTGCTCAGGTAATTCCAAGAACTCTGAATTAGAAATGCATGCCATTAAACAAGTAGAAGAGAAAAAAAACAAACAGGGCAGCATCATACAAGTAAGTTTCATGTGCAAGGATGGTTCATGGGGTTGCTTCTATTGAATGCTCCAACAATGCTCTTGCCACCATCTGGGCTCATGGGCATGTTCTCCTACACCACCTCTTCTTCTTTTTTTTAATCACAGTTATTTGTTTCTTCTCCTGCTGTTGCACAATATGCAGGGGCATCCAGCCACTGGCTCCCCTCACCCAGAGGACAGCAGGCTCACTCACATAATGGGTGGCTCGGTACGGCCACTCCCCAACCCACTGGGAGGCCCCCCATGCCTTCCCATTCTGGGTTGAGACCAGATCCACCCAGTGCAATTCCATGACAGACCTCTGGGTGGTATGAGCATGGCTAGCAAGCTGCTTGCTCATGCCCAGCCATTTTCCATTGGTATTGTCCTTTGGAGTGAGGACATGCAATGATGTCAGAGGCACAACATGCCAATGTCTACCGCACTCTACCCCTAAGTGCACCAGTTCTTGTAGTGCCCCTAGTAATCATCAGGGGTTGCTACAGAGTGATGGGATCCCTTTACTCTCCCCTGGATAGGAGAGCAGTTCCCCAGATGTTCAATCACATCCCCCCCGCTGACCCCTAATGACCTGGGCATGTTTCCTAACCTGGGTCGCCAGTGTGGCATGAGGTGTGGCATCCAGCACCTCGACCCTCAGAGCCACTAGGTCAGCTCTACCACCTCTTCTTCTGAGGCAGAAGCTATGCTTGTTATTGGAGGATTGTCTGTAAATTTAGATGTCAATGTTACCAGGCCTTTCTTCATACCAGCGATGGATATATTTTTAACAAAACAGGACCAACACCAAGTGCTGAGGCACTCAGCTCATGACAGCCCCAGAATAATTCATACCCATTCAGGACCACCTTCTGCCTTCTAATAGTAAGCCAGTTATTTACTCAAGTGACTACGTCTGGTTTAAAGCCTATATTACCCAAAAGGTACATCAGTTCAAAGTAGTGTTCTATTCTATTTCATTCTATTCTATTCTATTCTATTCTATTCTATTCTATGTACTCCCACAATCTATTTTGTGAAGTACTTTGCAATACAGTGTGAAATATTAACTTGTTTATTTGAAAGGTTTCACCAGGAAATGCATTCTGACCTACAATAACTAATTTCCAGTTGCATCCTGGGGGAGAGGGGAAAGGGGACACTTTTGAAATAAACTCTACATACAATAACTCTAACTTATATTTTTTCCTATAGTCCTTGCACTATCCTGTCTAACTGTTTTGTAAACCACTTTATAATATAGTACTGCATGTTTTTAAGGTGCTATAAAAATCTGAAGTTTATTCAATGTCTATATTTAATGAACTATCACACTTGGTATTTATCACATTACTTGTTAAAATTGTATGTATTATTACTTATGTAACAAGTCAGAATTTACAATAAAGATGGCAGTCATAAGCATTTTTTTGTATCTTCTTTCCTGAAGCCTTTTCTCAGTTCTGAAAACTGTATTCAGATTGCAGATATATATAAATTATCTTGGCAGAGCAAGCACATTTGCAATAATCGAGCTAATAGTAGTACTGCCTCAAATAACTGAGCTTTATTAAGTTGGTGATGGCAAGGGAACATGCAATCTGATTTCCAAGGACTAGGTCCCCTGCATAATTCGGTGGTGCTGGGAAAAATCCTTTGCAACTGTTAAACAAGGCAGCAATTTCCTTTTTTGCCAGGTGTGTAGAATATGCTATACCTAGAAACACCAGACTAGCATTTTTTGCATTAATGTACAAAAGAAATTGTGCAAAGCTGATGTAAAATGTAGAACAGGTTATTATAAATTAGCAACATTTTTGAAAATTGAGCTTATGCACAAAGAAATTGCTGGTGTACATGGGTTCCACCATTCCTTGCACAAATATTTTTGCTTTGCATGCACAGTTATTTCACTTCTGAAAATCTGACCCCACATTATTTAAAAAAAAAGCAAAACTATCAAAAACATTTAACTTGTCCAGGCATGAAATACAGTGGTTGGATCATATTTTTTTCACTGTTTCTACACCTACACAGGTGTGGCTACAACCTATAGGGTCTGGCCCAGCTCCATTCCCACACATCTCAGGAACTTACCCCTCTATTTTCAGCCACACAAGCTTATCACATGAGGCAGTGATCTGGCATATGATTTACCTTCCACTTTCAAGTGGGGTAAAGGAAGGAGTATCCTGTGTGTAGAGGGGGACCAGTAGCAGGACGCTGGGACCAATTCTGCCCAGGATGATCCCACTCAGTCCAAGGCTTTCTGTTGTTTGGTCATCCTTTGCCACTTCCTCAGAACTGCATGCAAGTGTACCACAAAACATTCAGCAAATGTTTTTAATCCCATAATAATAATAACCCCAAATAAAATCACATAATAATCTCAACAGAAAATAATTTCATCAAGATAAAGTGTAATATGCATTGCCTGATAATTGAGCCCATGTATTTCATATTTCCTAAATGTTTGGCTTAATATGCAAATGCTTCCAGAAAATGTAATGGATCAGGAAACTCCGATTATAGAGCTCATTGAAAATAATCACGATCTAAGACTACAGTCTCTCAACAATATCTTAACTTACACAAATGGGGCACATTTCATACAGGAATGAGCTGTGTTTGATGTTTAGATCAAACTTGACTTCTTGACAACCCCCCCAAGGGCCGCTGAAACAGAAACATAATTATAAACCTTATGGAATGTTCAGCTTGTATAACAACACTACAGTATGTCTAAAGATCCTTATCTCACTTTGAATGTTCAGTATGTAGAATGACACTACAATATGTCTGAATAACTTTAGCTCACTTTAAAGGCCCTCTAGTGTCAATGGGTGTTGAAATAGTTAAGTAAGTAGGTAAAACCTTAATTCATAAGATATACAAATGAATAGGAAATCTCAACAGAGCCAAAGGCTCATTTCAGTGAGGCCCATCAGTAAAGTTCCAGTTACATTTACATTATTACTTCATAAAATGTTTTTACACATACAAAACTACACACAGTAGACTCAGTGTTTATCATGACATAAAAAGAAGGTTTGTTAGTTCATAAGTTACGTACAATAAAAGATTCATTAACTCATAAGTTACAAGCTAAAACTAATCTAAACTCATGTTGATCACTACCTTACAGGCATTAATCACAAACTTTTTTTTTTATTTTTTCCACCGGGGGGGGATGGAGGGTTGTCAACTGGTCTCAAATAGATTGATAGTTTATTCCAGGTCACTGGTCCATTGTGTATAAAATTACACCTCCATAGTTCGGTTTTAAAATTGGGCAACTCATATTCTAACCCTTCTGCTGATCTAAGGCCAGACATAAGGTATCTAGGATGAAAACAAGCTTTTAAATAATAGGGGAGCTTTCCCGAAATACACTTGATCATAAATACTAAGATATGTAAATTTCTCCTAACATCCAAATTTAGCCAATTTAATTTCTTAAACATGTCTATCCTATGTGTTCTTCTTGAAACATTTAAGATAAATCAAACAAGTCTGTTGTACAGTACATGACAAGTGTAATGGCATATATTTACTTTTCCTTCTATGGTCTACTATGGCTCTCCTTTGGGATTATATATTTGTTAAAGTTTTCATATATTTATGAGGGACACTTGTAGGCATTATGCCACTATGGTAAGAGTGTGATCCCTTATTTTTTTTATTACTGATCCTGATTAATTGTTGTCCCTATGATAGCTCCTGGCTGTTATAAGAGGTGGGTTTATTATTAGAATAATATTATATTAGTGTTACTTCCTCCAATGTTTTATCTTATGGGAGGGTGTCATACTATACCTTTGTAAGTGGACTGTATCCCTTCATGTGTATTTTTATTGTACATTTTGTTACTAAAACTTATAAATGAAAAAAAAAACTTAGTTCCATTACCTCTTACAAAATTGTATGGGAGTTGCTGCACCTCTGTAACCTTTCTCCATTAAATAATACCAGAGTTCCATCTCTTCAGTCTGGCAGTTCCCCCTTTCATAAATCAAGTGACAAGAGTTTCCTTTCTTAAACATTTTCAGTTTAAGTTCCCCCCCCACCCTGACCCCCTTTTCTCTTCTATCACTCTTTCCCATTTATTTTTTGACAAATGCCTCTGACTGCATCTTCATCCTCCCTCTCTCCTCTCATCCCTGTTTCTCTGCCACCCCCAGGTGCCTGACCCTACCCATTCCTTGTGGGCATATGCATCCTAGCTGTGTTCACCATCTTACTATAGCTGCCTCTGTTAACTACCTACACTTCTCCTCATCCTCCACCCCTTACTCTTCCTATAATTGACCCGTTTCAATAGCAATGTTGTACATGAATTATTTACTGTTATTTCACTGTTGCTTCCTTGTTGTTTGTCATTTCTGATGTGGAACCCTTGTAAAAGAGCTTTGGCTCAAAGGTGCTTGTAATCCTAGAATAAATAAATAAATAAAATAAACCTTTGAACAGTAACCTGCTTCTGTGGAAACACACTCTCTTCCCTTAGCCTTTGGCATAAATATGTCTGCTGTCATGGAAAAAAAACTCTTAAAACTTCAAAAAAAATAGCCTGCAATGTCAGAAGGCAAAGTTTTTATTTAATGGGAGGTTTATATTGGCAAAGAGGGCACTAGTGCAGTCCTTCACTGGGAGATACAGTAATGACCTGTTTGAATCTTAATCCTCAGCTATGTCTCATGCCCTTTAGCATTCCAACTGGTCATTATTTCCAAGAGGAGGACCACAGCCTAAGTCTTTGATGTTGAAATAAAACCAGATATGCATTTACAGATGCTGCAAGACAATATAATAGATTTGGGGCTCTCCAAACTTAAAGATAATTTGAGATATTAAAGATGAACAATGTAACCCTTTTAGCAATCTGCTAACCAACCCAAATGGGACCCTTGAAATGCATGACTGTACAGCAGTTAATGTCAAAGCAAATCAAACTTGGCTTTGTGGCAGCCACTTTCTGTTCCATGTTGTAGATATTTTGACTCTTTAATTAGCCTCTTATTTGGTGCTCATAATGTAATAGAGTCAAATAGTCTCAATGAGAACTACAACAAAATGAAGTGAGTGAAAATGCACCATCTGAGTAATAAATTCTGCAATCAAGATTTGAGTTTCCAAAAGCAAGCTACAGGAACCTTTATTTCCAACAGATAGGTATGCATCAGTATATAACAGAAGCAGAAGTAAATATCCCAACCACAGACTGACTTGATGCAGAAAAGGGCAAAAGAAAGTTTAAGTCAGTTCTGGTGCATCATACTGATGGTGCTGGCTGGTAGACAAATCAGCTGACATTTTGACTAAGTCACACTTCACACCAGGAAGATAGGACTTAGCTGAAATGTGTACACTTTCAATTTCAGACTCTTTGCCCATAAATATTAATCACGATCCTATGGGACTCCCAGGTACATTTTAGGTATCTGTTATCTACAGTAAGTCTACCTGCCCTGATACTGATACATTATCCACAGATGGTGATCTGGAGCAGTTCATGCACTGTTCAAGCATAATTTCTTAGGATTCTTTTAAGAATTAGGTGCTGTATTTCCGAGAAATTAAGTCTTGCATTTACACATGACTAAGTGTGACAAAATTCTGAATGAATACAGTAGTCCCTTACCATAAACAATGGATGTGTTTCACTGCTGAATGTTCATTATACTGAGGGTTCATTTTGTTGGGGAGTTATGGATTTAAACACAAGACAGAAGATTTCTTTTCATATGGTAATACACACATTTTATCAAATTTTATTCGTGGGGTTATAGGAAGTTTAATGAGATATACTTAACATTACTAATACTAAGCTTTATTATTTTACTTTGTATTCACATTTTTTGCTTCTGACTGCTGACATTTACCCATATTAACTTAATCTCATCACCTGGTATCTCCAGGACTTACCAGCTCAAATATCTTCCACAGCTTAGCCTTTATGACAGGGATGTCAGGGGTGGCAGAACCTACTTACTGAACAGGATCTAGAGTTACTAACATGGAGCCTGCAGAGGACCAGGCCTGTCACCAGCCACAGTCAATGTTTTTCCTCCTTGTTTTCCTCATTTTGAGGCCATAAGCATGCAAATATTAGCTATGTGTGAAGTTAGAAAACTCTGCACTTTGTGTAACATGGAGCGTAGCACCACAATTCACATAGTAAAATGTGTGCAATTGTGTGAATTTTTCTATGCAAATTGCCCCATTACACACACACAGTGCACATATTACACAACTGTGGTGGATCTTACTACTTAATTGGTGGCAAAATCTCACCAGAAAGTGTGAATTGTGTTATTCACATAGTGAATTTCCTTGCAACTATGGAAAATGCCAAGTGTGCACTACACAAATGCTGCACATAGTACATAGTGACCAAATCTGCCGAAATTCACAAGCAGATTTAAAAGTCACAGCTCTTCTATCAATGATGCAACATGCACGCCCCTCCTCCATGGAACCACCTCTGGGATTTAGCTGTGGGACCTTTCTATATGCGGTCCTGCTGTGCTTCCACACCCATTAATCCAAGTGGTAACTGGTTGGTGGTACATGCTGTCTCCCTCCCCAAGGGAAGAGAACTATCCAAAGGATGCCCAATCCTGCCTCTCATGGTCAGTTCACATGGGATTGGAGTCCATTCCTGAACTCAGGTCACCGACCAGGTGATTAGTAGTACTACCACTATACTACTGGGCCATCTTGAGCTCAAATATTGAAGACAAAGGCAGTTTAATCAGATCTAATTTGATTTGCTGGACTTCAAAAAGTCAGTCAAATGTGGTTTGCATGACTTTACTGTGCTTATATACTGTTTGTGCAGTGCTTATCAGCTGCTTCAACTGGATCAGCTGCAATAACTAGAAGCATGCATGCCTTTCAAGGAAAGGTGGTCTGGTCTGTAGTGCCTTTAAGTCATCAGATACATTTGGAGAATTGGGCACACAAAATAAATTGGAATTCAATACCCCCAAATGTAAGATTATGCATTTTGGGCAGCATAATGGTAGAGCACAATATAAATTAAATTCACAAATTACTATGGCATTAGACAGTGAGAAAGACCTGGTGGTAATAATCACTGACAAATTAGACTTTGATAAACATAATAAAGCTAGTATAAGTCAAGCAAACCAGACTATAGGCAACTTGTTGTGAAACGTAAGAAGTAGAAGAGAGAAGGTTATGGTGCCCCTCTACAGATCCCTGGTGAGACCTGTGCTTGAATATGGGGCCCCTTTTAGTTCAGTATGGAGTGTTCTGGGAGGAAAACAGGTGGAACAAGTGCAGAGGAGTTTCACTAGAAAGATTAGGGAGGTGGCTGTCTCAGAATATGGCTCTAGACTGATGAATCTGGGACCGTATTCAGTGGCTTATAGAAGGATAAGGGGTGATTTATGCCATGTGTATAGATCAATGAGTGATGGTGTGCTGTATGAAGCAACTGGATTAACTTGGAAAGAAATTGTGAGCTTGGGAACAAGAGTACATGATAGGCAATTGCGAGGTGAGAATTATAGAACAAGTCAAAGAGGGAGGTGGTTTAATCAGAGAGTGGTGAAAGTTTGGAATGATCTCCCCAAGCCAATGATAGTAGCAGGCAGCTTGTCCAATTTTAAGTACTCACTGGATAAATACATGGGAGAAGAAAAATGGAATTATGCCCACTGAGTTAGTGGCAGGTCCTTATATGGCTGTTGTAGCTTATGAACCTGATTCTATCTCTGAACCTATGAACCTATGAATTAAAGTTATAGCAGGGATTTCCTCAGTTGATGCATCAGCATCTTTTTGATATTCATCATTTTTATGAGACTACATGTTTTTTTCAGTGTCCATTGCTATTTGTTTCCTACCCTCAGTCCTCTTAGAGAGGGACAGAGCTTCAGCTTCAGCTCAGGCTGTAAAGATTGACAGTGTTTGCTAGGTGTGCTATTTTAAGGAAACACAGGCAAGTGGTAATGGATTTCAATAGCTGTAACTAATGCATGGGTTGTGACTTGTTAAGGGCAATTACATTAATTTGTTGTAACTGAGATTCTTTATAATGGGATTTAGAATCATGAGGGATAGACAGTACATTCATTTTCTGTGCTTGTTTGGGGTGCTACTCTTTTTGGCTGGGATAGTCTATCATGTTTAATAATTGCTAAACAGGTTTATAACTCACTAACACCACTTTGGAAGCACAAAGCAAGGAAATACTGACTGCAAAATGTTACTCTAGATGGCATGGTTAGTGAGTCACTAACACATCTGTGACTGACCCTAAAATATGCTGGTGCGATTATGCAAAGCAGCTAATAGCAACTTGCATATAAGGGCATATTGACAGGTTTGGAGAGGCAGTAAGTTGTTGTCAGTGCCAGGAAAATGTCTACCTCCCAAAATCAGTCCATATTGCATGCGCCCACTAACTGCAGTCCTCCATTCCCTCATAACCGCTTACTGTAGTTATTAATCCCTGGTGTCCAGAGGTCCCTCCTGCCTCCAAACAACCCTGATGGTATTTAATGACTTATCCCTGGTGTTCAGTGGTTCCACACCCAAAAACACCCCCTCCTACCTTTATTCCACATGTCCCTGGTGTCCAGTTGTACATCCACCCCAAAACACCACTCTGACTTTTATTCCAAATGTTCTTGATGTCCAGTGGTCCCACAAATACCCCTCCAACTTTTATTCCATATTTTCCTGGTGTCTAGTGGTCCCCAATCCCTTGGATTCAAAGTCTCACCTGACATGTTACTTGTAAGCCCCCAAGGTTCAACTCTTCCAAACCAGCCTGCTACATTCCCAGCTTCACTCACTGGTGACTGGCACATATCAAATTATGAGCAGCCAGTTGGCAGCCAGCCATAGAGGTGAGCAGGTGATTTGTGCCAGTCACCTGGTTGGAGGTGATTTTGACATGGCAGGCTGGTTATGAAGAGTTGACCTTTGAGGGGAGGCACATCAGGGATGGAGTTGATTGGCCGAGTGTGGGGAATCAAATCCCAGGAGTGGGGGACCACCAGAGCCCAGCAGAATATCGAATAAATGTCAAAGGGATGTTTCTCAGGTTGGGGGTAGAAATATGGCAGTTTTCTCCAGTGGAACAATTGACATTTGTATTCCTTAATAGCTTGACTGCACTCACAATCCCCATGGCATTTTATTGGACACATACGTCCTGTGGCTAGTAGGGGGCCTGGGTTTCAATCACAACATGGTTAGTGCCTGGCTGGTATATTGATGCTTACAAAGTACAATAGCATTTTCAGTATACCACTGTTTTTCTCTAGGCACTAATTACATCCTGGAACAAGTATTTAGTGGCCCTAAGATGTTCTTTATAGCACCCACACTTTGCACTAGCCCAATAAATTTGCTTATTTTGTTCTTCAGCGATAAATTCTGTAAGATACTACCTTCAACTGAAATGTCTATTCTCTCTTTTTGAATACTACCCTTTGTTTTGTTGCAGACCACAAACTGATGCCACAGTCTGTTTTTTTGCTCAACAACACATTGAGCAGTAATAGTGAAATGGTTTATTTATTTATGTTTATTATTCTTCATTAAATGGATAAGGCCTATTAGGCACAAGTTCTGTTTTCAGGGGCTTCCACTCCCTGAGGAGACTATGCCACAATGCAAATAAGTTACCCAGATGTTATTGGCACAAAGAGGGTTTGAATCTGTTACCATGCTTGGTACTGTCACCCATAGAGGGATTCAAATGCCATTTCTACAGTTGTGTGGTGCTATGCTACAGTATGTGAAGATCTGATGTGCTCCAGTGCTGCTTCTGTAAGTTTCTCTTACCCATCTAACCCATACCATGAGGCCTGCTGCTTGGCCATTGCTGGATTCTCATATCTTGAACTGATTTGCCATAACATGATGGTCCAGTGCCCCACAACTATCCCCCAAACTGTCACTTGCAACCAGTGGAACAACCCTTCTAGCACTAGGTCTGGCATATCATGTTCCAAAAAGCACATACCACAGCAGACACTGTCCCTTGCAGTTTTTCATGGCTCTGTTGAAGCTTTTGATACCCCCACAGCCTGCTACTAAAAGTTATGCAGCCTAAAAGTATTGTAAGATCTGAGAAAGTGTTCGCAAATGTTGAAATCACAAGAAATGGTGCTGTAGTCCACTTTCCATTCCTTGTGTGGCCATGAGAGTGTTTATACTGTATATATTGAAAAGGCAAATTGGTATAGACTGAACCCACTCACCCAATCAATTCTTAAAAGATTTTATTGTATCTCAATATTATGTATCATATTTCAGTACAGTGTTCCATTTCATATGTTTCAGAACACAGTCCTTTGTCAGTGAAAAACACTGTATCAAATTCTGAAAAGTGAAACATACAAATTCTGTATAGTCCCTCCTCTTTTAATTTAAAATTTAAAAGTAATTGTAATGCTTACAAAACATCTCACCATTTAATTTTCTAGTGCTTTCATAATTAGCTCATGAAATCTGTTAGCAATAACATTTAATTTATTATTGTATGTCCAAACTGTGGACCACCTTTAAAATGCAGCCAGAATATTTGTTTAAGTAGACACAAATGGAAGAAAAATGAAAATATAAATAAAACACCAGCTATTGCTTACATATGAATGCCGTAGGTTTGCGCCCTAAAAACGTAAATTGAGATTTCTTTAAAATTGATTCTTTTTAAAACATCCCTGTTGCATACCTTGTAGCTATGCTCATAGTGCCAAAGTGTAAAAAAGTTGTAACTACCTGTTCACATATTCCCTTTTGTTTTTGTTCTTTTCTAAAATGTAAACAAAACATACTTTCAGGAATTCATTTCTAAATTCAAAACTTTGCACATATTCAATAAGTGCCATGAATGCAATATCTTGTATTTCAAACTTACTTTAAAGTTTTAGTCGGAGCTGCACAACCTTCTGCTCTCTCTAATAATGGAGGTGAAGTGAGCACCCTACACAGTTGTTTTTAATAGGTTCTTTGACTGTGGAATCTGGTGCATAGGACTGTGTTGGGTCACATGACCCATACTCAGAACCTGTGCACCCAACCTGCAAAATGCAGTGTTCAGCAACATGCTATTACAATGCTAAGCCTTCCCAACATATAGTTTATCATTCCTCCTTCTGTACATACATAAGTAGTTGATAAAGGGAATCTCCTCCTTGTATTTTAGTCAGTTCAAGTATTTGGTATATTCCACAACCATTCTAGGTCATCAGAACCACCAGGCACCATGATTCCAGATTCCCCATATGGGAGGTCACAGAGGTTATGAGGGAGGGGGTTGGGGAAACGTATTATAGCAATTAGTCTCTTGTTTAAGGTACTACAATGTAAATACTCCTCCAGAGAGTGGCAAAGAAAGCCTGATTCATGTAAAGGATACTAATCACTTATTTAAACTGAACTCCAATTCCCCAAAAAGAGAGAACCAGTGTACATAGGGAATGGAGATAACATCAAAAAAGACTGAAAACAGGAGATGTTCAAGGTAAGGGATAAATAGACAAAATGGATTGATTAGATAATGGGCTGCCAGTCTATGAAATCATTTAGGCCATATCTGGGGTCAGAGGCCTCAAATCGATCAATATAGTATGCTTCCCTGTGGAGAAGCTTCGTTCTATACTCACCTGCAAGGAGGTGTTGTAATTTATTTTCTGGCACTTGATGTTCAGTTTTAACCAGTCTGTTCCCTAATGTTCTATTTCTTTTTCGCACAGTCATTGATTTTTCTTCAAATATCTTTACTTCCATAAAGGCTGCCTTAATATCCCAATGTTTCAGTAAAAAGATCCCCAGCAACCAGTACGATTGAACCCCAATTTGAAAATCCTATTTAGACCCACTTTTAGGTTGAAAAGACTGTTTTACTCTGGTGCTGTGCCTTTTAGGGATTGGAATTCGGCAGTTGCTAGGTGTCTGGAGATATCATATTGCCCTAATTTCTTCAGTAGCCAAATTACTTATCCAGAAACATTGGTTGAAGGTTCATCCCCCTAGCTATAGAGAATGGCACGCTGAGGATATATTATGTTAAACCAAAACTCTATATGCCAAAGCTCAAAATACAGAGTTTACAGCCCCGAAATCAAAAATCCCACATGACTTGGATGCCCAACAATACAATGTTAGGCATCCTTCTATGACAAACATCTCAATATGGGGGGGGACTTTGTGCCATACCCCCCATGAGAGGGGCTTCACCCCCCTCCCACACCCCATAACTAATATAACAAACTCTGAGGGGGAGTTGACCTCAGAGTTAAAATATGTTAGTTACAGGGGCAATATTCCCAAAAGTTCCATAGCCTGGACCAGAACCTGAGCCTCCCAGGGTGTAGCCCTCCACAGCACTGGGGCAGCTTGGCCAGCTTCTGGTTCCAACTCTGCTTTCTGCTGCACCACAAGTGGTAAGGTAGCAATCCATCACATCCACTACCGTACCTCCTTCTGTAACACCATCGGGCATGAAGCCAGTGGGATTTACACTTTGGGGATACTACACCCGTCAAGCAATACTGCCCAGGCAGGTGAGTCAATCAGTCAAGCATTTGTTTATCCAGGTGAACACCATTGAGCAGGCTCATTTACAAGGTGTCGGGATAATGAGCCATGGGATGTCATAACGATATCCATGTTGAGATGCTGACATTTTTGAGAATAGAAAAGTCAGTGGCTAGTCTGCAGCATAATCTATCTTCTTACATGAAGGCAAAGGCAAGGCACATTTTATTTCTTAGGAGCCCAATCCTGAAGGCTCAGGTTGCCATACAAAATGCTAACAATCAAAGAGATAGGACAGTGCATAAATATATAAACATGGCAAAAATTATAAATATAATAAAATCTGTAAGCTAAATACAGAAAGCAAGCATTGAAGATGAATCAGATAACAAGTTTCAACAGCTGTATATCTGGGAATGCCAGAGCAAACTAAAAGGTCTTCAGATGGCCATTGGAGTTCTCAACTGAAGGTATCTCCCTGACAGCAGGTGGCAGCAATTTCCACAGGATGGTGCCAGTGACAGTAAGCATCCTGTCACTGGTAGTTTTTAACCTTCTCCTGGGAACTGTGAGGAGACTGCTAGAGGGAGAGTGAAGGGAGCAAATAGGAGTGTCAGGTGTCAGGAGGTCAGACAGATAGCCAGGGCATAGTCCATGCAGGGCCTTAAAGGTAAACAAGCCCACCTGAAAGATAAGCCTCCACCTGACTGGTAGCTAGTGCAGTTCAAGTAGCACCAGGACTAAATGACTGAACTTGGGAAGTCCCATCAGCAACCTGGCAGCAGCATTCTGCACTAACTGCACTCAGCAAAAGTTACCTCCAGAGACCATGAAGTAGAATGTATTACAGTAATCAAGCCTGGACATCACAAAAGCATGTACCACAGTAGGAAGTTCCTCAGGCAGAACTAGGGGTTTGATCATGGCAATATTCTTCATGTGGTAAAAACTACTTTGGACAATGGATGACACCTGAGGTTCAAATGTCAGTCCATCATCTAGGAACATGCCCAGATCACGTACCCTAGAGGAAGCCATCAATGGTGTAGGCCCCAGAAAAAGACCAGTTGCCACACCAGAGGCAATCCTATCACACCTGTGGTTCAACTCCACAACCAGGACCTCTATCTTAACAGGGTTCAGTCATAACCAGCTGGAGAACATCAATCATTAATCTCGGCCAAGCAGCTATTTAGCACTTTCACAACATCAGATGTCCCGGGATCAAAGGAAAGATACAACTGGGTATCATCTGCACAGCAATGAAAACCCATATTGTACTTCCTAATGAGCTCACCCAGGGCAGCATGTACACAGTAAACAACATTGGTAATAGGACCAAACCCTGAGGTACTCTGCAGGACAGGAGGCTCGAGGAGGAAGAGAAATTCCCCATCACTACTTGTTGCCTACTGTTTGCGAGGTACGACTCATACCAGCAGATGACAGTGCCAGCAAGCCCACAGTACTCCCTGAGATGGTCAAACAATGCAACATGGTCCACTGTGTGAAATGCTAAGCAGAGGTCAAGGAGAATGAGAACTGACTCCTTTCCTGTATCTCTCACCCCAAGGAGGTCATTGTGCACCTGAACTAACACTGTTTCGGTGCTATTCCTAGCATAAAATCCAGACTGGAATGGCTTATAGATGTGAAAGGCGACAAGGTGCTCCTCGTGTTGTTGCATCACAATCTTCTCTACAACATTGCCCCAAAAAGGAGGTTGGAGATAGGTCAATAAGTTTCCAAAATGTCAGGATCTAAGAATATTTTTTAAGAAGGGGTCCCAACGAAGCCTCTTTAAAGAAATCCAGGAAGACCACCTCTGACAAAGAGCACCAGACAATCCAGGTGAACACCAGGCCAACAGAATGGACACATCCCATCAAAAAACGTTTCGGGACCAGGTCCAGTTCACAATATATGTGCTTCAGCCCAGAAGTGACCTCAATGACCTCGGCCACCTCAACCAATTTAAACTAACACCAAACAGGCAGACTTCCTCTGTGAGGCCCATGGCAATCATTACAGGCCATAATCCAGCTAACTGATGGAATTTCCTGCCAGATGGAGGATACCCTGTCAGAGAAGAACCAAGCAAACTCCTCACACAAAAATCAGAAAAAGCTTTTTTCATCTGCAGACAGACCAGGTGTAATATCCTGTCTACAGTCTGAAATAGCATATCAAGTCAGTTCCTCCCTGCAGCAATCTCCCTGGACAGGAACACTGCCTTCTTACAGTTGATTGCCCCGGTACTCACTGTAGTGAGTACATAGAAACATAGACTTTGACGGCAGATAAGGACCACTTGACCCACCTAGTCTGCCCATTTCCCTACCTAGAGGATAAGCTGCAGATCCTATTTAACCAACAGCCTATTTCTTCCTACCCCACAAAAATTGCCTTATGTCTGTCCCATGCATTCTTGAATTATCCCACAGTTTTAGACCCCACAACCTCCTCAGGAAGGCTGTTCCATGCGTCCACCACCCTCTCTGTGAAAAAATACTTCCTCACATTGCCTCTGAGCTGTCCCCTCTCTATCTTCAAATTGTGTCCCCTTGTTCTTGCACATCTCTTTTTCTGAAAGATGCTACCCTCTTGGACTTTGTTGATTCCACTGAGGTACTTAAACATTTCTGTCATGTCCCCCCTCTCCCTCCATTCCTCAAGGGTATACATATTAAGCTCCTTTAGCCTCTCCTCTTATGGCTTCTCTTGCAGACCCTTCACTATTTTAGTTGCCCTCCTCTGAACTGCCTCTATCCTGTCTATGTCCTTGCGGAGATGGGGTCTCTGGAACTGGACACAGTACTCCAGATGGGGTCTCTCCAACTGTCCGTACAGGGGGATAACAACTTCCTGTTTTCTGCTGGTGATACCTCTCCCTATACATCCCAGTATCCCCCCAGCCCTCCCTACTGCCTTCTCACATTGCTTGCCAACCTTAAGGTCATCTGATATGATTACCCCCAGGTCCCTTTCCATTTTTGTTGTTGTTACTACCTCCCCCCCAAGTACGCAGGGCCAGTTTGTCCTCCACTAGCCCGGTCCTCAGCCAGCAGTGGTCTAACTTCTGACTCTTAATCTTCATCACCTTGAACTCCCCATCAAACCAAGGAGATCTCAACTGAAAGGATTTGGGTCATACATGAACTGGTGCGAGGGCACCGAGGAAAGCTGAGAAAAGTTAGATATTCTGTTAAACTTGCCTTAGTTTGGATATTTTACCTACCATCACTTTTAATGAAGGGTTATTTTTAGGGGACCACTTTGCAGGGGCTGGAATTTTCTGAATGGGAGTTTAGGTTGGTTCATCATTGATGTTTTCTTTTTATCATAGCTTATACAGGGATGCTTTTTATCTACCTTTGCTCCAGTTGGCAGGTTTATTAGTTTGGATCATTATATGGTTGTATTATTCTGGAATACCACCCTGTCATAATGTTTGTCATTGCTGCAGTTGTTATATGCCTTGTTCTACCATGTGCTGTATTTTTTCCAAAATCTTAATAAAGTTTGCTAAGTTCTTTAAAAAAAGAATATCCCAATGTTTATTAATGATTTGTTTCACCGAGAAAAATGCATCATTTTAAGCTGTTGCTGAAAGCACTATTCTTTCTCTCTTGTCATCCATCTCTCTAGAGGCCTTCAATAGTTCTTTCCTGTCTCTATTGATAATTTTATTAGTTACCTCATTCACTATCCTCCCACTGTAGTCCCTGTGTTTGAATCTCTAGCCAACCTGCCCCCCATAGTACACCCAACATTCCCAGCCCCCCCATGCTGTCTACAAAGCCTCTGGCTAGAGGCAGCCTATTACCCACTCTACCCCTCCCCCTATGGGTGGCTCCTCTCTTCACCTCTTGATCAATGCACTATATTTTGTCCCTACCTTGAGGGGGGTCTTCCTGCACATTTCACTATTTTAGCCCTATCCATTACAGATTGGAGTTTATGCAATGTAACAATTATCTAGAGTTGTAATTTTAATTCCATATGTATTATCCTATACCTGTTCTGTACAGTGTCTGTTTAATTGTAATTTGACTTGGAACCTTTGTAAAAGAGCATATGCTCAAAGTTTAATTCTAAATCTTTAAATAAAGAAATAATAATGAAAAAAATGTCACTGGAAGCTTTCTCAAACTCTGCTTCACTGGTACAGTTCCTTTTTGCCCTGACCAACTGGCCATTGAAAATGGATTCAGTTTTCTGGGGTGAAAGCTGTCAGCACTCAATACAGAGTTCTTGTCAATCAGTTGCGTAAACAATCTTGTGGCTAGTTTATTGTCTTGTTTATAAATAAGCAAATCTAGATAAGGTATTTCTACATTGCTATTGCTCATAGTGAAAATTAAATGATTAAATGGCGATAAACCACGTCCTTAACTACCGTTGTAGGGTTAGTGTTTAAATGATGGAACGGCCTTCCGGAGGAGGTTGTGGAGTCAAAATCAGTGGTGGAATTCAAGCATGCATGGGACAGTCATAAGGCAATTCTAGGGGGTGGGGGTAGGAAGAAGTAGGCTGCTGGTTAACTAGGATCTGTAGCTTATCCAGTAGGTAGGGAAATGGACAGACTGGGTTGGCCAAGCGGTCCTTATCTGCCGTCAAATTCTATGTTCTATGTTCTATGTAGTTCTGGAATTTAGGAATGTGTTAAAATCTTGTCGTTGTTCCATATTTCCTGTCCATATGCAAATAACATACACTATAAAGCATTTCCATGTTTGAATCTGATTTAAGAATGGATTATTTTCATTAAACTGAAATTGTGTTTCAAAAATGTCCATGAAGATGCTTGCATATGACAGGGTCATACTAGAGCCCATAGCTGTCCCCCTGATTTGTAGATAGAATTGTATTTTGAATTTGAAAAAGTTTTGACTCAACACTATTTCTGCCATTTTAACTAACAGTGAATTTGTTGGTTTCTTTTCTTATCTGTGTGTCTCAAAAATGGCCTTCAGGTCTTCACACCTCTATCTATGTGCTATAGATGTGTATAGGTCTTTCAAATCCCAAGTGACTAGTGCGCAGTGTTCAATGTCCAGATCTGAATCATTTTCAGCTTCAATTATTTAAATGATATCAGTGGAGTCTCTGGTATATGTTCTGGTTTCTTTCACTATTGGTCTAATATGATGGTCAATGTTCACTGAAAGTGGTTCCAGGACTGAGCTGATACCCAAAATAATGGGACTACCTGGAGGATTCCTGAGATCCTTGTGGATCTTTGGTAAAGTATAAAATAAGATTATCAAAGGTGTTCCTCTAAAGAGTGCTTCCCTTACCCATTCTGTTAACTATTTGTTGTCATACACTATGGTTAGTAAATTTTTCACCATGTCCTTAACTACTGTCGTAGGGTTAGTGTTTAATTTCAGATAGGTCCCTTCATCTCTAAGTATGTTAATGCACATCTGTTTATACTGTGCATAGTCCATGATGACCACTACTCACCTCCTTTTCTGCACTCTTAATGATAATGTTATGATCATTTTCCAAATTCCAAAGAATACCATATTCAGCTGCTGACAGATTAAATTTGGTTCTTTTGTCTGAATTTCTTTCCTTTTGTAATAATTCTTCTATATCCCTACATACTAATACAATGTAAGATTCAATAGTGTGAGGGATAATTTGAGGAATAAAGAAAGATTTTAAATTTAATCTCTTGCTCAATGCTATTTTTTCCTCCTGATCTAGAATGTTTCTGTCTATTGGTAAATGTTTTGTCTAAAAAATCAGACTCTAGCCTCAGTCAATAGGGCTGTGAAAAGCTACCAAATGACCAAAGTTATTTTCTTGTTGGTGCCATGTAGTACTGTTTATTCACAATCATCACAATGCTCCCAGATCCAAATGACCATTTTCCTGTAACAAGCCCTCATTTTTCCAATATTTCCATGTAGAGGCAGCATCAAATTCCTGTATAAATCCCTGTAGATTTTTTTCATAAACTACTAGTTCCTTATTTGTGATTTTGTTCTTTATTTACATTTAATATGTTGGCAGATTTTAATCAGGAAAGGGGCTATGATTTGCTGTTAGGTATTACAATTATATGTCAAGATGGTCTTGGAATTATTTGGATTTACATGGACTCCATAAGTCATAATGGGGCAATTAATTTATTTGTTGAATTTTGTTGACCGGGTAGGCACACTAAGACTAAATGTCCCTTTTTTGGGGTGACCGGAGGGGGGTACAGATGGTAACCAACTTAAATTGTAACATGGCATAAATCCTTACTTGAACTTTGGTGGTATTTTTAGTGAATGGGAGAAATTTGGCCAGGACACCATGGAAATTGCCCTACTCTTTTTAAAAAGTGCCATAGGATCTTTAACATCCACCTAAACAGGCAGACAGAAAAGACAGCACCTCAAGAGTGCAGCACCCCCCCCATGCTGCACTACAGTGCCAGTATTGGGATTTAAAGAGCTAGTGGAGTCAAATCAGGCAGACAGGAAAATGATACACATTTTAAGAAGTAGTTAAAAAATGTTATTTCTGAAGTACCTTTCTTTTTCATGTTGCCAATCAGAAAGTCTTCTATGTCATAATGTTGTAGTGGATGTGTGGAACAGCTCTTAGCATAGCAGCTTACATATCTAGCTCTACTGCCCCCCACTAAATCATCAACATTGTGGTTTCACTGACAGTGAAATCACAGATGAATGACCTGGCAGTCACTGAATTGTTGTCTCTAAGCAGCAGTGATGTCACAGTCAGTGAGGTCACAATGCTGATGATATAGTGGGGGCAGTATAGCTAGCTATGTCAGCTGCCACACATAATTCTGCTCCACACATCACACATATTAACATGAGGTAAACAATCTTCTAATTAAAGGAAGGGAAAAGTACCTCAACTATAAAAGGTAATGGTTGACTGCTTTTAAAATCTAATATAAGTTTTAGGCAGTACACCAGATTTTTAACCCAAATGCCTGGTGTGGGGATAGAGGCCAGAGCCTTCTGATCTTCCAGCCTTAGAGGCCAGTGTGCAACCTGCTGAGTCACTGACTCTGAGATGAACTATGACATGATATGAATAGATGAAATAACAAAACATTGCACTCATTGTTTCTTGAACTATACTCAAAATTAGTAATCACAAGTCAGCCAACCTTTGAAAAGATAATAGTAATGTCTGCAAACAATTTTATTGCAAATAAATTAGAGATGCTCATATATATATATATATATATATATATATATATATATATATACATACACACAGACACACACACACACACACATACATGCACAGATGCTATTTTTGCATCTTTCATTTGTTAGTTTTTACACAAATTCTCACAGACTTTTTTTCTGACCACCTGAAGGAATCTTGAATGAGTTGCATGAATGTTATTATTTTCTTCAAGGCCCTGACCCTGCAACTAAATACACACTCAGTACCTCATATTATAAAATGAAAAAAAAAATCAGTGTTCTGTTTCCAGTTGTTTGATCAGGATCTTTTAGAGAAATTATGCAAAATTACATCACTAGTAAATAAAAGTATTACCATTCAGACCTTACTGTATAGATTGCTCATTCTAACCACAAGCAATCCATTTATGTTTCACTGGCTGGTCTTAGTGGCCCAACACACTAGGAGAACTCAACTGTTGTCCCCTACAAACTTCTTTCTCAGTTGTTTTGACTTTTTATAACTCCATATGAAAACATACGGAATCAGATAAGTATACACGTGCTTAAAATCAAGAGAACAAGAGGTGCTTTTCTTTCTTGAACTGTGAACATTTAAACTTTTTTTGGCAGATGTCCAAATAAATCCAGAGACCTCCCTTTCTTGACAGGCTCTTTATCTGTTATCTTTGTAAAACAGACATTGCCCTTGCTGTGAAAGTAACTGATGGCTTTTGATGAAAGCTCCAGCATACTCAGCTTGAGATATGTTATCTAATGTGAATAAGTGTTTGTTTTAAATTAAATGCATCTAGGCTTTAAATCTTGGCAGCGGTTCCCATATAAATAAATAAATACAGTTTTCCTTCTCTATCCAGTTTTCACCCCATAAATCCTGAAAAATATGGGAATCCATGTAGATCTGAGAGCACTGTCATCAAAGACTGACATGCTGCCAATTCAGTCCTCTTTGAATTTACTTAGAGTACATGGTGCTGTGTGTGTGTGTGTGTAAATTCCTGACAACATATAATGAGTTAACCTTAGGTTGCTGAAAGAAATAGAATAAATCTATTACACTGAGCTGCACATATGATAGAAAAACTGCCATGCTACTAAATCAGTCCTCTTGAATTTATTTTGTCAAAGTAAATGCTATGTGCATGTGTGTATGTGTGTGTGTGTGTGTGTGTGTGTGTGTACATTCCAGACAACATATAATGAGTTAACCCTAGGTTGCTGAAAGAAGTAGAATAAATCTATTAGACTGAGCTGCACAGATGATAAAAAAACTGCCATGCTGTTAAGTCAGTTCTCTTGAATTTATTTAGTCAGAGTAAATGCTGTGCGTGTGTGTATATATGTGTGTGTGTGTGTGTGTGTGTGTGTGTGTGTGTGTGGCGCTAACTTGCATGCAACCTTATCCTGCCCTAGGAATGACAGCTAACAGACTGCAATTGAACTGTCCGTAATCTGACACTGAGTCTGACTTTTGCTTTCACAAAAGCCAGAGAAAATGAGTTAATCCCTAGGTTGCTGAAATAAATACAACACATCTGTTAGACTGAGCTGGATAGAAGACAAAAACAGCAGTTTAAAAAGTTTGTTTTGTTAATATCCTGAGAGGTTCTGAGGTATAATACAGTAGTATCCCCACACATGCCTTTAACATAGAGCAGCAAATAGCAAAAATCAGAGGGGGAGTGCACAAATTTACAGCTGTGGAGGAATTCATCCAAATGTCTAAAAAGGGAGTTCCACGAAAAGCCATTTGAGAGCTGCAGTCTCATCGATGACAGAATGGCTCCACACACAGCCCTAAAAATGCTTCAATCTTATTTTTTTAAAGAATTGGTTCAAGTCTAGTTTGAATTAAAACTCATTAATGGGGCTATGTGGGCAGAAGAACAAACCCTTGGACAGGACCTCCATTTGCAAATCTGTTAACACCCTGCTGGAAATATTATAGACTAACTGGTTTTCGAGATTTGTGACTGGGTGGATTTCTTCTTATGTGTTGTCTCCTGTTGTTTCTTTTATTTTGTTTTGCCTCCCTGTCCTATATTTTTTTCCATTTTTGTTACATCTGAAGGTCCTACTTCTTGTACTTCTCTTCCTCCCTCTCCTATTATGGCATCCTTAGAGGATTGGTACCCCTCTTTCCTCTGTTTAAAAAATGATCTCTTCTCCTTTAACCCCACTTCCAAAAAAGCACCCATCCCTTCCTCTGGTTGAACTTATATTGTCTTCTGTCTCACTGCTTGCTAATTAGATGGAGGATTCTAAGTCAATGTTGTACTTATAAGTTTTATTGTAACCTGTAACCTTTTTGTTATATGTATACATCTTATTCTCTTTATAGCCATAGTTGTCCCTCGAACTTGCTCAATTTAGTCGCTGTCAATTCCTCCTCAAATTCAGTAAGATGAGCATTGACTGGAAGTACTTCTTAAGTTCCTTTACAGTGTATTTATTTTTTACCTCTATTTCATGTTGCCTTAAGTCAATTTCTAACTTTCAAATCTCTTTTGTTATTGATTCAATAATTAACAAAATGAAGTCTTTGGAGCACCTATTCCTCACACCTTCCCTCTTTGTCTCTAATTCTGTTCCTACATACCCCATGTTGACTTCTGAAGCCCCTGGGTATGCACGTTTGTTTAAGATACTTGGTCATAGTAAGTGCATGCCATTCTAATTTAACTTGTTTCCTGTATCAGATATTCAAATTGGTTAGTGACTGAACGAGTTGAGGTGGTCCCCAAATTCATTATTTGTTTTAAAGTTTTAGTATTCTTTGCTCCTCCATATCTGTGCTAGATAATGAGTGTGACCCATTATCTATCACCTTTTTGAGTTCATCAAAGCTCAACATTGTTTGTAAACTGTTCCTGAAAGGCAGTCCAGAATAGAAGTACCCTGAAAGGCAATGATGTCCTCAAAAGATCCCTATGGTGAAGTTCTGTATACAGCATACAAAACATTTGTTTTTTTTGTGCAAGAAAATGTTTCAGTGAGATAATCAGTGAAAATGGTAACTATTCAATATGGTGGCCCTATGGACAGACATCTGCCTAATGCCTCTGTAAAATCATGAAGTGGGTCCAGCCCATCCAACCTCGGTATAAAAAGAAAAGTTTATTAATGGAGTAGCCCAATACCAATCAGGGCACATCATATCCAAAAGGGAAATTGGTATAGACTGAGCCCACTCACCCAATCAATTCTTAAAATATTTTATTATATCTCAGTATTATGTATTATATTTCAATACAGTGTTCCATTTCATACGTTTCAGAACACAGTCCTTCATCAGTGAAAAAAACACTGTATCAAATTCTCAAAAGTAAAACATACAAATTCTATACAGTCCCTCCTCTTTAAAACTAAAATTGCAGAGTAATCATAAAGGTTACTAAACATCTCACCATTTAATTTTCTAACTCTTTCATAATCAGCTCATGAAATCAGTTAGCAGACACATTTTATTTGTTATTGTATGTCCAAACTGTGGACCACTTTTAAAATGCAGCCAAAATACTCTTTTAAGTACACACAAATGAAAGAAAAGTGAAAATATAAATAAAACACCTGCTTTTGCTTACATGTGAATGCTTTTGTTTTGCCTTAGGTTTCTGCATTAAAATGTAAATTGGGATTTCTTTAACATTGATTCTTTTTTAAAACATCCCTATTACATACTTTTTTATCTGTGTCCTATGTAGTTGTTTTTAACAGGTTCTTTGACTGGGGAATCAGGTGCATGTGACCTACAGTATTCACATGTAAGCAAAAGCTGGTGTTTTATTTTTATTTTTGATTTTGGTTTGTTGCACGTTGTCCTGTGCACTGAACAACTGGCTCACAGACTGCAGGAGAGGCAGGCATCATTAATGGCTCTGGGAGGGACACTCAAGCCATACAGTTGGTAGGATGAGTGGAGGACAGTCTGGGGCAGGGTGAGGGGGTGAAATACCATTGCATGGCACTGGCATGGCTCCCTCCATGGCAGGCAATGGGTGGGAGGGTGGTACCTTGACTTGCATCAGGAAAGCCCTGGAATTTCCAAACTGTGGCCTCATCACTGCCAGGATTCTTGGCCAGGTGCAGGGGGGGCAGCAAACATTTCCTGTCAGTGGCCACAACAGGCGGACAACCTCCCACTAGGCCAGAGCATTTAGAGTGGCATATGGGCCATTAGACCAGCTCCTGGCTGGTCTAACTCAGATGCCCCATGTGCTCAATACCAGGCTTCGCAGAATCCCAATTAAGGGGATAATGCAGCACTGCCCTAGTGCAAGCCCCACACCACCTTGCTGCACTGGTGCATCTGTTGCAAGGATAGCGCAAGTCCAACCAGTGGAAGCTGACCTCCAGTTGCTGAAAATAAGGACTGGTGCAAGGTCTGGCACAAGATGTCCCCTGCACCATTTCTCCATGATACAAGCCCATTATGCCAGTCCTGATCCTTTAAAAATTTAGCCCATAAAGCTGGGAACAGAAAATATACTTCAGGAGTTGCAATTATTTTAAGATTTGTATATCTTTGTTTGACAAACCATTTTCTATTTTTTCTTTTATTTAACTGAGCGCTTCAATAACTAGTAATGTGAGCATGTCAATGACAACTAATGTGAGTGAATCGTTCAAAACAAACATGAGTCCAAAACTGACATCTGTGAGCACAGTCTTAGCATCTAATATCAGCCCAAAACTGACAATATCAGTAAATACAGCACCTGCAATTAGTGGGACCACAACACTGACAAATAATATGGATCTAGCCTCAACCACGAACACAGAATTATCAACTAATGTGAGCAACTTGAATACCAATATGAGCCCAGAATTACCAGGGAGTACAGCATTACCAAACAATGTGAACACGTTGACAACTAATACAAATCCAGGATCAACAATGAACACAGAATTGCCAACTGATGTGAGCACCTTGAAAACTACTATGAGCCTGGAATTAACAACGAGCACAGCATTACCAAACAATGTGAACACATTGACAACTAATATATATCCAGGATCAACAATGAACACAGAATTACCAACTAATGTAAGCCCAGAATTAACAACAAGCGCAGCATTACCAAATAATGTGAGCACTTTGACAACTACTATGAACTCGGTGTCAACAATGATCACTGAATTATCAACTAATGTGAGCAACTTGAATACCAATATGAGCCCAGAATTACCAGTGAGTACAGCATTACCAAACAATGTGAACACATTGACAGCTAATATATATCCAGGATCAACAATGAACACAGAATTACCAACTAATGTAAGCCTAGAATTAACAACAAGCGCAGCATTACCAAATAATGTGAGCACTTTGACAACTACTATGAACTCGACGTCAACAATGATCACTGAATTATCAACTAATATGAGCAACTTGAATACCAATATAAGCCCAGAATTACTAGTGAGTACAGCATTACCAAACAATGTGAACACATTGACAACTAATACAAATTCAGGATCAACGATGAACGCAGAATTACCAACTGATGTGAGCCCCTTGAAAACTACTATAAGCCTGGAATTAACAATGAGCACAGCATTACCAAACAATGTGAACACATTGACAACTAATATATATCCAGGATCAACAATGAACACAGAATTTCCAACTAATGTAAGCACAGAATTAACAACAAGCGCAGCATTACCAAATAATGTGAGCACTTTGACAACTACTATGAACTTGGCATCAACAATGATCACTGAATTATCAACTAATGTGAGCACTTTGAAAACTAATATGAGCCCAGAATTAACAAGTGCAGCATTATCAAACTATGTGAACACATTGACAACTAATATAAATCCAGCATCAACACTGAATGTGGAATTACCAACTAATGTGGAGACCTCAGAAAGTATTACAAGCCCAGAATTACCAACGAGTACAGCATTACCAAATAATGGGAATACATCAGCGACTAATATAAGTCCAGCATCTTCAATGAACACCCACTTACCAACTAGTGTGAGCACTTTGAAAACTGATGTGAGCCCGGACTTAACAATGAGTACAGCATTGACAAATAATGTCAACCTATCAACAACTAATAAAAACCCACCACTAGCAACAACAACGAGCACAACAACAACAACAAGTGTGAGCACAAAACTTACAACTAACATGGCCTTAACAACTAATAATTCTAAAGGAACCAGCAGCAGCACAAAACAAAATTCCTCAACACAAACAGCAGGTAAGGATTGATTGACTGATTATTGAACTAGATTATAAAAATGGTCTTACATTGCAAAAGTATTTTCATTGTCACATTTCTGCCAATTAATTTGGTAGCCACAAATGCTAAAAGTTAACAGGTAGTAGATTTTTTTCAGACTGATTCTGCACACTTGCAATCAGGTTCTTTCTGTAATTATACATCCCAGTATTCCCAGCAACAGGGGAGGGCTGCAGCAGTGGGAGATACAATACCCTACTGTGCATATTAGAGTTTTTGTAAGTCATGATCTTATGTGTGCTGGCCCCACCATCCTCATTTGTACAGTCATAATGATACCGGCTCAGTATGACTTTCAGAGTAATAATTTAAAATTTTTTTTTTTTTATTTAGGTTTTGTTGACTGGGTAAGTGCACTAGATAAATCCTACCTATTTTCAGGCATGACCCGGGGGAGGGGAATACAGCTGAATGCCAACTGACCTTGAACCAGATTAAGCTGTTGGTGGTATTTTTAGTGAATGAGGGGAATTTGGCCAGAACACTGGGGAAATTTCCCTACTCTTTTCGATAAGTGCCATGGGATCTTAAACATCCAACTGAACTACCACCAATCCAGGCAGATGGGACCTCGGTTTAACGTCTCATCCAAAAGACGGCACATCAGAAGTGCAGCACCCCTCTCATGCTGCACTACAGTGTCAGTACTGGGATATTAACCCAAGTGCCAGATGTGGGAACTGAACCCACAGCCCTCTGAAAGAGAAATACATACATACAGTATATATATACATAAATAAATGTTGTTCAGGTGTCACAGCACTATTCTGCCCCGTCTTACTGTATACTGTACTACAGAGATCACATGTAGTTAACACCATACTTTGCAGTACCATGCTACACTACAAGGTTTACATGTACTATAGTTGAGGCTATGCTACATTACCCCATGCTACCCGACAATACATGAAGCTGACACTGTGCTATTCAACAACATACTACAGCACAGTGTTTACATGTAGTTGACATCATACTGCACTCCACCATCCAACAATAGAGTTTACATGTAGTTGGCACCATGTTGCATTCCATCGTGCTACTGTATGGAGTTTACATGTACAATAGTTGACATCATGCTGCTCTCCACCATGCTACACTGCAGAATTTACATGCAGTTGACACCATGATATGCTACATTACAGATTTTATATGGCACTGGTATGTGTCACAAAACAGTAGCAATGTATTTTAGCAAAGCTCTAAAAATGTAATTTGTTTCTCACGTTTGTTTACTCATAGTAATACCAAGGGCTGGATATTCAAAACTGCTCTAAAGGCTGGCGCAACCCTGGCACAGCACAAAATGACTGTGCCATGGTGCAGGGACTGCGATATTCAATGGTTACACACTGCGACATGTGCCAAAGCAACAGGACTGAATATCATAAGAGATGTGCTATGGCATAGTCAGAGGTGTACCAGGGAGCAACCTGACATGCACCACAGTGCGTCCAGGGATGTGCAAGGGGCAGAGAAAGATTCACCAAGGCACAGAAGGACCAGCCACAGGCACAGCAGGGAGCAAGGCACAGGAGAAGGGGGGTGAGGGAGGACAGTGCGGGGAGGTGGTGGAACCAGGCCAGGAACACTGGCAGGGATGCACAGCTGAGCCATAGTTGACCACTGCCCATGGAGTGCAGACATGCAGCCAGCACCCCCAGCACTGGGGCAGTGGAAGCATGGAACAGGTGGTACCAACATCCAAGGGTGAGCCACCACTGGCCACCCCCCACTGGTCAGCATGCTCCCCCCTCCAGACCACAGCAAACCACAACCTGGCACACAGCAACCAATGCACACACTCCACACAGCCTGCACAGCCAGCCCATGGCCACCCCAAGGCACAGCCAGCAACCGAGGGGCAGGACACCACCATGCATGGCCCACACAATGACACAGGCAAACCACACAGCCAGCCACCACACCGCTGCAGCATGGCACCACTCACCAGCTGCAAAGCAGACATGGACACAGACAGGTAAGCATGTAACAAATGTATTAAACAGGTATAAACATTACAAAACAAGGGATAAGGTAGGTGAGTGAGGGATGGGGACAGAGCTGTGCAGTAGGACGGGGAAGGTAGGGGATGGGAGATCAGGGGCAAGAAGGGGGGTATGGTGCCCACTATGGGCGGCCTTGGCCTGCCTCCATCTGGTGCCTCCCCTTGTGCCGGTCCCACATCAGAATCCTCCTGATCTGGTCTGCTATCTCCATGGTGGTGGAGGTGATGAGGATAATCTGTCACAGGAGGTGACAGTAGAGTGGCAGCCGCAATCCCCTCCAGACACCTATGGCAAAGGAAATGACAGGTGATCAATGCACATCCATAGCACCCAAGCCCTCCCACTGTGTACAGCAGACAGTGGGAACCCATGCCTCTGGAGTGGCACCCAGGCCACCGCCAGTGGGTGGGCCAATGCCTACCACCAACCTGGCATGTGACAACAGTGCACAGTGCTGGACACTGCTGCCCAGGAGCCATCCGACTGCATAGTGGCAGGCAGGTGGCACAGTGATGCAGTGGAACCACAGGAGCACTGGTGGCAGCCGGATGCACATCCAGCCCACCATCAGCTGCTGCACATGTGCAATGGTCACCCCATGGTGCCATGCAGACTGCACCATGTGCTACACACAGTTGACACAACACATGCCACAGGTAGCCATGGCAGTGCCCCCACCCCCACTGACCACCCAGTACAGTGTAAAGGGAATGAACAGTGCCTACCTGCCTGCCACAGTGCTGCATGCACTGGTCCTGCAGCCCCTCTTCCACCACCACTGGGTTCAGCACACCCTGCCAAAGGGCCCACAGTGAACCGTAGTGGCCCACCAGGCACCCCTGCCACCCTGGCACAACATCTATCTTCAGGTCCTAGGACAGGAACACAGAAAGGCACACGTCAGAACACAGCCACAGCATGAGCCCACCACTCCTGCCCCAAAGCACAGTGTGTGCCCCAGATGGGCATGGGATGCAGGGCAGTGGCATAGCAAACCCAGTGACTGGTAATGCCACACCACAGGGCACATGACAACAGTGCCTCCCCCAGCATGGCATGCAGCCCTGCCAACACCATGGTACAGTGGTCATGCACAGACACAGCATGTGCCCACTTACCTGGCCATGGCACAGCCCCACTGCGGACACACACCTGCAGTGCCCTCAGCTGCTCTGTGTCCCTCCTCATAAAGTCACTGTACCTGTGGCAGCACTGCTCCCTGGTGCGATGCACCCCTGTGGCCTGGACCAGGCCATCAGTGGTGGCCTGCCACACCTCTGTCCTGGACTGCTGCAGGGGCTGCTGCCCAAACAGGCCAGGAGCATGTGGCTCCACCTGAGCCACCAGATTGACTAGCTCAGCCTGGCTCCAGTTCCTTGTCTGTCTACTGTCACAGTGTACCATGCTGTCCATGATACAGCAGATCCAAAATGGTGCCCAGTTGCACATGTGTACAACGAGTGCTGGATGCACACCTCATGTATGGTTGCATGGCGTCTGGCAATCATGCATCACCAGAGATGTGCAACATGGGTGTGGCCACACTGGCACTTGTAGCGGAGTCACAAAGGGGCACAGGGCAGGGGTCAGCATGCACAATGTGTGCATGGGCACCATAGGGCCCACATCACATAGTGTGCAACAGGGCCTATGATGTGCCATGCTCCATGATCCCTATAGTGCCTGAGCACCACTGACCCAATAGCATTTGAGTGCCATTGACCCAATAACACCTGAGCACTATTGACCCTATAGCGCCTGAGTACTATTAGGTCCATGGTGCATTAGGCACTTTTTGGCCCGTATAGCGCTCCTAGCACTCAGTGCACAATAGGCGGTAGTATAGGCAATGGCACATGCATACAATAGGCTGTGCATTGCACATGTCACGGCATTGCACCATGACATGCGCCGGAGCAGTTCCATTGCACAAGACACAAATGCATGATATTCAGCTGTCACAAGCAAATGAGCTCATCAGCTTTTCCACAGCACAGTGGAGATATTTGCATGTCATTACCATTGCACAACAGCTCATTTGCATGCGATGAACTATAAAGGCACCACACAACAGCACAGGCCATGGACCGGTATTGCAACCATCGGAGGTAAGTTGTGCCTGCCGTGGGGACAGCCAGCACAGCAGGATCGATGGGGAGGGCCACTGCAGCCAGTAACCACATATCCATGACCACAGGTAGCAACATGTCTGAGCATGAGGAGAGTGAGGAGCGTGGGCCTGTCTGCAAGTGCATGCCCAACTTTACAAAGGAGGAAGCCGATGCCCTGTTTGAGTCCTACCTCAACAGGGAGTCGTTACTGAGTGGCACCACTAGCACAGCACAGGCCAGGGCCATGGTCTGGGTGGAGGTAGCAATGGCTGTGAATCAACAGGGCAGCCAACAGCGGTCTACACAGGAGTGGAGGAAAAATGTGGGCACCGACAAGCACAGGATTAAGGAGAAGGTGGCGGTCATACGGGCCGCCAGGACAGCCACTGGTGGAGGCCGGGCTGCTGTACCACAGCTCACGGCGCAAGAGGAGCTGGTAGCAGCTACCATGCAGTGCAGCGTAGTTGATGGTGTGCCAGGTGGTGGCTTTCAGACAGGAGGGAGCCCATCACTGCATGGTAGATATGCGAGGGTTGGGGGTAACAGCTGGTACAGTAGCACTGACACATCTGCTTTTCCTTACAGCACCTGCTCCCCAGCATGCAGTGGCAGGGGCACCTGCAGCAGCTGTGGGGGCAGGCCCAGCCCTGGAGGACCAGCCATCCACCTCCACGGGCATTCAGGGGCCCGATTGTCTGCAGCATACCACTGCCACCTAGCTGGATGTTCTGGGTGTGGTGGGAGATGAGGCCCTGGCTGTGTTCCAGAGGGATGCCAGCCATGAAGTGCTCTGTGTGGAGACACAGATCAGGGTGTGGTTAGACACCGATGACGACATCACCATTATCCTGGACAGCAGTGGTGTTGTCAAAAGGGAGACACCCATTCCTACCACTATCACTGGCAGCACAGCCAGTGGCCTGTCAGTGGTAGAAGGGCTGCCCGCTGCTGCCCCAGGGTCTGCTGTATGCACAGGCACAGTGGCACTGGGTGATGCTGCTGGTGCAACTGCCCAGGTGCTGGCCAGTGCAAAGGGTCTGGAGGGGCAGCAGCTGCAGTTAGCTGGGGACGAGGGGGTGGCTGAGTGCAGCATCAGCCACTGGCATACCTGAGGAAGACCAACCCCATGGGGACCCCTCTGTGCAGCGTCCACCTGAGCAGAGGGGCCATGCAGCACAGTCACACACCACTGGTGGGATGGTGACATCCCCATGCACCCCTGGGTGCTGACCCATTGGCTGAGTACGCCCAATTGCTGTGGGCTTCCATGGAGAAACAGGTGCTGCTCATAGCTGTGGTGTGTGCACTCCATGCAGAGTTGTGCCAGGCAGCCAAGCAGCATGAGAGTGGCACCACACAAGTCCTGGAGTCCATACAGAGCTTGCGAGAGGACATGACAACATCCCTGGACTGCATTTTCAATATGATCTCAGTTGTACTTTCGCCACTGCCTACCACAGGGCATGACAGCCTGCCACAGTCACCACGGAGTGCACTGTCCACCCCATGAACCCAGCATCGGGTGACACCCTCAATGTCGATGGTGGTCTCCACTGTTGGCATCCCAGGCATGCCTGAGGCAGGCCTGCTTGTGTGCCTACAGACCCCTGTGAGGACCAAGTCATGGTCCCATGGTTCTACTCCAGGGGGCAGTCACAGACCCCCCTGTGGCCATTGGAGCAGGCTGTGCAGCTGCCGTCAGGCTGCCCCATGTCCACAGTGGCTGTGTGGCTGTGCAGTGACCTGCTGTGCATGCTGCTCTGTCTGCTGCCACTGCTCTGAGTGCACCTGGGTGGTGTGTGTGTGTGTGAGTGTGTGTGTGCATGACACAGTCGTGGCACCTTTGTGGTGCTCCACACGCTGCCCGTATGTGCACCCACCTGGCCACTGGCCCATGTGGCATGTACATGATGATGGCAGCACAGTGCTAGTTGCATTTGTGTACTGGCACCCTGCATCTGATTGATGCCAGAGTGTGTGTGTGTGTGTGTGTGTGTGTGGTGCTGAAAAGTGCTGCATGGTGTTGTGTGTGGCTGTGTGGCATGGCCCCCCACCATGCCCCACACCTGCGTGTGCATGCCTATGGCCATGCCCGCCCATGCCTGTCTGCCACGCCATTGTGTCTGTTTAGTGCATGGGGGGTTTGCCCACCTACCTGCAAGCACCATAGTGCTCCTGTGCTATCATGTCATGATGCTGTCGTGCCTTCCATAGTAGCTAGGGATCCTTCTTCCTGGGGAGGCTGCCCACCACCCCCGGCCTATTGCCCATGTCATCCTTACTGCTGTCTCCCTCTTTGGCCTCAACAGCTATCCCATGGTCAATGGCCATGTTGTGCCGCATGCAGCAGGCCAGTAGTAAGCCACAGGCCTTCTAGGGGCTGTACTGTAGGGCACTGCCGGACCTGTCTAGGCAACAGAAATGTGCCTTCAGCATCCTGAACACATGCTCAATGATGTTCCATGTGCTGGTGTGATCCTTATTGTACTGGTCCTCTGCAGGAAATGACGGGCACCGGTAGGGGGTGAGTAGCCAGGGCCTGACTGGGTAGCCACTGTCACCTGTGTGGATAGAGGTATGGTTAGCCTGATGTCCTCTGTTGCTGTGTCCCTTGCCCATCCCTGGCACTCCCATGCCCTTCTGTTCCCAACTGCCCATGGTCTTGCCATACTCATCCACTAGGTGGCCGGTGGGGATATCCCCACTCTTGAACCTGTGGCACAGTGCTGAGCTGGGCCAGATGAAGGAGTCATGTGTGCCCCCAAGGTGAGTGGCACAGACATTGGTGATGTGCCTGCTGGCATCGCACACCACCTGGCAGTTGATATTGGGGTAGCTCTTCCTTTCCATATAGGTTGCCCCCTCCAGGCCAGGTGTTATGCGGATGCCCACATGGTTGCAGTCGATGGCCCCTAACATGCCAGGGATCCTTGCTACCCTGTGGAACTCCTGCATTATTGCTGTATTCTCTGCCTGTGTGCTGGGGACATGGATGTATTCTGCAGCATGTGGCATGTGGCAGCAGGGCATTGAGGAATTGTGTGAGGAGTCGTGACGTGGCCAAATGGGTTATGCCTGTGGTGTCTCCTGTTGGTTTCTAGAAGGTGCCTGTGGTGAGTAGGCACATGATGGCTGTCACCTTCATCTCCACTGTCAGGGCATGGCTCCGTCTAGTAGGTGCCTGCATATCCTCACTGCTGATCTCACAGAGCTGCCTCAGAATCACCCAGTTCAGATGATACTGGCCCATGATCTCCGTATCAGTGTGGATCTCAAAGCTGATGCGGGGGCCAGTACCACCTGTTCTGGGTGTACCACCGACGGGCCCTTCCATGGCCAAATCGCTCTGCCTCATGCCTCCTCACACCCCTCATTATGGCCTCCATCTGGAATACCACACTGGCCGTGGCCACTGTTGTCCTGTCTCCCCCTAGATGTCTGGCTCCACTGGATCCCTTGGTACTGTGGGTCAGTGACTGTCATTCAGCTGGCCTCCCTCCCTTCTGTGCCACCTGCCCCTGGCTGACAATTACCTGTGACACCTGTCCCCCACCCATGTGGGTGCCTGTCTCGCTCCCTTCAGGGTCTGGTGGCTCCTTCCCTCTCTCACTTTCTCACCCCCTCTCTGTCTTTCACCCTGTCTCTCACGCCTTCTTCTCTCTCTCTCTCTCTCTCTCTCTCTCTCTCTTTCTCTCTCATTCTGTCTCTCTCTCTCTGTCTGCCTGTCTGTCTCTCTCTGTATTGCTCCCCTCTGGTGCTAGTGCTGTCCCCCTGCTTGCTCAAGGCTGCTCATCACATCTGGCAGTTGCTCTTCACTTGTGCCATGGTTCAGGGGTTGAATATCGTACTGTGTCGCATATTCATGGGTACGCCCCCTGCCCTTGTGCATGCATTCATAACAGTTGCACACTGGCGCACTGCTACTTGCGCTGCGTAATGGCTCCCGCTGAATATCGCTCTGTAGTGCATTTCCACAGTTGCGCATGTGCAACTGCTTTGAATATCCAGGTCCAGGTTTAAAAGCAGTGTCACATTTAATGTTTTTAAGTTTTTTTTTATTCTTTAGAAAAAATGTAATCCCAGTTATTACTGAATGTCCAACACATGAAAATAACTAAAAAATACTGGTTTTAATGCTGTTCACATTCTAAAAAAATATATATATTATTGTGCTTTTTTCTAAAAAGTACAAAAAACATTAAGTATGATTCCACATAAAAATCAATATGAACAAGAAATATGTTAGGAGTGAAAGTACTTTTAAAACTTTCCTATAAACTCTGCTTCTATTTATTGTGATACTGATCAGCAACTGTAGACAGGGGCATAATTTTAAATTAAATTACATAAATAAATAAAAATGATTAAATATGCTACTGTCACTTAAAAAGATATTAATTAGGGTTTATATGTAGCAACAAATGTTTAACATGGATTTAACTAGCATTTTAAAATAAAGGAATCATGCCCAACAGGGTGGGTGTTATGTTAGGATAACATTCCACCTCACGTGGTTGGACCTGGGGCTGCAGGCCGAGGGCATGCAACACCCAAGAAGGTATGTTATCCCAGCATAACACCCACCCTGGAGGACATTATTCATGTTATACAATGGTTCAAATTAAAAAGAAAAAAAAAATAACCCTTGCTGTGCCGCAAACTGATATATCAGTCCAGAATTCCTATTCATTCTAATTCTGTCAGCAGCATAAGGGTTAAAAGGATTATTAAAGTTGATTTTTCTGTCATTTTTTGAAAGGGTAGGAAAACTTAGTAAAATAATAGTGTGTAGTATTTGTTTTGGCCAATAGGTGGAGCTGCTGTGATGTCAATGTGAGTATGTGGCTCTGCTATCCATCCCACCTTATTGTTATCCTGTACAGTTGATAGACAGAAGCAGAGGCTGTCTGTTCTGTATCTTTTTTTTATTTGGAAAGGGGACTTTGTTACTTTCAATATTTGTCTGTGAAACTGGAAGTATATGCCATCCCCTCCCCCTGCTCCTTGTGGCTGTTGTTCTTTCTCACATGACGTTAGGGGGAGAAGAAAAAGGACTGAAGAGAACATGAGGAAAAACTCAAGTAAGTCATGTTTTTTGTTTTGGGAAAACCACATGGTCAGCTGTCTGTCCCACTCCTTTGTGGTTTCCATTGCACTCATGTGTGGTTTCCATTGCAAAGTCAGGTGCCCGACTTTCAATGTTCCACTCCGGCTTTATGTTACATTGTGGTTTTCCTGGTACACTTGTTTTGTGCCGGGAGATAAAAAAGTTAGTACAACATATGTATTATGTTTTTCTTGGGCGCAGAGCACCAATTCTGAGTGGGGTGGGAGTGCTGATTCATTGCAGAATGGGGAGTGGTTAAGGTGACCATAGGAACCGCTGCAGATTTTTTTTTATATTTTATGCTGTCCCTTAGTGTGCTCAAATTAGACCAGGGATGTTATGCTGGGATAACATCCCAGTTCTAGTCACAGTCTGACCAATCAAAGAGCAGCATTCTTTCTTGTCATTGTATAATTATGGATATCACATTAACTTTTTATGTTAAACAGCCTTTTAATAATTTAAATGAATCCAGAAAGAAATTAGTAGCAATGGGTTTAAATCCATGTTCATGTGTTGGAGAAAACACTGCCTAGAGAAAGAATCAAAAAGGTATCACTGATGAGTAAAATCTTACTGCCAGGTTAGGTTATGCGTGGGGCTCTGCAAGAATCAGTAGTCAGACCAATATTAATCAGATTGTTTATAAGTAATTAAAACAGCTTTGCCTAAAGGAAGACTTAAAACATATCTGGTGATAATTCAATTTATATTTCACATTAGTTCTATATATTATCTCCCCTTATTTGATACTGAGGTGGTAATGTACAGTACATATAAAAAGGGAATATTTTCCCCTAGACCATTCATCAGTTATATTGCTTATTCCCTACCCAATGTCATAACATTATGGTTGTGATATCACAGTTAGTTCCATGGCAACAGACTATGATGTTACAACAGAGGATTATGACTTCAAATTGGGAAAAGCTGTGGGGGCTAAGTAACTCTGTGGGATAAATATACAGTTTACATGCAAATAATTTCAGTAACCAATCCTGGCATGGAGAAATATATAGAAGAAATATGAAATACATTGTGAATCTAAATATTTCATTTTCCAAAGTTGTCCCTGAGGCATCAACAGCTCTAATCCTCAAATTGGGTCATAACATTTGCTGATGGCAATAAAATAGGGGGATAGTATGTACAACTGACCAAGGTTTAAAATTACAGGGAAGCCTAAACCAAGTTTTAAAATGGGCATCAAAAATGGAATGGAATTAAACACTAATAAATGTAAGGAAATGCACTTTATGAAAAATAACTGATGATTTAAATATTATTTGAATAGTACTGAAGTAGGCACAACTAACTCAGAAAAGGACCTCAGGGTACTGGTGAGTAATGGACTAAATCACAGGAACTATTGCAAAAGTATTATTAACAAATTACAGTACATGCTAACTTCAATAAAAAGAATGTTATGAGTCATAACCAAGATATAATATTTTGCACCTGACCAGGCTAGTGCTATCTCAGTGCTGAATAACTGCCTCGCAGATATCCAAGACTGGATGAATACCAGTGGTTTGAAGTTGAATCCGGGAAAGACTGAGGTTATGGTGGTGGACCCCAGTCGCAGGGTTGAGGGTCTAGGGGTGGGGTCCCCCTCTGGATTAATTCTAGGGGTGGACCAGATCCCTACCTCTGAATGGGTGCGTAACCTGGGTGCGGAGCTTGACACTGGTCTGACCCTTCATTATCAGGTGTCTGCAGTTGTCAGGACTGCATTTTTTCATCTTAGAAACATCGCCAGGATTAGGCACCTGGTTCCACCTGGTGACTTGCCGGTTTTGGTCCACGCCTTTGTGACATCTTGTCTTTATTACTGTAACTCCCTGTACCTAGGGCTTGCTGGGGTTGATATCCGCCACTTGCAGCTAGTGCAGAATGCAGCAGCACGTTTGTTGACTGGGGCTTCAAGAAGGTTTCATATTACCCCAGTGCTGCGCACTCTGCACTGGCTGCAAATACAGTGGTGGATCACCTTTAAAGTGGGTCTTTTGACCTACAAAGTCCTACACGGTCTTGGTCCTGACTACTTGAAAGAGCTTCTGGTGTCTTACACCCCTCTGAGAAAGCTTTGCTTGGCTGACGAGGGGTTGTTGGAGATTCCGATGGTAAATTTGAAGTCCTCTGGAGCCCGTGCCTTTGGTTTCGTGGCTCCTTCCCTCTGGAATTCTCTGCCCCATCAGCTCTGAGAGAGTACAACAGTGGAAAGTTTTAAAAGGGCCTTAAAGTCCTTTTTATGGGATAAGGCATTCCCTGTTATACCGTAATTGGTTAATTTAATCTGTTATATTTGCTGTATTGTTTTATTGTATGCATTGACATGCTGGTGTTTTTATGCTTTATGTACAGTGCCTTGAAAATTTGAAAGGCGCTTAATTAAATAAATTTTATTATTATAATATTAAAGTTTTATACTACATATATGACGCCCAATCTTGACTATTGTTCACAGTGTAGGAGTCCATACCAGAAGTGTGATGTACAGTAAGAACAACTGAAAGCATAAAGAGTAGGGCAACAAAACTGATAAATACAATCTCAGGCCAGTGTTAAGATAAAAGCCTGACAAAGCTCATAATGTATAACCTTGAACAAATATGATGAAGGCGAATTTATTATTAATGTGTAAAATAATGAATTATGCAAAACTGGCACACAGACTTTGATTTAGTTATTATGAAAGTACGAAATTTACCAACATACGAGTAAACCAAAGGCCAGCAGAAAATGGCATCAAGATCTACTGAGTCATTACAAGGGGACACAGTACAAAAATTGGTCAAATCACATTTCATTACAAAAAAGGAGACTCCAGTTGTTAATAGACCAAATTATTAGGCAATTAAATGTTTTATGGGATGGATTAATATATAGCTAACAATTCAATTAATTAAAAAAAAAACAGTTTGGATAAGTACTGTACCTCCCAACAGGATTACAGAATAGGATGTAATAACTATCTAATGGATTGTAATGGACAGCATAGCTTTTACCATCTGACAATATTTTAATGTAAATGTTTCACATAAATAAACATTGAAATAGATGTACATTTTCCATTTGAAAGGTAGTGATGCAAATTTATAAACCTCTGCTACTATTTGGAAGACTGGGGTCTGCACTCAACACTTTGAACTTTTTCCTAGGTTATATAAAATTCAGTATCCAAGTAGGCAATGACTACCAAAAATGTATTAGTGGCAACTAATAAAAACACTTTTTTTCACAATTTATTAATCTTTAATAAATATCAAGAGATGTTTTATTAACCATTGATGTACTTATTTGACCCATAAATAGAGGTGTGCAAAGTTGGGTAAATTCGCTCCATGTAAAATTTCATGGATTTCCACTTTTCCACAAAGGTTTCCATTCTGAGAAGTATGACTTCAAAAATTATTGGAGGATTCGCAACATTTTGAAGTTGTAAACTTCAAAACATGTTAATTTTTTTTTTCAATATAATGTTTATTAAAGTTTCAACATTTACACATGACAGGATCAAGCTATCAAAAACACACATGCATATACCAGAATAGGGTACATGATCCCATCCCCCTCACCTATTACCCCCCCAGAATACCCTCCCCCTCACAGTCCCAAGGCATAACAATCCAAAGTGCATAGTTACATAATAAAATAAGATCTAAATAGAGTATACATTATGTAGCAGGGCTCAGATCTTCTCAGATTTGGATTTATTATTATTAAGACTCGAAATGGTCCTTTCTGTTCGAAGGTTAGCTAGTAACTCATTAAGCCATTCAGAATAAGAGACTGTATCTGTGTTTTTCCAGTATTTAAGTACCAGTTTTTTAACTGACATAGAAATCAAGGCAATATGATATTTTTGCTTGTTAACTGATATCTGTGAGTAATCCCCAAGAAGGCAAACCTCTGGGATAAATAGGTCTGTTAAACCAAGCAATGGCTCAACCCTATCCTTAATACTCTTCCATAGGGGAGCTATCTTGGGGCATTCCCCAAAAAATATGAAACAAAGAACCTTCCACCTGCATGCACCTTAACATTTATTAGAGCTTAATACCCCCATTTGGCCAGTTTTTGTGGAGAGTAGTAAAGGTTATGCAAGATACTAAACTGCATTTAACATAACCTGTCTTGTGTTACAAAACAATGGCAGTTACTCCATATACCAGTCCAGCCTTTATCCCAATGTGGAAAAGAATCAGACCAAAACTCTGTGGGTCCAAAAGGATTAGGAAAATGCCACTCATATAAAATATTATATAATTTAGAAATTACTTTAGGGGAATTAGCTAAAGGACCCAAATCTGACTGAAAAGAAAATTTAGAAGGTAAAGGAAGACAGTCTTCAAACTTTTTAATAAGAAGATGTCTAAGCTGAAGGACTTTGAAATAGTCCATCTTTTGTAGTTTGAACTTCAATATAAAATCTTCTGTAGATAGCCATGATCCATCCTCCTTGAGGAATGAAGACAGTCTTCCTTCTCCCAATCTAGGTAACCACCTAGGGGATAGAGTCTTATTGTCTATTTTAAAGCTGGGGAGTTCCAAATCGATTGTGATGTATCCAAACAATGTTTATATTTTATGAATCCACACAGCTGTGAATGGATTCTAATAGATGTTGTTATTGTGGTATCTTTTAACTTTTTTGGTAACGAAGATATGTTTAAGAATAATAATGTGGAGGGAGCTAAATTACATGGCTGAATCAGTTTCAGTTCTATTTTAAGCCATGGGGAAGAAAAGTAGAAGGGTTAGAATCTAACCACTTGAGATATTTAACAGCATTACTAGTCCAATAATACATGTTAAGATGTGGAAGTCGTAAGCCACCCTTAAGTTTAGGCGTGGCTAATTTATAGTAGGCTAATCTCGGTTTATTTCTTGACCAGATAAATTGTACTCTTGAACTCTGAACTTTTTTAAACCAGCTTTCAGGTAAGAGAATATTGAGTAATTGAAGGGGGTATAATAATCATGGAAAAACATTCATCTTTTTCAAATTTATTCTTCCCCATAAAGAAATGGAGAGCGTCGACCAGTGGTTTAAGTCTTGGGTCACCGTTAATAATAATGTGTCAAAGTTCTTTTTAATAGTAAGCTTTGTATCCCTAGTTAATTCTATGCCCAAATACTGTAAAGAATTCCTGGACCACAAAAGATCTAGGGCTGTGATGTTGTTCTTAAAAATGTCATGGTTCAAAGGGAATACAATAGTCTTTCCGACATTTAACTTATAGTTCGATAATTTACTGTATTTCTCTATTATGTCTAGCATGACAGGGATAGATAGATGTCTCCAGGTAAGAGAGCTGTAAGAGTAAATTGTCCGCATAAGCAACAACTTTGAGTTCAGTACCTAAAATTTTGAGCCCTTGAACCTTTGGACACAGGGATAATTTACAGATTAGTGGTACCAAGTAAAGGTTAAAAAGTAGAGGGGAAAGAGGACAACCATGCCTTGTGCCAGAATATAAGGTAAAGGCCTCAGAAATTATGCCTTTTCCTGAGATTCTGGCAGTCGGATTTTGATAAAGAGCTTTTACCCACATCTACAATTGTTGAGGAAAGCTGAAGAAGTTTAAAGTTTGAAGTAAGAAATTCCAATTAACTCTGTCAAAAGCCTTCTCAGCGTCTAGGGACACCAAAACCACTGGAAAGGGGGCATCTCTAGACACAGAGAAGACATGGGAAAGAGTATGAAGGTGGTCTGCAGACGATCTTCCCTTCATGAAACCCACCTGTTGTATACCTATTAAAACAGGGAGTATTAAGCTAAGCCTATCAGCTAATATTTTGGTTAAAATCTTTATATCCTCGTTCAACAATGAAATGGGTCTGTAACTTTCCACTAGCTCTGAATTTTTACCTGTCTCCAGCAGCAATACAATAAGTGCCTCAAATAGTGTGGGATCCACTTGTGCAGCCATTAAAATCTGTTGACATAAAGAAAGAAGATATGGGGTGATTTGTTCCTTAAAACATTTATAAAAGTTAGAAGAAAAATGGTCAATTCCTGGTGCTTTATCTGAAGGAAGGTCCTGTATCACCTCCATAATTTCCAAAGTAGAAATAGGGGCTACTAACTTCCTTTGCTGAGCTTCAGAAAGATGGGGCAAGTGGGCTTCTGCTAAATAAGAGGAAATAATGGAATCAGAAGGCGGATTGGGCATGTCTCCATATAATTGTTTATAATAGCTGGTAAACTCTGAGACAATTTCCTGTGGGGAGCATTTTAGAGTTCCATCTATTTAGAGTGAATTGAAGGGATAAATCAAGCAGATTCCATTGTTTAATTCTCTGAGACAACAATTTCCCTGCTTTCTCTCCTTGATCTATGTAGGAGGCCCTTGTACGTAAAATAGCAAATTCTACTTTTTTATTAAGTAAACTTATATAGGTCAATTTTGCAAGTTTTTATTTAACCTCAGCAGATGAATTTGGTTGTAAGTTGGTTTCCAACGCTCTGATCTGGGCTAGTACTGCCTTCCGCTTCGCCTCCTGCCCTTTTTTCCATGTGGAAGTCATCCGAATTAAAATACCCCGAAGGTATGCTTTAAAAGCACACCATAATATGTCAGGCCTAGTGTCCTGAGTAAGATTCAGATAAAAAAATTGAGTAATATGTTCTTTAATACAATCTCTACTCTTAGAATCCATAAGCAGTCGGCCATTCAACTTCCATCATGATTGACGCTTAGGCAAAGAGGTGAGGGACATCTTGCACAACACCAGAGAATGATCAGAGGGAGGGCCCGGTTGAATAACTGAGACTATTACCCATGGTAAAATTGCCTGAGATAACAGTAGGTAGTCAATATGGGAAGAAGACCTATGAACAGGAGATATAAAAGTGTATTCCCTGTTCTCAGGATGTAAAACCCTCCATATGTCGCATAATCCCAATCGATCCATTAGCTCATGTAATGACCGCTGTGCTGGGGAAAGTAACCCAGAGACAGTACCAGTGTGGTCCTTACCTGGGTCCATTACTAAATTCCAATCTCCCCCCAAAATTATTGTAGTGGGTAATAATAAGAGGATGTTGTTAAGTAGTCACATAAAGAAAAGGGGGTCATCCCTATTAGGGCCATAAATACTACCTAATACGAATTCCGTTGAATACATGGTACTCTTTAACAGTATAAATCTATCATGTGGATCTTTAATTTCCTGCATAACCTTAAATGGAATGTTCCCATTAATTAGAATTAAAACCCCACAACTATTAGAAGTACCTTGAGCTGAAAAAACCTGCCTTATTTGCAATCGTCTCATCTGAATGACTTCTGAGTCTAGTAAATGAGATTCTTGGATAAAAGCGATGTCGGAGTGTAAAATATCCAAATGTTTCAGGATCTTATACTGTTTTAATTTTTTACGGAACCCTTTGACATTCCAGGTAGAAAAACAAATATCATTTGCCATCATTCTTATCCAGAAAATGTGAATAATGCAAAATGGAGAGAGACACCATAAGACAATCAGCAAACATATTTGTTCCAGACTGTGTCCCCCCAACCCTCCCCACCTCAACCCCAATGCCCCATATTCCCCAAAACACCACAAAGAATAACCAAAGAAATAATCCAACCCATTGTGTTCTTAAGCCCCACTCAGTCCTCCCCTCCGCCCTTTTTCTGTGATTCATTTAGCAGCTCTCCACAACATTCGCCTTCCCCCTCCTGCCCTCCCACCACCTGTACTTCCCCACTAGCTCTATATATATAAAAAAAAAGAACAAGGATAATCTCTGTAAGATTATAAGGTTCAGGAAAGGTATCTAGCTAGTCTACATACCGGATCCATATTAAACCTACTAAATTATCCCCCATAAAACCTATCTACCCCTAACTCTAATTCTATAGAACCGAACATTTGAGTACACCTTTCTGATGGGAAGTTCCCCTTATGTTTCATCGCATCGAGTACCCAATCTTTTAGTGGGCTAGTAGTCCCTTCCTATGCTTATTCAGCAGAAATCCCCCTCAACATATTTCTAAAAATGGAATAGAAAAACTATATTTATTCTGTCAATTCCTGAAAATCTCGGTGCTCCTGAAAATGCCACAACATTAAACAGTCCAGGAATTTAACCTCAAAACAGAACTATCCAAATAGAGACAGTAAGGAAAAACAACAACCCCCCCAAAAAAAACTGCTTTGGCAATGACCATTAGTATCCCCTTGGCTGCTACTTTGTTGCTATTGAGGGATACAATTATCAAAGCACGCTCCTCAACTTGCCATTGAGTAACTTCAAAACTGATGATGCACTCCCCTCATGTGGCTGTCACACGTAACTGCATCTACTCCTATCTTCTGTAAACTTACAATGCAACCAAATAATGAAATTAAAAAAAAGAACAAGGGACGGACCTATAAAGAGCTTTCTGGAGATTGTCTGAGCATGGAAGTGGGGCTGGCAGGTAAGCAACTGAAGGGGTTGCCTGGCCATCTGTTCAGCACAATTTTTGATCACTTCCCTCACATACTCATCTTAAGGAAAACATTCCTATCTGTTCTCAAATGGCTGTCCCTAGAAGAAGATAATGAGCAACTGTATTTAAAATACCATTGTACCAAAATACCAAAACTGTATTTAAAGTACCATTCTGTGACTGCCCTGATTAAACCTCCTATTTTCTCACTACCCACCCTGTTCCGTTATTTGACAAAGACATGTTTGGGAAACCTTTTCTCCTGCTATTGTCTGCTCCCCACACCTTTCACTTAACCTCTCTGTTCTGGACTTTTTCCCTATTTGTTTCTCCTAATCTGGCATGACCTCTTTCTTGTAATAATAATGTGATTATTGATATCTCATGTCCTTTTGCACAAGTGATTTGATATGTATTTGTATATGTTTTCTTGCTCTTGACACAACACAGATTGTTGTGTTATCTATGTAACCGTTTGTACTGTACCTAATTGACGTGGAACCTTTGTAAAAGAGCCTCTGGCTCAAAGGTAGTAATTCCTAGAACAATAAACTAAACTAAACTAAACTAAATCTTAGACATTTCCTTTAAAGAAAACATAGAATGCTAAAGGGACAGGTCATGGTCATCACAGAAAGGTGAATGCTTAACTGTACATGAGGATATAATTAAGGGAGTGAGTAGGCGAAAGGATGGAATGAAATATGGACCTCGACAACTTATAAAAGCAACACAAAAAAGTTTAGAAATAAATATTTGACAGTAATTAAAAAGAGGATAGTAATTAAGTATAGAGAGAAACTTTTTTTATAACTTTTTATGCATTTTTTGGGGGACAGGGGTGTACACAATGGGGGGATAGGGACACAGTAAGGAAATAATAAAAACAAATATTAAACTTGCCAATGACACAAAAACACAACATGAGTCATAATGACACCAGTCACACTGTCAGACTTATCACACAGCACAACTGCTGCCACTAGCTGCGCCAGGACCACCACCGCCACACAGATCAGACAGGACCATGAGAATCTTCTCATGACTGGACATAACATTGTCCAGCTGATCTCTCACTTTCTGCCAAAATTGATTGAAGTCCTGGCGCAGCTGTTGCAACTCATCCCACAGTACTGCCAAATCCCCCTGTGTGGTGGATGCCGTGGGGTACATATCACTTGCTGCTGCCTGTCTTTTCTGTGGCAGATGACTGCTGTGTTCCTTCCTATGGCTGCCATGCCATCTCATAACAGCATGATGGACCAACTCCTGCTGCTGTCCTTCTCCATCACCACCATGTGCTCCACCCACCTCAAGCTCCTTCGCCTGCCACTCTGCCAGGTGATGGATCCAGCGGTGTGTCTGCTGGCCACTGGTCCCAAGGTACCTGCCTTGTTTCCCCCACCTTTCAGTGTGACCACAGACATTGCAGATGGCCACCATTTCATCTGCAGGATCTACATCAAAGAACTCCAACACAACAGATCACCCAGGGAAGGGGGAGAACCAGATGCTATGGTTGCAGGGTGCTGGACATTACCAGTGGTGGTTGAGCTGCTGTGGGTGGCACTAGCAAAATTGGGACTTGGGAATGGGGTAGACACCATGGGCTCCTGCTGGGGGTTGGATCTGTGGACCCTGCTGCTGCTGTTCCTGCTGCTCCTGCCACTGCTGCAATGAAGCAGTGGAACTCCCATCCTAATCTTGGGAAAGGGGGGTGCACACTCACTCCTCTGTCAAATGCTCTCCTGTTGATCCTAATCCCAGCAGCCCCATCCTTCCTGATCTCCTTCCCACTTCTCTCCTTTTAAAACTAAGATGCACTAACACAATTTTTCAGTGTAAAATAAAGATAAATAAAGATATCAATGACAGACACAGGAAGGTGAAAATAAAATTAGAAAATGTACAAAATGAAATATTTCAAATAGGGTTGGTATACTGGGTAGCTCTGAGATCTGCTGCAGTCTGCTGCTTCACTGAGCTTTGAATTGTGAAACTACATTGATTTCTGCCTGACTGGAGCCTCCTATGTGACACGCAGGATGGGAATTACATGACAAACCCTTGTTTTCAAGTACTTCAAAGTTAAGGACAAAAGTCGAAGTTAACAGTCAAAGTTAACTTCAAAGTTACACGTGAAGTTTTGCTATTAAAAGACAATTTCGAGAAATTTTGCATGGGGAAAATGTGATGACTTCAACTGAACTTCATAGGCTGAATAAAACTTTGCAACATCTCTATCCATAAATAAATAAAAAATAAATAAATGTAACATTTAGTGATGGGGATTTATGACAAACCTTTCTTTGCTTTTTGTTGCAATGTAACAGACCAAGATTTTCATTCAACTCTTCGGACTATTACCCATTTAGTACAAAGTCTAGGAATTACAGTGGAAAGTGACTGTGGAAATGATATTCATGGCATCCTTGTTTCACTTGAATTTTACCATCTATTACTCCTGATTTATTAAGGAAAGTTTTAATAAGCATGAAATGGCACTTAAATATATAGTGACAGCCACAAAGTTACTGCATTTCTCACATATTAAGTAAATGTATTAAAAGATGAAATTGTAAACCCTTTTCCCATGAGGCAGCAATTGGTGCTGAAGATGCATTAGTGGGCCATCACTATATTTTAAATGCCTATGGTACAGTTATTAAACTATTTATGAAGGCATAGTAAAGACAAATACATAGTTAAAGAAAGGTCTACGAGCTGAGTGGGAAGAATCCTCTACTCAGTTTGATGGAGGAAGGTAAGTACACATGCATTACTGCCAGTATTGCCAATAGCAATAAAAGTATTGGTGCCAGCCTACACCACTATCTAGCATATCCATGCGCTACCTTAGAATTTTTATTTTGAAATGGATACTTTTTTTACTCAAAAAAAACTCTGCAGCTCCCAATTTTGCTAACTCTTCCAATGCTACACATACTATCTCTCTTCCTCAGTACCTAAATCACTCAAAAACATATTCTGCAGCAGGTACAAGCCTTCTGTGAAGATGGCAAAAAATTCCATGTGTCATTTCTTACCAACATAAGACCTAGCAGCATTTTGTGCTGTCATACTTAATCCACCATGCTTTAAACCATTCTCCCTAAGTTAGGCACATACGTATAAAGAATGGAGTACATAAACCACCCTTCCTCCTTTTTCTTTAAAAATAAAACATTCGTACCAGTAAAAATGGGGAACACTAGTTTACTTTTCAAAGTAAATAAATGGTTCTCACAGTGGGTAATGGGGTAAACAGATTTGAGTGGCAGAAAATAGGAATAACCATAAAATAATCTCCATAGCATCTCCTAGTAGGGCTGTGTGAAATGCATCCTCTGCTAGTTAAATTCTGGCCAAATTGTGATCTTGCTTCAATATAATGCGATATTTCAATGAACATGGATGATTCTAGCCTCCCTCCCACTCCTCCACCTGCCCACCCGGTGCTAGCTGCAGTTCTATAGGCACTGGAGTTTAATTGGCAGAAGGTAGTATTTCCGGTGGAGGCAGGAAGGATGGGTTCACTGGAACACACAGTTTGTTAGCTATGGGGCACAAAGTCAATGGTGCTAGACACAGAAGGAAAGTAGTAAAGGGAGGAGGAGAAAAAAATCATTTGACAATGCCGAATGTTTGCTTGCTGGCATTAGCATTGGAAGTGCAGGTGTTAGACAGATACAAATTGGAATGACAATGAAGTATTGAACTGACCCCAGCTCAACCCCCACCCTGCAGAGATGGACAGGCATTGGGGTGTGCCTTTGGGTCGACGCCCATAATACTCAAGCCATTTCACCTCACCCTACCCTGCAGACATCAAGTGTTGAGGTGTGCCTTAGGATGTTCAGGATTTACACTCACCCTACTCCATAAGGAAATACGCTGAAATGGGTGCAGTATAGAAGAATGGGGTGAACTCTGGGGCCGAAGAGTCCAAGGCACACCTTGATGTCCGTCACTGGCTGCAGGGTGGGGGTTGTGGTGGAACGGTATGAGCATTATTGTTGACAATCCCAAGTTACACCCGACACCTGTCAGTCCCTACAGGGTAGGGCATTATGGTTGGAAACCCTAATGCCCTGGGCATATCTTGATATTTTCACTCCAGGTTTTCAACATGGGCAGTGACAGTATCAGTTCACTAGCCGAAAGGTGATTTTGCATAACGACCGTGCCTAGTGGCGCCACAGGTGTGTGAAAACACATTTCAGGCAGGATGTGAAAAATGACAACTATACTGTTAATGAGGAGGTGCAAAAAATGGTAATGTTGAAAATCTGGAGTGAAAATATAAAAAGAATTGAAGTCATGAGCGTGCATAGAAACTGCACAATGCACACCCATAAGGCAATTATTTTTGGGGATTTTTTTACACCAGATTTTCAACATAGGCATTTTGGGACCTCCGCTCATGAACAGTGGCACTGTGATTTTCTTAATCTGTCCCAAACGTTGATTTCGTACAGCAACTGTGCCCATTGTGTGCCACAGGTGTGAAAACAAGTTCGGGCAGGATGTGAAAAATGACAGCTGTACTGTTCGTAAAGCGGTGTGCAAAAATTACAATGTTGAAAATCTGGAGAAAATAAAAAATTGATTGTTACGTAGCGCAGTACAGAAACTGTGCAACACACACTTCAATGCAGTCATTTTTTTGAATTTCTTCACCAGATTTGCAACATGGACTTTTTGGGACCTCTCCTTTTGAAAACTGTCACTGTGATTTTCTTAATCTGTCCGGAACATTGATTTCGCACAGTGACTGCGCCATTGTGCGCCAGATGTGAGAGAATGCATTTCAGGCAGGATGTGAAAAATGACAGCTATACTGTTCATAAGAAGGTATGGAAAAATGGCAATGTTAAAAATCTGGACTGAAAATATTAACTATTCTCAAAGTTACGAGCATGCATGGGAACTGCGCAATGCACGCTCATAACACAGCCATTTTTTGGAATTCTTTCACCAAATTTGCAACCAAGGTTTTTTGGAACTCCACCTCATTAACAGTGACACTGCCATTTTGTTAATCAATTCTGGAAGGTGATTCCACGCAGTGACAACAAAATCACCTTTCAGGACTGAACAATGACATGACAGTGACTGAATTCATGAAGTGGGGGCCCAAGAACCCAGTATTGAAAATTTAGTACCAAAAGTCACAAAAATGGCAGAGATATCCACCTAAGTTGACCCCTCCCCCATTGATGCCATTATACAGCTTACCAGCATTTCTTCAGTTCGCGGTTGGCTTTGATGAGTCCAGACGTATTACTGCTCCACCGAAGATCATCGTGCTGGGTTCTGGAGCTAAGTATGGGGTAAGAGGGTGTGTGAGGAAGTTGGGTGTGCAAAGGGTGAGTTTGGGTTGGGGGAGGGGACCCGACAGTGAGGGACCATTTCCTTTGTTTCAGGTTATAAAAAAAAAAAAAAAAAAACAGAAAAAACACTGTGGATCATTTTTTTTTTACAGGTGTACACATGATGTTGGACACACTGGGGTGGGCTCCTAGTGTGTCCCATGATTTGGGGGTCATGTTAGTAACACTAGGGTGGGCACCCAACATGGCACACAATGGGGGGGTTGGGGAAGGAAAATGGCGATGCAATGAGGGAGGTTTAACATGCTGACAGGGGGATTGGGCAACCCTTTGACAAGCGTGTCTGTGGGGGTGATGCCGAGGAGGATTGGGCACCCCACTCAGCAGATTGAGGACAGGGTACTGAAGCTGATGGGGATTGGGCCTCCCATCGGCAAGTTTGTCTGTGTTTGGGGGGGATGATGCTGTGGGTGGTGGGGCAACCCCTTGGCAGAGAAAAACAGTAAAGGGACACATATACCGACAGAGATTGGGTTCCCCCATTGGCAAATGAACTAGTAAGGATGCATGCCAACAGGGGGAATGGGCATCCTGAAATCAGCTTGTTGAGGACTGTGAGAGGTGGACTGCGACAGCCACCACTATGTTTATTGAAATGTTACTCCAGGTAAGGCACACCCTGCAATGAAGGGGGTGATTCCTCATTGCAGAGGCAAAATAATTTCAAGTTAATGGCACGCTTCTGAGCTGCTGTCGTAGACAGCATGTTCATTCATTGGTGCCACTGTGACAAGCCCCAAAAAGCTGTAGGAGCATTGTACACAACACAACCGCACCTCCACAGCCTGCTACTCCAGCAAGCTGTCACAAGTTTTTTGTACATGCTTGCAAAACAAAACATAAAAAGAGGGGCTAAAACTGACAGGACACAAGCAGACATGATGAGAGTGGTACAGTTCAGTGATTGTGGAGCAGCAGTCTTAAGGCAGACGTTTTGGAGGCTGTGGTGCTGTCCCATCTGCAGGCACCTCTCTGTGCTGAGGGCACAGATGGCTCATCTCCAGGCTAAGTAGGCTAGGTTTCAGGAGCCCTCATCCCCCACTCAGGGACCACCATGTCCACCCGTGCTGTCTCAACGGTTGCCAAGAAGGAGGAGCTTCTGGACTACGGTGAGCTTGGGAAGGGTGAGAGAGGTGGGGCAGAGGTACATCCCTCCTATGGTTCCACTGCAATGCTCCTTTGCTGCTTTTGAAGGGTGGGACTGCCCCAATGAGAGACCTGCAGTGGTGACCAAGGAGGATGCAGAGGGCCTCCACAGTGGAGACCCTGGGGGAAGGTAGAGGGACCCAGAGGAGGAGGAAGCATCTTTTGGTGGGAGACTCTATCATTGGGGGGGTAGACCTTGGGGCAGGAAGGGTGTGTGAGGGAGGTGATGTGCCTACCCAGCGTTATAGCTTGGAGGGATGGAAAGTATAACTTCAGGATATCCAAGGAAGCAGGACAGGAGGGGAAGCCAGATGTCATTGTTCACCTGGGGATAAATGACCTGGCTGGTGATGAGGTTAGGGTAGTGCAGGAGTGGTTCAGGGCATTGGGGAGAGGTCTTAGGCAGTTGGCACACTCTGTCACCTTTTTGGAGGTTTTGTCTGTCAGTGACAATGGGGAATACAGGGTACTCTGCACCAAGGGATTGAGCACATGGCTGAAGGGCTGGTGTGGAGTGAAGTGTTTTGGCATCATGGGGGACTAGGGGTCTACCTGGAGGTATGCAGGCCTATACAGGAGTGATGGGCTGCATTTATCCAGGGGGAGGGCACCAGGATTTTCAGTTAGAGGTTTTAATGTTTATTCGGCAAGCATTTAAATTAGTAAAAGGGGGTGGCGAAAGTAAGCAGGTTGAAGCATATAGCCCCCACCCAGCAAGTCAGTAGGGAGGAACCTAAGGTGGAGAGATCACCGAAGATACCTAGTAACAGAATGGGTAAAGTGGTAGAAATAAGGCAAAATAGGGGTATGGATGAGAGGGATATGGAAAAAAGATATGGAGTGAGGAGGGGAACCATTAGGAGAGGAAGCAGCAATAAATGGAAGTCCATGTGTGCAAATGCTCATAGCCTGGGAAAAAAAAATCCTGGACCTAGTGCCAGTGATGGCAGAAGAAGACCTAGACATTGTCACTTATCTGAGACATAGTTCATGGTAAACCATGACTGCAATGCAACCATTCCAGGTTACATGCTAGTCAGAAGGGACAATCTGGGTTAAAAGGGAGGAGGAGTGGCAACCTACTTCAAGAAGGGAATTAAAGCAACAGATGTACAAGAAATGCAGGATGAGACAGAGGCACAGTGGATCACCTTTGAGATGGGTAATGTAATGGCACAGCCATTCATACTGGAGTGATCTACAGACTTCCCACACAAGTGGAAGAGGTGGACAGGATACTTGAAGAAGCCATCTACAGAATGGCAGCTAAAAGGGGAAGTCCTGCTGGTGGGAGATGTCAATCTGCCAGATGTAGATTGGAGCAACTGCTGGCTGGAAGTAGAGCCTAGATGTTAGAGTAACGAGCTGTGAATGAGCTTGGTACATCCAGCAGACCTGGGTTTTAGTTCCACACTCTCTACTTGCATACTGTGTGACTCTGAGCAAGTCACTTAACCTTCTTAGTGCTCCCAGGTCACCCCTGAAAACAGGCACTTGTGCCTAGTGGGCCTTACCCAGTTACCAAAGGCTGAAAAAAAAATAAAATAAAAAAAATGCTGCAAACACAGCCATGAGCAGAGTCACCATGGATGCCCTGAAGGAGGCTGGTCTCAAACAGCTAGTGTTAGAGCCTACCCAAGGTGGAGCAATCTTGGACCTGGTATTCACCAACAGGAACAGAATTATAGATGTAAGAGTGGGTAGCCACCTCGGTTCAAGTGATCACAGTATGGTATAGTTCACTGAGGGAACAGCGGTGGAGTCAAACCATAGAAAAGCAGTGGTCCTGGACCTTAGTCGAACTGACTTTGCAAAGATGGGGGAATGTCTTATGAAATTGCTGGGGGAAAGGAGAAGGAGGTAGAGGAGCAATGGATGAATCTTAAAGGAGCTATGTTGGAGGCAATAAGCCATTGCATTAGGCAAATAAGCAAAACAAAGAGAAAGGAAAAACACTTTCATTCTCAAAGGAAGTGGCCAAGAAGGTAATGGCAAAAGGGGGGGGGGCATTCAGGAAGTACAAGGAACCACAGAGGGTGGAAGACAGAGAACTGTAGCTCAAAAAGCATAGGAGATGGGGAAAGCAGTCAGCAGTCATGAGTGACAGGGCATAAATGGAAGAAAGAATAGACTAGGCAGTAACAAAAGGAGTCAAGAACGTTTTCAGGTACATTAGAAACATAAAAAATGATGGCAGAAGGGGACCTGTAGTACATCCAGTCTGTCACATCTGGTCCTGTCTCCCCAAGATGTCCAGCCTAGCCTTCTCTAGCACTATGTAATTCTAGCTGAGTCTTATCCCACATGTGTTTAAAACTTGATACTGACTTTGCAGACACAATTTCAGGTGCCAATCTATTCCATGGCTCCATCACCCTCCCTAAGAAGTAATACTTTCTGATGTCCCCCCTCAACTCTCTACCTTTTAATTTCCAGTCATGCTCCCTTGTTGTAGAATTGGTGTTTCTGGTGAAAAGCACTGTAAGTGGCACTTTGTTTATGCCTCTGAGGAACTTGAATGTTTCAATCATATCCCCCCTCTCTATCCTATTCTCCAATGGGTGCATGTTTAAAGCCTTCAGCTGCTTGTCATAGGTAATCCCCTGAAGGCTATGTATCATCTTTGTTGCCCTTCTCTGGACCACCTCCACCCTATTAATATAATTTCTGAGGTGAGGCCTCCAGAACTGGACACAGTACTCCAGGTGAGGCCTCACAAAGGACTGGTATCCTAAGGAGGGGCATTATCACCTCCATGTCCCTAATATCTCTACCCCCTCCAATACATCTCAGCACTCTGTTAGCTTTGTTGTAAGCCTTATTACACTGACTTTGCTGTTTGAAGTCATCTCTAAGTAAATTAGTGAAAGAAGAAAGACTAAGGGAGGGATTGTGAAACTAAAAAAGGAAGGAGGTGAGTGTGCAGAGTGAGACCAAGAAAAATCAGAAATACTGAACAAATATTTTTGCTCTGTATTCACAGAAGGAGGAGTAGGGGAGGGACCACAGTTAGGAATTAGAAGCACCATGGAAGAGAGGTGGACACCAGTCCATTTATGGAAGACAGAGTTCTAAAGAAACTTGTAAGGATGAAGATGGACAGTGCAATGTGGCCGAATGGGATACATCCCAGAGTATTAAGAGAACACAGGGAGGTGCTGGCAACATAATTTACAGCCCTGTTCAAAAGATCACTGGAAACAGGGGTGGTACCAAAGGACTGCAGGAGTGCAAATGTAGTCCCTCTCCACAAAAGAGAAAGCAGGAAGAGGCAGGAAATTACAGGCCATTCAGCCTGACCTCCATAGTGGGGAAACTAATGGAATCACTACTTAAAGAAAGTTTGGTGACATATCTTGAATCCAACAGATTACAGAATTCAAGGCAGCATGGATTCACAGTGGGAAGATTTTGTCAAAATAATCTGATAGATTTTTTTTGACTGGGTGACTATGGTTGTCGGTCAGACAGGGTCGATGGATGTGGCCTACCTGGATTTCAGCAAGGCCTTTGACACAGTCACACATAGGTGTCTTGTAAACAAGCTGGCCAGCCCGAGGGTGGGTCCCAGGGTGGCAAACTGGGTCAGAAATTGGCTGAGCAATACGACACAGAGGTTGGAAGTGAATGGTGTCCAAACTGAAGAAATGGGGGTGACCAGCTGGATCCCACAGGGATTAGTGCTGGGACCAGTCATCTTTAATGTCTTCATATGCAATATTTCAGAATGGCTGGAAGGGATGGCGTGTTTCTTTTCAGATGACACAAAGATCTGCAACAGGAAGGACACCCCAGGAAGGGTGAAGAAAATGAGAAGGGACCTAAGCAGGCTCAAGGAGCAGTCAAGGCTATGGCAGCTAAGATTCAATGCATAAAAGTGCAAAATCGTGCACTTGGGGCATAGAAATGCAGGAGAGGAGTACATGTTGGGGGGGGTACTGATGGCAACCAAACAAGAAAGGGACCTGGGAGTGATCATATCTGATAACTTAAAGATTACCAAACAATCTGCAAAGGCTGTGAGGAGAGTAAGTGAAATGCTACAGTGTGTAGGGAGAAGTGTGTCTCCAGCAGAAAGAAGGAGGGTGGGATGCCACTGTACAGAACATTGATGAGGCCTCATGTGGAGTACTGTGTCCAGTACTGGAGGCCTCATCTCCAAAAGGACATAGAATAGAAGTGGTTCAGAGAATGACAATGAAAATGGTACAGTGGCTGGAACAGAAGCCATATGAGGATTGACTAGTGGACCTCAATATGTACGCTCTAGAAGAGAGAGGAGGAAAGGAGAGAGAGAGAGGAGAGATATGATAGAGACCTTCAAATACATAGATACATAGATACATAGACAGTGTTGGCAGATAAGGGCCTATGGCCCACCTAGTCTGCCCATTTGAGCTTGTAAGTTCAGTTTGTTTTCCTAGAAGTCTATTTCCCCTTACCCCTGACCTCTAGAATTCCTTTATGTCTATCCCATGCATTCTTAAATCCCGTGATTGTTTCAGCCCCACCACTTCCTCTGGCAGGGTGTTCCACTTGTACACCACCCGTTCTGTGAAGAATTCTTTCTCATGTTTCCTCTGAATAATCCTCCTCCAACTTCATCCCATGCCCTCTAGTTCTGAAACATCTTTTCGCTTAAAAATAGTGTTTTCCTGCACCCTGTTCCTCCCTGTAAGATACTTGTATGTCTCTGTCATATCCCTCTCCCTCCTCTCTCCAGGGAGTACATGTTCAGTTCCTTCAACCTGTCTTCATAGGACTTGTGATGCAATCCATGCACCATCTTTGTTGCCCTCCTCTGAACCTTCTCTACCCTGTCTATGTCCTTACGTAGGTATGGTCTCAGAACTGTACACTGTACTCCAGGTGGGGCCTCACTAGTGTCTTGTATAGCGGAATTATGACCTCCCTTTTCCTGCTGGTGATGCCCCTGCCTATACATCCCAGCATCCTATTTGCTTTACCTGATGCCTTGTCACACTGTTTCCCTACCTTGAGGTCATCAGAGATGACAACCCCAAGATCCCTTTCCTGCTTGGTGCATGCTATATCCTCACCCCCCAACTGATATATTGTGCCAGGGTTTTTGTGCCCCATATGCATTATCTTGCACTTCTTTGCATTGAATACCTTAAGGGTGTAAATAAGGTACAAGAGTGTAGCATCTTTCATAAAAGAAGACTTTCAAGAATAAGGGGCCATGATATGAGAATAGAGGTGGGCAGGCTGAGAAGTAACACGAGGAAGTATTTTTTCACAGAAAGAGTGGTGGATGTATGGACTAGCCTGCCAGTGAAGGTTGTGGCAGCACAAATGGTAGGAGAATTCAAGAATGCATGGGACAAACATAAGGGAACCTAGTGATAGGAAAAAGGGGGTAAGCTGCAGATCACTTAGGATCTGCAGATGGCAAATAGGCAGGGAAATCGGGCAGACTAGGTGGGCCAGGTGGTCCTTATCTGCTGTGAAAGTCTATGTTTCTATGAAAATTTCTCAAAATTTAAACAAAATTGCCTTTTCAGTTGTTTCCCCCTGATTTTGAAAGTATTTGTCCAAACTGCACCAAATTGGGTATTCTGACTTTATCAAGATCCATACAAAGTGAACCACATTTCAATATTCTTTCCTCAGGATGACTGAGTTTTCGGCCTCAACATTTTAAAATTTAAAAGTCCATATAACTTTAAAGCCAGAGAACCAAATATCACCAATTTTGTTTAGTTCATTAACCCTAAATATTAGGCTTTGAAATCACCCCCATGGCTCAGCAGCAGAGCATCATGCTTCCATGCTGAAGATCCAGAATTGGAAGCAATCCTGGAATGTCAGGTCAAGAGATAGGCCAAAGCTGAGACAGCTGTCACTCAGCAGTGCATCCCAGTCTGGAAGGGTTGGCATCAGGTTCCACCAACACAGCAACCCCTGCAGCTGGGCCAGGGAGCTAGCTCTTGCCACAAGGGAAGCTGTGACTGTGTGAGGCTGTCAGGAGCACTACCCGTAGCTGGGGAGGGGAAGGGGAAAAATGTGGGCGATAAATCCGGTAGCCAGCTGAATGATGGCTAGGTTCAACCTAATCAGCATATATCCCTGTGAAAAGGGTATGACTCTGAGAGCTGAGCAACTGGCCAGGTGATAAAAAAATATGAAAAAAGAGGCTTTGTGTGTCAACTCTCTAATCTCTTGCTCAAAGGCTGGCCAAGTTATAAGCAGCCAAATATTCCAAAATAATGTAAGTAATTAAAGTTGATTTTTATAAGCTATCGTTATGTTGTGGAATTCAGTGATAGTTTTGCTGAAGCCTTGTACATACATTTTGCTCAGTCATACACTTGAGTTGCTGTCATAGAGGAAGGTAAAGACTGGGTAAAATGGCAATAAGGTAGCATTAATAGAAGTCTCCAAAGTAAAGGTATAGTGGTGCCAAGTATCAGGCAACCATCTTGAATGACAGACAATGAAGAATAGTCATGAACTCCGCTGTGTACTTGCCTGAATTCTTGCAATATGATGGATAACCACTAAAGCTCACTGACTTAATAACTTGTGGTAGCCCATGCACATACAGACTTGCTTCTGAACAATCCCACCTGCTGACTAGTTAACAACTCTGTAGATAATGTACCTTTTCACTGTTTGAAAGGGTGGCACCAAGTGATGTCAAGCCTTATAACTAGTTGTGACTTAGGCCTCTGTGACAGAAGTATCTTGATATCTTCAGTCATGATAGAGCATGATGCTAGGCATCACTGTCACAGAAGAGTTAGAGTGGCATAGAATTAGAGTGGCATGAGAAGCCCATCTTCTTCCAAGTTGTGTACAGGAGTGCTTGGAGACAACTGAGAAGCTGCGTGGGATTTACTAGTTTGGACAAATTATCTGTAACTAAACTCTCTCTCTCTCTCTCTCTCTTGCTTACATCTGAGAGAAGTTTTCCTCACTTATAAAGTAGCATTGCGTGGTATTTTAGTTTTTAATTCAGAAAGGGGTTTTAAAACTGCTTATCTTCTGCACATTTGATTTTCCTTTGTGGCTAACTGGACTGATTACTAGAATTCTGTGAGAATCTGCATCAATATATTTTGCAACTTTAGCTGGGGTTGTGTGATTCAAAATAGCAAAAGCTGCAGGTTGTAACTGGATGCCAAACATAGCCTGAGGTGGGGGTAATTGTCTTCACAAGTCAGAGCTCAGCATCATAGCCATTTGTCTAGCTAGACCATTTGTCAGCATTATTCAATTACTATAAACTAGTGGTGTGATCCTGTGTGAGTCAGAAGCCCATCTTCTTCCAAGTTGTGTACAGGAGTGCTTGGAGACAACTGAGAAGCTGCATGGGATTTACTAGTTTGGACAAATTATCTGTAACTAAACTCTCTCTCTCTCTTTGCTTACATCTGAGAGAAGTTTTCCTCACTTATAAAGTAGCATTGCTTAGTATTTGTTTTAGTTTTTAATTCAGAAAGGGGGTTTTTAAAACTGCTTATCTTGTCAGCATCCTCAGAAGGGCTGAAATAACTGCATATTTGATTTTCCTTTGTGGCTAACAAACCACCAGGCTGTTTTGGGGCTGGAGAGGTTTACCTGCTTCTGACTTGGATGTCTGGATTTTTCTCTGTTTGATTAGCAGGGTACTTTCTCTGTCAAATTGTTGTGTAGGGTATCTTGCTGACAGGAAGGCACTCATCACAGCTGTGGGTGAGAGCTTTTGGTCGTTGTTTTGTGAGGACACAGTTTAGGCCCAACCCATTCCACCCCTCACCCACCACCCCTGGAAATAGTTCCTTTATACCTGAGGTTCTGACATCATTTCCTCAGATGCAAGGTGCATTTCTCTGTCATATCCTCTCTAGCACACTGCACCGATAATATAAGCATACACGTTGTATAATATATATATATATATTTCTATATAACAAATGAACCACGCCACACACACACACACACACACACAAATACAATAAAAAAAAAACTAGATAAACATGTGGGGAGTAGTGCAATGTAATGGCTGTGGGGCAGCAGTCTTCCGGGAGTCTTTCTGGAGGCTGAGATGCTGCCCTATTTGCAGACAACTGTCTGCCCTGAGGGAGGAAGTTGCCCATCTTCAGGCCACACTGGACAGTAGTAAGGAAACCTTCCCCCAGGCTGCACTGGACAGTAGTAAGGAAACCTTCCCCCAGGCCACACTGGACAGTAGAAAGGGAACCTCCCCCATCCAGGGTGCACTAGCGCCACCACCACTACCTCAGAGGTTGCGAAGAAAGCACAGCAGTTGGACCACAGTGGGCTCAGAGAGGGTGAGGAGGGTGGAACAGAGGCACACCCAGTCAATTGTTCCACTCCACAATCCATACACCATTCTGGGGGAGCATAGCTCCCCTATGGATGCACCCGCAAGAGAAGACTGATGATATCTGTCACAAGGAGGCCCACAGAAAGGAGGCAGAGGGCACCAAAGGGAAAGGAAGCAGCTCCTGGTGGGGGACTCAATTATTAGGGGTATAGAACTGGGGGGAGCTGGGAAAAATGAAGTAAGATGCCTGCCTGGTGCCATGGCTTGGAGGGACAGGAAGCGCATCCTCAGGATCACGAGAACAGCTGCAAGGGATTCCGAGCTGGACGTAATTGTCCACCTAGGGACAAATGACTTGGTTCATAATGAGATTAGAGCAGTGCAGGAGGACATTGCAGAGTTGGGGAGGGACCTAAGACGAGTAGCACACACAGTATCCTTCTCAGAGGTGCTGCCAGTCAAAAGCATGGGGGAGGCGAGGGCAATTGGCACCATGCAGTTTAATGAATGGTTGAAAAAATGGTGTGAGCACAGGGGTTTGGCTTCATTGGGGACTGGGTTCCACCTGGAGGACACCACCCTATACTGGCAGGATGGTCTGCATCTGTCCAGGAAGGAACAAAGTCTTTTGAGCAATCAGTTTAAAATGCTTAATGGCAAGCTTTTAAACTAGTCAAAGGGAGGCACTGACAAGCAGCAGGAAAATCCCAGCCTCCTCACAAAACAGGGTACTAAATGAGAAAAGACTGAGGTAGAACGGTCAGTGGGGATGCTGCAACAGAAGGTAAAACCATCAAAAATGGAGAGCAATGAGTACTAATGCCCGTAGTCTGGGTAACAAGCTTCCTGAATTAGTGGCCTTGATGGAGGAGGAACATCTGGATATCGTGGCAGTCACAGAAACATGGTACACACAAAACCATGACTGGGACATAAACATACCAGGATACACTGTCTACAGGAGGGACAGGGAGGGTAAAAGAGGAGGAGGAGTAGTTCTTTACATAAGGAAAGGAATAAAAGCAACAGAACAAAAGGGTAAACAGGGAGGAGAAGAAGCACTGTGGGTAAATTTGGAGACAGGCAATGGCACCACAATACGCACAGGGGTTGTATACAGACCCCCTTCTCAGGGGGAGGAAATGGACAGGAAATGATAGAAAGTATACTTAGAATGGCAGAAAAAGGGGAGATATTGCTGATGGGTGATCTGAATATGCTGGATGTTAACTGGAGTGCAGTTGCAGCTGCCACTTCGAAGAGTGCAGTTATTCTAGATGCCCTACAGGGGGCATGCCTTAGACAACTAGTACTGGAGCCCACTCGAGAGGGAGCAATATTAGACTTGATTCTCTCAAATGGAGATGGAGAGAGGATTACAGATGTAGAAGTGGGTAGCCATCTGGGAACTAGTGACCATCGAACAGTATGGTTCACAATAAACACAGCAATAGAGTCAAGCCATACAAAGACAAAAGTACTGGACTTTAGGAGGGCTGACTTTGCCAAAATGGGTGAGTGCCTAAGGAATGCACTAGCAAATGGGCAGGAAGGAGAGGTGGAAGAACAATGGGGAATAATAAAAACTGCCATCACAGAGGTAACGAGCCTTTGTGTGAAGCAAATAAACAAAACAAGACGATGTAAGAAACCACTATGGTTCTCAAAGGAAGTGGCAGTGAAAGTCCAAGAGAAAAAGAAAGCATTCAGGAATTACAAGGAATCGCAGAAGGAGCAGGACAAAGAACTGTATCAGTTAAAGCAAAAGGAAGCTGGGAAGGCAGTCAGAACAGCAAAGGCCCAAACCGAGGAAAAGATAGCCAACTCAGTTAAGAAGGGGGATAAAACCTTTTATAGGTACATCAGGGAGCGAAGGAAGACCAAGGGAGGGATAGTGAGGCTTAATAAAGGGGTGGGAGGGTGGGCAGAGGGAGACTGTGAAAAGGCAGAGATACTAAACAAATATTTTTGCTCAGTATTTACAAAGGAAGAGGGGGAGGTACATAATACAAACAGTAGTAACACACTGGATACAGAAGTTGATACCGGCCCATTTACAGAAGAAAGGGTTCTGAAAGAACTCTTAAAACTGAAGTTGGACAAAGCAATGGGATCTGATGGGATTCATCCCAGAATTCTAAAAGAACTAAGGGTAGAACTAGTGACACCACTGACTATCCTTTTTAACAAATCATGGGAGGATGGGGTGGTGCCCGAGGACTGGAGGAGGGCAGACGTGATTCCCCTTCACAAAAGTGGGAGCAAGGCAGAAGCAGGAAACTATAGACCTGTTAGTTTAACCTCAGTGATAGGGAAAATGGTGGAATCACTTCTAAAGGAAAGAATTGTCGAGTCTCTAGAGGCCAGAGGGGCACAGGACCCTAGGCAGCATGGATTCACAGCGGGAAGGTCATGCCAGACGAATCTAATAGATTTCTTTGACCGGGTGACCAAAGTAGTAGATCAGGGAGGGGCTGTGGACATGGCCTACCTAGACTTTAGCAAGGCATTTGACACAGTCCCACACAAAAGATTAATATACAAGTTAGCCAGCCTGGGTGTGGGTCCCAAGATGACAGCCTGGGTAAAGAATTGGCTGGAGAATAGGACACAGAGAGTAATAGTAAATGGAGTCCACTCAGAAGAAAGGAGTTACTAGTGGGGTACTGCAGGGTTCAGTATTAGGACCGGTCCTCTTCAATGTCTTTATAAGTGACATTGCAGAAGGACTGGAAGGAAAAGTATGTCTCTTTGCAGATCACACTAAGATCTGCAACAGAGTTGATGCACAGGGTGGGGTGGAAAGGATGAGAAGGGACTTGGCAAGGTTAGAGGAATGGTCAAATGTATGGCAGCTTAGATTCAATGCTAAAAAGTGCAAGGTAATGCACTTGGGAAACAAAAACCCAGGGGAAGAGTACATAATGGGGGTGAGATACTAACAACAACAAAAATGGAGAGGGACCTGGGGGTAGTCATATCAGATGACCTAAAGATGGGCAAGCAATGTGAGAGGGCAGCAAGGAGGGTTGGGGGATACTGGGATGCATAGGGAGAGGCATCACCAGTAGAAAACAGGAAGTTATTATCCCTCTGTACAGACAGCTGGTGAGACCCCATCTGGAGTACTGTGTGCAGTTCTGGAGACCTAATCTCCGCAAAGACATAGACAGGATGGAAGCTGTCCAGAGGAGGGCAACTAAAATGGTGCAGGGTCTGCACCGGAAGACATATGAAGAGAGACTTAAGGAGCTTAATATGTATAGCCTCGAGGAAAGGAGGAGAGGGACATGATAGAAACTTTCAAGTACTTCAAGGAATCAACAAAGTCCAAGAGGTAGCATCTTTCAAAAAAGGTGTGCAAGAACAAGAGGCCACAATTTGAAGATAGAGGGGTGGCTCAGAGGTAATTTAAGAGTATTTTTTCACAGAGGGTTGTGGATGCATGGAGCGGCCTTCGGAGGAGGTTGTGGAGTCAAAATCAGTGGTAGAATTCAAGCATGCATGGGATAGTCATAAGGCAGTTCTGGGGGGTTGGGGTAGGAAGAAGTAGGCTGCTGGTTAACTAGGATCTGCAGCTTATCCAGTAGGTAGGGAAATGAGCAGACTGGGTGGGCCAAGCTGTCCTTATCTGCCGTCAAATTCTATGTTTCTATGTTTCTATAGCAGGGCCATGATACTAGTGCAGGTAAGGTGATTCTGAGGTGATAAGCGTATTGTGAAAGTTAACTTTCACATGTGGCATTATATTTGCATGCCCTATTATGATTCAATGGCTTTTTAAGCAAATGTAGCCAAATAGTAATTCCTAAAGTATCCACAATAAATGTCAACCAAGTTGTATACGTGCAATAGCAGTGGAGGCATACACATCAGGCCAGTAGCTAGGACAGTGAAACGGGGGCAGAAAGAATAGAAAGAATGACTGGGGAGCAGCTACTAAGCATATTAAAGCAATCTGGACTGGTCTGAAAATGTACTGGGGCAAAACAAAATACGGGGGCAATTGCCCCATGCCCCCTGTTTCTACAGGCCTGATACACATCCAAATATTTTGAAAATGTTCACACAGTTTAAGAAATAATTTTGTAATATGGGCAAGAAAAAGGGTTATGACTGATTGGACAACTATCATTATGTGTCCTTAGCGTGTTCATTCATTAATTCTCAAGTAATGTATGGCTATGCTGGAATTAATGCGTGGTGTCATTTTCCCGGTGCACATACTTTCTCAAATCTATTGATGATCCTGCGATCTCTATAATGCACGGCATAAAATATTTTATATGTTATGTGTGGTTCATAGCTCAGGCTTCTGCTTCATACTGTAACTGAATGATATAGGCTGTGCTTGGATACAGAGGCCAGACCAATAAGCAGGATGATGCGTACAAGTTATTAGTTGTATGACGTGTTTAGTGCTTAGATACTTTAGCATAGACATGAGCAAGTCAGTGATTGAAGTACGTATGAACTGGATAGTATATGCATGGTGCTTAGATGCTTGACCTGATGAGTAATTGTTATAACTTGATGTTTTGGTCTTTCTCTGTATCTCACCATAGGAAGGCTGCCTAGTCGGGTAGGAGGAGACCCCCCCCCTCTGGTGGGATAAGAGTGCCGGAGAGAGGAGGAGGTGTTGTGAGGGGAGGATGGAGGGTCAGTACGACTCGCTCTAAGCAGAGCAGCGGTAGCCTGCTCATTTTAAGTAGGATTTGGAGATGGGGCTTTCCCCCCACATAGCTACAGGCATGCGCCTTTCAATTATGTGTAGTTCATAGCTCAGGCTTGTGCTCCGTACTGTAACTGAATGATGTAGGTTGTGCTTGGATACAGAGGCCAGACCAATAAGCAGGATGATGCGTACAAGGTATTAGTTGTATGAAGTGCTTAGTGCTTAGATACTTCAGCATAGACATGAGTAAGTCAATGATTATAGTACGTATGAACTGGATAGTATATGCATGGTGCTTAGATGCTTGAACTGATGAGTAATTGTTGTGACTTGATGCTTTGGCCTTTCTCTGTATCCCACTATAGGAAGGTTGCTTAGTCAGGTAGGATGAGACCCCCCAAAAGAAATAATGGTAGCAAACAATTATCTCCTCCAACTCTGGAGAGTGTGGCCAATAGGGCGCAAGACAGGAAAACCCCCTTTGGGGGACCTCTGAGGACCCAGGACTACAAACCTGCCTGTCCTGCTGGACATACTAAAGGAGAATAATCCTAATTAATGATCTTAAGTTGTCAGCTAATCGAAGTCCAAAGATGAAGATCCATGATCCAGTAGAAGCAGGAAAGCTGGAATCGTAGTGATGATTGAGCGTTGGGTGAAATGGCAGCACATCCTTCTAGTGAATTCCTAGTCCAAGAATTTCATTGTCCAGGGCAGAATCTGACAGTAGATTGGAATCCATAATAATGCATATGCAATTCGAAGCATCAAAAGTGCACAAGTCAAGCAATCCAAGGCGAGGAAGTTTTCTGCAAAAGAACACATCTCCAAATGACTATAACTGTAGACCCAGAATATAAAGTCTGGTGATTGATGTCCAATTGGTAGCCTTTGCAAATGAGGGCCTTGGTGATAAGTGCAGGAGCTAAATGCAAGCTACGCGATCTGGAGAGGGTGTAGTAGGAACCTCCATCTGGCGTGGGTGAAGCAGGGAATTGAAGTAGCAATCAATTTCTGTTTGAACGGATACAGTACAAGTGGACTTACACATTGGTCAGCAGTAGTATTATGATGCATGATGCAGACGTAGTAGTGATGGAGTAGTATTGAGTAGAATGTGTAAGGTACACAGCGCAGAGCATTGAGAGAATGTAAAGCAGGGACATCGAAGAGCTTTGTTTGCTAAGCAGTATAGCTCAATAGCGATATGTATACATGAACAGGGAAACAGAAATGGTACGATTGATTGAGAGCTGCAAGCTGGTAAGCTGAATGAGCATAGCATGCTAAATAGTAATAGATATTGAGTGCTGAGACTTGCTATGTCAAGTGCAATATTGAGTGCAGTGGAATCCCAGAGGCTGAAGCTGAGAGATGGCAGTAGGCATGAAGCAATGGTTTGTGTAAGCAAGGAGCGATTACATAAGTGAGTAGGAAGAATCATCCGAAGGATTTAGTGATGAATGTCCAAACTAGTCCAGATGCAAGTCCATATTGGAACAAGGAGCTCCTGGAAGGCTAGCAGATAAGGGGGCAAGCATAGAGAATGTGAACCTCCAGGCCCCGATGTTGGGTGAAGCAGGTGTAGAGCAGTAATAGTAGAACCTCCAGGCCCCAATATGGGGTGAAGTAGGTGTAAGTAGGAGCAAACGCAGGTGAGCAGCTGAGTGAGCAATGGTGTGTCGAAATCAACATAGGCAGTGACAGACAGCTTGCAAAGTTGAAAGGAGTCCAGAGGTAGCAACTGCAAATAGAAGCTGGGGATGCAGTGATGAGTTACCAAAGCAAAGAACAATGAGTTTGTAGAAAAGCCCGACCTGTATGTAGATCAGGAAGTGTCAATAAGGGACCAACATGAAGAAGCAGAATAAGGCAATAACAGTAGTCAAACTCCAGGTTCCAAATTGAAGGCAGTGATGGTACTGTGGGAAAGAAATCCTGATGATCCAGAATGGCAGATGCATCGAAAGAGAAAGACGAATGAGCTGGCAAGATGAACCTGCCAATAGACATATGGCACTGCGATAAGTTGGGATTGAGGCTTGAGTTATGATATGGCTTTGGTTGGGAATCCAGACAGGAACTGGAGTGGTAATAGTTCCAAATGAATTGAAGCATCCCCTAAGAAGCATCCAAGGGAGAGAATGTAAACTAAGCCTCTACGAGGTATATGATGTGCAGCCAGACCTCATGTAGGTCAGGCAGAGGAAGGAGTAAGGAGCGGCAGCTAGGTCCCATGAAAGCTAGCAGACCGAAAGACTCTCACAGACTACAAGAGTAATAAGCGTGTCGGGCAGGGCCCTCATGTAGTCAGCAAAAACAGTCAGACCCCACATAAGTAGGCAGAAAGAGAAAGTGTCAAGCTAGACCCCACATAGGCTAGATGACTAATATGCTGCTACGGAGGGCAACCAGGCATGGTAAGTATGCCAGAGGCAGATGCTGAGGGAACAACGACAGTCAAGGTAAGGATTGTAGAATGCAGCCATAAAACAGTATGTAGGTCATAGAAACATAGAAACATAGACTTTGATGGCAGATAAGGACCGCTTGGCCCACCTAGTCTGCCCATTTCCCTACCTAGAGGATAAGCTGCTGATCCTATTTAACCAACATCTTATTTCTTCCTAACCCCCACAAAAATTGCCTTATGTCTGTCCTGTGCATTCTTGAATTCTCCCACAGTTTTAGACCCCACAATCTCCTCAGGAAAGCTGTTCCATGCGTCCACCACCCTTTCTGTGAAAAAACACTTCCTCACATTGCCCCTGAGCCGTCCTCCCTCCATCTTCAAATTGTATCCCCTTGTTCTTGCACATCTCTTTTTCTAAAAGATGCTACCCTCTTGGAATTTGTTGATTCCAACGAGGTACTTAAATGTTTCTGTCATGTCCCCCCTCTCCCTCCTTTCCTCAATGGTATACATATTAAGCTACTTTAGTCTCTCCTCGTATGTCTTCTCTTGCAGACCCTGCACCATTTTAGTTGCCTCCTCTGATCTGCCTCCATCCTATCTATGTCCTTGCAGAGGTGGGGTCTCCAGAACTGGATGCAGTACTCAAGATGGGGTGTCACCAACTGTCTGTACAGGGAATAACAACTTTCTGTTTTCTGCTGGTGATACCTCTCCTATACATCCCAGTATCCCCCAGCCCTCCCTCCCTACCGCCTTCTCACATTGCTTGCCAACCTTAAGGTCATCTGATATGATTACCCCCAGGTTCCCAGTTGCATTACTTTGCACTTCTTTGCATTGAATCCAAGCTGCCATACTTCTGACCATTCCTCCAATCTTGCGAAGTCCCTTCTCATCCTTTCCATGCCTCCTTGTGCATCAACCCTGTTGCAGATCTTTGTGTCATCTGCAAAGAGGCATACTTTTCCACCAGAGGCTGGATAGCAGTATTGGCTGACACGTAGGTGGCAGAATTGTAGCAGAAGGCATAATCAGATGGCAGCATTATGGCCAAGTCTAGCCAGGCAGAAAACAAGAAGCAAGCCACTGGTAGTATGGCCGGTAGGTCAGAACTGGGAGGAGCAGATGTGCCACAAGCAGAATAGGGTCCAGAGTAGTCATAGAGAGAATAGTATAAATCTGACCACTGTGTAAAACTTCGGAGGTTGCGAGCTTAACTGCATACTATATGCTGTCACCCCTGCAGAATAGCTTGGATGTCATAGATATATAATAAAAGTAAGGAGTAAATGTCATAATAGTCATTTAACCTGCACATCATTCCTTAAAATTACTGGTGGAGCAGGGCTGATCAGTTAGGCAGCTCTGTCATAAGTGCCAGATGCCAGAAGCAATGGCAATAGACGGCCAGATTACAAAGGAGCAAACAGACAGATCAGATAATCTACATGGAGTGGTGTAGCCAGGCTGAGGGTAGAGGTGTAATCATGGAGGAAGCTCTGTACATAGGGTCATATCTTCAACTTCTCAGCTTAAAACAGAGCATTGTCCTTCAAATTCATAGCTAGGGCCAGAATGTAGTAGCAATTCTTATAGCATCATATTATACATCTACAGATAGTGGACCCCATATACAGAGTGATAAAGAATGTCTCCATCACCTTGGCACAACAGTCTGCAAATCACGTCCGGAATAACGCTGTCAGTATGAAGAAATCAACAATCCCATAAGCAAGGTTAATTAAGTGTGAGAATTGTCGAGGCATGCAGATTCATAATAACTGAGAGGCATACTGTAGGATAGAATTAGCCCGGTAACACGTGCAAAGTCACACTGTAATAGTAAAGCCACTGGCTAGGAAGTCAGACAGGTGGTAAACAAGGTTCCTGGAAAGAGGGCCAACAATGGCAAACAGAGCCGAAGGCAGCTGATAATCCAGTGGTAGACAGGTGGATCACCGAGTGGAAGCTGCTAGTGATCCTGCAGAACAGTGAGGAGGATGTAGAGAATCCAGCGTGGTATGGGGTCAGTCGTAGTACTGCCCAAGCCAAAAATCATGCAACTGATGCAGGTCTGGAATGCCGGAGTCAAAGCAGGAGCGCTGCAGGTATGAAGGAAATGCTGAACAGTCAGAGTAGCGTGTAGTACCGGTTGCTCAGAAAAGGTAGAATCCTAAAAATGGCAAGAAAAGTAGCAGTGGGAAAGGAGCGTACCAGGCAGCAAGGCAGGCCATTAATACTGTGAGAAGGAGGATATAATGAATGAGTACAGGAGGAAGAAGGGACCCCGCCCCCCCAAGAAACCGAAGGAAATCAAACCAAACAACAGCGAGCAGAGGGAAGGAAATGAAGGAACAACAGGAGACAAAGAAAGGGGTGGACAAGGACGGCCAGATGGATGAAAAGAAGGAGAGCAGCAGGCAGCAACGCCACACACAGCGAGTACAACTCACTCTAAGCAGAGCAGTGGTAGCTTGCTTATTTTACGTAGGATGTAGAGGAGGAGCTCTTCCCCCACATAACTACAGGCATGCGCCTTTCAATTGTATAGGTCATTGCCACAGTTCAGATATCCTAGCTTGTGACACAGTGCCACAATACACCAGTTGTTTATTAATGTACACAGTAAACATTTTTCCATGTTTGAAATATTGTGCAACAGTAGTGAATTAAAACATTTGTACCTTGATAGGTAAATATATCTATATATATGTAATAGATATACCACTCTGAGGTGTGTGTTGTACGCACTAGGCCACAGGCTGAGTGCGTCAACCGCCCAAGGCGTGCGTATATCAGAACATGACCACACACAGAGTGGTTTATCTCTTTTGTAAAATGTTAAAATTGTTTTGGAGGGGGGTAAAAGTGCAGGTGTGCGGTCACACTCTGATATATGCACGGTCATGTGATGCTCGTCATCCAATAAAAGAACAACAATTTCCCCTACCCATTTTATAAATATATATATACACGTGCATACATACACACATGCTAATTTTACCCAAATGTCCATTTTAGAACACTCAAGGGTGTGGCTTGAATTTTGATCATTGCACTTCCAGGGTATAAAGACAATAGTCTGCAGCCTCATTCCTTACTAGCCCAGTAGGTTTGAAGTGATCACGGTACTACTCACACCATGTTGTGTCTTATTGCTTACAAAACAATCATTTGTTTTAGGTACCACAACTAGATGTTTAGTAGCTACCAGGCTGCTGGATTTCTCATAACAGATGTTAAAGTGCAAATGAGTGCCAAAAACCAAGATCTGTCACATGAGAGTAAACGGTATTGAAGGTGCACCGCAATGTAATTATTTATTTCTTCTTTGACTGGGTTGGTGCACTGGTTCCAGGCACCTCTTTTCAGGCATGATTCAGGTACTGAAAAGTACATGACATTGTGCAATAACATGATACAATGGTGACATCATTACATTTCAGATGCATCACTAATTTTCAAATGGCAGATGCACATCTACTAAAATGGTTTGTGACGCTTATTAAAAATGAATTTGATTGTTCAACAAAGCAAGAATAACTGTGTTTATAGATATTTCTTAAAAGATTTTTTTACTAGCAGTTACATACAGGTGAAATGATTACTACTGTGTCTTAAACATAATTAATATCTTATCACAGCAGGTTGCAATAGCTTGTTTACTATGAGCCAGATGTTCAGACTGCACCAGGCAGTGGCGTAAGCATGTCACACAGTGCAACTGGGATGTGCTGGGGCCAGGACCAGGTGATATTCAATGGCGATGTGCCATGGCATACTGTGCATAGTGTAGAGGCACTGCACTGGTGCAAGCCACAGATAGGGAGCATGGGTATGTGCCAGCACAAATGCCATTGCACTAGGTGCATCACCCATGATATTCAGCCAGGGGCATGCAAATGAGTCCATAATATATGCAAGGAGCAAATGGGGCAATTTGCATGTCATTATGGCCTCATTTGTGCCTGGTGCCCTGCACAGCATGACGTGGGCAGTGGGGTTCCTGAGGCATCCCCCGGCCCGTAGCTGTGATCAAGCGGTATATGTGGAAAGATGTAACCCTGGTAGTATAGTTGCCCCCCCAGTCCCCTAGTCCCTGATAATGACAAGAAATGTCCATCCCTGGTGGTCTAGTGGTCCCCCCCTTCCACTCAAGTCCCCGATTCCCCAATCTATGACATTATAACCATCCCTACTGGTCTAGTGGAACCCCTCACCTGTTGCCATGATCATGGTAAAACCTCATACTGAAATGCCCTGGTGAAGCAGTGGCACCCCCCACCCCTCCCACCAACACAGAACCCCTTTCCCACCCCGCTTCTCTCGTCATCAGAGGGTGGCAGCATCCCACCCGACAGCCCGCCAACTGAGAAGTACAGTACAGTCATTCACATATTTGGGACTGTCTAGTACAGTATGCCCTGCAAGCTCATTGGTCTATACTGGGAAACAATGGCTTAAGCCAAAATGCACCTGTCGATGGCGGAAGCCAGGTGGTATGTGGGCAGGATGCCACCCGCCAGTGACGGGGGCAGGGTGGGCAAGGGATTCTGTGTGGGTGGATGGGTGGGGGTGCCACTGGATCACCAGGGCATTTCAGTACTGGCTTTTACCATGATCTCAGCAATGGGTGGGGAGGTTCACTAGACCACCAGGGATGGTCATAATGTCTTAGATCCAGAAATCTGGGACTTGGGTGGGGGGGGACCACTAGACCACCAGGAATGGTCATGTCTTTTCATTATCGGCGACTGGGAGGGGGACACTGGATTACAGGGATATATCTTTCAACAAACACCGTGCGATCACGGCTATGGGTGGGTGGGGGGTTTCACTTAACCACCAGGGATCAGTGTGTGCTTGTAGATGGTGTTCTGGGCAGGCAGGTGGCCACCCAGGCTGCTGTGTTGTGCCCTGTAATACTACAGCCCACTTTTGGGTGGTCGGGAGATGTTTCTACTCTGCACGGGCTCATCTTTGAGCTCGCCTATATGGTGCAGTGCAGGGCTGCACCAGCATATGCACTGCACATCCCGGGTTGAATAATGGGATGTGCTGCATATACATGGGCACGACCCCTGCATCTGCACCACATAGGATTACATTGCATCCCAGCGCATCAGGATTTGAGCTGTGCTGGGCAGCTCTTTCAATATCCCACTGGGGCGCAAAGCGGTGTTGCGCCTGTGCAACTCTGTTGGGCCAGGCGCAGACCCTTTGACTATCCAGGCCTACATGTTTAACTTGAAGAGAACAAAAAATCATTTCTAATTGGAAGCTGTTTATAATTTTCCTATTTTCAGAAATAATGTTCTTTCTCATAAATTATCCATTTGTGACTGTACCTGAATAAAGATTGATGTGACAAAATGTATTTTACATTGTTTTATTTTTGTGGGCAGCACTCTGTCACAGTTATCTTCATGGAATGAGTGATCTGGCATTTTAACAGTCATGGTTAATGCACAGAACTTTAAGCCTATTTCTAACGGGTTAACAGCTCATGCTTACCATTCTGTACACAAACCGTGATGTAACAAAAACTCCAAATCATTGATGCTGGAACCTACAGGTGAAGGAGTACTGCAGCATTCCCACTTTTGCCCATGAGCATTCAAAATGCCCCTGTTCCTGCAAAAACTACTTTTTTTATCCCGTGCCCTTTTGAACTTCAGCACCCTCACTTTTCCTCATGTTCCACCATATATGATTCAAATTGCTAGTTCCATGGAGAGAACTGTGTAGAATATATTTTTCTTAAAAAGAAAACAATTGAAAACAGTTTTTACATCACTATCATATCATATCAATATCATTCACTTGACGGTACAGTTTCATTTTTGTAAACAGGAATATTACTAACTGAAGGCAGTCATCACACATTTCCTTATCTTGTAAATACTATTTAGGGCACTTAAAGTGACACCAACCTCAGTGGCCTGGCATAGCATGGTATAACATGATGTAGCATAGCAAAGTGTTACCTACATGTAACCTCTATCAACCTTCATTCTACTTTGATCCTCCTGATCCATACTGTATGTTCACTGGATTATTTGTTTAGCTCTGTAACTAATGCACTGTTAGCTGAGGAGAGGGGACTACACTGTGAGAACACAGCCACATGATTGCAATTTCATAAAAATAACATATTAGAAGAACTACTTTTTCATTATCATTTTCTGTATTGGAGGACAGTTTTTCAAACTTAGCTAATACTGTTTGACTGAATTGGGCCTCTTCTATAGTCTGTCCATGTGATCTGCAGATCAGAATGTATACCTTAGAAAATAGACTACAACTCCCTGAAGTACTGTAAGCACAATTAGTGCTACAAAATGCAGGAGAACAGCTGAGAGTACATAAGTGCCTAAACTAAAGTGGAGTAAGATGACCAGAAACCAGCTATCCCTGTGGCGCTGAGGGTTGAGGTACTGGACGCCACACCTCGCACCATGCCGGCGAGCCGGGTTCGGGAACGAGCCCGGGTCGGTGGGGGTTGGCAGGGATGTGGAAGGAGTGAGCGTTCCTAGGACTGCTTTCCTTCCACGAGGAGGGGGGATTCCACTTGCCGATGCACTAGTGACCGCTAGTGGAGGCTGGCGGTACTACAGTGCACGGCCGCAGAATGCAGGGATTTGAAGATCGACGGACATCTTTTGGGGATGTACGGGAGCGTGCATCAGCCGAGCTAGACGTCATTGCATGTCTGGGCTTCAGGAGAAAAAACAACTTACTGTAAGTACCCTGCTCTCGGGTATAGGGAACTGCACTCCCCCCCACCAGCCACACTCCACCAGTCAGACTTCCTCCTGCCCTGGGCTGAGCCCAGCCTGACCACAATCAGACTGTAGATAGAGCACCCTGGGTGGATAGGGTAGCCCTACCTCAGAGGGGCTCAGAGCCGGTGGGTTGGTCGGGTTGCTGCTGGGACACAGGAGGAGTTTCAGACTAGGAGGTAGAGCTGGGGTTAAGACAGATGCGTGAGAGAGAGTTACCCAAGTAGCAGTGCATAAAAAGAGTCTACAAAAAAAAAAGAAAAAGAAAAGATGAGCAGAAACCATAGCAGTGAAATGTTAAGATATTATATTAGGGAGAATAACCCTGAACATACTGTTAACATAAAAGGAGCAGGAGACATTTTTGAGGGTGGGTCTTATGGAAGGTGTATAAGAAGAATTATTTTCTTCAAGTGAAACTTAACGTGGACTTGGGTGAGTGCAAGGCATGTAGTGAGCAGTGTTGTATTTAGTGGTGCGCTTAGGTATTGCAGTTCTTGTTGGTGGCAATTCTCCAAGGGCGGGATGTATGTGCCAAAGGCGCATATACCTGCCTGCATAGCTCTGCACTCATGGAACAATGCATGGAGGCCATATTTACTGCCACCACATGGCCCTCTTCCGTGGCCCTCCTCCCCAGTGTGCAGGTGCATGGGGTCTGTCCTGGTGTACATGGGTGGGCAATGAATGGGATGCCTGGTCTGGTGTGCCACTGGATCCTTTATGCTTTGTGGTGCCATGGCTGCAGGGACAGGTAGTGGGGCCACACACAGCAACACCAGGCAAAAGCCCAGGCACATAGATGTACATGGGTGTGGCCTACCCTGGCTCTGGCCTCCCTGATACCTGTCTTGCAAGTGTGGTTGGTGGTGTAAATGCAGCTGGGAAACAGTCCAAATGTTGGCCACCCTCACAGATGCCCACATACCCACCCAGTCACCGAATACTGGTGCATCTGCAGTAGTTGTAGGTTATCGTATATTTTGCCCCTTCACCCCTCCCTGACCCCTGCCTGACTTGTGTCCCGGAGCCCAGAACCCCATGTGACCACAATAGGCACTGCATGCAGACAGCTGCTCAATCTCACAGTGGTCCTCCCACCATGATCCTGACTGTCCCATCATGACCATCTAGTTTGACCATGTCTTGCTGCACCACTGCCCTACAGACGTTCCCACTGGCACAGACCAGTTGGTTGACTCCCTGCTATTGCTCACATCCATGGGTAGTGGGTTCGGGTGACCAACCCCCACCATACTAGTGTTCCAGTAGGGTTGAGGCAGCATGGCCGTGGGGCACTACGGCATCTGCCGCTGCAGGTGGCATACTGTCAGGGGGTGTGCAGCAGCTATTACTGCCTCAGGAATGTGTAGCCTGTGCACCCCAAGCCCAGCACTCTGCACTTTCATGAATAGCATGGAGTGTGGCCACACACCCTGCACTGCCCCCATGCAGAGTTCAGTGGCAGTCTGGGTGATCCAGCATATACCAGCCTGCACCTTTTTGATGCAGCAGTTGCAGGAGGTGCAGTGGCAATGGAGTGCCTATGCATGGCAAATACATTACATGTAACCACTCTACACCTTGCAGAATAGGGCCCATTGTATATTTTTCCCCATGCTTACATTTAAAATAGTTAATTTCATACTGGCTCTTGTTGTTTTTGAATATTGTCAAAGTCTCTGTCTTTCTCTCTCTCTTTGAAGAACCCTAAATAAATAGTGGTGAGTGACTTAACTGAAAAAAAAGGAAAAAGCACACACAGAAAAAGCAAAGCTCTGCTCAGAAGAGTTTTTTTAATTATCATGGTGAAAAAGTATGGTGTGGGCGTGTGGGTTTATGTAGATTGGGTGTGTACATGAGAATTAAAGAGAAACATTTATGTCTAGTGACCATCATAGTTTGCAAGCTCACAAGAGGCTCATTTAAATGAGGTATTGAGCTAATCTGTAGCTGGAAGCAGTAAGCCCTCACATATAGAGGACTGAGTCTAATCAATATTAATACTGCATTGCAGCAATTGCCAGAACAAGTGGTGCATAACTTCATAGAGTTAAGCACAGTTTGCTCCTAGATTAGATCAAAATGATATTCAAAGGGCTGCAGTGTCTTATTACTATTGAACAGACTCATTTATCTATACCTCTGGACCGCTTCTAGCTATAGGTGAGCCCAATACCTCTTTTGAAAGAACCTTTCATTGGCACTGGAACTGTATCAGCCTCTGTTCATGGTTGTTTCCCTTTAATTTATAAATAGTTTTCTTGATAAGGTACTTAATGTCACTGGTGATAATTTCAAGATCTTGATCAATGGGGAGAGGTGAGTAATACATATTAATTCCCAAACAGCATGACTAATGAGGGACTAGCATTTACTTTAACTAGCATTTACTTTCTGAATTATGCCTATCACCTCAATATGGAGAGAAAAAAATCCCTCTAGCCTTTTGCAGATGGTTGGAGCTAATCCCTTGCTCATCTCCCCAAGTCATCTGTTCCCCTTGTACAATCCTTTCTTTACATACAGTCATATACAAGCCCCATTTGTCCACCTGATAATATCATTTGTTAAACAACTCCTCCCCTACTCAACATTGTAGCCTCAATGGGACAGCACAGTAAAATTCTGTTCTTTGAGACCCCCCCCCCCGTACATAATGGACTGTGGCCAGTAGGATGAACAATACTTCTGGCTGCAATTGTCCACCTCCAAACCTGCAGTGCACACTGTTTTTCAATAAAAGTGCAAACTATTAGCCTATTGTTTCAGCACACTAAGGGAAGCATGACCAGCTACAAAGTAATGTGTGAGTAATAAGCATTATAGAACAGCATAACAGTTTGCACTAGACTGTGGTGCTATGGTTAAACATTAGACATATATCTTAAAAAAACATGAACACACCACCACATATGATGCTGATACCACACTTTTTGTAAAAAAGCTTTAACAGCTAAAAGGAAACATAGTAATAAAAGACTGTGTTTATCTGAGTTGGACGAAGTGATTTGTTAGCTGTGCAGTTAGCTAGGTGTAGAAGGAAACTGTGAATTGTTATCTGTGTAGTTAGCTAGGTGTAGAAGGAAAGTGTGAATTAGGGGGAGTGGCTTAGGCAGAAGGAAGTCTGATGTTTTGGATTTAAAAAATGCCCTAGATAGCTTGTGGCAGAGAACAGCAAGAGGAAGGAGGAGCTGTTACAACTATACTACTCAACTGGGACTAAAGAACTAGAACTCTACTGCCAGGACCTTCAATTTAGGTTCAAAACAAACAATAAAAAAAGTGTGCCTGAGTTGGGTGAAGTGAACTTTTATCTGTGCAGTTAGCTAGGTGTAGAAGGAAACTGAATTAAGGGGAGTGGGTTAGGCAGAAGGAAGCCAGGTGTTTTGGATTTAAAAACTGCCCTACATAGCTTGTGGCAGAGAACAGATCATGGAATTCAATCAGTGCTTGAAACACTGGTGCAGAGCTCAGGGTTTTGCCTTCATTGGGGACTGGGGGTCCACCTGGAGGGATGCAGGCCTATATTGGTGCAGTGGTCTGCATCTGTCCAGGAGGGGAACCAGGATCCTAGGTGATAGGTTTAAATATTTAATTGGCAAGCATTTAATTTAGCCAAGGGGGGAGGCACTGAAAAGGAGCAGGGAAATTCTAGCTCACCCCCCCAAAAAATCAGGGTAGTTAGTGAGGTAAACACCAAGGTAGAGACAGCAATAGGGAGAAGGCCAGGTGTAAATGGAGAAAAAGGCAAAGGCAGTAAGGACAGGGATGGGGAAAACATGGGTATGGCCATCAAAAAATGGAGGGTAATGAGTACCAGTGCCCACAACCTAGGTAACAAGCTCCCTGAACTGGTGGCCTTGATGGAAGGGGGATGCCTGAATATTGTGACAGCACAGAAACATGGTACACAGAGAACCAAGAGTGGGTGTCAGCATACCAGAGTACGCAATCTACAGGAAAGAGACTGGGAGGGTAGAAAAGGAGGAGGAGTAGCTCTCTATGTAAGTGAGGGGATCAGAGCAAGGGAACAAAACGGTAAACAGGGAGGAGAGAAGGCACTGTGGGTCAACCTGGAGACTGGAAATTGCACCACAATCCACACAGGGGTTGTATACAGACCCCCATCTTACTGGGAGGAAATGGACAAGGAAATAATAGAAGGCATCCTTAGGATGGTAGAGAAAGAGGAGATATTTTTGATGGGGGAACTGAATATGCCAGATATTAACTGGAACACCTTTGCTGCAGCCACATTCAAGAGCAGGGCCATTCACAATGCCCTGCAGGGGGCATGCCTCAGACCGCTAGTGTTGGAACCCACTCGGGAGGGAGCAGTTTTAGACCTGGTACTCTCAAATGGGGATGGAGAGAGAATCTCAGATCTAGAAGTGGGTAGAAATCTGGGAAGTGACCAACAAACAGTGTGGTTCATGATAAACTCAGCTGCAGAATCAACCCATGCAAAAGTGAGGGTACTGGACTTCCAGAGGGCTGACTCTGCCAAAATGGGAGCATGCCTCAGAAAAGCATCAACAAAAAGACAAAAAGGAGGGGTGGAGCAAAAATGGGGAAACATCACAACTGCCATCACAGAGGCAACAAGCCTTTGTGTGAAGCAGATACACAAATCAAAACAAAAGAAAAAGCCACTATGGTTCTCAAAAGAGGTGGTGGGGAAGGTTAGGGAGAAAAATATAGTATTTAGGAAGTATAAGGAAACACAGAAGAAGCAGGACAGAGAACTGTACCAGTTAAAGCAGAAGGAAGCAGGAAAGACAGTCAGACTAGCAAAGGCCCAAACTGAGGAATAGATAGCCAACTCAGTTAAGAAGGGGGATAAAACCTTTTATAGGTACATTAGGGAGTGTAGGAAGACAAAGGGAGGGATAGTGAGGCCAAATAAAGGGGACGGTGGGTGGGCAGAGAGGGACAGTGAAAAAGCAGGGATACTGAATGAATACTTCTGCTCAATATTCACAAAAGAAGAGGAGGGGAGGTACCTAATCCACTTAACAGAAGCACACTGGATAGCAGGGTCGATCCCAGTCCTTTCACAGAAGAAAGGGTTCTGAAAGAACTCTTGAAACTGAAGGTAGACAAAGCAATGGGGGCTGACAGGATTCGCTCCAGAATTCTTAAAGAATTAAGGAGGAGAACTAGTGACACCACTGACTAGCCTTTTTAACAAATCATGGGAAGATTGTGTGGTACCTGAGAACTGGAGGAGGGTGGATGTAATTCCCCTTCACAAAAGTGGGAGCAAGACAGAGGCAGGAAACTACAGACCTGTCAGTTTGACCTCAGTGGTAGGGAAAGTGGTGCAATCACTTCTGAAGGAAAGAACTGTTGGGTACCTATAGGTCAGTGGGGCACAGAACAGAAAGCAGCATGGATTCACAGTGGGCAGGTCATGTCAGATGAATCTAATCAACTTCTTTGACTGGGTGACCAGAGTAGTAGACCAAGGAGAGGCTGTGGACATGGCCTACTTAGACTTTAGCAAGGCATTTGACACAGTGCCACACAAAAGATTAACAAACAAATTAGCCAGCCTGGGAGTGGGTCCCAAGGTGGTAGCCTGGGTAAAACATTGGCTGGACAACAGGACACAGAGGGTAATAGTAAATGGAGTCCACTCTGAAGAAAGGGGGATTACTAATGGGTACCGCAGGGTTCAGTACTGGGACTGGTCCTCCTTAATGTCTTTATTGGTGACATTGCAGAGGGACTGCAAGAAAAAGTATACCTCTTTGCAGATGACACAAAGCTCTGCAACAGTGTTGATACACAAGGAGGGTGGAAAGGATGAGAAGGGATTTAGTAAGGTTGGAGGAATAGTAAAAAATATGGCAGCTTAGATTCAATGCAAAGAAGTGCAAAGTAATGCACCTGGGAAACAAAAACCCAAGGGAAGAGTACACAATGGGGGGAGGTAGTAACAACAAGTAAAATGGAAAGGAACAAGGGGTAGTTATATTAGATGACTTAAAGGTTAGCAAGCAATGTGAGAAGGCAGTAAGGAGGGCTGGGGGATACTGGGATTCATAAGGAGAGGCATCACAGGTAGAAAACAGGAAGTTGTTATCCCTCCTTACAGACAGTTGGTGAGACCCCATCTGGAATACTGTATGCAGTTCTGGAGACCTCATCTCCTCAAGGATCTAGACAAGATGGAGGCAGTCCAGAGGAAGGCAACTAAAATGGTGCAGGGTCTGTACCAGAAGCTACATGATGAGAGACTAAAGGAGCTTAATATGTTTACCCTCATTGAAAGGAGGGAGAGGGGGGACATGATAGAAACTTTTAAATAACTCAAGGGAATCAACACAGTCCAAGAGGGTAGCATCTTTCAGAAAAAGAGATGTGTAAGAACAAGGGGAGATGGCTCAGGGTCAATGTGAGGATGTATTTTTTCATGGAGAGGGTGGTGGATACATGGAACGGCTTTCCTGAGGAGGTTTGGGGTCAAAAACAGTTGGGGAATTCAAGAATGCACAGGACAGACATAAAGCAATTCTAGTGTGGAGTAGGAGGAAGTATGCTGTTGGTTAACTAGGATCTGCAGCTTATCCAATAGGTGGCAAAATGGGCAGACTTGGTTGACCAACCGGTCCTTATCTGCCATCAAAGTCTATGTTTCTATGTTTCTATGCTCCCCCACCCAACAAAACTTGCAGCATCCTATCTTATAGTAATTATACATGTACATGTAACTTACATAACTCCCAACTTCTAGTACCCAGCCTCCCTCCTCCACCAAGCCCACAAAATATAAGTATACTGCTATCAAACTCTGTAAAACAAAATGCCCAGTAGTGAACTGATCATGTTAAGTCTTGAGTGTCCTGCAATAGATTAAAAGAATGATGATTTCCTTTCCTACAGTAACACCCTATTGGCTGCTTGTCAGAATCAGTTGCCATACCACCCACAACCCTGGCCAAATATATGTATTTGACAGGACTGTGAAGTAGGAAGCAAAGGACTAGCTCTAATCACCTTGAGATGGCTGGGAAGGTATTTCTGTTGTGAAGTTGGCAGCCTTGCAAACTCAGAAGAGTCCAGGGTATGGTGAACTTTGTCTAGTTCAACTTGTAGTGTTGCCAGTTTCAAGTTTTTAGAGGATCTCTACTGTACTTAAAATGCCAAAACCCAACAACTGCAACTCAATAGAAACAACAATATTCAGAGGGTTGTACACTGTACATAATGGGTGAAATGAGAACTGTGTTGCTTTGATGTGTAAGCAATTAATAGCTTATATATTCTAAGGTGATTTTCATAATATTTATTTTCTTTTTCTTATGTTTACTCCTATAGGTCTGTGGTTTGGAACTACCCTGTCAGCAATGTCCCTTTGTTATATGTCTCATCACTTATTGTTCTAAGGACTTTGAAAACTTTTGTCTAATTTTCAGAGACTGAGATGTTGACATTTTGTTCTTTAATATGTAACCAACAACAGGTGGTAAACAAACGACTGTCGAACAGATGCTCCTTCAAGCCTGAACTTTAATTGTTCTTTACCCCGTACACTAGACATATCTTGTTCTCGTTTCTAAACAAAAACACTAATAATTTATTATTGGAAATTAGATGATACAAACATTTTGAAATGTTTTTATTACATGCAAGTTCCCAATGGTCAAAATAGGCATCACATCCCCTTTTTAGGGCTGCAGTGGGTGGAGCCCAGCAGACCACTTGCTTTGAGAAAAAGCACACCCACATTCCTTGCGAATGAACATGTTGAAGTGACAAAAAAGTCACCTCGCACTTGTTTTTTTTTTTACTTTCATCAGTCTGTGACCACTGAAATACATAACCTCCCACACGACCCTCTCACTCCCCCCCAGAAACATAATAGTGACACTGAGGGTGCCTAATCCCCCAGTGTCCAGGTCACGAACCCCCTGATTACCATGAATATGAAATTTTGTTTTTTTGTTTTTTTTTTACCATATATTTTTATAGTTTTCCCTACCCAACCGTCCCTAATAGCATCCACCACCCCACTCCCCCCCCAGAAATGTAACAGTGGCACTAGGGGGGTCCAACCCACCAGTGCTGGAATCCTCATCTCCCCCACTATCACGCATGCATGGTTATTTGTTATTATTTTTTTTCATTTTCCTCCTGCCACCCAACACACCCTCTCCGCATCCACCACCACCCCCTCCAGAAACATAACAGTGACACTGGAGGTGCCCTGTGATTGGCATCTTGGTCCTGTTTTTATTTTGTTTGTTTAAACCTGTAACAAAAAAATTATTCAGCGATGTCTTTTGCACTGTAGCTGATCTCCCACCCAACCCTCCCAGTCAGCACCCACCAACCTACATCCCCCAAGTCCTTACTTATGCATCAAGGGTCCAACACCATGATACTCTCTGGACTGCAGACACATCTTCACTCTTCAAAGCCGGACAGCAAACTGAAAAAACAGGTATGCTGTTCAATGTATTTCAATGGAGTTATGAATTTAGATGCATAACATGGACTTTTTTACATATTTGTGGCCCAAATTTTTAACATGCCCTTTTTGGGACCCCATGTCATGAACAGTGCAACTGTTGTTAGGCAAATCTTTCACAAAATGTGATTTTGTGGTACCTGAACAAAATCACCCGTTGGGCACGAGCTGTACATTTTCTCGGCCCCATTCATCAGGTGGGGTCATAAGAAGGCTATGTTGTAAATTTGGTATAAAAATATTAAAAAAACAACAAAGTTATGAGCCTATGTTGAATGTTTGATACACAGCCTCATAACTTTGGTAGTTGTCAATATTTTTACCCCAAATTTAGAACATAGCCATATTTTTCCAGTACTTCATGATTGTGACAGCTGTCATTTTTCAAATACAGTTTTATGAGAAAAAATCCATTTTTAAGAGCTGCCATCTTGTTCTTTTTTCCACAAATCAAACACCAGAACCTAACCAAATGGGCCTCTTTAGCTAGATTCTGGTGTTTGCTTGTTTTTCATAATTAGGGCAGGAAAAACTTCTTCTGGCACCCAAAATCATTGGTGCCCAGCTAAGCAAGAGGAGCCTTCGGCTCCATTCTCTGTATGAGAACCATGGCATTTCAGTAGCAAAAGATACTGGAATCCAGCAGTTTGGTCAGCACTCCAAAATCTCCGATGCAGCATATAATCACTATTTCAGAATGCAAATCCATAGAATCGAGACTGGCATCAGAAAAAATGTCATCAAACTATTTAATGTTCATGCAGCAGTGCAAAAAAGCAAACAGGTATACTAGGTGGGGTGGTATGCAAAGCAGAAGTTATTAAGTTCTGCAGGCACAGCTAAAATGCTGCAGGCAGCAGTATGAGTTGTGAGCCCACATTTTCTCTGGTGTCTAATGGCACCCCTCACTCCCTGATCACTGTCCCAATATATTTCCTGGTGCCTAGTGGCAACCCCCACCCTCTGACTGCCTTCCCCTAGTCCATGAGGAAAAATTAAGTGGAAACCAGCAACTGCTCGAACCTTGGGCTTTTTGATACATAAGCTTGCACTAGAGTACTTAAACTGTAATGTATGGCATCACCTTGAAGATGTAATCAAGGAAGTGAGCATAGCTGGTATTAAATCCAATGCAGTGCTTAATTTTATTAACTTGTGCATACACCTGCACACACACACACACACACACACACACACACACACACGTCCCCTAGTCCCTAGTTTATTAATTTATGAAATCTGACACAGGCATGCCATCTTCTGGTGCTGGATATCCCCCCTGCAACCCTTTTTTAAAAGGATTAACCACCATCAAGGGGCCCAATCCCCATGTTGGCATTTAAAGCCCCCCCCAAGCAATGTGAGCATGGGGGAGCACATCCTCAATGTCTCAAAATATTTATTTTCTTTAATCCTGCAAGAAGAAAAAGATCTCCCAACGTCTTATTTTTTTAACCAGAAAAAAAGAAAATGGTCCCTCATAGTCCCCCTTCCCCATCACAACCCTCCCACCGAGCACCCACCACCCCACACCCTCCTTACCCTATACATACCACTGGAGGTCATAGGCTGTCATCTTCTTTGGACTGAGACACACCTCCACTGTTCAAAGCTGAACCATGAACTAAGGAATAAAGGTAAGTGCCATGTAATGAATTTTAATAGCGTTTTGAACATCTGTTCATAACTTTGCCATTTTTTGGAATTTTTTCACCAAATTTTCAATGTGGCCTTATTTTGGACCCCACCTCATGAACACTGTAACTGTCATTTCATTAATAGGGCCCAGAAGGTGATTTCATTGTTGCTGTGTGAAATCACCCTTCAGGGCTGAATAATGAAATTTCACCACCAGTGTTCTTGAAGTGGGGTCTCAAAAAAGGCCATGTTGAAGACTGGGTGAAAAAAATTCCCCAAAATGCCCAAGTTACACGCGTTCATTGAAATTTTTCTGTGTACATGCATAACGTTGGCAATTTTCAATAGTTTGACTCCAAATGTTCAACATAGCCATTTTTTCCCACCACCTCATGAAGAGTACAGCTGTCATTTTTCTCATCCTGTCTGAAACGTGTTTTGCACCTGTGGCATGTAATGGCATTTTGGCATGGATTTAAAAAATGTTTCCCTATGGGGTTTATGAGGTGGGGTCATCAGAAGACTATCCTGAAAATTTTGGGTCAAAATATGAAACATGCCGAGGTTATGACCTTTCATTGAAATTTTACTATGCTGCTTGTAACTTTGGAAATGTTAAATATTTTTACCCCATATTTTCAACATAGCCTTCTTATTACCCCACCTCATTTATGTCACAGCTGTCATTTTTGAAATCCAGGATAAAATGTGTTTTCACACCTGTGGCACAGAATGGCATTGCAGTTGTGCAATATTATGTTTTTGGGGGATTCTTAAAATTTGCTGTACTGGGTACATGAGGTGGAGTAATAAGATGGTTATGCTGACAATTTGGTCACTGTTGTCCTATAAACGGAAGCACAGGGCCCTCTCACCTACATACATACATATGTGCATCTGTGGAGGGATGGGAGTGTAGGGTTCAAAGGACCCTGCACTCCCACTGTAAAATAAGGACACTATTATACTATCTGAAAAGTAAGGAAGTAAGTTGCAAAATACTTTCTTAGTGCTCCAGTTATGGTCAAAGCAAAAAGATGGGAAATGAGGTGTTAGGGTTTCCTTAACACCTCACCCTCCCAAACCAGGTAGTACAGCAGGTGTGGGATGTGCCTTAGGTTTTTCAAGCCTAATGCTCACCCCTATTCTCATAAAGTTTACACATATGACCTTATTTACAGATTGAATGGGGTGAGCATTAAGCTTGAGAAGCCCAAGGCACACCCCACACCTGATATCATGCCTGGTTTGGGAGGGTGAGGTGCTAGGGTTGGAAAGTCTAATGTCTTATTTCCCAGCTTTTGTCACTTTGACACTAACTGGAGCATTAACAAAGTCTTATGCAACTTATATATTTATAAATCTAAAAATTTACTGGGACAGGTTTCTGGCTACTACTGTGCACTGATGAGTGCTGTCAGTAGCAATTTTACTTGGTGGGAACATTTCGATATTTCAGATTACCTGCTTAAAATTCATTTGGCCAGTACTTCCTTAACAAATTAATTTTCTATCAGTCGGGCAGGGTGCTGCTGCTACCCTGGAGGCCAGGTATCACAACTGAGTCCTGGAATCCTGTTTTGGAGCTGACTGGGGCTGAATGCATGGCGCTGGTGTGAGGGGCTTCAAGGATCCTCTAGAAACTGGATGTGGACTGCACAGCATATGTGTGAGGAATTTTCAAAGTCCACTTCCACAGAAATTGTGCAGGATTCTGGAAATTCCACCTTATCCTGTGGAATTCTGTTAGCTGCAGAATTATGAAATTCTGGAAGCAGAATGGATTTTGAAACTGAAGATTAGTAATCCATAGTTTACATAAACCATAAAATATTATTCAATTATTTTCATGAACTATGGATTATACACAAACTGTGGAATAATATTCCATGACATACATAATACTTGAGATATTATTCCATGGTTTACATAGAAATACCTTTTGTGGTCCATTGCCATTGAACTAAAAATTAAATTCTTTAAAGCATTTCAGAAAGATAGTTGCCATTCTGGGTGAATTCTGCCAGCAAAATTCCATAGTTCGCACAGCTCTTCTGGATGGCTTTCACAACCCACTTTCAGATAATCAAGAAGTGACTCTGGCATCACCTGTAAGGGCAGCTGCTTGCTGGCCATCCCTACCAGAAGATGTGTGCTGGCACTGTGAACCCACTTTTCTGGGTGGTGTTGAAGCCTGGCTAAATAAGACATACACCATTCACAATGCCAAAAAAGAGCAATTATCTTTGGCATCACCCTCAAACTGAAAAAATGAATACTTCCACAGAATCCATACTTAAAAAATTATACTCTGGAGCATACCCAGTCCTTCAAATCTCTATGCACAGAGCTAGATGTCCAGTTCACCTACCAGAGTAAGACTGATCACTGTGCTGCTAAAGGAGATCCCTGTATAGGAGTTATTTACAGGATCAGGAACTGACTCTACTTTCTCCCAGCTATGCAGATAATGAGACAATGCTTACACCATTTTCTAAATAATAGGTTAGTCATGTACCTCATGCTCTAATGCAACATGTCACTGGTTGAAATTTCTATGGAAAAAGCTAGCAAGTTAACCCTTCAGAGTGACTCAGTGATACACCACTGCCTGTTATACAGTCTAACATAACTGAGCAAGACCTATCACCCACAGCTGCTTCCACTGGTCCACTCATTGCTCCATAAGTGCATCCTCTTAGCCCACATATACCAAAGAAAATGGGTTAAAGAAACCCAGCTATCTGATGGCCTGACTGCATGGGGCAGGGCACCCATCTGTGATGCCAATGACCCAAGTTTAGAAACTGACTTGGGATGTCAAAGGGCTGGCTGACGGAGAAGGACTGAGCATCTGGAGGACTGCTCTCCTCTGGTGGAGGGGGTTTGAGTATCTGGCACATCACAGACCCCTGGTGGAGGTTATTGGTTCCACAGCAACTGGTGCCATCACGTACGGGGGCAGGGTGGACATGGGACATTATAGCACATCTCTGCCCCGGGGAAGAGCTTACAGCACTAAAAAATGCCAGCCCCAGTGGATGATGCCAGCTTCCCTGCTGTCCCCTCTGGCCACCAGAGTCTGCCAGGGGGGGTCCCGCTCCCATGGTCCCAATCTGGGGGTCAAGCCAGGTTTCTTTACCAGTGTCTATTGGGAGGTGGTGCCCACCTGGCACCCCCACTCAGGGTGGCAAGCCTGAGTACAGGGCAGCAGTTGGCAGAACCAGGCTGAATGAGGATTGGGACCAGCAACAAAAAAAAGAAAAGAAACCCAGCTACCTGACTATCAGCATACAGGACCCAGGTGGTGTGTCAGGCAACAGAGACAAATAAATAAGTAAGCCCTGTGCCTGCTTGCGTGTTTACCAAAACAGTGAGCTCAGCTGGTATAATAAGATTTGAAATACCCACTGTTTTTTTCTAGTTTAGTGAAGGAACTAGTGAGTGATGTCCCACACATGCTTTCTGATTTGCTGAGCCTTTTAGCAATTATCAACCCACTTATTTCCCCATCTACCTGCCCCTCACAGTACTGTAGGCAAAAAAAGAAACCCACAAAAAAATCAGTGCTATACTGATATCAGTCAGAATCGCCACTGAGCTGTGGGGTCAAACCGAGTAAATCTTTTCTCCTGATTTGCAGTCACACCTTCAGAGACAGTTGGTGCTTCTCTGGTGTCAGTTCTATTAAGTTCTCACTTCCCACACTTTCTGTTTTTCAGCAAAACAAAACACAGCAGCACTATCGCACTGACACACTACCGAGTGTCAACAGTGCTCACACTACATTTTCTGATGGCACTGATAAGCTCTCCTTTTAACCCTACCAATTGTCTTTAGCACTAAGAATTCAGCTACCTAGAAACAAATGCTTACTTCTCATGGGGGATGGGGGTGAGGGAGATATGTTAAAGACACAATGAGAGAGGTGTGTGAGAGAAAGGAAATGGAGGTGAGGTGAAATGTACTGTTTTACTAAAAGAAAGGAAAATGTACAATATTGTCTCCTGACAATGCTGCTAGTAGAACAACTATCTTACAACTATTTTATTATTGATTTTTTAGTACATTTTCGGTATCTTTTGCATTTTTTAACATTTTATTAACTATACTAATTGTAACCCATTTTCTAGGTGCAATAATGCCCTCCATGGGGTGGTATGGGCCATTATGGACCTTCCATGGGAAATCAGGCCCTCTGACTTTGGTGTTGGGCCTCATTACATCCTATGGCAGTCCAGTACTACTTAATCTGTCAGGTATTATTGCTTATTTAGATCCATCTTTACCCATGTACCTACCTCCTTTTCTGTAAGGTTGACTAAGAAAGTTCACTGCATAGGACACAAATTCCAAAAATACTTCATCAGACAGCCTTTCCTTCTCAGTCCCAGCAGAAAAGATCAAACCATCAGCCCCCTTCAGCAAACCCAAAACCTTCCCTCATTCCAAACACTGCTAGCTGACCAGCTCAAATTTCAATGTAAATGCCCTCTCATATGAAGTCCCTCCCCATTAATCCCCACCTCCATTATTTCCTGACTCATACAGAATAATAACATCCATCTCCCTTTCAACTTTCAGTAGTGCCTGTGCTGTACAGAGGCACAATAACTAATATTAGTGGCTGTTAACCCCATACCTGCTGGTTAAGAAACTGGACTTTACTGTTGCCATGACCTGTGTTGTACTTAACTTGTATTTGTACATTTCTTTAGAACTTTAGCACTTATATGTCTTTCTGAAATGCACCTGCACTTTTTGTATCCTGCTGTATCAAGGGACCACTGCAAAAATGAGATATTGTTTAAAATGTAATCATCCTGTCAATTGTTGATTAACAATTTTTGATTAAAAAATGAAATGCTTCTGTCATTAAAGAGTCAATAAAATTAGAGTGATGTACTTTTGTGTTTTTGTTTTTTTGTACATTTTATGTGCTTTTTGTTTTAGCTTTCTTATCTGTGAAATTTTATTCATAGAGATTATTTTAAGTATTTGGAAATTAGCTGTTTGCAGTTCAATATGCCTTTCTTGGGAAAACAGTTCAATAACTCATTATATAAATCCATCCATCTATCCATCCAGCCAGCCAGCTAGCCAGCCAGCCAGCCAGCCAGCTAGCAATACAAATACATGTATGCACACATACATAAAGTTCTAGCTTTCAGTTTATTCTGTTTTTTCATCATTGCCAACATATATATATATATATACATTATTTATATATATATATATATATATATATATATATATAAAACCTTTAGGGTTGCCCCTTCTTCCCTCATGGACCCACCCATCATCCCAAGATTGACAGCTGTCAGGGTGTGTCATTGGGGTTGTGAGGCATAAATGTCACCCCATTCCATGTGTAATCATATTGAAAAGCCACAGGAAAGAAGAATGGGGTGACATTTAGGCATCACAACCCCAATGACACACCCCATCAGCTGTCAATCTCGGGATGATGGGCAGGTCCATTGGGGGGAGGGGGCAATCATAAAGGTCTCATTTCCTGACTTTTTGTGTTTTATCCCTAAATGATGCATTAACAATTTTTTTGCATAGAATTTCCTTACTTTTTCAGAAAGAATAGAAAAGTACAAAGTTGTAGAAGTTGGTGGGAGCGTGGGCCCTTCGGGCCCTGCACTCCCACCAACTTATAAATGTCTGCATAAGATAAGAGTGCAAGTTCTGAATATCATATGTATTGCTGGGATCACATATGAGTAGGATCGTGGGGTCCAAAAACTCCCACCAGGTTGAAAAATAGCAAAGTGACAGTCTCATTAGAGTGGCATAATTCAACATCAGTTTAGATGTCAGACACCTAGCCACTGAAAATCATTTCCATGGCAGTAATGCTAGGTACCCTATAAATGTGAAGCCACTAGCACAGTGCAAAACACCGTACAGAAAACATAAAGTGTGTTTTGCAATATTTGTGCTGAAAATTAATTTTGAAACCGCTAAACACCATAATTCAGATGCACAGGACATCCCCCGAAGACCCTCCTAATTTCAATGTAGAAGAGTATACCATCTCTGGGATGTAATGTTTGAAAGATTGAGCTTTTCATTCATTGGAGTGGCAAAATTCTGAACCTGTTGACATGTTACATAGCTAACAACTAAAACCTACACAGCAGTAAGGCCAGCTACCCTACAAATTTCAAGCCACTACCACAATGGAAAACGCTGTTCACAAATGTAAACTGTGCCAAGCAATATCTCCACAAAAAATGTATTGTCCAACACGTAAACATCATAATTCCTATGTACAGGTCATCCTGTGAACACCCTCCAAATTTCAAGTAAAAAGAGAAAACTACTTCCGAGATATTTAATTCTAAAAATTGTTAAAATTGTCTATCTGCTTCATTCAAATTTGGCCATTTAGTCCCTCCCTCATGATCAAAGATCGCGATCAAAGAATCTCATGATCAAAAAATTTGCAGGCTTGTGATCAAAGAATAAAAAATGGTGAAATTCAAATTTTACACATAAATACATAAAACCACAAGCATGGTTTGATAAAATGAAGCCCCCTGAGCAAAACACATCCTAGTTTGTGATTCTAGGTCACCCCTGGGCTGAGGAATTACATTTTTTTCATCTGGTCATCATGTCATCACCTCACAATCAAAGACCATGGTCAAAGAATCTCTCGATCAAAGAATTTGCAGGTCGCGATCAAAGAATACAAAATAGTGAAATTCAAATTTGACACATAAATACAGGAAACCACAGGCATGGTTCGATAAAATGAAGCCCCCTGACCAAAACTCATCCAAGCTTGTGTTTCTAGGTCACCCCTGGGCTGAGAAATCATTTCTTTTAATCTGGCCATCTGGTCGTCCCCTCTTGATCAAAGATCGTGTTCAAAGAATCTCACAAACAAAGAATTTATAGGCTCACGATCAAAGATAGTTCGTGAGCAGCGATCAAAGAATTAAAAAGTTAAAAACTCTATTTTTAGACACTTTTAGAAGACACCACAGGCATGGCTCGATAGAGGGAAGACCCCTGAGTAAAACCCATGATAGTTTTACTTCAGAAGTCATCCCTGAGACCAGATATTTGATTTTTTTCTGACTAGAAACTCAAAACAAGATGCTGGCCATCGCGATCAAAGAATTTCTCCTGGTCAAAGATTCTTTGAATACAAGCCTGCAGATTCTTTGATCATGAGGAGGGACCAGATGGCCAAAACCCCATTCTTCATTTGCAAAATAACCGTATACATTTTCCCATTGACTTATAATAGGAACTTAAAAGTTTAATAATGTTTGAATGGATTAATATTTTTTCACCAAATAAAAGGTGGCATGTTCCTTTTCCCAAGCTCTTTCAGATGAGCCAAGTCACAGAGTTAACTGCTATGAAGTGCCACAGACAAAATCCCAAAAACTGCCCACGTAACTAGCAAAAAGTGCATTATTCAGCATTTTGGTGCACAAAAACTGTAAGTCCAACCAAAACAAAGTTTAGCATATCAAGAGATCTACCATGCCCCACCATGCATACCAAATTTCATGCAAATCCATTGAATGGGTCCAAAGTTATTAATGCACAAAATTTCGAGTTTAACATAGAAGTGCCTACTTTAGCTTAAATATAGGGACGCAACTGCACCCTTGTAATATATATATATGCTTTTCAAGTTGCATGGAAAGTTTCAGAAGATCATATCATCTGGTTGCTGTAGCTGTGATATCTGATTACTTGCCAGTTCTGGTGATTTTTGAAATTGTATGTCACACATCAGTTGCCCAAAACACAGTCACAAAGTCTGCAATGCAAAACCATAGTAGAAAAGGCTCCCTATTGTATCACCACACCTTATGACTATGTACAAAGGTGGAGTGCTACGGACAGGAAAAGAATTTACCCAATGAAATTGTCACTCATCTTACTTAACTCAAATTATTTAATTCTGATATCAATGGGCACACACATGGTTTGCATTCACTTACATGGTGGATTGAGATATGCAATGGGGTCTGTGCATGGTGTAGCATGAGTTATATGGTACTATTTATGCCCAACAGGGAGCCAGAGCCTACTGGTTCTACTACTAAAATTAAGCCACCCTCACTGTTTACCTGTAAGTTCTTCTTGGGCAGCTGCATGGGGCTCACCTGACACATGTCTGATCCTCCCTCATATTCCTGTGATGCTCCAGTGCATTCCATATTTTTTGTCTTTACTCTCTGGTGTTTACTAAATCCCTCCTTCATTGCCCTGTGCTGCACTATGCAGGGTTGGTGGCACCATGCATGGCCTAATTCTTCCCTCTGCACAAACTTTTGTGGTTGTTCAAAAGCCAGTGCCCCTCTTTAGAATGGCTTTTAACAATTCTGCCAGGTAATGGTACTGTGCTTTGCAACTGATGGTGTGTGTGAATTGTTAAGTATGCCTCAGAGAATCATGAGCATGACAGCACTTGCATTAGCCTGGATGCTCCCTCTCTTAACTTATGCCAATACAATATCCATCGTGGCAGTTCTTGGAAAACTCTGTGACCCTGCTGTCTATAATGTAACAAGGTGCAATTTTGAAGAAGGACAGAGGTCATTCCACCAACATTACTCTACAAAAATGTGATTGTGTATCAGAACCCTGGAATTACAGTATCTGCAATGTTCATGCTATAGAAGTTCCCATTTGGAAATACTTCATTAGATTTGTTGGTACATTTGTTGCACAAACACTTAATGTTTTGTGGTCATGGACCGGTTTGCAGTACCTTGGTGTCACCCAGTACCTATGCTGTGATTTTCTGCAAAGAAGAGTGTCTAAGTAACAAACCTTACTGAAAGAGAAATTAGTGTTGTGTAATGTGTGACGGGATAGATGTGTAGTCTGTGGTGGGACAATTTAAACGGGTACAGAAAGAGGGGAATGTGAGGGTGAATAAACCTTAGGAACTTACATAAAATGTATTTATTCAGAGGAAGACAGGGATTCAATTTCATCTGATGTACTAGGAGATTCATTTTATATTTGAAGTCCCAAAACTTTTGGAGAAATTGAGATTAAGTGTGTTCAAGATAGCCAGGGATTACTTTCCAGCTGAAACAGATTTCTTGAAGCCATGAATACTGTGCTGAGAAAATAGTTTCAACAGGGTGTTGAGCAGAAGGCGTGATTCACTGGTTTCCAAGGCAAATTAGTAAATCACCAGTAATGTTTTTTGAAGGTCAGTCTTAATTGATCCTTGTTAATCATTACATCTTGCCACATGATCATCAAGGCAGATTGTGATCTAAGATCATCACCTAGAGCATGATTTAATCATCAGACATGTACCTTTTAAACCACCAGCCAATGAGTATTGTTTTTGTAAGCCTAAAACAGCAAGGTGATTTTTGATGATCTGTGGATGATCAATAGATTATTATTGATAATCATTGATGATTATATTAGTTATATATTATACAATTTAAATTCACTTTAGTAATACTTAAAAAAGTATTGTTCCTAATATGAAAATATGAATGTCACATATGAGCAGAATCACATTATAATGCAAATCAGCTGAAGTTAAGTTTTAATCCATTTAGGAAGATTACATGAGGTGGTAAGTATAGTATGTACATCTGCATAACTAATTTGAACATTTCTTGCACATTTCAAAAGCACAGTTCATTTACTAATACAGGAGTAATTTTTATTGTTAAAATATGTTTGCTTGACAGTATTAGCTGGCAGACAGGTATGGTTCTAAGTACAAACCAGGTACTGTAGAAACTCACCACAAATCTAAAGGGAACCACTGAATGAAGCTATATAAACCAACTTGAGCCGCTATAACACTAGTGAGAAGTGAGGTATCAGAGTAAGTATTTATTTTATTTTAATAGAAATTTGGATAACACCTTTGAGCACAAGTGCTTTTTTCCAAAGGTTCCACCTCATTATAATGTAAGGATACAATTTTACCTAGGGCTACCAGGGGTTGATATCTGCCGCTTGCAGCTGGTGCAGAACGCGGCAGCCAGGCCATTGACTGGTACTTCCAGAACCAGTCATATAACACCTGTGCTCCACAGTCTGCACTGTCTGCCAATACAGTGGTGAATCACCTTCAAGGTTGCTTTATTAATCTATAAGGCCCTACACAACCAGGGACAGGGTTGTCTGAAATATCTCCTTTATTTATTTAGCTTTTGTTAACCAGGTAAGTACACTAGACAAACACATGCCTATTTTCAGGTACAACCCAGTATGTCCCTACTGTCCCCTCCATCCTCTCTGATCCACTGATAAGGGATTGCTAGAGATTCCCAGGGTTCAATTACAAACATCTGGAGCAAGGGCATTTAGTGTTGCTGCCCTGTCCATGTGGAATTCTCTACCTCATCGGGTATGAGAATGCCTGACTGTTCAAAGCTTCAAGAATGCCTTGAAATCTATCTTTTTGGTTTGGCATTCAGGGATTAGTGTTGCTGCTACTATATGCTATTACATTGTATTTATTATCATTTATATGTTCTGCTTTCTGGATGATTTATTTTCATTGTATATATTTTATTGTACAGGTGCCTTGGTTTTAGAAAGGTGTATTTTATAAATAAAGAAGATCTGATTTAATTTGAAGAAGACATACACAATACCAGCTTCAGTGGGGCCTGGCCATGTGCAAACAATGGAGAAAACAGACAATGGTAAAGGTATCACAAAAATCTGACAACAAGTTTCAAATGGGCATAAGTCATTATAAAACAGTACTGAATTGTAGCTGGAAATTTAAGATATAGCCTAGGGTAGTTTTCATTTGGGGTTAGAGTCAAAGAGGTTGTAGCGGAGAAAGCATGCTGCTGGCAAAAAAGTAGGTCATTGTATTAAACAAGAGGTATTCAGTCATTGAAATCAACAGCAGGTAAATTTCATAGTGAGCTCCTTTTTTAGTGAGGTCTTAAAGTGTGAAATTTTAGGGAGAACCACCATGGATTGTGGGAGTTTGGTCATCCAGTAAGCAACCCTGGCAGCAAACTAGCAGGTATCTTGACTTGTTTTACAAAAAGGGACATCTAGGGCTTGTCTGGACATGCTCCTAGTGGAATAGTTATTATTGACCAGATGGAGAAGGTCACTGATTTCAACTGGGGTGAGACCTAGGTGAGCTTTTTTAGCCAGCAGGCAAGTCTGATATTTTTGCCTATCCTGAAGTGGAAGTCAGCCAGTGAGACAGTACAGGATGCTGATGTGAATTAATATAATAGCCTCACTAACAAAGTGACAGACTTTGTTGAGGACCATTCTTATCCTATTAAGGACAGAATCAGATGCTGCAAAAAAGATTGGGGGATCATAGTCAATGATAGGGAGGACCATATTGGAAACTGCCATATGTCTTGCATCAACAGATAGATTTAGTCGTTGCCTGTAGAGTGCTCCAAGTTTTTCATTGGTCAGATTAGCAATATTGTCAACATTAAAGGCAAATGTGAGAGTATCTTCCAAGGTGACTCCTAGATACTTAAAAATGTTGACTTTATCCAGAGCAGCAATATGTGCATTAAGGATAACCAGTGGGGGAACCTTTTTTCTTGTGTTGTTCCTCACAAACAGCATTGTCTTTGTTTTTTTTGTTGTAAATAAGAACAGTTTTGGTACTTGTGAACTTGACCTTAAGGGACCTGAAGCTACTTTAGAGATCACTTGATAGTTCCCCCATATGACAGCGCTACTATTATATAGTACAGCATCGTCTGCATATAATAACATCTTAGATAACGGGCAGGCATTAGGAATTTTATTAAAAGAATACTGAAGATGAGAGGGCCAAGTATAGACCTCTGTGGGACTCCAACTGTAACAGTTTTAGCATTCAAGAGCACCCTTTAAACCCTTGTGCTCTTTGTCCTTCTGGTAAGGTAGCACCAAAACCAAGCTATGATTTCAGTAGAGAGGCCCAGGCCTTGGCAGAGACCTTGACCAGCAGCAATTGATGGTTTGTGAGGTTGAAGGTTTTCATCAGATCTATGTAGGTAGCACCTATCATGTGCCCTTTATCAAGTGCCATGTGCAGATGTTTGGTATACTCAATAAGGGTGGTTCCAGTGCTATGAAGTTTTATGAAGCCATGTTGTTGTTTACAGAATAGGTTGTACTTATTTAAGTAGCAGACTAATTGGTCGGAAACTATTTTTTCCAAAGCCTTGGACAAGAGGGAGAGGATAGAGACTGGACAAAAGTTAGCCACATTAGTGCAATCCCGACTTTTGTGCAGAAGAGTGACCATAGCAATCTTCCAGAGGTCATGGAACTGAGAGAGTTTTAAAGACATATTAAAGATGTTAGCCAGGGAAACTGTTAGTGTGTCAAGAGCTAGGTCCAGTAGCTTCAAATATACCTTATCCCACCCATTCTAGTTTTTCCTTAAGACCTTTTTAACATAATTGCCCATTTCCTTTACAGTGACGAGCTTAAAGTAAAACTTGGGGAGATCCTTTTCCAGGCAAGGTTGATTACATTGCCCAGTGTGTCTGTCATCATTGTCAACAGGTGCCTGGTCAGTAGGGAGGAACAGGGTCAGGTCTGTGAAGGTCTCATTAAAGATTTCAACTATTTCAGAGAGAGCCACAGTGTTCTTCCCATCAGAGTTAAGCATTATTGGTGTTGATTTGACATTGCTCCCTAAGAGGTCTTTTATGCAGTCCCAAGATTTTTCCATGCCCCAGTTTTTTACATGCTGTTCCTTATTTCTGCTTTCGCTTTCCTTACTTCTCAGGTGCATTTTTTGCTGACTTCCTTATATCTTTGTAGATCATCTGGTGATCCAGTATCCCTATCACAAGACCAGAGATTATCCCTGTTTCATAATAGGGCAAGTAAAGCATGGTTGACCCATTCAGATATAATTCCTTTGATTTTATGCTTTTCTAGGGGGTGCAAATTTGTTACAAGCTGTAGTAAATTGGGTAATGATGTAATCAAGAGCAAATTGACATCCGGGATAGCATCCAGGAAGTTCCAATCTGACTGGGCCAAGTGGATTTGAAGGCATTCGTTGACTCAATCAGTAAAAATCTGTAGAAATGGTTTTAGGAGGGATTTTCAGTTTTCTAGCAGACCATTCACATAGCATAGGTGAGTTGTTACTAACTGCATCAGACAGGACTTCAACCTTGATTATCTTTTCAGATGCATGACTAAAATCCAATCTATTAGGGAATTTTTTCCCATTTTATAATTAACCCTGGTACAGTCTTTCACCATCTGGACTAGAAACAGGCCAGAAACCAGGTCCTTAAGGGCAGCACTGGATTTTAAAGCCCAATTTGTATTAAAGTCCCCCATGACTACAGCTTCTCCTTTATAGCAGGTTTTATTGAAATATCTAGCAAACATCTCAAATCCCTTTTATTTGTTACCAGAATGGATATAGACTGACAGAACATGGAATGAATTATGACCCCTACCCAGTTATGTTTTTACTGCCCAGCTCTCACGTTCACTAGCTGGGTTGTCTATAGTAATTTTGTGGCCACTCAAGTTAGTCTACAGATACTGTGTATGAGGCAGCCACCACCACTTTTTCAAAAACAGTCCTCCCTAAATAGGTTATAGCCCTTTAAGGCAATTGAAGAATCAGATATTTTAGGGGTGAGCCGTGTTTCTATAAGGCTAATTATATCCAGCTGGACAAGTGCAACACTAGCTTCAAACAGAGGGAATTTTGGGAGAATTCTTCCTAGATTTAAAGAGACTAACTTTAGTTTTCCCTTTCAATTTCTACTGGTACCATTGTTACCTGGTGGGCCTGGTTTAGGGTGGATGTTTTCTGCCAGCAGGAGGAGTATGAAAATTAGTTTTTCACAGTTCCTTCTCCACTGAGAAATCATCTTAGACCTCCTTGTAATGGAGCATTATCTTATGCCTCAAGAGTACTGTAGGGTAACTAGTAAGGGAACAGTTCCATACTTAGATTCATTGCAGAAGATAAGGCATGCTGACTGGCTGTGCAACTAGCATGGGTCTAAGCAATGTGCAACTAGCAGGGTCTAAGCAACAGGCAATTAGCCTGTGAGCACCATCAAGCATTAGGCTCTGCTCAGGGACAGAAGGCTTCATATCCATAGAGCATAGCGAAGGAACCCCTTCATGGGGATGAGGCAACACAAGGCTTAGATAAATTGACAATGTAACCAGAAATATGGCATGGGGCAACCCAGGCACCCCTCGAGTTGTGATAGGATGTTGAACCAGTTGCTAGACATTTTTGGCTGGTGGGTCAAGTGAAAAGCAGGCTGGTGCTGGCAGGCAGGTTAAGATTTGTTCAAATAGCCTAGGTACATCTATTTACTAATCCGTTTGTTATCACAATTTTAAAAAATTATGCTAGTAAAAGACAGAATACTACTATTTAAGCAATGTATTCTAGGAAGATATCAATTTGTTATACAGATTAACACATTATGCAAAGTAAATATCACTTATACCAATGAAGGGTTAAGACCGTCAGGGCCAATTAGAGGAATATCAGATCAAAATGTCATCAGATGCATGAGTAAGACTTTTTACTGCATTGTACCCTTTGGGAGAAACCTATGCCCTTATTAGGAGCACATACTGTCAGTGTCAGTGGCTCAGTAGGTAGCACACTCGCCTCTGAGGCTGGGAGATCAGAGGACTGTGGGTTCAGTTCCCACATCTGGCACTTGGGTTAATATCCCAGTACTGACACTGTAATGCAGCATGAGAGGGGGTGCTGCATTTTCTGAGGTGCCGTCTTTCGGATGAGACGTTAAACCGAGGTCCCATCTGCCTGGATTGGTGGTAGTTCAGGTGGATGTTAAAGATCCCATGGCACTTATCGAAAAGAGTAGGGGAATTTCCCCGGTGTCCTGGCCAAATTTCCCTCATTCACTAAAAAAAATACCACCAACAGCTTAATCTGGTTCAAGGTCAGTTGGCATTCATCTGTATCCCCCTCCCCTGGGTCGTGCCTGAAAATAGGCAGGATTTGTCTAGTGCACTTACCCGGTCAACAAAAGCTAAATAAATAAATAAATACTATATGGACTTAGTGAAACCAGTCATAACTTAACTAATGCTTCAAGGCACTTAAGTGTGGCTAACTCCATGTGGAACTCAGGTTTCCTAGTAACTAAAATGCATATGTGATCTGTTATGAGTTTAGATGTAGGTCGACATGGACACAGAATCTTCTAATGATATCAAAAATACGCCCCTCAGCAAGCAGTAGCCCTAGAACCCTAAGCTGTAGCCCATGGGTATTAATAAGGAATAACCAGAAAACAGCAACTTAAACAGCTAAAAGTGATGATGCCTGAAAAACATCCCCTCAGCACATAACCACAACCATCAAGCTAATTACTTGTGATCTACAGATAATTAATAACATGATCTTTATACAGATACTTTAACAGTAATCATTACTCTGGATATCTGGCAGTCACAGAAACATGGTACACACAAAACCATGACTGGGACATAAACATACCAGGATACACTGTCTACAGGAGGGACAGGGAGGGTAAAAGAGGAGGAGGAGTAGTTCTTTACATAAGGGAAGGAATAAAAGCAACAGAACAAAAGGGTAAACAGGGAGGAGAAGAAGCACTGTGGGTAAATTTGGAGACAGGCAATGGCACCACAATACGCACAGGGGTTGTATACAGACCCCCTTCTCAGGGGGAGGAAATGGACAGGGAAATGACAGAAAGTATACTTAGAATGGCAGAAAAAGGGGAGATATTGCTGATGGGTGATCTGAATATGCCAGATGTTAACTGGAGTGCAGTTGCAGCTGCCACTTCGAAGAGTGCAGTTATTCTAGATGCCCTACAGGGGGCATGCCTTAGACAACTAGTACTGGAGCCCACTCGAGAGGGAGCAATATTAGACTTGATTCTCTCAAATGGAGATGGAGAGAGGATCACAGATGTAGAAGTGGGTAGCCATCTGGGAACTAGCAACCATCGAACAGTATGGTTCACAATAAACACAGCAATAGAGTCAAGTCATACAAAGACAAAAGTACTGGACTTTAGGAGGGCTGACTGCGCCAAAATGGGTGAGTGCCTAAGGAATGCACTAGCAAATGGGCAGGAAGGGAGGGTGGAAGAACAATAGGGAATAATAAAAACTGCCATCACAAAGATAACGAGCCTTTGTGTGAAGCAAATAAACAAAACAAGACGATGTACGAAACCACTATGGTTCTCAAAGGAAGTGGCAGTGAAGGTTCAAGAGAAAAAGAAAGCATTCAGGAAGTACAAGGAATCGCAGAAGGAGCAGGACAGAGAACTGTATCAGTTAAAGCAAAAGGAGGCTGGGAAGGCAGTCAGAACAGCAAAGGCCCAAACCGAGGAAAAGATAGCCAACTCAGTTAAGAAGGGGGATAAAACCTTTTATAGGTACATCAGGGAGCAAAGGAAGATGAAGGGAGGGATAGTGAGGCTTAATAAAGGGGAGAGAGGGTGGGCAGAGGGAGACTGTGAAAAGGCAGAGATACTAAACAAATATTTTTGCTCAGTATTTACAAATGAAGATGGGGAGGTACATAAAACAAACAGTAGTAACACTCTGGATACAGAAGTTGATATCCACCCATTTACAGAAGAAAGGGTTCTGAAAGAACTCTTAAAACTGAAGGTGAACAAAGCAATGGGGTCTGATGGGATTCATCCCAGAATTCTAAAAGAGCTAAGGTAGAACTAGTGACACCACTGACTACCCTTTTAACAAATCATGGGATGATGGGGTGGTACTGAGGACTGGAGGAGGGCAGATGTGATTCCCCTTCACAAAAGTGGGAGCAAGGCAGAAGCAGGAAACTACAGACCTGTTAGTTTAACCTCAGTGATGGGAAAATGATGGAATCACTTCTGAAGGAAAGAATTGTCAAGTATCTAGAGGCCAGAGGGCACAGGACCCTAGGCAGCATGGATTCACAGCGGGAAGGTCATGCCAGACAAATCTGATAGATTTCTTTGACTGGGTGACCAAAGTAGTAGATCAGGGAGGGGCTGTGGATATGGCCTACCTAGACTTTAGCAAGGCATTTGACGCAGTCCCACACAAAAGATTAATATACAAGTTAGCCAGCCTGGGAGTGGGTCCCAAGATGACAGCCTGGGTAAAAAATTGGCTGAAGAATAGGACACAGAGAGTAATAGTAAATGGAGTCCACTCAGAAGAAAGGAGGGTTACTAGTGGGGTACCGCAGGGTTCAGTATTAGGACTGGTCCTCTTCAATGTCTTTATAAGTGACATTGTGGAAGGACTGGAAGGAAAAGTATGTCTCTTTGCAGATGACACTAAGATCTGCAACAGAGTTGATGCACAGGGTGGGGTGGAAAGGATGAAAAGGAACTTGGCAAGGTTAGAGGAATGGTCAAATGTATGGCAACTTAGATTCAATGCTAAGAAGTGCAAGGTAATGCACCTGGGAAACAAAAACCCAGGGGAAGAGTACACAATGGGGGGTGAGATACTAACAACAACAAAAAAGGGACCTGGGGGTAGTCATATCAGATGACCTAAAGGTGGGCAAGCAATGTGAGAGGGCTGCAAGGAGGGCTGGGGGGTTACTGGGATGCATAGGGTGAGGCATCACCAGTAGAAAACAGGAAGTTATTATCCCTCTGTACAGACAGCTGGTGAGACCCCACCTGGAGTACTGTGTACAGTTCTGGAGACTCAATCTCCGCAAAGACATAGACAGGATGGAAGCTGTCCAGAGGAGGGCAACTAAAATGATGCAGGGTCTGCACTGGAAGACATATGAAGAGAGACTTAAGGAGCTTAATATGTATAGCCTCGAGGAAAGGAGGGAGAGGGAGGACATGATAAAAACTTTCAAGTACCTCAAGGGAATCAACAAAGTCCAAGAGGGTAGCATCTTTCAAAAAAAGAGGTGTGCAAGAACAAGAGGGCACAATTTGAAGATAGAGGGGGGGTGGCACAGAGGTAATTTAAGGAAGTATTTTTCACAGAGAGGTTGTGGATGCATGGAATGGCCTTCCGGAGGAGGTTGTGGAGTCAAAATCAGTGGTGGAATTCAAGCATGCATGGGACAGTCATAAGGCAATTCTGGGGGGTGGGGGTAAGAAGGAGTAGGCTACTGGTTAACTAGGATCTGCAGCTTATCCAGTAGGTAGGGAAATAGGCAGACTGGGTGGGCCAAGCGGTCCTTATCTGCCGTCAAATTCTATGTTTCTATGTTTCTATGTTACTCCTTAGCAGATCATTAATAGTAAAAGTCAGCAGGGATAGAATCATTGTAAAGCTCCCTGATAGGGTCATAGGTTCCTAGGTAGGATTTTAAGTCCTGTAACCTCATGGGCCATTTGTTAACTTGTCATTTTTCAGTGGACAAAATCTCATTTATTTTTCCCAATATGTTTATCCAACAATATTTTAAAGGTTGATAGGCTACCTGCTCCAACAACGACCATAGGCAGAGAATTCCATACCTTTACCACCCTCTCACTGTACCACCTTCCCCTTTTAGTGGTCCTAAACATTTCCCCCTGGAGCTGGTATTTATGAGCTCTAGTTGGCCTACTGGACTGTTTCTTCTCACATAAGCCTGCTAATTCCCACAATATTCTATTTCTAAAAGCATTATATTCAAAGCACAAATCTCGTCTTATTTTGTAATTTTCCATTAGGTATAGCCCCAATTCTTGTAGTCTATTTCCATAGTCTATACTGTGGACTCTATACATTTTTTTAGTTAGTTGCCTTGGCACTCTTTCTACATTTCTGACTGTTCCAACACTCTGAGGTGTACTAAAGGGGGTACCATACTCTACAATCGGCCTTATCAGAGATCTGTGCAATGGAACAAGTACATTTTCCTTTCTACTCCTAATATTTCTTAAAATATTTCCCACTACCTTAGTTGTCTTATTTTTCATATCTTCATTATGTTTGTCAAACATCAGAGTATTAGTAATTACCACCCCAAGTTTCTTTTTGTAGTCCGTACTCATAATAATTTTGTTGTTAATCGTATAGGATGCCTTGCTATTGTTGTATCCAAAGTGCATCACTTTACACTTTTTTTTCATTAAATCTAAGCTTGTGTTGATTAGCCCAGTTTTCCAGTTCATACAACTGCTTCTTGAAATTTGTAATAGATTCTGTGTCATTCACAATTGACCCCACCTTCGCATCATCTGCATATCTGCAGATTCACGCACCATTTGTCACTTGCATAGTGGAGACAAATACTTTAAAGAGTGTGGTCCCCAGAACTGATCCATGGGGCATTGCACTAGTAACCCTCCTCCAATCTGAGAAAAAACCTCTTATCAACACCCTCTGGTATCTGTCTGCTAGCCTTGATCCTATCCACTTAATCAGGCCCTGCTGTATTCCAATCTTTGCAGTGGAGTTCAACATAATTTCATGAGACACCGAGTCAAAAGTCTTGGCAATATCTAGGTACACTACATCTACTGGTAGGTCATAAACTAATGCCTGACTCACAGGTTCAAAGAAGTGAAACAAATTGCTGGTACATGATCTGCCAGACTAGAACTCATGTTGTGAAATGTCCACTTCCTTGAGTTGTTTAAGATTTTCATCTATTAATTCTTTAACTAAGGTCTCCATTACTTTATCTATCACAGAGGTAATACTTATTGGCCTGTAGTTGTCTACCATGGCCTTATCACCTGTTTTATGTATTGGTGTAATATTAGCCATTCTCAAAGCTTTTAAGAATCTCCCTTTGAGTATTGATTTATTAAAGAGTATAGCCAAGAGGCCAGCAAGTTCTGATGCCAGCTCATTTAGAAACATTGGGTGCACTCCATTTGGGCTGCAAGATTTATATTTATCTAACTTTACCAGCTTTTCTTTTACCTATGTAGCAGTTATTTTGTAATCAGATGTCTGAGTACTTGCATCCCCCTCTTGCTTGTTTTCATGCTCATCTTGGTCTTGGAATACACTTAAAAAATATGTATTAAAAGGTGTTTGCCATTTAGTCTTCATTTTCTATCAATCTATCCCCCACCTTTAAACTAATTATAGATTTGTTGGTGTTTCTCAAGCTCCCAACATGACTGTAAATCTTTTTATAGTTGTCCATTTTACTCTTTGCTAATCCTTGTTCCATCAGTTAAGAGAATGCCTGACCATCAGCAATTTTAAAGCCATGCTGAAAACATATTTATTCTCTTTGACCTTCCTGGATTAATTGAATTCATTTTTAAAAAGTTATTATATTCTCTGTTTTTATATTGTATTTTATAATTTGTACAGTGCCTTGGTTTTGAAAGGCACTATAAAAATAAAGATTCATTGATTCTTGCTTTGGCCACTCGTATTTCTTTTTTACATTTTTTATGTAAGTACTTATATTTATCCTTATTCACGTCATTCTGATGCCCCCTATATTTTTTTATATGCCTTACCTTTCCTGTTTATCAATCTACTTATCTTGTTATTAAACCATTTAGGAATTCAACCTGCCCTATCATATTTCTCTACAAGTCGGGAAAAGGCTGTTATACATGGTTGTATTTTATTATTTATTTTTACCTGTATTTCCTCAGTGCTGAGATCAGAAAAGTCCGAGTTCCAGTCCCAGGCCTGTAACACTTCTTTTATTTTAACATAATCTGCTCTTCCATAATTTCTGATTTTTGTTTTCCCTTGAATTTTGACTCATCCTTCCATAATGGAAAAGGAGACAATGTTATGATCACTAGATTCCAGTGGTTTTATGATTTTTGTATCCCCTATAATACATTCAATATTACTTAAAATCAAATCTTGAACATTCATATCTCTAACTGGCTCCTTAACATACTGCTCAAGAAAACAGCTTGAGCATATCTCCAGTAAATGTTTCTCCACCGTACTTTTACCCTGATAATTCTCCCAGTTTATGTTTGGGAGATTAAAATCACCCATCAGGATACTGTTGTTATTTAAGTACATGGTTTCAATCACGTGAAAGAAATAGTTATTTTCAATGTCAGATACCTTGGTAATCAATAACATAAGCCAAAAGTGACAGATGTGTATCCTGTTCTTAATTTAACCACAACTGCACTATGTTCATGAAGTCATTTTACTCAGTATCTATTACATGTACTTTTAAATGTTTTGCCACAAACAGTCAAATACCACCACCAGTCTTTTTGGGCCGTGCTTTATACATAAAGTCATAACCCTGGATTTCTGTAACCCATTCATCCTCCTTTTGCCTTGTTTTCGTTATTCCACATATATCTGTGTTGTTTTTACATAGAATATGTGCCAACTCATAATTTTCTTAATGCTCCTTGAATTAGAAAGAAGGCCCTTTAGCTTCTCAGTCTCAAAAACGTTTGATCTTATTTTACCTTTATCGCTACCCCAGTACTTTTCTTATCTGTAGACTATGTATGGCCCTTTCTCCTCAGTGACACTAGTTTAATTGTCTATCTATGTGTACCCTAAATGATTGTCCCTGTTTTTTACTCCTTTTTTTATTCAGGTGAAGTCCATCCCTACTGTATAAGACTGGTTTATTAGAAAAGAATTCCCATGTTTTTATACATTCAATATTTTGCATAAGGCACCATCGTCTGAGCCAGTTATTTATTCTTGATATTTTATTATTCACTTTCTCACTGACTCTTGGAACAGGTAGAATCTCAGAAATTATCAATGTACCCTGCACGTGCTTTACCATCTTCTCAATATCCATGTAGTCAAGGAACATTTGATCCTCTCTGGAACTTCTCAGATCATTAGTTCCAGCATGCGTTATAACTACTGGACTATCATCTAGTTTTGTAACTATTCCAGGCAGCAATATTTTGATGTCAGATAGTTTATTTTTTATTTATGTTTTATTTATTTAGTTTTCAGACATAACCTTTGAGCCAAGGCTCTTTTACAAAGGCTCCACATCATAAGAACAGAATACAGACATGCAATCCCAAAAAAATACAGAGTAATTAGATATTGGAAACACTATACATAACATTGACTTTATCCTGAGTAGATATTTAGTACTGTTAAAGTGCAGTGGTGCTAGAGACTCAACAGGGCCAGGCAGGACAGGATTAGGGGGATAGGAAAGGTAGGAAAAGGAGGCCCCAGGTAAAGTGGGCACAGAAGTAGGATCTGAGGTAAGGTTATGTGATGACTCTTCCTCGGGTGAAGTGGAGGAGGGGTGAGGAAAGGAGGGGAGGGAACCAGGAGCTTCCCCTTGAGTGACTCAGAGGCATCGTCAAGGTACAAGGAGCAAGAAGGGGATGACCTACAAGGTGAAGAGGATGAGGGGGCTGGGACTGGTAATGGATGGCTGGTGGTGGTCCCTCAATGGTGGGGGGAGGGCAGTGACCAAACTCCAAAGAAGCTTTGTAGTGATACTGAAGGTCAGGAGGGGCCTGGAGGACAGACAGTGGTCACCAGTTAGAGGCGTTATGGTGATACAGATGGTTGGAAGGGCCAGGAGGGCAGTCAGTACAAACTGAGTGGGTGGTCTGCAGGGGGCTGGGAGGGGCAAGGAGGTTGGGTCAGAGGAGAAGAGCATCACGTCAGGGCAGTTAACAGGGGAAGTCCATGTGTGACGCAGTGCTGAGAAGTGGGGGAGGGGGGATAAGGCAGTGTAGAGGAGGTAAGCAAGGGAGGTAGTCAAGGCTGAGGAAGTAGGGACTGGGGAAATGTCCTGTGCTAACTGAATAGTTGCTGCCAGCAGAGCTGGACCAGATCACCCAGAGGGCTAGAATCAGCCATTGGGGAAACAGGTGCACACAGAGCTGGAGGGCAGATAGTGCTTGAGGTTTTATTTGAATCTGAGCAGGCTGGTGGAATTGCAAATGGCTTTGGGGATCTCATTGAGCCATAGTGGGGCTCTATAGGAGAAGGCATGCTGCCCGAGAGCAGTGCATTGAAATGGCACCATGAGAGCCCTCTGCATTCTACCTCTGGTTCTATGCTCTGAACCCGGTAGGGAGAGGATGCCAGCTGCATATGGGGGGGGGTTCCCCAATAGTGCTTTTTTGCCCAGGAGGCAGGAGAGGAATTTAATCCCGCACCCAAGAGATAGAAGATTTGTCTGTTCATAGAGGGAGCAAATGTGGGTCAGTTGATCGGCATTCAGGATGAGCCTGCAGGCCTTGTTGTGAGCTATTTGTACCCTCTTGGGCATGGAGTCTGATGCTGCACTGTAGACTACGAAGCCATAGTCTATGGTGAAGAGAATTGAGCTCATGACTGAGAGGTGGAAGGCTGTCATGGTAAGGTATTTCCTGTGCCTATATAGCACTCCTAGCTTGGTGTTTACTGCCTTGACCATGAGGTCAATGTGTTGAGCGAAGGATGAGGTGTTGTCCTGGGTGACTCCTAGGTATTTGAAGGAGTGAAACTGTTCCAATGGGGATAGGACATTGTTGGTGATGTCCATGTTGGGGAACCTTTTCTTGAGCTGGAGGCTGGATAGGAGCATGATCTTCGTCTTCTTGTAGTTGACTAGTAGCTTGTACTCACAGAACCAGTTCTCTATTTTGCTAAGGGCGTGTTGAAGTGCCTATTGGAGTGACTCAATTCATGAGTTGCTGTTGAGGATGACAGTGTCATCTGTATAAAGGATTATCTTGGAGTCACAGGCTTGAGAGAGATTATTTAAGAAAAGGCTGAAGAGTAGGGGTCCCAGGATGGATTCCCTGGGGGAACCCCAGTGAGGCTTCCCCAGGGCCTGGCACTGTTTGTCCTATTTTTATACATTGGGATCTGAGGGACAGGTAGTCATGGAACCAGCACGTTGCATTGGCAGCCACCCTCAGCCTTTGTAGCTGGGCCAGTAAAAGGGTGTGGTTGATGATATTGAAGGCTTTTGTTATGTGTATGAGCACTGACCCTACCAGTTTGCCTTCATCCATAGCTTTTTGAACGTAGTCAGTGAACTTCACCAAGGTAGTAGTAGTACTGTGCCCCTGCCTGAACCTATGCTGGTTGGGGCATTGCAGCTGGTATTTGCTGATGTAGTCTGTAAGTTAATACACAACAATTTTCTCTAGGGCCTTGGATGGGGGGAGAGGATTGAGACAGACCTGTAATTGGACACATTGATCCTGTCCCCACTTTTGTGAACAGGAGTGACCAGCAGTGCTTCCAGGCAGCAGGGAATTGTTCTAGGGTCAGGGATTTATTATGTAGTTTAGTTATGGGCATGATGAGTACATCAAGAGTTAGCCATACCAGCTTCATATCTACTCCATCATTCCCCATTCTGGTCTTCCCAAGCACTTTTTATTTACATAGAACGCAGCCTCCTTGACAGTAACTTTCTTGAGGTAGAAGTTCAGGTGAGAGGTACTGGTTGCTATGTTACCTGAGGGAACCTTGGTGGGGTGTAGACAGTCAGGAGGGAGAACTGTGCTTAGATCAGTGAAAGCAGAGTTGAAGGACTCCGCAATGAGGAGCAGGTCGATAGTAGGAGAGACGTTAATGTGGAGTAGCTGTGGGTTTATTTTTTTTGTCCTCCCCCAGGAGACTTTTTATGTTTTCCTAGAACCTTTTGCTGTCACTCCAGCTTCTATCAAGAGGTATCTTGTGGTGAACAGCTTTGGCCCTCCATATTAGGTGCATGCAGTGGTTTCTGGCAGCCCTGTAAAGCTGGTGATCATGGTCCTTCCCAGGTGTTCTAGCTTTTGACCAGAGGCTGTCACGTTCCTTCATCTTGGCTATTAGCTCACCAGTAATCCATCAGTTCATGGTTCCAAGCACCTTTCTCCTTTTTAGCAGTGCATACTGGTCACAAATATTGTTGACAGCATCGGTCAAATATTTCAGGGCCTGGTCCAGGTCAGGTAGTGTGTCAATGGGTGACTAGTCATGGAGGGAGAGGGCATTTTTAAGTAATCTTAACTGACCTTTCTTCAGGGCCCTGCTCTCAATAGTGATGGGAGAGCTGTTTTTGAGCCTCTCTGACCAGCTGAGGGTGACAGGGGAGTGGTCTCTCAGAGTGTCTGGTAGCACCCAGACCTCAGATATACGTGATGGGGAGTTAGTGAGTATCCAAACAATTAGCGAGCTCTTGTCTGTTCTGTGGTTTCTTCTGGTGGGTTTCCATGACTAGTTGTGTCAGGTATGTGCATGTCACGATATCCTTGAGTGGGGTGGAGTTGGCACATTCCCAGTTTATATTGAAATTCCCTGTGTTTAGTAAATCACTATCCTTAGGTAGGGAGGCCACTGTTCCAGTACCTTTGGTAGACAGTCCATGGCTTTTTTGGGGGGCAGGTAAGCTGATGCAATGGTCTGTGTCTTTCCTAGCTGCCCAACCTGTATTTTCATGACAAGGATCTCATGATCAGTGGCCATCCTAGAGATGGGGAGAACGGAGCACTGGAGGGAGTCGTTAGTGTAGATAACACAGCCCTCCCCCTTCTTGCCTTGCCTGTCACTCCTGAATACCTGGTAACCTGCCAGTACTATGTTGTTTTTTATTTTGTCCGTCAGCCATGTCTCAGTTAGGCAGGCTATATCCGGCTTGTGCTGGGCCATCCAGGCTTGTAGTTGTGTAAACTTTGCAGTGAGGCTGCAAATATTCATTGCTGCTATTTTCAGGCCCTTTGTCTTGAACCCCACAGATCCGGGTGGTGATGGAGGGCCAGGATTTGGGTGTATATTCCCAGATAAGAGGAGAAGCATTAGGATAAGTTTCCTCACAGTGATGCAGAGGGTAATTGAGATTCATGTCTAACATGTCCTCATTTTACCATTGAAAAGCTCCTCTACTTTCAGAGGGGGATTGATGAAAGGTGGCAGACTGTCAGAGCCGTGGTGTGAATCAGAGGCATTCTCCCCTGCTGTAGCCCAATTGGATTAGCACTGCTGATGTGCCTCTTTTGTGGAGGATGCTCCTGGCAGTGCTAGCCAGTGGCTCATTCAGAGGCAATACTCAGTGTAGGCTGATGAGGGGTAGGCATCTTGGAGGATGCCAGGGCCAGCTGAACCAAATGTGACCATAATAAGTAGCAGAATTGTGCAGCTCATAACTGGTTGAGATGTGTAGCGCATTTGCAGGAAAAGGGGGCCTGTTCCAGCAGGTGTAGCTGATACAGAATATAGGTGTCCCTTTAAGTACTATGCCTTAGGCATGCCAGGGGGGCAGTGCTGGATCTAGTAGGTGAAGTTACCACGAGATTTATTAGAGATCTGGGCTGGGGAGGGTGGGTGGGAAAAATTACTTCTCTGTGGTGTAATAGCAGAACCGGTGAGCTCTCGGGGCAGAAGCGGTGTCTTGGAGTCAGCTGAGAGGGAGAGCTTCTTTCCAGAAGGGGCTGCAGGAGCTAGCCAATCAGAAACTGTGCGCTTTTTGGGCAGACCAATCAGGGGCCCGGCGGTTCTTTTGATGAAGTGGAGCTTGGCGCTGTGGAAGGCCAACTCAGGGCACTGCTCAGGTGGCTGTAGCAGCTGTAGAGAGTCAAGGACTACAGTTGACGATGGTGCTACTTCCAGGCACTGTGATGGCAGCTGAAATACCCAATCATGGTTCGCCACCTGGGGAAAAGAGGTGAGAGGAGACAAAAAGTTAAAGGGAACTAAATCAGTGGATATGGAGGAAGCTCAGAGGGCAGGGCTCAGTTCAGAAAACAAAGGAGATGAGAAGATTTGGCCTGTTCAGTGGCACCAAGAGGGTCCTGGGAGTGGGCATTGGGGGAAGGTTAGGTTTGAATTAGGCAGAAGTGGGAAAGCAGAATCAGAGAAAGGAATTAGGTAGCAGATTCAGTGCAATTACACGCATACAAGTAGACAAAAAATGGCTGGAATTACTGTGCTCTAAAATGGCTGCAGCTAGTCTACCCTAGGCAGTTAAGAACTTTGTAAAATTAGCAGGTCTAAACAGCTTGGGCTAAAACAGGCTACTTAGCATTGAGAAAGGGATGTAGATCACTTCCTGAGACTGTGGTCACCAGCGCATGAAAAAGTAACACACAGATCGAGACTAGAGCTAACAACAGTAAGTCAGTCACAGGGAGAGTTCACAAAATTGCCCAATTACTTCTCTGTGGTGTAGTAGCAGGGCCGGGGAGCTTCTAGGGGGCAGGAGTGGTGTCTTGGGGCCAGCTGAGAGGGAAAGCTTTGTTCCAATAGGAGCTGCAGGAGCCAGTCAATTGGAAGCCGTGTGCTTTTTGGGTGGACCAATCAGGAGGCCTGGCAGTTCTTTCAATGGAGTGGAGCTTGGTGCTGTGGAAGGCCAACTCAGGGAACTGGTCAGGCAGCTGTAGTGGCTGAAGGGAGTTGGGGACTACGGCAGGAGGAGGCACCACTTCCAGGCACTGTGATGACAGCTGAGACACCTGATTGTGGGCCACCACTACTCTGTGGTGTAGAAGCAGGGCCAGGGAGCTTCTCGGGGGCAGAGGCGGAGTCTTGGAGCCAGCTGAGAGGGAGAACGTTGTTCCAGCAGGGGCTGCAGGAGCCAGCCAATCGGAAGCAGTGTGCTTTCTGGGTGAACCAGTCAGGAGGCCCAGTGATTCTTTCAATAGAGCAGAGATTGGATCTGTGGAAGGCTGAATCAGAGCATGGGTCAGGTGGCTATAGCAGCTGTAGAGAGTTGGGGAATACAGCAGGAGGAGGCACCACTTCCAGGCACTGTGACGGCAGCTGTGATGCCTGATCATGGGCCACCGCTTATCTGTGGTGTAGTAGCAGGGCCAGGGAGCTTCATGGGGGCAGGAGCGGTGTCTTGGAGCCAGCTAAGAGGGAAAGCTTTGATCCAGCAGAGGCTGCAGTAGCCAACCAATTGGAAGCAGTGCGCTTTCTGGGCAGACCAATCAGGAGGCCTGGCGGTTCTTTTGATGGAGCGGAGCTTGGCTCTATGGAAGGCCAACTCAGGGCACTGGTCAGGTGGCTGTAGCAGCTGTAGAGAGTCAGGGACTACAGCAGGAGGAGGGGCCACTTCCAGGCACTGCAATGGCAGCTGAAATACCCGATCATGGTCCATCACTTAGGGGAAAAGAGGTGAAAGGAGACAAAAAGTTAAAGGGAGCTAAATCAGTGGGTATAGAGGAAACCCAGAGGGCAGTGCTCAGTTCAGAAAACAAAGGTGAGAAGATTTGGCCTGTTCAGTGGTGCCAAGAGGGTCCTGGGAGTGGGTATTGGGGGAAGGTTAGGTTTTGGATTAGGCAGAAGTGGGAAAGCAGAATCAGAGAAAGGAATTAGGTAGCAGATTCAGTGCAATTACAAGCATACAAGTAGACAAAAAATGGCTGTAATTACTTTGCTCTAAAATGGCTGCAGCTAGTCTACCCTAGGCAGTTAAGAACTTTGTAAAATTAGCAGGTCTAAACAGCTTGGGCTAAAACAGGCTACTTAGCATTGAGAAATGGATGTGGATCACTTCCTGAGATTGTGGTCACCAGTGCTTGAAAAAAGTAAAATACAGATCGAGACTAGAGCTAACAACAGTATGTCAGTCGCAGGGAGAGTTAACAAAATTGTCCAATTACTTCTCTGTGATGTAGTAGCAGGGCTGGGGAGCTTCTAGGGAGCAGGAGTGGTGTCTTGGAGCCAGCTGAGATGGAGAGCTTTGTTCCAACAGGAGCTGCAGGAGCCAGTCAGTTGGAAGCTGTGTGCTTTTTGGGTGGACCTATCAGGAGGCCCGGCAGTTCTTTCAATGGAGTGGAGCTTGGCACTGTGGAAGGCCGACTCAGGGCACTGGTCAGGCAGTTCTAGTGGCTGTAGGGAGTTGGGGACTACAGCAGAAGAAGGCACCACTTCCAGGCATTGTGATGACAGCTGAGACACCTGATTCCTGGCCACCACTACTCTTTGGTGTAATAGCAGAGCCAGGGAGTTTCTCAGGGGCAGGAGTGGTGTCTTGGAGCCAGCTGAGAGGGAGAATGCCATTCCAGTAGGGGCTGCAGGAGCCAGCCAATTGGAAGCTGTGTGCTTTCTGGGCAGACCAATCAGGAGGCCCAGTGATTCTTTCAATGGAGTGGAGCTTGGAGCTGTGGAAGGCCAACTCAGGGCACTGGTCAGGCAGCTGTAGAGAGTCAGGGACTATGCCAGGAGGAGGCGTCACTTCCAGGTGCTATGATGGCTGCTGAGATGTCCCAATCAAGGGCTGCTGCTTCTCTGTGGTGTAGTAGTAGCAGGGCCAGGGAGCTTCTTTGGGGCAGGAGCGATGTCTTGGAGCCAGCTGAGAGGGAGAGCTTCATTTCAGCAGGGGCTGCAGGAGGCAGCCAATCGTAAGCCATACACTTTCTGGGTGGACCAATCAGGAGGCCCAGTGATTCTTTTTTTTTTTAAACCAATCTTTATTCATTTTCCTGTTTAACAAACAAACAAAAAACCCATACAAACATGAACCCGGTACACCGGGATATACAGTTCAAAACTGACCGTGTAAACTATATACAGTTAACTATATACATATACAGAGGAAACATCACCCCTCCCCATCCACTCTATCTTTACTTCATCTCTTCTTAAGGTTAAGGTCTTCAGGCTGCCTGGTTCCTGGCCTCTTTACTCTTGCTCCCTGAGATTCCCTGCAGCCCCATAGATGTTCCTTCACCTCTTTGCCTAATTAATTATAATCCAGCTGGGGGTGAGTTTCCTTTGCGTCCCCCGGAAAGAGAGAGAGTCACTGTTCCCTCAGTTGATCTAGCAGACCCCTAGCTATTGTTGTCTTCTAAGTCCCAACCATTTCCCACTTAGTCTTCCATCAGCCCCTCTAGCCTTAACTAAAATTCCTAACTCCCTTTAGATAATCTACCCCAGCTTTCTCCAGCTAATCACAGCCCAACAGGCAGACCTGCGTCCAACCATCTGCTCCTTGCTGGGAGTATATCGCCTCTAATACCACCCATCTTTTAATATATAGCTCTTTCCTCCCTTCTGAGTATAAATATCTCTTAATTACATCTAAAGTTCCAATAAGGTCTCTTACCCATTGTTTATATCCATAGAGCTGGCCATCCTTCCAGTGTTGGACTACGTATGACTTAATTACTGCCGCCATCAGGGATAGGTGGTACTTAGGTGTAGCTCCAGCTACTTGTGACAGATCCCCTAGGACACATATCTCTGGTTTTATAAACTCCAAGTAATCCAACATTGGATCCATTCACCTTCTTATTTCACCCCACACGGGTGATATTTTGCTACAGCTTCACAGCAAGTGTAGCAAATCTCCTCTTTCCGTGACACGCCTAAAACACAGGTCTGTCTGTTTTAGACCTGTCTCGCATAGTTTCTCAGGGGTATGGCCCAGTGATTCTTTTGATCAGTGGAGCTTGGTTCTGTGGAAGGCTGACTCAGGACACTGGTCAGGCAGCTGTAGCGGCTGTAGAGAGTCAGGCACTACGGCAGGAGGAGGCACCTCTTCCAGGTGTTGTGATGGCAGCTGAGATGAATGATTTGCTCCTGGCAAAAAGGTACTGGTTACTTTTTCCTTTAAATTGCTAGTGGTGTATGCATCTGTGTATTTAATTATTGAATCTCCTACCACAAAGACCCTTTTTTCTAAACCTAATGGAACAGTATTTGCTGTTTCATATTCCATTTCCATATCATCCGTAATAGTAGGGCTGTATATGGACTGTATTGTTGGGGGGCATGTTTGTCTGTATTACTTCCTCAGTACACTCACTTCTAGATGTAAGTCCTAAATCTGCCTCCACTTGTTGATTTGTTCAAGTTCCTGTTCCATCGTCCACATTTTGTGTTTGCTGACAGATTTCATCATCTTGATTTTGTGTTGTCTCATTTAGGGGTAATAATGGTAAAAAATCATTCTGAGTGGGGATATTGATGCCCTCCTGCTTTTTTCTGCTTACTTCTGTTTGATGTTCTCAATCTCCTTCCTTTTCAATTGTACTTCTATCCCTTTTGTGGCATCCTTACTTGTTAAAATCTGTTACGTCCTTATTGGCCTTATCAGGGTGTCCCACTTGTGTATAGCATTTTAGTTCTAGTTCCAGTCCCAGTATCTTAACTTTTAAGTTCTTTATTTCCCTACACTGTGCACATGTATACTCCAGTATCCCTGTACTTTCCTGTATACTAAATTGCATATATTTCTTGCACCTTACGACCAATTCTCCCATTTTCAGTGTTACTATATAACTATCCATTTTCGCCAGTATCTGATTTTACTCGAGAATCGTTGTAGTGGCGAAACACACATATAGGTTGCAGTCTGAATTACCTGGTGGTGTAGTTGAAAGACTTCCCAAGTTCGTTATGTGGCATCCACACCCCCAGCTACCCACTGAACTTGTGCTTAGACACGCGGCTCTGTGTGCCACTCGAGCTTGCGCTGCTCGCTACACCTGTAGTTTAAATAGTGAGCCTTGACCTGGAAGTGCTTTGATTGTCACAGTCCACTAAACTGCTATTTATGTAGCCTAAAAGTTAAAATAAAGGTGTCATTCCACCCACTCTTTAAAAATCAATATCATCTTGTTAGTGCAATGCTGAAAAACAGTAAAAATACTGCTATCTATTGTCCCGTGCTACCAGAGATACTTCCTGGTTTCTTCCCTCGCGCCCTAGCAAATTGCACACAAACATCAGAAATATGCAGCAAACAGCAACACTATAGCCCCCAGCCTCCTGTCCCACTGCTTTTGGTGGTCACACAGGTTATGCTGGTAGCACAAGTATCACCGCTGACTACACCTGTAGTTTAAATAGTGAGTTATCTAACAATGGCTAGAACAGTTAGTAGCAGAAATATTCATAGGCAGTCATCTGAGCCGATAAGCTCCACCTCCACCCCTACCTGTCTCGGCCAGAGAGACTGAGGATGGTGCTTATAATCTGGGCACAGGCCAGGCTATTTAATAGATGGAGGGAGTAGGGGTGGGAGGCTGGGCAAAACTACCCCAAAAGTGTTCCAACAGTTTGAATATGCCTCTCTAGTTCCATAGATTTATTTATTAGATAGTCCTGGATTTTAAGCTGTATTGGACTGCTTTGCTGCTTGTAGAATCTGGACTCCTTTAGGGGAAACTGCCATGAATGCTCAAAAAATGAATTAAAGAATAAAATCCAATTTTAGTTGCAAGGGAAGGGAAAAAACTACTGCTGCATCCTCTGACCCTTGTTCCAACACTTGGTCTGCTGCATTCCTTTAGGGAATACTATCCTAAACTCCTGAAGAATGAAATAAAGATGATAATCCAATTGTTGTTGCAGGGGAAGGTAGAAACCTGCTACTGTGTCCTCTGGCCCCTTTTCCAATGTTCTATCTGCTGCAATGTGCTGGCTGAGATATTTTAAATTAGAGGAATTGCTATAAAGCCAGCAGTTTGGATTTCAAACTCTGGTATCCTCTAAATGCTGTCTCCTGATTGGCCAATGAACCTCTTAGTCTCCCAACTCACAGCTTGCCTGGTCTGATCTGATTATAACTAACAAGGCTGCTTTTTGATTTAAATTATGATGCCTTTCAGTCTTCTGGCTGAAAAACACTCAAAAAACATTCCAAAAGTGTGAATATGCCTCTCATGTCCAGTAGATTTATTTATTAGATAGTCCAGGATTTCAGGCTGTAACAAGCAATTATAATTAAAAGCAACGTGTTTGTGTAGAAGATGTGTCATAACTGATGATTCCAATGAACATGTCTAACTACATTAGAAGGCAAGATGCATCCCATGAGTATAAAAGAAAGATACATTATTTTTGTTTTATTTTATTGTAGTAATGTTGACCATGGCCACTCATGAAAAATCATGATAATATGAGATCATCATTAAGCAAAGTCATTATTTCCATAACATTGTGGTTTTTGATTGGCGGCCATTTAACATTCATGTTTAATCATGGTTAGTCATGACCAAAATGATGGTGTTTGAAGTTTGAATGTGATCTTTGAACATAATTGATAATAATCATTCATGACACATCATTATTAAATCATCATCTTTTCAGCTAGGTTAAGTTGTAAGTTAGACACCTTGTGAGCCAGTGGCAACTGTCCTAACCAAGAAGAAACAAAAGGTAAATGGAGTTAGCTGATGAGGGAGTTAAACTGATGTGGAGTCCATGGACCAGAGGGTAAATAATTGTTTCTAACTGTATAGGCCACCTGGGAGGAAGGAAAACCAATCTGAGCCCAGCCAAGGCAGCTAAATGAAGAACACAGGTACAGCAACACTCAAGAGAAACCGAAAATACAGATTGTAGCTGGAAGCAGTATTTACTTTATGCTAAATAAGTTAAGAGTCAGACTACAGATAGCTGACTATTAATGGGATTGTGTTGTATATGTCAATAGCACATGCACATGGGCTTCAAGATGTCAGACAAATGTTGTCTGATGGTACCGTTAATGTTGCTGTATCATTTGATTTTTTTTATGGATGTTATTGAACCGATTTTTTTCTATATGGATTGTTATCAGTATTTGCCTCTGTTTCTTCCCCATCCCCATGCCCCAGGCACATGCCCATGTGTGGAGGTATGTGCACACTATGCCTCAGGGTGCCATACCACTACACTGTCATCTCTTCCCACCTGCACTACCCACTGGACCTCCACCCAGTGGGAATGGAACTACAGGGGAGTGACGACCAGCTCAGAAAAGGATGGCTGCCTTTTGGCTGCTCAATCCTGCTCCCTCCCCCCAGTGACGGCTCTCTAACAACCCAAAAGTCATTCCTGAACCTAAGTCATGGGTGTGGTGCTAGGCAAGGTGTCCAGTGCCTCAAGCCACAGCACCACCAGGCTGATATCAAACTGATTTTAGCACTGAATTAATTTGTAAGTAATAAATTTTTAATTTTTTTGGTAATTTCTCTTATTGCCCACTTGAATGCCAGTACTGCCAACCGGCTTACCCTCCAGTGCCCCACCACCTGGAAGGAGGCTCCACGGAGCTGTGGCTCTACCCCCAGGTGGGGATGAAGTGGGGGAGGGGCCCTCAGACTCAACCTCATCCCCATGCTGTACCTTTGTATTTCATCAGGGTCCTTCTCCATGGATCGGGGCATTGGTGGGTGAGAGTCATATGTCCAGCTCTTTCACTGGTGTCACTCCAGGGCCAAGCTTTTTCCTGTATGCTCCCCAACAGCATGTCATGTGCATGATGCCATGACTTATGCCAGCATCTGTCATGCTCCACCCCAGGTCTCAGTGCTCAGGCATGCTGAACCTCCAGCTTCCGCTAGAGGTTGATCATGCACCAAGCTGAGGTTCCCCTCCCCCTGGAGGAGATGAGTGGTCCTACAGATGCTCAAGCCTCCTCTCCCCAGCCAGCCCTCCAATGACCTGAGCCCATTCCCAAACCCAGGTCACCTGCATTGCAAGCAGTAGTACTACTGCTGTACCAATGGGCTGGCTAATAAATTGTTCTGTCTATGGGTCAGAACAGTAATGAGTACAAGAATGGCCCCCTTCAACACAAATCTTTTTACAGGTTGGTGAGAAGAGATGGCCATCCTTGAAATAATGGCTTATCCCTTCCTTGGTAAGTTTACCTTCTGTGTCTGTAATATTGACAATGTCCTGCTTATCTGGTATGGGCTGGGATCTCCATGCATGATTTCATGCAGCTAATTGATCAAAATTCTGTAAACCTTACTTTCACCTTTGATGTGACAACTAATATAAATCCTGCATCTTCAATGAACACAGAATTACAAACTAATGAGAGCACTTTGAAAACTAATGTCATCCTGGAATTAACAGAGTACACATTATCAAATAATGTCAACACATTGATAACAAATGTGAGCATAAATCTTGTAGCTAACATGGCTTTGTCAACAAATAATTCTAAAGGAACCAGCAACAGTCCAAAACAAAATTTCACAACACAGACAGCAGGTAAGGATTACTTGATTATTTAACTAGATTATAAAAATGCTCTTACATTGCAAAAGTGTTTTCATTGTCATATTTCTGCAAATTAATTTGATGGCCACACGTGCTTAAAGATAAAATGTAGTAGATTACATCAGACTAATTCTGCACATATGCAAGCAGGCATTTTCTGTAATTACAAATCTCAGAATCCACTGCAGCTGACATCAGAGGAAGGCTACAGCAGTGTAAGAGTAAATATCCTGCAGTGCATGTTAGAGATCTTGTAATTCATCATCTTTTGTTTGCTGGCCCTGCTGTTCTCACTCGGCTAAGTACAGTCCTTCTGTTATCAGCTCAGTATGACTTTCAGGGTAAGATTTGTAACTACGTATGTACATACGTGCATATGTAAACATTGTGCAGGTGACACAACACTGGGCTCCCCCATGTTATTGTATACTACAGATCTTACATAGAGGATAATGTATGGGGTTTGATTAGTAACTATGCTGAAATTGCTTTGAAAGGTTACCATGACAACTGTAAACCTTGAGAGCACAGCTATAGAGGTTTACATATTTGTCATGGTAACCTCAAGAGCGAATTCAGTGAGGTTGCTAATCAAAACCCCTTACATTAACTTTATAGTGTATGAGATCAAAAGAAATTGGTCCAGATCATGTTGTTATTTCTTAACAACGAAGGTAACTCAAAACAATCTTCAGAAAAACAACCGTTTTCGATGTAAATCATTTGGAAAGATCCGGTTGGTCTGTGAACACCACATGCTGTCTGGTTGCAAGGAATGCTGGGAGACATCGGCACTTATCTTCACGATCATCAAGGAGGCCTAGTGATGCAATGAACAGCCATGTAACTCGATTTGGGACCAGAAAAACAAAAAGAAGGCTAAATAAAAAAGGTAAAAATGTTTAGGTATTTCTGGGTTTGTAAATGCTGTAGCTGACATCATGGTCACTAGTTTGTGCAAGCACTAACTGACACTGTGGAATTAACATTTTAAATACTTGCAGAGGCTAGCAATCAGCACTGTGAGAAAGGAATCTTGATTTAACCTGGCGTTCCATCTTGTAAACTCATCACTATGATGTAGTTAAGAGAGGTTTATCACTGACATCATAGTGATGAGGTTACAAGAAAATTAGCTGTTTGTTTTTCATCTATAACAAGCATCTCCCATACATTTTATGTATTTAACACAACACTATGCAGTGCCATGCTACACTACAGGGTTTACATGTACTGTGGTTGAGGCTATGCTACTGTACACTACCTCTTGCTACACAACAAAGTCTACCTGTAGCTGATGTTGTGCTAGGCAATAACATGCTACAATACAGAGCTTAGATATAGTTCACACCATGCTGCACTCCATCATGCTACAATACAGTTTAGATGCACAATAGCTGGTACAGTGCTGTACTCCACTATGTTACAATACAGAGTTTACATATAGCTGACACCATGCTGCACTCCATCATGCTACAATACAGAGTTTACGTACACAGTAATTGACACCATGCTGCACTCCATTATGCTACAATACAGAGTTTACATGTACAATAGTTGACACCATGCTGGACTCCACCATGTTAAACTACAGAGTTTATATGCAGTTGACACTGTGGTATGCTACAGCATGGTACACTACAGGTTTTACATGTCACTGGTATGTGTCCCAAAATTGCAGCCACATATTTGAGCAGAGCTCTAAAAACTTGATTTGTTTTTCACTTTTGTTTGCTCATATCGATATAAGGCTTGCAAGCAGTGTCACCTTTAATGTTTTTAAGGTATTCTTTATTCTTTAGAAAGATATTGATCACAGTCATAGCTAATTGTCCAAAAAATTGAAATCACTGACAAACATTGGTTTATACGCTGTTCACATTCTAAGAAAAAAACAATTATTGTGTTGGTTCCACATAAAAATCCATATCAGTATGAACAAGAAATATGTTAGGAGTGAAAGTACTTTTAAAGCTTTACTGCAAACTCTGCTTGTACTTATTATGACACTGATCAGCAACTGTATCTGGGGCATAACTTTAAATTAAATGGTCTAAATAAATAAAAATATATAATAAATACTATATTGTCACTTAAAAAGATGTTAATAAGGATTTGTATATAGCAATAAACATTTAAGCATGGATGTAACTAGCATGTAGGGATTATCTATATCACGGTAACTATTTATATTAAGCAGTCTATTAATAATTAAAATTCATCCAGAAATTAGTAGCAATGCATTTAAATCCATATTTATTGGGTTGGATAAAACACTGGTTACAGAAAGAACTCAAATGTATCACTGAAGGGTAAAATCTCACTGCCAGGTTAAGTTTTGAGTTGGGCATTGCAAGGATCAGTACTCTGGCAAATATTATTTTGATTATTTATAAGTAACTTAAACAGCAGTGTCTACAGGGAAACTTTTATAAAATATAATATTTGGATGTAATTCAGTTTCTATTTCACATTAGTTATGTACTTCATCTCCTCTTATTTGTTACTGAGGCGGTAATGTATATATGAAAAGAGAACATTTTTTCCTTGACAGTACATAAATTCAATTGCTTATTCTTTACTTAATGTCATAATATTGGGGCTGTGATATATTAGTTATTCCCATGGCAACAGACTATGATGTCACAACAGAGGATTATGACTTCAAATTGAAAATAAGCTGTGGGGACTAAAGAACTCTATGGCATAAATATGCAGTTTACATACAGGCAGTTTCAGTAATAAATATGAGCATGAAGAAATCTATAGGAAAAATATGAAATGCATTGTGAATCTAAATATTTTGTTTTCCAAAGTTGTCCCTGAGGCTTCAGCAGCTCTAAATCTTAAACTGGTTTATAACATGTGCTGATGACAGTACACTAGGGGGAGTAGTTTCTACAGCTGTACAAACTTTAAAATTACAGGAAGGTCAAAACCAAGTTTTAGAATGGGCATCAAACAATGAAATGGAATTCAACACCAACAAATACAAGGAATGCACTTTGTGATAAATAACTGATGAATTAAATACCATTTGAATAGTACTGAACTTGTCATAACGAACTCTGAAAAGGACCTCAGGTACTGGTGAGTAATGGACAAAATCACAGGAACTACAGTATTACAAAAGTACAATTAACAAACTACACTACATGCTAACTTCAGTAAAAGGAACATTATGAGTCATAGCCAAGATATATGAACATATGAACATATGAATCTGCCAGCAGAAACAGGCCTCGTAGTCTATCAAGTCTGCTGGAATGTGCAGCTATCCCCTTATATTGTAGTTGTCCCATTCTTCCCTCCCTTATAATATTAAAGTTATACACTACATATACTAGGCCTGATCTTGACTATTGTTCTTAGTTTAGGAGTCTATACCAAAAGTGTGACATATAGTGACAATAATTATGAGCATAAAGAGGAGGGCAACAAAACTGATAAACATTATTTTGAACTGGTGTTAAGAAGAAAGACTTGCAAAGCTCAATATGTAGCCTTCAAACAAAGATGATCGAGGGGGATTCATTATCATTGTACAACATATTGCATGATACAAAACTGGTAGAGAGACTTTGAGTTAGATATCATGAAAGTGCAAACATTACCAGCATATGAAATATCATATGAAAGGCCAGCAGATGATGGCACTAAGATCTATTGAGTCATTACAAGGGGACACAATAAAAAAAATGTTCAAATCATATTTCAGTACAAAAGAGACACCAGTTTTTAAACAGTCCAAATTATTAGAGAATAGAATGTGCTATCATATGCATTAATAAATAGCCAAAAATTCAGTTGATTAAAAAATGTAGTTTGGATAAGTACCTCCAAAAGGAGTACAGCATAGGATGTAATAACTAAATAATGGATTATTATTATTATTATGGGCAATGCACTTTTTTCATCTGTTAATATTTTATTTTAAACGTTTAGTGTAAATAAATATTGCAATAGATGTGGATGTTTCATTTAAAATGTAGTGATGTACATTATTAACCTCTGCTACTATGTTGAAGACTGGGGTCTACAACCAATTTGGACTTTTTCCTAGGTTAGATAAAATTCAGTTGCTGGGTAGACAATGACTACTAAGAAGGTATTAGTAGAAACTAATCAAAAGACTTTTTTCACCATCTATTTAAGCAATAATGTACAACAACGTGTGTGTTGTACTGGGATAACATCAAATCTTGCGTGGTTGGGCACAAGGCTGAAGGCCGAGTGCATCCAACAGCAAGGCATGACGTTATCCCACACAACACACACCCTGGAGTGCATTATTGCTATTATACAATGGCTCATTTGTGAAAACATATTAAAAATACATGTATCTTTAAGATCTTAATTGATTGTTTGTATGTGGAGGTATTTTTTTTAAGTCCACCATTTCTGTTATGTGCAGCAGGTGGAGCTACTGCTGCTTAGCTGCTTTTCTGCTACTGCCGTGGGCTTGCTCTGACCACCCGTTCCTGACAAAGACTTTTCTTTTGTGTTGTCCTGTCTCCCCCTCTCCCAAACCAGCACCACCATGCTGCACCTCAGGTTTAATTGAGTTGGTCCCAGTGGTCCTGCTGCCTGCAGTGTGAGCAGGTGAAGATGTGCATGTTTTTTTTTTCTGTCAAACCATGATGTGAAGGAAACTTCAAGTGCTAGTTGTGAAGACTTCCTGATTTCTGAGATCCATCTTTTTTTTTTTAATCTATTTATATCTCCAGTGGACTGGAACTCTCTCAGGCAGTCCACTCACCTGCCGCTTTACTGCCCACTGTGACCACCCACCCCCTCAAAGTCATTAGCATTCCCCATGGGCCACCAGGTCCAAACCCATGAGGAGATCAAGGGGTGGAGGCCCAGTGATGGGCGTGTGGTGGTCGAGGCACTGGGATGCTGTCGCATATCCGACCCACAGGGGTATTTTCAGCTGTTGTTTTCCCCATCGCCTTGAACATGACATATGGTGATGCCATGGGGCATATCAACCCCACTGGTGACTGCCATGCTCCCTTCATTGCTAGTCTGGGATCCTGCAGTACTCTTCGTCTCCACCTCGGGTCACTGGGACACTGGACATACCCAACACCCTCCCCCCGGGAAAGGATAGCCATCCTGGGGATGCTCAATCCCTTCCCTCCCTGCTGACTCATGGCACCCGAGCTTGCTTGCAAACCTTGGTCACCAGCGTGGCACAAGGTATGACATCCAACCCCTCAACCCTCAGCACCACCGGGCCAGCACTGAGATCCAGCTTGATTGACGTAAGGAACATACTTGTTTAACATTTTCTTTTTGTAAGAGAACTGTTTTAAATGTGTTCTGCAGCTGCTCTATGTGGCTGTTGTTGGCAAACAGATGTTTTTTTTTTCATGAGCTGAGGTGGTCAGTGGAATCAGCAGTTACAGTCTCAGTGGTAAAGCCAATGGGTTCATGGAAGAAATGAGCACACAAATTCAATTTGTTGAGAGGTTTCTGTGCTGGGGGAGTAAAAACTGACATGGTGGGAGAGAGGGAGCTTTTTACTTTTAATAGTGAGCTAAAAGCGGCGAACTCTGAAGATGCCTTGGGATTGGGAATCCTTGAAGTGAGCTAGGCAGCAGGGATCATTGAAGATTCCTGTTGTGTAATGATTTTTGTACTGGTTGCTGCAGTCTTCTATATACTGGGACTAGATACATGATGTTGCACTGAGATAACATCATGGGTCCAATCCCACAGTAACCCATCAGAGTCTGGGATACTTTCATGCCATTCTATAATAATCTTCAAAAAAATAAAGTGATGTTTTAGTAACTTAGCGTACTTATTTAATCATGAAATAAATAAACACTAATAAAGTTAACATGTAGTGATGTTAGACATATGATAACTCTTTATTTGCTTTTTGTTGCAATGTAGCAGACCAAGGTTTGCATTCAACTGTTTTAACTACTAACCATACAGTAAACAGTCCAGAAGTTTGGTGGAATGTGACTGTGGAAATGTTACTCATGGCATCTTTGTTTCACTTGATGTTTACCATCTATTAATCCTGAATTATTAATGAAAGTTTTAATAAGCATGTAATGGCAGTTAAAATATAGTGATGGCCACCAGGTTACTGTATTTTTCACATATTAAGTAAATGCAGTACAAGATGAAACTGTAAACCCTTTTCCCATTGGGCAACAACCACTACTGAAGGTGCATTAGCTGGCCATCAGTATATTTTGAATGCCAACTGTTCAGTTATTAAACTATTTGTGGAGGCATATTAAATATTATTATGGTTAAATGAGGTCTATAAAATAAGTAGGAACACCCTCTGCTCTGTTTGATGGAGGAAGACTAGCAGATATGCATTAGTGCCAGTACTGCCAACAGCAAAAAAAAAAGGACTGGTGCCAGCCTACATCATTATCAAGCATATCAATGTACCACTTAGAATTTTTCTTTTGAAATGCATACTTTTTTACTTAAAAAAGAAACTGCAGCTCTCAATAATGTTAACCCTTCCAATGCTACTCTTGATGTCTCTCCTGCTCAGTACCGCAATCATTCAAAAACACCTGCAGCAAATTCAAGTCTTCTGTGAAGAAAACAAAACATTCCATGTGTCACTTCTTACCCACATGAGACATAACAGCATTTTGTACTCTGATACTCAGTCTACTGTGCTTGAAAACATTCTCCCTAAACTAGATGCACACAAAGAAGAATGGAGTACAGAAATCTTCCACCCTTTACTTTAAAAACAAATATTCTCTTACCAATAAAAATGATGAACATTAGTTTATTTAAAAAAAAGAAAAAAACAATGACTCTTATAGTGGGGAATGGAGCAAATAGATTTGAGTGGTAAAAAAAATGGAATAACCAGAAAGTAATCTTTGTTTGCCTCCTAGGGCTGGGTGAAATTTATATTCTGCCAGTGAAATTCTGACAAAATTCTGATTTTGCTTCTGCTTATGAAATTAAACAAAATGTTCCATCTGTTGTTAAAAGTATTTGCCCAGATTGCACCACATGTGGTATGCTGGTTTTAAGAAGAGTCATGCAAAAAACTACCATATTTCATATTTCTATCCTGAAAGATGACTTGAGTTATCAGCCTCAAACTTTTGAAATTTAATTTTGCAGTTATGTAAACTGAAGAATTTTAGCCCATGTAACTTTAACTGAATATCACCAATTTTGTTACATTCATTAACCTGAAATATTATATCCATGGCCCAGCAGCTGCCATGCTGATGATCCAGGATTGGAAGCGAGCTCAGAATGTTAGGTTGGAAGGCAGGTCATGGTTGAAACAGCTATCACTAAGCAGTGCATCTCAGTTGGGGAGGGTTGGTGGTTCATTCCACCAACACAGTTACCCCTGTAGCTGGTAGGGTATTAGCTCTTACCCCTTGGGAAGCTGTGGCTGTGCAAGGCTGGCAGAGGCACCTATCCCAGCAGGTGAGGTGGGAGGAAGGAAATGTGGAATAAAACTCCAGTAGCCAGCTGAATGATGACTGAGTTCAGCCGGATCAGGGTATATGGCTGTGAACAGGCTATATCTCTGAGAGATAAATTGCTGTCTAGGAGAAATAAAAACACTATGGAAAAAAGGGGCTGTGTGTGTCAACTATAATCTTTTGTTCAAAAGCTGGACAAGTTATAAGCAGACATATATCCCAAAATAACATCAGTAAATAAAGTATAAGTTTATGAGGTTTGGTGAAGTTGTCATTTAAGACATGTCTGTACATTTTTCCCAGTCCTACACTTGAGTTAACATTTTAGAAGATGGCAAAGGCTGGGTAAAGTGGCCATAAGGAAGCATTTATGGGACATCCCACTGTAGAAGTACTGTGGTGCCAAGCGTCAAGTCACTATCTTGAGTGAAAAAACATGAAGAATAGTCATGGACATCACTGGCCAATAGCCTGAATTCTTGCAATATGACCGATAAGCACTAGAACTCCCTGACTTAATGATGTGTGGTAGCACATTTATGTGCATCATTGTTTCTGTACAATGCCACCTCCTGACTCTTTAACAACCCTGTAGATAACAATGTACATATTTACTAATTGAAAGGAGTGGCACTAAGTGATGCTAAGCCTATAATCAATTGTGACTTAGGCCATTGTGACTGATGTAGCTGGGTATCTTTAGTCATGGTTTAGCATACTACTGGGAATTTGTGTTGCAGGAGTGTTGGAGGGGCTTCCCTTACAGAAATTTAAGTGTTTTGTGTACACGAAGAATACATGCATGTAGCTCACACTCACAAAGTGATCCTAAGTGAACCATGTCTAAAAAGCAAATCAGATTCACATGCTGCAAGCTTGACGTGAGCAGTAGGTAAGCTGGTGTGAACATCTTCTAATAATTATATCATTTTCGCATGTTGCACTCTTGACATGAGTGTAGCAGTTAAGCCTGTGTGAACCTCATTTAAACATCACATCAGGTTCACATGCTGTATGCTTGCCATGTGTGTAGCAGCTAAGCTGGTACAAATTTCATCTAAAGAAACCCATAGGTTCCTATTTTGTATACTACTGCTGGCAATTAGAGTCATTAAAATACATTTTTATTTGAATTCCCATAAAAATGAGGTAGACTCATTAATTCTGATCCTTTTGCAAGTTGTTTAATGGCTTTTGATTTTTGACATTAAATCACCATTAATTTGTAAATTATTGTTTGCTTACTGCATTAAATTCCTAGGATATAGCCAGTGTTAGGAGGTCTAAACCTCACTTTCAGGTTCTTGACGGTATTAGGAATGCAAGTAATCACGGACACATTGCATTAGAGTAATAAACATGTTTATTACTACCAAAAGGATAAATCACAGTTGCCCTAAGCAGTTCTTACCAATACAAACCGGGAACCAGTGCTAAGCATTCCCTATACCTCGAGGTTTCTCTGTGTCTCTTGGGGCCTCTCCTGAGGTCCCCAAGGTATAAGACTTGTGCATTACATTATATACCTATGATAATTACTATGGTTACTGTAATATAGAAACATTTATAGTTACAGAGATGAGCCCTATTAGCAAAATTAGAGGTGGTTCCACGGTCCAAGATAACATTATACAATTCTGTGAAGTCAACAGTTTGAGAACAAAAGAGTTCTTATGCAGAGTCTTACGTAACTCAGTGTAGTAGTACAAATCACCAAAATGTGGCAATGCCATCTTACATATTATAATTATTCCAAGGACACAGGTGCCTTGGCATCTTATAAGTAAGAAATACATAGAAAAAACATAGCAGAATATATGTATTAGCAAGCAAAGTGTATTACAACAATATGCATTCACATCCTGACATCTACTCTTGTACGGTAGATGCCTTTAGCCTATATGTTAGTATAACATATGCTTAAGTGCTAGCTGTCTACAGTGTGGCTCTGAGGGTACCAGTTAGGGTGCAGGGGCCTCGTGTAACATTCCCCCCCTTGTTGCCTCCAAGGGCAACACAGGCAAATGTGCAGGGAAAGGACAGGAGCAGTAGTCGTTTATAAACCCGACGCGCAAGCTTTGTAAAGGAACTCAAGCAGCTCACGGTGTTGGCGCAGTGTGCGCCGTAGGCAGCAGAGCATAATAATCAAAATGAAGATTAAAAATGCTTGTATAATAACAAAACCTTTAAAAGTAATCTCTAACCAGGTGTTAGTCAATGCGTCATTCATGTCACCATCATTAATGAGAGGACAGCTTCATTGGCTTTGGTCATATTATTGCTGATGTGGATGAGGTGTGCGTCTTTCCTGTCTAAAAGTGATTTTAATGTGAGCGTGAGTGGGTCTATGTGTACATTAAAATATGACAAGTATTCAGACAGTGTGAGCAGATAATCGGGGTTACCATCGATAATGTCTGCATCCAAGAGGGGTACGGGGGTTATGACGGTATGGCCAATGATAGTCTTCTAGTGGGGAACAAAACAGAAATTGAGGTAATCAATAGCACATGTTCAGGTGGACGTTAAAGATCCCATGGTACTTCTCAATAAGGGTAGGGGATATTTTGGAGGGAAAGAGGGTGTAAAATTCAAGGTCAAAAATCTGTACGTATAAACTTACATATTCTAGTAGTATCACTTTCTTTCCTTCCAAGTTCTTATCTTGATCAGTCTTAACCCCAGACCTTGTCTTTAACCATTCCATTCAGTTGCTTTGCTTTTCTTTATCCTTTTTTTCCCAATTTTTCATAGACCACTACTTTCATGTCACTCTCTTACAGTCCTGGACACTTTTATTATGTTTTTCCTTTTTACCTTCACATTTTTCCTTTTTTTTCCTTTTGCAAGACTCCTGTAATGAAATTTCACACACATTCATGTCCCACCATCACCTATACCCAACAAAACAGTAGGGTTTCTGTTTTTTGTTTCTTTCATATCTCATGAATGTTACTGTCATATTTTCTCTATATTTCCATCACTGAATCACAGTGCTTCCACATTCCTTTCAACTTTCTCATGGGCATTTTTTCCTTGTCAATCTCATATACCTGTTGAAGTGAAATAACCATAATCTTCAATGCTATCTCAAGTAACATCACCTGTTGCTGCAGCACCCATTTGCACTGAGCCTGCCATAACAAATATTTTAGTAAGGCAAAGATTACTTGTAATGTCCCAGTAAGGAATTTGTCCCATTTTTTGGGATAAATTCCAAGAACCACTTTTGCATAGATTAAGCTGTAAAATAGGTCAGTCTTCCATATTCTGTTCACACTGTCCCAACATTCTTCAGCATATCTGCACTCGAAAAATAAATGTTCTTGTGTTTCAAGTTTTGTATTTTTGTGTACAAGAGGCTCTTGGGTAATATCTTTCTGTGAGCTGTCTGTGATTGTTGTTGTTTTTCATGTTCAGACTCCCATGGAACCTGAGCCACAACACATCCCATGTGAAAGCCAGAATCCTTGTGTTGGTCAATTGTGTCAAGGAGTCTGTTATCTGTGTTGAAGAGCAATTAGGTATTTCCAGATCTTTTTTTTCCTGCAATCATCATTATGTTGTAAATCTCCTGTCTTGTACTGGACGTCATGTTTTGAACTGGAATTTTCAACTTGATCATATCCTGAACCATAGACTTCACATACCCAGGGATTACAGTAGTGGTAGACAGTATTCTACTTTCTCTTTGTTCCCATGCTTATTTACATATCCCAACACATTCAAAAACAGCCTCTTCCCATGGTTTTCTCTCCACATTAAGTTTGGAAAAACTTATTACAGTATATAAAGATATTATAAAACAACACAGGTGCTACCATATCTAGACCTCCTTCTTTTATTGTCCTATATGTAGTATCCCATTCAATGAGGTTTAGCCTGCTCCTCCACAAGGCCTGAAAACAAAACACTATATAATTTTGTTTTTAACTGTGGGGTGGGGTGAGGGGGGCATAGCTAATACAAATAAAAATTGGTAGCAATATATTTTTTATCAACAGTACTCACTTACTTTTTGAAATCTGTTGCTGCTTCCAAATTAAAGAAATCCCTTCTGCTTTCTTCATCTTTTTTTGTCAATTTAATCAGGCAAGATCTCCACCCCTAAATATAATCCTAAGTATTGAAATTGGTTCTTCGGGGAGTCTAATGTCTACATAAGTTTTATTAGATGTGTCAGTGTTTTTTCCTATCTCTATTCCAACACTTTTCCCAGAATTAATTCTGGATCCAGAATTGTTAGAAAAATCTGTAATTTGTTGTTTAATTTCTCCCTCATTGGTTGTTTTGTCCACTACTACTACGTCATCGGCATATGCCAAAGTCTTTATTGGAGCTCCCATCCATGTCAAGGCTATGTCTTTAATTAAAGCTAAATGCTGAATAGACCTTAAAAATGGATAAATGCAATAAATATATAATAAAAGACTGAGGAGGCAGCCCTGTCTAACTCCTCTCTGTAAACGTATGGTCTCCCCAATCCACCAATTTATCCTGGGAGTAAGTGTGGCATTCTGATACATACTTTTAACCCACTGTATAAAAATATGTGGTATTCGATAGTATTGTAATACTGAAAACAGAAAAGTATGTGATACTGAATCGAATGCCTATTGTTGATCTGAACTTAAGATATATCCTTCTTCCATCCCCATCATACTTCTCTGGAATAATTCCCCTCAGAATTATCAAGTTATCATGGATACCCCTGTTGGGTAATGCCCACATTTATGCTACGCTAATTACCATATCAGAGACCTTTGCTAGCCTTTTTGGAATGACGTTAGCTAAAATCTTGAAATCCCCACTCAGCAGACTTATGAATCTCCGATTCTTTATGGCTTCTTTTTTGCCCTTTTTGTACAAAAAACATTAAATTTACTTCTGTCATAGAGTTTGGTAAAACCCCATATTCTATGATTTTGTTGTACAAGAGTGTAAGCTCTGGGATTAAATGTTCAGAAAATCTTTCATAGAACTCTACAGTAATGTCATCCTTACATGGGGAGGTCCCATTTTCAAAGTACCTATCACCTGATTAACTTCCTTTTCCTCAATACTCTTTATTCAAGTGTCACATTGTGAAGTCAATAATTTAGGTAATATATAACTGTTCTAGATATTCCCACTGTCTTTGCATATTAGGATGTTCACCAAATCTCTCCTTCACATGTTGATGGATTATGTGCATAATTAATGATTTAGTCATAAAGTGGTGACCCATACAGTCAGCTAAATGTAGAATGGTTTTATTTTTAGTCCTCTTTTGGCAGTCTTTAAAAATATTAAAGATCTGTTTTTTTACATTCCATCCCAAATCTCATTCTGCTGTAGGGACTTTGCCTTGTTACGTTGTTTTTGGAACATTTCTTACTTTATGACAGTAACTTGTGTACTAAAGTCCATTTTTAGTTTTAGTTTTAGAAATGAGAGCCTGAAGTTGCTATCATAGCTGTAGGTAATCAAGATAGGAGTTTAGGGCCTACTTGCCTGCCATTCTTTGGAATAAATCCTTAAATAACTTTTTTGACTCCTCCCACCATTCTGCCCGAGTGTCGTACATACATTGTACAGACACTCTAGCAGCTCATGACCTTTCCCACTATCTATTTATATGCTCTCACTCCAGCAGTGAAATGTTTAAAGGTCATGGGACTTTCCTGCATGTAGGACCTTCCTTCCATGCAATAGACATCAACAGGCCTCCATGATCCAAAAAGTCAAAGCACTTAGTATGGATATTTTTTATGGCTATGAATTTGGATACAAAAAATAATCTATTTTCGTTGGGAGAGGTCCTTGAAAATATGCATTTCCCCCAGTGCTGTGTTTAGCCCTAGATGCATCCTGTAACTGTGTTGTGTTCACTACATTCTTTAGTGCATTGGAATCGTAATGCATTTTATTTGCTTTCAGACCCCTTTCTGCTGCTTGCCTGGTGCAGTTAAAGTCACCCCCACCCAGTAACACAATCCTAGAGGTATGTAAGTATGGATGGATTTTACAAAACAATTCTATTCTATGTGTCTTGACCTGTGGAGCATAGCTATTTATTAGCCCAAAATGCATGGTTTCATATTGAATATCTAAAATTAAGGGCCTGCCAGGATCAAGGTCTATCAGCCTTGTTACTTTGAGCTGTGTGTCGTTAAATAAAATCCCCACCCCATCGCATATGTCAGTCCATTGGGACCAGAATGTAGCCCCATTACCCCATAACCTTGTGCTATATCAAAAAAAGGTTTTAATTTGTGTATCCTGTACACATATGAGATCCGCTTTTCTGGTTTGTGATTCAATAAGGATGGTCAGACATCATTTCCCATGCTTAATGCTGTTAATATTGTGACTTAAACAACTATCGTTCCATCTCTATCTTGCCTGTTCTCTCCAAAGTGCTGGAAAAACTTATATACAACCAACTAAAAAATCACCTTGAAGTGCATGCACTCCTGAATCCGGCCCATTTTGGCTTCAGGGCGAAGCACAGTACCATCTCAGCCTTGGCTAAAGTCTCTAATGACTGGATCCATGCTATGGACACCAAGAAGGTTACTGGTGCAGTCTTTCTAGACCTAAGTAAGGCCTTCAACACTGTAGACCATCACCTCCTAATCACCTGTCTTGCCTACATAGGTGCCACTCCACTTACCTTACAGTGGTTTAACAGTTATCTCATGGGAAGGATACAAAACGTCAAAGCGGATGGCCTACTATCTGCCCCCCTTCCAATTGCCAGAGGAGACCCTCGAGGCTCCATCCTAGGACCAATCCTTTTTCCCTGTACATCAACAACCTTGACTCCCACATAAAGAACTCTAGCATACATTTTTTTGCGGACGATACGGTTTTGTATGCATCAGGCTCGTCGTTAACTGAAGCCAAGGAAGCATTCCAAGCTGATTTTACCCAGTTAGAAAGCAACCTTATCAATGCCAAGCGTCTCTTAAATGCCCAAAAAACCAAGACAATGATTTTCTCGAGACTTGCCTTGCCTGGTGCCCTACCTACCCCACATGAAAACTTCATAGTTACCTCCCTAGGTGAACCCTTGGAAGTCATACCTAAATTTAAATATCTAGGTATGTGGATAGACAACAAGCTTTCCTTCAATGACCATATCGAGGATCTATCAAAGAGACTTAAAGCACACTTGAGTTTCTTCTTTAGAAATAGATCCTCTTTTCTCTCATGACCCGAAAAAGACTTGTCCAAGCAACATTCCTTCCCTTGCTTGACTACAGAGACATTATCTTTATTTCCTCCCCAACCTTGAGCCTATCTAAACTGGACGTACTCTATCACTGTGCTCTTCGCTTCATTACTAACTCTGTGTACAGGACCCACCACTGTGATCTTTATGCAGCAGTTGGGTGGACCTCTCTTGCCACCAGACACCTCCTGCATGCTGGCATTTGGACCCTCAAATTACTACTCCACAAACTGACTGTCTATTTAACGTCTCTCATACACATCTCACATAGCGCCTACTCCCTAAGGAAATATAACCTTATCCTACTAGATGTTCCCAGGACACATACCACAGCTGGCCAAAGAGCTGTCTCATTTCCCCTCCAAAACATTTGGAACCAACTACAAGCCATGCTAAAGCTAACCAGCATCGTATCAATCAACTCCTACAAAACACTAGCTATCTCTAAATTAAAAGACATATGTAGGTGCTACTAGGCCCCCAACGCCAAGTCATCTTCCTAGGTACCAGCTGGCCCTCTACTTAGTAAACTGAAATGTGTTGCATAATTTAGGGCAAGGTTAAAGCTGGAATGTACTGCATATATAGCATAAGGACTTCTATTGTGTATACCTCTTGTATTATATAAGTTTTCTTTGTTGTTCTACATTTTATATCTCTAGTCTATGTAATTGCGAACTGTATGTGTATGTGCCTCAGGACCTCCTTGTGAATGAGCTTGCTCAACGGAGTCTTTCCTGCAATAAACTTGAACTTGAATATTGATAGATAGAGGATGTAAAGACATCATATAGAATAAGAGGAGGTGCCTGTGCCAAAACTTCATGGTCACTTTGGTCTTATATTCCATTTCTTTTTTCAGCATCTCCTTGTACTCCATCTTCTTTCTCAGATGAATGTTCCGTAGTCGAAGATGATATTGAGGAATAGTCTGACTCATCATCTTCCTCTGTGTCTCCCCAGTTCTCTTGTGTCTGTAATACTTTGTTAGCTGTTGTAACTTTCCCTTTCCTTTTATTACCTTCTGTTCTTTTCCTTTTGGTTCCATTTTCTTGCTCAGTAGTTGGATCTGTGGCCTGTACATCTATCCCTATCAAGTCCTCCTTATGTAGAGGAGTAAGGTCCATTTGTTTGTGCCCATCTCTGTCATCTTTACTTGTTTCAGTAGATGATAGGGGATGTGTGGGAGGGTCAGGATAGTGCAACACCTGGAATCCATAGGGGTACAGAATCCAAGACAGCATGGGTTTACAAAACGAAGGTCCTGTCAAACTAATCTCATAGATTTCTTTGACTGGGTAACCAGAGTGGTGGACCAAGGGGGAGCAGTTGATGTTGCCTACCTTGACTTCAGCAAAGCGTTCAACACTGTTCCCCATAGAAGATTGATAAATAAGCTGGGTAGGCTCGGGGTGGGTCAGAAGTTGGTCAACTGGGTAGCAAACTGGTTGACGGGTAGAAAACAGAGACTGGTGGTAAATGGTATACAGTCAGAAGAGATGCAAGTCACAAGTGGGGTACTTCAGGGATCAGCCCTGGGGCCAGTCCTCTTCAATATCTTCATTAGTTACATTGCAGATGGACTAGATGGTAAGGCTTGTTTGTTTGCAGATGACACCAAGATCTGCAACAGCGTAGATGATCCAGATGGGGTGGGCAGAATGAGAAGAGATCTGGATAAACTAGCAAAATGGTTGGAAGAGTGGCAACTGGGATTTAATGCAAAGAAGTGAAAGATCACACACATAGGGAAGAGAAACCCTGAAGCCACCTATAGGCTGGGAGGGGAGTTGCTGGCAGTCACAAAGGAAGAAAGAGACTTGGGCATCATCATCACCAATGACCTGAAATCATCCAAGCAGACCTCTAAAGCAGTAGGTAAGGCTAGGGGGATGTTAGGGGTGTATTAGTAGGGGTATCACAAGTTGTAAGAGGGAGGTAATAATCCCTCTTTGCAAGACACTGGTTAGGCCCCATCTGGAGTACTGTGTGCAGTACTGGAGGCCACACCTTCACAAGGACATTAACCAAATTGAGGCAGTCCAGAGAAGGGCAATGAAAATGGTGCAGGGACTGCATCAGAAGACATATGAGGACAGGTTAATGGAACTCAATATGTATACCCTAGAGAAAAGGAGGGAGAGAGGTGATACGATCGAAACATTCAAACACCTTAAGGGCATTAACAAGGTGAAAGAGTATAACATGTTTAAATATAAAAAAAAAATAGCAGGACAAGAGGACACAGCATAAGACTAGAGGGAGGTCAATTAAGGGGGAATGTGCGGAGAAATTCTTTTTCACAGAAAGGGTGGTGGATTCATGGAAAGGCCTACCTCAGGAAGTGGTGGCTATGAATACAGTGCAGGGCTTCAAACAGGTGTGGGATAGGCATAAGGGAGCAATACAGATGAGTATGAATAGATAGACCACTGACAGAGCAAAGACCAATGGCACATTTATAAGGTAGAAAAAGAAATGGGCAGACTGGATGGGCCTTGTGGTTCTTATCTGTCGTCAACTTCTATGTTTCTATGTCAACGGGGGGTCTTGATCTTTTTTAATATCCTGACATGGGTCTATATTTTGTTCAGCATGTGTAACCTCCAGGAGGCGCTATCCCAAGGGCTACTACCCCTGCCTGATTTGCTGCTAACAGGTTGAGGGGCCTGGATCCGATGGTGGGTGCCTCCACCCAGAGGTCGGAGTTAAGACAGTCTGATATGACTTGGTCACAGCCTTCTGGATCACTGTTTGAAAGAATTGACAATTATCAATAGACAGTTTAAGGCCAAAGTCTTCCAGTCGGTACAATACCTTAAATAATCGGCTCTCATGTTCCTCCAGTGAGCTGCCAAACACAATAACATCATCTAGGTATACCAGGTACTCTAGTAAGTTTATACCCCCACTGCACACTCCATCAATGGTTGAAAAGTGGCTGGGGTGCCTGAAATCCCTTGAGACATCCTCATGAATTCAAAGAAGCCAAGTGGACAGATAAAGGCTGTCTTCTCACGGTCCTCTGGGGCCATTGGGATCTGGTAGTACCCACTGCAGAGATCCAGCACAGAGAACCACTTGCTCTCGTTTAGGCAGTCCAAAGCATCCTGAATGCAGGGCATTGTGTACTGATCAGGGATAGTCCACCAGTTTAAGGTGCGATAATCCACGCACATCCTTACTGTCCCATTTATTTTCCTCACTACCACAATGGGGGAAGCATAGGGGCTTCTGGATTCTTGTATTACACTAGCAGCTAACATCTCTTGCAGATGCCGTCTCACATCATCAATGTTAGCAGGTGCCAGGCGTCGAGACCTCATACGAAATTGTCTTTTGTCATGCAGCCGGATATGGTGCTCAGCTTCCTGTGTGCATCCTACATCCCATTCATTTAAAGAAAACACCTGCTCTCTCTGGGCAAGCTTCTCACTGATCCTCACTTTCCATTCAGCTGGCAACAGGGAGTCACCGAAATCAAACGAGTCAGGTGTTACTCTGTCATTCTTCCCCGAACTCTTGCTGCTGGGTAGCACTGCAGTGTCTGCACAATGCACATTAGCCAGGGTGCAACCTCTATTTACTCAGATCTCTATCAGACGCATTATGAACTTGAACCATTACCCTTCAGGCATAAGCATGGGCTCTAGCAGGCAAAATACTAGGCTTGACCAGCAGTCCCTTCTGCAATTTTCCATCGCCTGGTGCATCCAACATTAATGTTTTATTCTTGACATCCTTTCTGATACGAACTTCCCCCTTGAGGGTACACTGGGCATTTGGCGCCAGGATCAGAGACTCAGGATCCTTTTTCCAGACAACTCCAACTGGTTCCTCTGGTTCCACTTTGTCAGCATCTCTCTTTGCCTTATAGGCCTTTTTGATCAAGACCAGAATTCTTAAAGCTCTACTAGTCCTTGACCCCTGTTTTTCATAACACAACTGTGCCAGCCATCCAAACGTATGTGCATTAGTCCCAATTAGTAAAGGAACCCCATCATACAGTCCAGCAGGGGGACCCACTAAGGCAAGGGTCTCTACTTGCTCTGCCATTCCAACCACAGAGGTGGGAAAAGACAGCCAAATTTGGATATACCCGGAGTAGGGGTAGGCCTTCTCACTTAACTGCCATACATGCAGTCCTAATGGTTGTAAGGGTACATCTGACAAATGCTTCTGATACCAGTCCTGGAACATAATTGTCACTTGGGAGCCACTGTCTAATATAGCTCTTGTAGACACTCCATTCACCTTTACAGTGGTCTCCATGGAGGGACCCACTATTCTGGACCAGTCTGGAGAGGCAGTAGCAGGGGCCTGGGCAACTGACCTTGCCACAGAGGGACGTGAGCTAGCATTTTTGGGACCCTCACTGGGACCATTTCGTGCACCTCTTAACCACTGACTTGTTCTCCGAAGTTCTCCTTGTAGCCAGCTCACCACTCTCTCTAAGTCTTTCTGAGACCAGCATTCCCTCTTCATGTGTCCATCCTTCCCACAATTATGGCAAAATATATCTGCTGAAGTTTGGGGTGACCAAGGCATCACTGTGGGGGCTGCAGCATTGGTACTATCGATAGAAAACCTTGGTGTCACCTCAGCCGGCGGTGGGTTGGACATTTGGAGACATCTCTTTAGTTCCCTCACTTCCATAGTCAATGCATTAAGTTTCAAACTGTGGTCAACATGAGGTGCCTGGGTGGACACCCCCACCCCCATGGCAGAAGCAGTCAGGCAAGTGTCAGTGCCCGTGCTCATAGGAGTATCCTTCATGATGAGACTGTCTGTTACTTTACTAATCTCTCTCAGCAACTCCTCCTAGTGTGAGATGTTTACAACCATCCCTGTTTGGCAGGCACTTAATATTTGACTTTCATCATGGGTTTTCGGTGATCCCTGGCCATCAGCAGCCGACTCCACCGTTGGAGCAGAGGTTGTATAAGGTACAACTACGCGGGGCTCTGAGAAATCCTCCTCCTCCTCAACTTCCTGGATTTTTTTCATCAAATCACAATGATCCGGTGGGTTACCTCTCCTGTCATGAAGCCTCAACTGAAGGAGCTGCAATTTTGAGTGCTTTGCATGTTGCAATATATGCCCCAACCTCACATGGTTTAAGTCACTGGTGGCCACCCCCCCCTTTCCGGTAGGCCCTCTGTAGCACTCCTTCCAGATGAGTAACATATGCAGATAAACTTTCCCCTGGCCATTGCTTTGTACCTTGAAACTTTCACATCAAGCTCTCCCCTGACTCAATACTCCCAAAATTGCATTCAAGTGCAGTTAGGTACTTTTGGGCAGATGCCTCAGGGTTTGTGGACCTCAAAGACTTAATGGCTTCCAGAGCGGGACCTCTCAAGCTCTCTAGGATTCTTTTTCATTTCTCAGCCTCTGCACACTGCCACTCAGATACCAAAGGGGCAACACAGTCTATCCAGGTCTCTCAATTATCCTCCCCTTGTGGGGTTGGGAGGGTGCGAGAGAAAATTCTCAACCTGCTGTAAGAGTCGTGACTATTGGCAGGTACAGACATGGGGGCTTGCACTGGCACAGAAGGAGGGGCAATAACGGGTGCTGGAGAGGAAGAGGTTGTTGGTGGAGGAACATTCTTAGGTGGCAATAATAGTTTCTTTAAATCCTCCACAGTTTTCCCTTCCCCCAACAACAATTTAGCAAATTTCTCCTCAAAAGTTTCAGATAATGGGAGAGGCTTGTTCTCCTTGGGGTCTTTACTATCTTTAGTTATCAATCTCCAGACAGTGAGTGTTTCCCCGGGGGTAACAGTCTGTGGCACTTTAGAACTGTCTACAGGGTCCTTACACTCTATTAGGGCCATTAAAGCTTGGAAGAGCAGATCAGCCTGTCGCCCCTCTACCACAGGGTCTCATAAACATTCAACCTTGGAAAGTACTCTCTCTACAGTGTCTGTACTGGTACCCAGCAGGATATCCAAGATAAGTATAGCATTTTGGGTGTCGATCTCCTCCCCGGTACACCACTTCACCAGCTGGTGTACAGCCACTTCTGTTGGGCTATCCATTTATTTTTTAACAGTAATTCGTAAATGTGGCCACTAAAGGACACAAATCCCAGTGGTGCCTCCAAGATGTAAACCCCAGGAGGCGCTATCCCAAGGGCTATTACCCCTGCCTGATTTGCCGCTAGCAGTTTGAGGGGCCTGGATCCGATGGCAGGTGCCTCCACCCAGAGGTCGTGGTTAACACAGTCTGATATGACTTGGTCACAGCCCTCTGGGTCACTGCAACCCCCCTTTCTTCCCACTAGTGGCCCACACAAATCAATCACAGTACCCTTGCAATATACACTAACCCCCAGGATTGATTCAATCAGTGTGACTCTGGGGACTCCCTGTAAAACAAGATGATACAGTGCAAAAATCACAGTACAATACGTTAACATAAACAAATACCTCAGGCAGTGTAACTTTGCTGAAACAAACAGATCTGATTTATTTAAGGGATATAACAAGGACAGGGGGAAATCAGGTTAATTAGTTTAAACGCATTAATAATCACAGTACTGTGCACATATTTCAGAATCCCAAATGTCACTCTTACTGGGTACCCAGGCAATAAGAGGCTAGCCTATTTGGTACAGCTGGTTGGGGCCCTGAAGATCAAAAATACATGCACAATACCCAAATTGTAATCCGGAGCCGGTAGGCTCAGTTCGTGGAGAAAGAAAGAAAGGAAAAGTAATCAGATGGAACACTTGCAATTAGATGATGGCAGGGGGCTACCCTGATTTATACTCACAAATTCAATGCTGAAACTGAATGGAAGGCAGATTGTCCTGGATTGCCAGGAGGAGCAGACCATGTGGACAAGGTCCTTGTGACTGGATCCCACGGCAGTTCAGAGCAAATGGATGTAGTCTGGATTAAGCTGGGGTTTACTTGCAGCTTCATGCACTCAATTCACTGTACAGGGGATTTGAAACGTGAGTCCCCAAAAGCACTACACACATTTATATGGAAAAAGAAAGTACTATACCAGGCAGACTGCTTCTCTATCCCGATCACAATTACTGCACAATACCCGGGAGAACACAGCAGATTCAGTTCCTGACAGACTGAGCACGATTCAGCAATTTCTCCAGTCTTCTACAGGGTGAGCCTGGTTTCTACTCTTCAGATCTCCTTGATTCTCTTCACAGGTTGGATTCAGTCTGAACAAGCAGTTGCATAAGCAGCAGACCGAAACGTGGAGCCTTACACGCGTTTCCCAACTAAAACTGTGCACCGAAGGAGCACAGGGCTCCTTCCCTCTTCACTGCAAGAGCTAAACTGAAACTCCAGTAGAAAAAACCGGGCACTTCCTTTGAGTTCCTCCCAGTTCTTGGCTGGATTGGCTGTCACTCACAATAGACTCTCCCTGTTGGTGCAAAAAGGCGCCGAAGTCCAAACTACATTTCCCAGAGTCACTGCCCATACAATCCTCTTGTGGCTGGCTCAGATTATGAGTCCAAGTTCTGATTCGTCCACAGGCACCATTTTAGAGCTCCCTTAACCCACACTGATTGGTCCAGTTCAACAGTTCAAAACTAGAATGGGGAACTAGGCAAACACAGTTCTGATTGCAAAGAAAAGCAGGTTAGACAAACTGTATTTTCATTATTACTCTAAATGATTTCTGGCAAACAGTTGCATCTTTCAGATAGGCTCCCTTTGCACTCCTAGCGACTGCAAAAATGGAGTGAATTGGCAGAAGCTCGAGTGGGACTCAAGCAGAGAAACACACAGTCCCCCCAATACAAATTAATTATGTCTGCAAGCAGACAGCTCTTAAAGAGACAGTACCAGAGGCTCTAAAAGCACTCACAGATAAATGGCTTAAATGCCAAACACCATTCAGGCTCAGAGCATTCAAGCAAGCTCCTGGATGTATTTTGGGAACCCCCATTTGCAGGGGAGTTACACATGTACTGTGTGCTCTACTACAGCTGGAATATCTGTAGTACTGATTAGTACTTGTTTTGGTTTCTTTTCTGTTTTATTTGTTCCTTCTGTTGAGTCCTCATGTTTTGAAGCCTAATCTTTCCCTCAGTTTCTGTTTATTTAGTTTCTTCTTTTTCCTGCCATATGGTTTGCGTTCTCTTTTCAGAAGCTTGAGCATAACCTTTTTTTTGTGCCTGCATGATTAAAGCTTTGTGAGAGGCCCTTTCTTCATTATTGTGAGTGGCCCATGGACATTTAACAAAAGAGTGACCTTTTCCCTCACACAAATTGCACCAAAAGGTTTTCACACAAGATGTTGCCATATGCTCCAACTCCAACTCCAAACAATGTGTGCACCTGGGTGTATCACATGCATTGCTGAGATGCAAATGGGATCCACTTTTGTGGCAAGACTTTGACTGCCCTGGGTCAAAAAGTGACCCTCTGTCTCTCCCCAAATAAAAACAACTTGAAAGATGGACTATGCCATTGTTTCCCATAATTAGTTAGTATTTTACTTTCCAGCTGCCCGTCCAGATCTGTTCGGAATCAATTATAGTGGTAGGTTGTTCCAACACTTCACACGTTTCTTTAGCCAAAACTGTATGTCTGAGATGTTAACCCCTTCAATTTTAAAGAGAATGGTTAAGGTTCTGACTGCTGGTTTTGTTACTGACACTGAAATAAAAAGGTGAGCACAAAGGAGTATTTTTCACAGCATTGTACTTTGTCCAGAATCGATCTAAACATTCTGTAGTCTTAAAGTTGATATCGTAATTGTGCTCGTCAATGTGGATGAGCGCAAATATCTCAGGTGCATGAAACTTTAAGGACTTTTTTAGCAGTGTTCTGCCCATGTATACTCTGTCTGGTGGGTTCTCTGTGCCGCCCTTATACAGTAGTCTAGTGGTGTTGCAACGAGGGGCAGGGACTCCCATATTTTTTAAAATGATCTGCAATCCTTTACATGGGCTTAAAAATTTTCCTTTGCTGTGGATCTTGCAAATGTTTGATCCCTATGCCTACAGGTAACATTTCGTCTTTGGCCTGGGCTCTATGTGAGCCATCTTGTACTATGGGAGGCCCATCAGCCAACTCTATAGTGGGAGCTGGTCCTTTTGACAAAAATGCAGTAGAGGTTGAAGCTACTGTTAAAGTATCAGACAGTTCACTAGTATTCAAAGACTTTCTTGTTGTCTCCCCACTGCTTCCCCCACACTGACCTGTAGGTAAATCCTTATGTTGTTCATCCTCCTTTTCCTTTCCTTCTAAGGCAACTTCTATTTGTTTTTCCACAGTGTAGCATACAGTTATTTATTTTTCCTTCAATTCAGTACATAAGAAGTATTTCTGTTTAGGGGAATTAATCATTTTATTTGTAGCGGTAATGTCCTCATCCTTGTATTGCACCACAGCCGGGTCTGCAGGGTTCAGTACCATCTGGCCTCTGGTTCCTTCACCCAGCATGCATTTTGCAAAGCTTTGGCTGGTGTCTAGTCATCCAAAGGACCGTGAGTGTGGTCCTTTGCTTTTCGTACAAGTTTGCCTTTTCCTTTAGTGGAGCGAGTGGAGGTTCCATGAGTTTTTCTAGCGGATCGACCTCTGGTGTTTTCAGCCATAGGAAGTAATTGCTTCCTTTAGGCTTTTCACTGCCCAACTGGGTGTGGTCACAGTGGATGCTGTGTTCCCTCGTAACTCCTGCATCTTCTCTGTATCTTTTTCCATGGGCTGCTGCAATATTTGGGATGCCACTCCGAAACTTTTCTTCGTCTGTTATTTGCTGGAGCAGCAGTCGTTGTTTGTCTTCCAGCGCCACTCTAAGTCTCTCCATCACTTTTGCAGAATCCTTTTTCCTTTCTTCATGAATATCAAAGTCCTCCCATGGTAAAGCACAGTCTTCATCTGTCATCTCTGGTTCATCCGGGGTTCCCAAAGGCACTATCATTAATCAAACATTGACATCATCAAGCACACTTGGTTCTTTCCCTTGTTAGTTAGGTTTGAATCTGAGCAACAGCCCATGCTTATAAGAGGTGAAAAATCCAAACCATCATCGATTTTTGTCTCCACAGATATTGAGGCCAGAGGGGGTGACCTGTTCCCCAGCCTCCAGCATGTCCATCTCCTCCTCTGCAACACCTTGAGTGACCATCTTGCTGATGGCTAGCAATTCCTCTACAGGTGAGTAGGGGAATTTTTATTAATAAACCAAAAACAAACATAAAGATAACATCACATATTCAAATCCAATAAATACAATACATTTATATCATACACATCATACCTTTAAGTAGGCATTGTATTTACACACAGCTGTTTCTCATTGCCCCCAAAAATATCACATTCCCTCTGATAAATTGTATCTATTTCAATTAGTACTTTAAACAATAGGCCTTGCAGACTTAAAGCCTTGTGCTGCAATACTTTCTGGCACCTAACTTGCCGAATACACCATTTTAAGACAGAAAAAATAACATAAACTTATGTGTATTCACATTCCTCTGTTAGTTGACCATATATTAAGATAGTTATTTATTTTTTGTTGACCGGGTAAGTGGACTAGACAAATCCTGCCTATTTTCAGGCATGACCCAGTGGAGGGGAATACAGATGAATTCCAACTGACCTTGGACCAGATTAAGCTGTTGATGGTAGTTTTAGTGAATGAGAGGAATTTGACGAGGACAGCGGGGGAAATTCCCCTGCCCTTTTCGATAAGTGCCATGGGATCTTTAACATCCACCTGAACTACCACCAATCCAGGCAGATGGGACCTCGGTTTAACGTCTCATCTGAAAGACGGCACCTCAGAAGTGCAGCACCCCTCTCATGCTGCACTACAGTGTCAGTACTGGGATATTAACCCAAGTGCCAGATGTGGGAACTGAACCCACAACCCTCTGATCTCCCAGCCTCAGAGGCGAGTGTGCTACTTACTGAGCCACTGACACTGACATATTATAGGTCATGTTTTTAAAAGCACTCATATCCCAAAAATTAGCTAATTTATCCCAAAAGTTTTGTATAAAAGAACATTCAAAAAATAAATGCTCCATACTTTCTTCTTTTAAACCACAGTCCATTTTCATACAAATCCTTTCCTCCTTTTTTAAATGTTTTTGGTTACCTTTCACATTCAATTTCCCATGACTGCAAAGCCAAACTGTTGTCTTCAATTTCTTTGGAATCCTTTTTTCTAGAGTCATCTCTAAAATTTTACTCATATCAATACTTTCTTCATCCTTAAAAACAGGATCTTCATAATAATTCTTCTCTGCTATTTCTTTATATGCTTGTTTTCTGTTTTTCCTAAGATGAAAATTAGTTGACACCCCAACTTGACAGGTATTTCCTGCACACCTCCATATAGGATGGTACTTCCAACTTTCTTTTTATATTTCCTTTAACCCCTATATTTTAATCATTATAGAGCTCCATCTTTGGGCTAATGGTTTCCATATACCCCCCTCTCCTTTCATAAAAGGCACTAAATTAGCATAAATAAAGATGTCCAGAAAAAATACTATAGGATGTAACATATTTAACCCACCTTTCTAAACTGGTCTGTATGTATGTCTTTTTTTGACTTGATTTAATCTAGATCCCCATAACAGTTGGAAAAAAATTGCTTACAATTTTAATCTACATTTTCTGAGGAAATGGAAATATATTTGCTTATACAGGTACAATGAAGGCTTTTAATATATATGTACATTTTTCTTTAGTCATATCCCAGTTTTTCCATCATTCCACCTTACCTTTTGGTATCTTAAACTTGTCTTCCCAATTCCTTTCAGCCACCTCCTCCCCCCAAAAACTAACCCCTGAAATGTCTGTTTGATCCTGCTGTATTTCTGGGGGCCCTGTCTTCAGTACACCCACTTCTCCTAAAGGATAAATCTTGCTCTTTCTCAAATGTATCTTAATTCATGTATATTCCTTGAATGTATGAAATAGTTCTATCATCTTTTACCCTGACTCCTGGTCTTTAACTAAAACAATACTATCATCTGCTTATGCACATGTTTTCTGTAACCACTCAGATTCCCATCTAATTCCCTTAATCTTGTTTCTCTTTTCTACACTCCTTAGTATAGGATCTAAACAATACACATAGAAACGTGGACTTAGTGGACATCCTTGCCTCACTCCATTTTTAACATACATAGGAATCCCCAAGTGTCTGTTCACCATTGGGCACACCTGCCCTTCGGTATATAACGTTTTTATCAAGTTTACTAATTTCATTGGAAATCCATATCCTCCTAAAACATCCTGTATATATTCATGCTTGATCAAATCAAAAGCAGTCTCTTGATCTAATGAATACAAATAATCTTTTACCCCATTACTTTGTCCTTCATTTATAATTTCCTTATGTAAATCAAATTGTGCCTAATGTTCCTCCCTGGCAGAGCACATGATTGTGTTTGTAATATTAATCTATCAGCATATGTTTACACTCTTTCATTGATAATTTTAGCCAGTGTTTTAAAGTCTGATGTAAGTAGAATAATAGGCCTCCAATTCCCTATATTTGTTTTGTCATCTTTTTTGATGTAAAAAGATAGAGACCCTAGTTCCATGCTTTCTGTCAATTTACCTCCTTCTAAAATTGTATTATACATTATTTCTAGCATGGGAGCTATCTTTTCAATATTTTTTTTATAAAATATATTGGAGATACCATCTATTCCTGGTGCAGTATTTAATGTCCACGAATTTATGATCTTTCTTACTTCAGTCTCTTGTATTTTCCCATTACTAGCTATTGCCTCTGCTTGTCCTATTAACTCTATTTTCTTCTCTCCTAATGGTTTTTGATATGTGGCTTTTACATGTTTCTGCACTATGTGCTTCATTTTCTTAATATCTGTTTGTACCTGCCCATCCTTATCCATCAGCCCATACATTACCCTGTCTTCTATTCTATCAGTATTACTATCAAATGTGTTTGTGTGAAACTTGGTTCCCCGAGTTCCACTCTTTTGCTCCATAATTAAGATTTTCAATCTACTATAGTAAAACATTTTCATTTGATTTTTGATTTCCTCTATCTGCTCAATCTCATTTATTTGTTTTTTTTATTTGATGAGTCAGGAGTTTGCATGATTTAGCTCTTAATCTGAGGTACTTCTTATAATTGGATATTGCTTCTTTCTGGGATTCTTCTATCCTCAGTTGCTTTACATCTTTTTTTGTATCATCCAACCATTCTATGTTTGAGTCATATAATTCTCTCACTGATTATCTGGCTTCAAACAAATCAAAAATCTTTTGATTCCACCCTTCTTCTTCTAATCATTCAGCATTTATTCTCCAAAAGCCTTTTCCAAAAATAATATGTTCCCCTAAATCAATATTCAGAAAGATCCCAAGATGATCAGATGTTTCTATTGGGACAGTTTTGATGTCTCCAACTTTTGTATTTTTAGAAATTAGTCAAAAATCAATCCTTGTGGAATGTTTTCCCCTCACATAAGTGTGTTCTTGTTTCTTTATTTTTAACAAGTATGCATCCTTTAGTCCACTTTTTTAATGATTTCCATTAAACAGTGGGTGTCACAAAAAAAGTCCCTATTTTCCTATCCCAGCCTGCCTTCACCAAACCACAATTAAAGTCCCCTCCTCATAAGACTAACTTAGAAGTATGCAAAAACAGGTTCACATTTTTCATTAACTTGCATTTCTCTGCCTTTGTCTGTGGATTATAGATAGTTATTAACCTAATCTCTCATTTCTTTAATATCATATCAGCTATAAAGACTCTCCCTGGTTTCAAATCTGTAAGTTTTTGTATTTTAACATTATGTGATGAAAATGCATTTCCTACCTTGGAACATTGTTCCTCTCCTATGGATCACAGGGAAGGTCCCCACCTCCAATCTTTTTGGGCTTGCTTTATCTCCTTTAATATATGCATCCTGGTATCTTGCATCAATATTATATAATTTCTTAGCTCACTAAGAGTATTAAAAAGTTAACTGTCTTTTCTTCCTATGATTAATACTGTTTACATTAATGGTAAAGCAAGTCAATTGATCCATGTTAAACAGGGTAAGAAAAAAGATAGACTGGTTTCCTCATAAATCCTTAGTTTTTTCACTTTTTTTGAAACTTGAGTGTCAGTCGTATTTTTTTTTTTTTTTAGTTGTTTAACCAGGAGTAGTACACTAAGCTGAAAGCTTTTTTACAGGTGTGACCTGGGAGCACAGAGAAGTTAAGTGACTTGCTTAGGGCCACACAGTATGTAAGGGAAAGCTGTGGGATTCAAACCCAGGTCTGGTCTGCTAGATGTCACGAGATTTGCAGCTCAGAGCCTTAAACCTCTGCGTTATACTGCCTCCCTATTTTTTTCAACTGTATCATCTAGTCTTGAGACACCTGAGCCAGATGATATGGAGTCTTCCTCCACAGTTGCCCATTCCTTGTCTTGAAACAGAGTATATCTATTGGATAATAATATCCCTTCTCTGTCTCTCTCCAATGTTTTACTTTTTGTATGTTTGGGGAGCATTCTTTTTTTTAACTTGTTACCATGGTAAAACCAGATTCCATTTGTTTTCCTTTACTTTTTTGCATTTCTTCTCCTGCCTCTTCTTCCTTTTCTCTTCTCTTATTTTCTTCTTGTGAACCTCTAGCTTTTTGTTCCAAAATGTTCACTGTCTGTAAAGGGGGAGAACAGGTATGCAGTGAATCCTTTATGTCTCCTACAGTTTCCACTGTTAGGTCCAAATCCTCTTTATTCCTTGCCTCAAAAATAATTTTGTCTTATTTTCCTTTTTCTCTTTGAGCTTTTGCAAGTACAATATATTGTTCTGCTATTTCCCCAGGGTCTGTACTGTTATGTGCAGCCCATGGACAATTCAAGAAATAATGCCCTTCTTCCTCACATTGGCTGCACTTTGGTTTATTTTTACAGTCTATACCATAATGTCCTATTGCCCCACACAGGCCACATTTTGCTTGTCCACATGCATTGCTCAGATGTCTTTTATCGCCACAACTATAACAGGCCTTTGGTTGACCACAATAAAAAACTACACCTCGGTCTCTTCCTAAAAAAAAAACAATTTGCTAAATGTTGACTATCCCCATCTATTAGCTTCAAAGTTACTTAGTATTTCTACCGCCCCCGTCCACAGACATTCAGCATCCAGGATTGGTTCAAGGAGACCATGAATTACACATTTTTGCTTTAATCAGAAAGTGATGTCAGATACATTAATCCCCTCATTTCTAAAATTAACAGTCACAATTTCAAAAGTAGGCTTTGTTAGAGGAATCACAAAATAACATTCCATTGTTGAGTATTTTTAAGCTGGTGGAAAAACTTCCAGAACCTGTCCAAACCTTCTGGATATTTGAAGCTGATATTATACTCCATGCTGCCTGGTACATACTGTATATCAGTGCATACATCTCATAAGAATAAAATTTCATACATTTCTTTAACAATTTCCTCTCAGTATACAGCCTGTCTGGGGCATTTGCAGCTGCCCCTCTAAATTTAAGCCCGACTGCATTCCTTCTTTTTGCTTGTTGAGGCATTTGGTTCTCTGGAAACAGCTTTTCCCTCATATTTTCACCCCATACTCTTCTGTTTTTTTGGTGTATATCTTTATTATCACTTTGGTTTTCCATTTGGATCATATTTTGTTCCAAATCCATAAAAGTGCCTTCACTATCCACCTCCATTTGTGTAGCCAACTCTATCGTAACATCAGACTCCTGCATGCCAGTAATATTAGGCCCTTCATCCTCTTTTCTTTGCCCATCTTCCCTCTGCCTTTCATTGTTTTGTGCTTCCTCATTCATTTTAGAGGTGCTAGGCCTGTTTGTGTCCCACCCCATCCATCCTTCATTCTTTTCCATCCTGCTTTGATCAGTACATCTGCAACCCAATCTGGCATATCTTTAAACTCAAAGGGCCCATTCAACATCTTAGTCCTCATTATGAGGAGCCATTATATCTTTTTCTTTTGGGAGTACTCCCTGATTCTCCTCCATTTGTTTTAAGTTTTTTTCTCTTGCTATTCCTGCCCATCTTAGGATGATCCTTTTTTGGTTGTCTTTGGCCATTCCTTTCAGGGCTGGAGTTGCAATAGCTTTGGTTCTCCCAACACTTCAGGTCTTAGCTGGGCCAGGCGTGCTCCTTTCTGTATCTGCCACATCAGCACTCAACATCTGTCTCTGACCCTCCTTCCCCTTGCCTTGCAGTTTCTTAATTCTGCCTTGCACATTTTCTTTACTTTCCAATTTACTTTGTGATTCTCCCACATCAACATCCATAAGTGTGTTTTCCAACTTACTGCATTTTAAATTTCTGTGTTGTCCTTTTGTTTCAATGACCTATAGTTTAACTCTGAACTTCATGGTTTCTCCATTTTTTCTCATACTTCTTTGATCTGTACACTGTGGCTCAATCCTCGTTCTTCTCAGCATATTCGTGTCCATGGGTATCAAGGCCAAGGTGGAGACCTGCTCCTCAGCATCCCACACAATTTACACTTATCCAACACTTCAGACAGAATGACAGCTATCAGCAGACTGTCATGGGATCCCCCTACTGGTGAGTAGGGGTATTTTATTAGAAGGTTGGACTTCATTACAGAAAATTAACAACATCCTATACATAAAAAACTAAGTTCAGAAACAGAATTAACACAAAATAATAAACATAAATATATTAACAATCTTTAGTCAAAGGATCACAATTACGTCACAGGAGATGAAATTGATGACCAGTATAAACTTGAAAATCATGCAATTTAACTGAACAGAGAGCTTTACAGATATTACAAATAATCTCTTGTTTAGGAATTAATTTCTGATGTAAGACTAACATGCATCTAGCTTGCCATATGTAATATCTAATAAGAACAAAAACAACATACAAAGTATCAACATGAAATTTGGTGTTTAAAACAACATTTGTACAAAACATAATTTGTTCATACGTTAAATGGAGAAATAAGGGTTCCGACCATAAAGTAGCCAAACTAGACCATATGTCTAAAGAAAATGGGCAGTCAAGAAACAAATGTTGCTGAGTTTCTAGGATCTCTTGACAAAGATCTCTGGGACAAAAATGAGAATTCAAAGCTTTATGCTTATGATTAGTTTTAACCCCCAACCTGTCATAATTGCTTAACCATACCATGTCCCAAACATAAGGAGGTAAACGAGGATTTCGAAGCTGTTGAAGAATCCAGGAAAAATGATTCAAAGGACAGTAGGGAAATACAACAGCTTCCTGGGCCTCTCATCTCCAAATCTTATTGTATATCATACGTCTGGACAAAATGCAAAAATCCTGAGGGGAAAAGCCCCAAGATAAGGCCATCTTATAGCCTTCCTTTCCGTATGATGGTATATCTAATGACCGAGAAATAGTATTTTTTTGTCCAGAATCCCATTTAGCTAAACAAGATGACAACCATAACATTAGATAAGGTTTCCAAACCACTTCCCCCGGCTTGAGAGCCTTCCCAAGATTATAACAAAAAAATAAACTATAGAAAAAAGCAACTGGATGAATCATATTTACCCCACCCTCCCGTATGGGTCTATAAGTCAAATTTCATTTAATAGGGTTAAGTCGAGACCCCCAAAACCCCTGAAAAAACACCCCATATAATTTAGTAAAAACCACAAAAGGTGGTGGAAACACATAACTAAGATACAAGAAAATAGGGATAACCAACGTTTTAAGCAAAACAACTCTCTTTTTTCCCAATCAAAGCCTGTTTCCATCCTACAATTAAACCTTCTGCTTTATTTAAGGCAATAAGCCAGTTATAAGACAACATATCACCAGATCTGAAAAAAATTCCTAAATATTTAAATAAATCAACTTTAATAGGAATCCCAGCATAGGTGCCATTTAACGGGAGAGAAGTATGACCTATAGGAACTCCAACACTTTTATCAAAATTAATTCTAGATCCAGAGACTGATGAAAAGGCCCAAAGAACCTGGACCAGGGCCTCTTCCTTAGTACATTTATCCACCACCATAACCAAATCATCAGCATAAGCTAACAGTTTAATTGGTGGTAAAGAGGGAATTCCCTCCAGTCCTATGATTTGAGGACAAAGTAAGATAGCTCGTATCAAAGTGTCAATATAAAAATCATAAAGGATCGGACTTAAGGGGCATCCCTGCCTGACCCCACGAACGAGAGAAACTGGATTCCCTAACCAACCATTTACATTAGGTATAATCAAGGCACCCTTATATAAAGTCTGAATCCACAAAGAAACTTAACTGGAAAACCAAAGGCCTGTAAAACCGTAAACAAAAAACTATGAGAAACTCTATCAAAGGCCTTTTCCTTATCTAAACCCAAGACCCATCCAGAAACTACCTTTCTATCACCTAAGGCAAATAGTTCATGCAATAAAACTAAATTGTCATGTTGGTATCTGCCTGGAATACCACACGTTTAGACTGGACTTATATGAACAGCTACTTTAAGCAATCTAGATAACAGGATTTTAGCCAATATTTTATAATCTACATTTAATAAACTAAGTGGTCTCCAATTGTTCAAGTCTGTGGCATCACCTTTTTTTTTAAAAATCAAAATTAAAATGGCTTCCTTCAGAGTTTTGGTCAGAGAATCAGAGGCCAACATTTCATTATATAGTAAAATCAAAGCTGGAACCAAATCAGATGAAAAAGTTTTATAAAATTTTGCAGTGAGGCCATCAGAACCTGGGGCAGAATGTAAACACAGATTATCAATGGCCTGCCCAACTTCCTGCTCCACAATATCAACAGTCAACACATCCTGCTCGAATAGGGAGAGTTGGGGGAGATGCAAAGAATCCAAAAAATCCTCAGCAGTCTCACATTCTGACACACAATCTAACATGCTAAAAACATACTGTTCAACAATTTCGACCAATGCCTCTGGTGACGTGGCCAAGTCCCCAGAGGAAGATCTTAAGCACCGAATTAATTTAGAATCTACACGATTTTTACATGCCCGAAAGGGATCCAGACCTCCTTTATATGTTCTTGTCCCAAATCGAGCTTCTTGTCCTAAAGAGCTAGCTCAATCATATTGCAAGTTTCTCATCTGGGTATAAATTACATCAATTTGCTTACTATAATCATTACGAGTAGTATCAGCTAAAGAAATCAAATGCTGTAACTGTTGTCTCAGGGTTAGATATTTCAAATATTTAGTATTCTGAGTATCTGCCGCCTTCTTCTGGAAGACATGTTTCCATCTTAATTTTGAATCTTCCCACCAGTCCATAACATTATCATAAAAATCCACTACTGATAGCCGTGCCGCACATTCTTTCTGCCACAACTTCAAAATTGAGGGATCCTCTAAAAAGGAATCATTAAAATGCCAACAATTCTTCTTACAACAAGGGGCAGTATCCCAAGAAAATGATGCACAAAGAGCAACATGATCAGAAAACTCTACCCCCACAGTTTGACAAGAATGAATTATTAGGACTTTAGACAAAAATATAAAGTAAATTTTAGTTCGTAAAGGTCCCTTAAAAAAAGTAAAGCCACCAGTATCATGACAATATCTATAAGCATCTATAAGCTGTGCCATGGATACAATCTCTTTTAAAGCAACAGAATCACAAAAAGTTTGGGAGTTTTAACCCTCTATCATTTTGTTGCAAACCACAGTTGAAATCCCAACCAGAGGAGTAACCTAGAAGTATACAAAAAGGTCTAACTGAATGAAAAGAGAGACTCGTTGAGCTTTAGTCTGTGGGGCATAAACTACAATTAGTCTAAATCTTCCAAATAATAAGTAAAATCTAATAACATAGCTCTTCCTGGTAAAATATCAACTAATCTAGAAACATGTAAATCTGTATTGGAAAATAAAATACCAATACCATCACAAGTATCGGGGCCAGATGACCAAAAAGAAGGACCACTGGTCCATGCCCTCGAGGCCTGTTGTAATTCCCTATGGGTTTTTAATCTTGTATCTACCAAACAAACAATATCACACTTGAAGTCTTGAACTGTCAGTAAAACGCCCCCTAATTTCTTCTGACCTTTGATACTATTCACATTTAAGGAACAAATCGAGAAGGAAGCCATTTAGGTGCCAATGGGTGATTTACTCCTTTGACTTTGATGGGTTCATTTAGCTATTGGATCCAAATCTTTACCTCCTTCCATATCCGGACAAGACTGAACGGAGGAAGTATCCGTATCATCCCCTCCAGAATCCTTATCGGATAAGTCTGTAGCTAATACAGCAAATTTATTATTAGACTGCCAAGTACGAGCTCTAGCTTCCTTGCCCGACTGACTACAGCCAGACCTTTCCTAGTTCTCTTACGAGTGACTGGAATAAAAACAGTGGAATCCAAATCAGAAGCAGATTATAGGGGAGGGGCATTTAACATCTGAAACACTTATATCAGCAATCTTTGTAATGCATCAGAGACAGAAGGAGGAACTCCTGAGGGGTACTATTGTAGGAGGCAGATCAAGGTATCTTGAACAGCAACCACAGAAGGCTCTTACTGAACTATTACTGGAGTAGAAGGAAAATCATCTTTCAAATCTCGAGCAGCAGCCTTTTGTGCTTGTAATTGCTGTGCAATGGTAATTAAACCATCATGGGAAGGACAATCATCCCTATTATGGGATGCCCAGGGACAATGTCCATAAGCGTGGCCTATACCTTCACAAAGGTTGCACTTAAAAGGATTTAAGCAGGCACTAGAAGTATGGCCAAAATCAAAGCAATGACTACACTTCAGTGTGTCACAAGCAGAACTAAGGTGAGTACGTGAACCACACTTAAAACAAGATTTAGGTTGTCCAACATAAAAGATAAGCCCTTTGTCTTTGCCTAAATAAAAAAAACTGGGTAAATGCTTGTGTCCAGAATTAGTAGAATGAGTTTAACTCGGACCCTCCAGCTCCCATCCCAGATTTGTTCACTATCCAATGTGGGTGTGGGCCTATTAAGCACCTCACATCTTTTATTTAATCAAAAAAGAATGTCTTCCACATTCACCCCTTCATTTTTAAAAATAATCGTAATATTCCGAACAGCTGGTTTGGTTAATGGAATAGCCTGAAAAGGAGACCAAATAGGAGAGGCCTGGTATGTCTCATACTGAGCCCAAAATCTATCGAAACCAGAAACTTGTTTGAAACTAATGGCATAATTGGAGTTTCCTAAACTAATCAGAGCAAAATCTCAGAAGAAAAAATTTCATAGACCCTTTTAGCAGTTTTTAGCAATATACACCGTCCGGTGGTTCCTCTAACCCACCCTTATAGAGTAACCTGAACAGTGTTACGCCTGGGTGCTGGTTCTCCTTTGAGTTAAATAAGTCAGCCAGTTTAAAACCAACTGGTGACCTGAGCAATTCTCCACAGGGTGTTGCAAAACTGGGGTAGGTTTAGAGCCTGAAGGAATCGTGGTTCCAGAAGGAACAGGAGAAACAATATTTTAGACAAATTATCAACATTATTAACAATAGGCAACATTGGGGTAAGAATCTCTTTCATTGATACCAATATTGAGTCAGAAGAGTTAAGAGGTGCAATACCAGTTTCAGAAAAGCCACAAGTTAAATCAACACCCCGGGGTTCGTTGGAGCTCTTAGCTGTAGCAGAAGTCTCAATGGTAGCTGCTTTCTGTAGCATTTTTAAATAGGTGGGGTCCTGAGAGTCTGGAGTCCAAACACCCCTTTCCCCTTTTTCCCAACCAGCACTCTCTAATGCTTTTTCCGGTGACCAAGACGTCTTTGGGCCACTAACTGTGGCTAAACTCATAGGAAAAGGTTTTTTCCCCGAAGTCGAAACCCCACCGCGTTTACTCCATCCAGGGGCTTTATTAGCTGAAAAGAAAAATACCTCAGAGTTAGTTTTCTGATATGCAGCAGTCGTAGTCCGACATTGAAGAGGTTCACCACTTACTGAATTTGAACTGTGCTCCGTTGAAGCTATGTCCATTTGCTTGTCGTGTAGGAGGATCGGCGCAGGCTGTAGGCACACCGAGACAGACCTCGATAAACTACCAGCCTCGTCCGAAACAGCCGCCAATGCAGAAGTAGCTGTGGAATCCGTCAACCGTACAGCGTCAGTAGGGGCTTTACTCATGTGGGCGTCTCTTGGGGAATCAAACTCTATAGGTGTCTGTGCTAATGCCGCTATTCTGGAGTCCAGCTGCTGCATTTGCAGAAGTAAAGCTGAGCATTGTTCTACCAGGGCAGAACGGGAGAAATCTTCAATAATTAAACCAGTAACTTCTTTCTTCTCCTTACCAAATAAATCGTTCTCAGTAGTAGACTCAATTATAGTATCAACGCAGACTGTAGCAACATCAAGTTCCTCTTCAACGGCCTCAAGTGTTACAAGCACAGGAGAGGAGGCCCACTCCCCTGTACTCCCGACGTCCATCTCCTCCAAGGGTTCATGCACACTGGCCATCTTGCAGCCAGCAGCAAGGCTCCTCCCACAGAATTTTTGTCCTGTCCAAATTTATTCTTCTAAAATACCACCAACAGCTTAATCTTGTCCTTTAAGTCAGCTACATCTGTACACATATTCCCCTTCCCTTGCCCCCGCATCACACCTGGAAACAAGCCATGGCTTAGTGTTCCTCTACCAGTCACTAACTTTCAAATAAAATAAAATAAATAAATGTACATCGTCCTTTTGGTTATTTATTTATTCTATTTTATTTATTGTTGACCGGATAAGTGCACTAGATAAATCCTGTCTATTTTTAGGCATGACCCGGGGGAGGGGGATACAGATGAATGCCAACTGACCTAGAACCAGATAAAGCTGTTGGTGGTATTTTTAGTGAACGAAAGAAATTTGGCCAGGATACCAGGGAAATTCCCATACTCTTTTCAATAAGTGCCATGGGATCTTTAACTTCCACCTGAACTACCACCAATCCAGGCAGATGGGACCTTGGTTTAACATCTCATCTGAAAAACGGCACCTCAGAAGTGCAGCACCACTCTCATGCTGCACTACAGTGTCAGTACTGGGATATTAACCCAAGTGCCAGATGTGAGAACTGAACCCATAGCCCTCTGATCTCCCACCTCAGAGGTGAGTGTGCCACCTACTGAGCCACTGACACTGCTGTTAAACACTCAGCTGTAGGCTAAGGCTCCACTACAGGTGTAGACACAGTTTCCTCACAGATATTAGGTTACTACTTGTGCAGTGCTTTATCACAAGCATCATTGATTATGGAATTGTGGTATATGGCTCTGTGAGTGACAGCGTGATGTCCAGAGTAAGGGGTCTCCTCAGTAGGGCCTGCCACTTTGTGCTTGGTCTGATAGGCAACACATACATGTGCGTGCTGTACAATAATAGCTTGAACTGGCTAATCCTCAAATTGTGGCTGATCTATCACACCTTGGTCATTGGCTATAAAGTGATGAGAGGCCTACTGTCCCCTGGCCTCCAGACCATGTTTAATTCCAAATGTGAATTACAATAAAACTAGAAAGTAGAAACACAGTACATCAGACTTTAATTCTTAACCCCTTTTCAGTAAAGTAAAGTGGATAACAGTGTTTGCTATTCAAGCTATATACATATAGAATTAGAAAAAGAAAATATAATTGAGGAGTTGTAATTATTTTAAGATTTCTATACATCTGTTTGACAAACCATTTTTCTTTTTTTTCTTTGGTAAAAGTGAGCACTGCCTTAACTAGGAATGTAAACACCCCAACATTGACAGCTAATTTGAGCAAATCATTCATAACAAACATGAGCCCAGAAGTGGAATTATCAACCAATGTGAGCACCTTGAAAACCAGTATAAGCCTGGAAATTACCAATGAGTACAGCATTACCAACTAATGTGACCATATCAACAACTAATACAAACACAGTATTGAAAACCATGAGCACAACAATAAGAACAAATGTGAGCATTGATGACTAATATTTTGGCAGGAACCAGCGTCAGTCCAGAACAAAATTACTCAACACAAACAGCAGGTAAGAATTACTTTATTAATGAACTGGAATATAAAAATAGACTTACATTACAAAAGTATTTTTATTGCCACATTTCTGCCAATTAATTTGGTGGAAATATGTTCTTAACGTTAAAAATAGCACATTGTATCTGACCAATTTTGCACAGTTGCAAACAGGCATTTTCTGTAATTACAAATCCCAGAATCTCCCGCTGCTGACATCAGAGGAGGGCTGCAGTGCATGTTAAAGTTTTTATGAGCTCTGATCTTTTGTTTGCTAGCCCCACTGTCCTCAGTGGGCATACATACATACTGTACATACTCAATAATTACTTCATCTTGTGCAGGTGACACAACACTATACTGAGCCATTTTACTATATTCTACAGAGTTTACATGTAATGCACACCACACTATGCAATACCATGCTACAGAACGGGGTTTAAATGTGCTGTAAATGAGGCCATGCTGCATAGTCCCAGGCAACATGATAAAGTCTACATGTAGCTGACACTGTGCTATTCAACAGCATGCCACAGTACAGAAATGACATGAAGCTGACACCATGCTGCACTCCACCATGCTACAATACAGTTTACTTGCACAATAGTTCACACCATGCTGCACTTCACCATGCTACAATACAGAGTTTACATGTGGGTGATAACATGCTGCACTCCACCATGCTACAGTACAGAGTTTACTTGTAGTTGATTTCATGCTGCACTCTACCATGCTACAATACAGAGTTTACATGTAGTTAACACCATGGTATTATACACCATGGTACACTACAGATTTTATATGGCACTGGCATATGTTGCAAAATTGCAGCCACGTATTTTAGCAAAGATCTAAAAATTTAATTTGTTTCTCCCTCATGTTTGCACATATTGATACCAGGTTTATAAGCAGTGTCACATTTATTGTTTTTTCATATAGGTTTTTGCTCCCCCATTACCCCACCTGCTTTGATTGGCAATGGGGGAGACACATATTTTGTAGTTTTTCTTCTACAAAGCCCAGGACCCCAGATTACTGTTGTGCATGTGTGTGAAGGTGTGCATGCAGTCTGTGGCTCTGGTGATGACCCCTTCCACCAACCCAGCCTATTGCTAGGTTTCCCTTGTTCCTTGGTGCTGCCACCTAGCCTCCACCGGGTGGCAGCCAAGAACTGGGGAAACCCCACATCCCTTCCTGGAGAGGAGATCTGCCTTGCGGTCACTTGATCCAGTTCCTTGCCCTCTCTCTGTCCAATTTCTGGTGGCCCTTGTCCACTTCTGAACCTGGGTCACCAGCATGGCACAAGGTGTGGCATCCAGCACCTCAACCCTCAGTGCCACCAGGCTGGCTTACATTTAATATTTTTAAGGTATTTTTTTATTCTTTAGACAAATATTGATCCCAGTCATTGCTTAACATCCAAAGAATTTTGATCACCGACAAGCACAGGTTTATATGCTGTTCACATTCTCAGAAAAAAAAGCAACTATTGTATTTTTTCTAAAAAGTGAAGAAAATGTACAAAAAACATTAAGCATTATTCCACTTGAAAATCAGGATCAATATGAAACTATGTTAGGAGTGAAAGTACTTTTAATGCTTTCCTATAAAATCTGCTTGTATTTATTGTGACACTGATCAACAACTGTAATCAGGGGTATAACTTTAAATTAAGTGTTCTAAAATAAAAAAAAATGGTGAATATGCTATTGTCACTTAAAAGGAACAATGTTCAAGTGGGTAGCATTTTTCAGAAAAAGAGCTGTGCAAGAACAAGGGGACACAATTTGAAGATAGAGGGGGGATGGCTCAGGGGCAATGTGGATAAGTATTTTTTCACAGAAAGGGTGGTGAACATATGGAACAGCCTTCCAGAGGAGGTTGTGGGGTCTAAAACTGTGGGAGAATTCAAGAATACATGGGACAGACCTAAGGAAATTTCTGTGGGGGGTAGGAAGAAATAGGCTGTTGGTTAAATAAGATCTGCAACTTATCCTGTAGGTAAGGAAATGGGCAAACTAGGTGGGCCAAGTGGTCCTTATCTGCCATCAAAGTCTATGTTTCTATGTTTAGGGGTCATATGTAGCAACCAACATTTAACATGGATGTAACTAATAATTATACATTCCAGAATTATCTATATCATGGTAACTATTTATGTTAAACAGTCTATTAATATATAAAATGAATCCAGAAACTAGTAGCAATGCATTTAAATCCATATCTCTTGCACTGGATACAATACTGACTAGAGAAAGAACCCCAAAAGTGTTACTGAAGTGTAAAATCTCATTGCCTGATCAAGTTATAAGTGGTGCTCTCCAAGAGTCAGTACTCAGACAACTATTATTCAGATTATTTATAAGTAATTTAAACAGCAGTGCCTACTGGAGAATTTTAATAAAACATAGTATTTGGACACACTTCAGTTTATATTTTACATTAGTTCTGTATTGTGTCTCCCTTATTTGTTACGGCAGTGGTAATGTACATATGAAAAGAGAAGATTTGTTCCTTGACAGTTCATCAATTCCCATTGCTTATTCCCTACCTGACATCATAATATTATGGTTTGAGATTATAGTTATTCCCATGGCAACAGACTATGATGTTACTACAGAGGATTATGACTTCAAATTGGGAATAAGACATAGGAACTAATGAACTCTGTGATATATATATATATATATATATATATATATATATATATATATACAGTTTACATAGAAACAGGTTCAGTACAAATAAGGGCATGAAGAAACCTATAAAAGAAAGCTGAGTTACAATGTTAACTGTGTTTAAATATTTTATTTTACAAAGTTGTCCCAGAGGCATCAGCAGCTATTAATCTCAAAGTGGGTCATAACATCTGCTGATGACAGTCAAATAGGAGGAATAGTGTCTACAGCTGACCAAGCTTTAACATTACAGGAAGATCTAAACCAAGTTTTAAAATAGGCATCAATATATGGAATATAATTCAACATCAACAAATGTAAGGTAATGCACTTTGTGAAAAATAACTACTGTTAGTACTGAACTAGGCATAACCAGTTCAGGAAATGACTTCAGACGACTGGTGAGTAATGGCTTAAATCACATGAACCATCACAGAAGTATTATCAGCAGATTAAACTACATGCTAACTTCAGTCAAAAGGAACATTATCAGTTGCAGCCAAGATATAATATTGAAGTTATACACTACATATTTGAAGCCTAATATTGACTATTGTTCACTGTGTATGAGTCCATATCAGAAGTGTGATATATAGTAGGAATAATCAAGATCATAACAAGGAGGGCAACAAAAAGTATTTGATCAATAAATCTAACATTAAGTGATGCTAGACTTATGACATTCATTAATTTCTATTTGCTGCCATGTAGCAGGCCAAGGTTTGTGTTCAATTTGTTGGGTTATTACCCCTATAGTAAAATGTCCAGAAATACAATGGAAAGTAACTGTGGAAATGTTACTCATAGCAACTTTGTTTTACTTGATTTTTACCTTCTATTAATCCTGTATTATCAAGGAAAATTTTGATAAGCATGTAATGGCACTTAAAATATATTGATGGCCACAGCATTTTTTCACACATTGGGTAAATGTATTAAAAGATGAAACTGTAAACCCTTTTCAAGTGGGGCAGCAACTGATACTGAAGGTGCATTAGCTGGCCATCATTATATTTTAAATGCCAGCTGTACAGTTATTAAATTATTTATGGAGGCATATTAAATATAAATAGATGGCTAAATATGGTCTATAAATGGGTAGCAAAAATCATTTGTCCTGACTGATGGAGGAAGACTAGAACACATGCATTAATACCAGTAATTCCAACAGCAATAAAAGCACCAGTGTCAGCCTACCCCATTAGCTAGCATATCCATGTGCAACCTTACAATTTCTATTTTGAAATGCACACTTTTTTCAAAATAAATTCTGTAGCTCCTGATAATGCTAACCCTTCCAATGATACACATGCTGTCTCTCCTGCTCAGAACCTGACTCACTCAAAAACATCTGCCTGAAACACAGGTGCCTGACATCAGGATTTGCCTGCTGCAGAGCTGGAATCTTAAAGTGAGAGGGGGTGCAGGGGGCACAGCCCTCCAAAACATAAAATAAACTCCATCATAGAGAAAATCCTGATGTCGGGCACCTGTGTTTCAAGCACCCGGCATTGGGATAGGGAGTTGGCCAGAGCGACTACAAGAATTACTAGTAGACCCATGGTAGCACATGCATGTGCAGCACTGTTTCTGCACAATGTCACCTGCTGACTCTTTATCCACCCTGTAGATAACAATGCACATTTTTACTATTTGATAGAGTGGCACCGAGTGACAGTAAGCCTTATAACTAGTTCTCACTTAGGCCACTGTGACAGAAGTACCTGGATATCTTTAGTCAGGCTGGAACATATTGCTGGGCATCAGTTTCACAGGTTTGTTGGAGAGGTTTTGCAGTGCCATGACACTAGTGCAGGTAAGATGATTCAGTGGTGATAAGTGCTTTGTGAAAGTTAAGTTCCACAAGTGGAATTCTACTGGCATGACATATTATGCATGAATGAATTTCTGAGCAAATGTAGCCAATTATTAATTTCTAAAGTATCCACAATACATTTTGACCTAGTAAACCACATTTATCCAGCTTAATTAGATTTAGTGTTGTGCAAAATTGCAGAATTTTGCTCTGCAAGATATTTCGCGGAATTCGCGAATTTCGTGAAATATTTCATTGGTGTAAAATGTGAAATTCCACTGGCAAAAAGTGGAATTTCACCATTCACAAGTGAAATTCCATTGATCGCAGGTAACAGTCCACATTTCACTGGAGAAATTCTGCATTTTGCCAGTGAAATTCCACATTTCATTGGTGAAATTTCACATTTCACACCCACAAAATATTTTGCAGAATGCATGGAATTTAGCAAAATGTTTCAAGCAGCAAAATTTGCAATTTTGCCTGAACTTTGACAGTGAAATAACATTTTGTTGCATCCCTAATTAGATTCTAGGACATCATTACTTTGATATGCTTACTAAATCTTGAGTGTATATCTTCAATAGCAGTGAAGGTATACACATTCAAATTTTTTGAAAATATTCACACAGTTAAAGAAATGATTCAATTGTGTAATTTTGGACTCCTGCAACTTACGAGTTATATAACCAACTACCCTGCTACTTAGCAGTTTCTAAGTCTCTTTCAACAAGGTATGCATATACATTTTCAATTATCTAGCTTCAAAGGTAGGTATGTTGTAAGCATTGAAATATTTTCAGATATTTTCACATGGACATGAATAATGAATTGCCATATTTGAGCTCATTTAACATCCTAACCCCTCCCCCAAATGTCATGATACTTGTCATCCTTTCTTAGCTACCCCCTGAACAGCAGGCATGCTAAATATTAACTCTATAACTTTAAGCCTGACCAAGTTATGAACTATTAAAGAATTTTGGAAAATTCCATGAAATTTTGTGATATGTTTTGAAATATTATTTTGTGAAAGTTCAGTGAAATCAGAATTTGCTAAATCCTCCCAACACTACCTCCTACTGACAGGAACTATTTTAGCAAAATTATATTTTTAACGTGTTAATTGTTTCTGTGTGTGTATGTGTATGTGTGTGTGTGTTAGTTTTACCTAAGTGCCCATTTTATAACACTCAGGAGTGTGGGTTGCACTGTGATCATTGCACTTCCAGAGTATGAAGACACTAGTCTGCAGCCCCATACCATACTATGCCAGTGGGTGTGCAACAGCCATGCTACTACTCACTCCATGTTGTGTATTCCTGCTTACAAAACAATCTTTTATTTTAGATACCACAAGTAAATGTTTAGTAGTAATTGGCTACCAGGCTACTGGATTTCTCATAACAGAGTTTAAAGGCCAAATAGGTAGCCAAACACCATGATCTGCCACATGAGAGCAGAGTATTAAAGATACACCACAATATAATTATTTATTTCTTTGTTGACTGGGTCAGTGTACTGGTGCCAGGCACCTCTTTTTAGGCTTGATCCTGATAATAAAAAGTACCTTACATAGTAAAGTAACCTAATACAGTGGTACCATTGCTACATTTCAAATGCTTCACTATATTTCAAATGACAGATGCACACCCACTAAAATGTTTTGGGATGCCATTAAATGAACTAATTATTTAATAAAGCAAGAATAACTGCATATGTTTCTTCAAAACATTTTTTAACTACGAGTTATATAGAAGTTAAAAGCTTACTGCTGTGTCTCAAACAGAATTAATATCTTATTACAGTATGTGGCAATAGCATGTTTAGTACATGTTTAACTTAAAGAGAAAAGGAAATTATTCCAAATTGGAGGCTGTTTATAATCTTCTTATTTTCAGAAAAGATGTTCATTCCCATAAATTATCTATTTATATCTGTACCTGACTAAAAAGTGATGTGAAAAAAATTATTTTACATTCTTTTATTTTTGTGGGTAGCATTCTATTATGGTTCTCTTTATGGAACGAGTGATCTGGCAATTTAACTATGTCATGGTTTGTGCACAGAATATTGACCCTAGTTGTAATATATCAACAGCTCATGCTTGTCATTCTGTACACAAACCATGACATAATGAAAACAATAAATCATAGGTGCTGGAACTTATAGTTGCAGGGGTACTACAGCCCTCCCACTTTTGTTCATGAGCATTCAAAATGTCCCTTTGTTTGCAAAAACTACAGTACTTTTTATATCTTGCGTCCTTTTCAACTTCAGCACTCTCACTTTTCTCTATGTTCCGGCACACATGTTCCATATTATTAGATCCATGAAGAGAACTGTGTAAAATGGTGTCCTTAAAAAAGAAAACAATTAAAAATACAGTTTTCCTATCAGTATTTATTTAGCTACAGATACAGTAAATATCATTCACTTAGTGGTATGAGTTTCATTTCTGTGAATAGGAATATTACTAACTGCTGCCAATTAATATACATTTCCTTTCCACTGTAAATACTATTTAGAGCACTTAAAGTGACACCACCCTCAGTAGTGTTGCATAGTATAGCAAGATGCAGCACAGCAACATGTTACCTTAATCCCCACCAACATGCACTCTACTTTGACCATCATGATTCATTTGTTTGCTAGATTAGTTGTTTAGCTCTGTAACTCATGCACTGCTAGCTTAGAAGAGGGGGCTACACTCAGAAAACACAGTCACATGATTTCAACCTCATAAAAATAACATATTAGAGGAAAACAACATGAAAAAATACATTTTCATCATCATTTTGTGGGAGCTTTCTTTTCTCATATATATCTCTTGGAACTCAAATGTTTGAACTGTGGACTGTTGTTTTTTGTTACCAAGGATCAATCATATTTTGATTTATTTAAGGGGCTTGTTTTGTATTATTTAGGAATTAATTTAACTATAAGCTTTTGATTTATATATATATTTTTAATTGGTTTATTTTTCTTTTAATTGCAGTAATATTGGTTAAAGAGAATTTAGCACACCAATTGAGTTGTGAGAATAGTGCCAGATAATGGCTTCCACAGTTGTGGACTGTTTCCCCTCTGCTCCACCTGCCCTCCACCCCTTCTTCACTCCTCCCCTTGAGTTTATAGTTTACCAGCATTGTAGAGCACTTGGTATTGTAAGTAGGAGGTGGAGGGGGTTGGGAGCTTCAAACAGTGGAGGAAGAATGAGGGGCATCATCGTATTGGGTTGGTAAAAACCTGGAGAAAAATAGATCCCAGAATGTGGTCCTACATGTCTGGTTTCCATACCCAAGGGCACCACCGATTATAGTGGGCTGATTCAGGTGGCTCGGGAGGTTCATTCGACTTGGCCGGTGTTATGCAATGCCAGATCCATTGAAAACAAGACTGCAATTATTTGCAGATCTTGTTGAAACAGTGTGCCTGGCATGCATTACCGAGACCTAGCTGGATGAGAACTGTGGCCTCATTTTGGAGGCTCTTACACTGGCTGGGTACTCAGTGATACTCCACCAGAGATTGGACCGGGGGGGGTTGCCGTCTGTTTCAAGACAGAACTTAACCTCTCAAGTGTACTAGTTGAGGAAGCTAAGTCATTTGAGTGTGTCATAGTAGCAGGTGTAGGTTGTCAGATTGCTCTCATCTATAGTCCACCAGGTGATGAGAAGCAATTCCTTCAAGAAGTGGCAGACTTCATCATCGGCATGGCATTTGAGTCACCCAGACTGTTGGTTCTGGGTGACTTCAATGCCTGGGTTGATGATGAACTTTCACAGTTTGGTCAGCATTTCCTCCAGTTGATGACTTCTCTGGAACTTACACATGTAGTTACCACTGCAACTCATAAACATGGACACTCCCTTGACTTGGTCTTTCTCCTCAGGATTGAGACTTCTGACTTGGGGGTGGAACCAGTTGGGTGGTCTGGTCATTACACTGTGGGGTTTAGTTTTAGCACCCCCCTTCATAGATCTGCCCCTGTAGAGATGATCAAGTACCATCCTTTATGAGACATTCATTCTCATAGCCTACTGACAGTGCTTGACCTCTCATCCCTTTTGTTAGCAAGCAGTGACCTAGAGACTCTTGCGATGACCTATAGTTTGGCCATTTCAGTGGCTCTGGATTTCATTGCTCCTGTCTGAGTTCATCCTCTCTCCCTTTGCCCTCGATCCCCTTGGTTTGATGGGACTTTGAGGGAGATGTGGAGACTAGGACAAAGGTTAGAGTGTTGTTGGCGCACGTCTACTCTAGATGCCGACCACCTTAGATTGATGAACCATTATGAAGCCTATCAATCTGCAATCTCCCATAAGAAGGCAGAGTTCCTGTCCAGAGAGACTGCAGCAGCTCAGAATCAACTGGCTCAGTTTTTCCACACTGTAGACAGACTATGCAAACCAGCCTGTCTGCAGGTGCAGGAAGCTTTTTCTCAATTAGAGTGCGATGAGCTTGCTCGATTCTTTGCTAATAAGGTGGCTGACATCAGAGCAGCACTTCAACTGACACACTCTAAGGGCATTGCTTTTGATCAGTCCAAGGTCACTACACCTTGGTTTTCTTGGAGTACCTTCAGCCAACCAGAGTTCATGGATGTCATGTGGATTATCCAGGCTATGCGCCCTACATACTGTAGTTTGGATCCCGGACCAACATCCCTAATTTTGGGTTGTATTGATGTCATCAGTCCAGTCCTTGCATGGATAGTCTGGTGCTCCCTGGAATCTGGAGAGTTTCCTAGCTATCTGAAGGAAGTGGTGGTGACACCCCTCTTGAAGAAAGCTACTGGACCCAGGCTGTCACACAAACTACAGACCTATCTAGAACCTTCTCTTTTGGGGAAGGTGATTGAGAAAGTAGTGGCAGCACAACTGGAGGACCATGTTACCAGTCATGACGTCTATGAACCACTACAGTTCAGTTTCCTAAGAGACACAGTACTGAGACAGCGCTGGTTCGGGTGTTCAATGATCTCCTGATGGCCAGAGATCAGAAGAGTCATTCTATCTTAGTCCTTCTGGATCTCTCATCAGTGTTTGACACCGTGGACCATGGGGTATTGCTGGGGTGCCTGAGGTACATCTGTGGACTGTCAGGCACGATCCTCGGGTGGTTTACATTATTCCTTATGGGTAGAACACAGAGAGTGGTGTCGGGAGTTTATTCTTCAGACCCCATCTCTCTTTCATGCAGAGTGCCTCAGGGCTCAGTGCTTTCCCCCATGTTGTTCATGGTGTACATGCTTCCCTTCGGAGACATTGTAAGAAGGTATGGGCTGAGGTTTCACTGCTATGCTGATGATACTCCACTCTACCTGTCTTTCACACCTGACCAGGTTGGAACTGTCTCAGTCTTTAACAACTGTCTGAAGGAAATCCAGGAGTGGATGGATGCCAGGTGGCTAAAGTTGAACTCAGGAAAGACAGAGGTGTTGGTAGTGGATCCAGGTCACCAGATAGGGGGGTTTGGAACTGGTTCACCTTCGGGAATTTTTCTCGATGGCGTCTCACTCCTGGTTCCTGAACAGGTGCGTAACCTGGGGGTAATTTTTGATGAAGGGCTGACCCTGCATTCGCAGGTGTCAGCCATTGTCAAATCTTCCTTTTACCATCTAAGGAATATCACCAGGATTAAGCACCTGGTTCCATCTGTAGACCTTCCCACCTTGATCCATGCCTTTGTGACCTCACGCTTGGATTATTGCAACTCCCTCTACCTAGGGCTGCCTTGGGTAGAAATCCACCACTTATAGCTAGTGCAGAATGCAGCAGCCCTGCTATTGACAGGGGTCTCCCCAGTCCTGTCATATTTTGCCGGTTCTGTGCAAACTGCACTAGCTACCTGTTCAGTGGCAGATTACCTTTAAAGTCAGCTTGCTGACTTTTAAAGCCCTACATGGACAGGGTCCTAACTGCCTGAAAGAGCTCCTAGTTTTTTTACCACCCTGGAAGACCTCTTCACTCAGCCGATGAAGGGTTGCTAGAGATTCCAATGGTATGTTTAAAAACATCGGGGGCAAGAGCTTTTGAGTATGTTGCTCCTACCCTTTGGCATTCTCTACCTCACCAGCTTGGTGAGTGCACAACTGTGGAGGGATTTAAACAATTCCTAAAAACATATTTGTGGCTCCAGGCCTTTGGTTAATTGTTACAGCTGATTTTATTAATTGATGTTCTCCTTTTTCAACTGTTGTTTTATTTTTGTGTCTTAGTATTTTAAGGTGTGTTTATTTATTTAATTGTGAGGCACCTTGATAGTTGATAAGGCGCCTAATAAATAACATTTTATTATTATTATTATTTTCTGTATTGAAGAACAATTTTTTCAAACTAAACTAATGTTGTTTTGAATTGGGCATCTTCTGTAGTCTGTTTGGGTGGTCTGCAGATCACAACAGATACCTTAGGAAATAGATTACAACTCCCTGTGCTACTGTAAGCACCACTAGTGCTATAGTGTTCATGAGAAGAGCTGGGAGTACATTGGTGCCTAAACTAAAGTGGAGGTAGATGAACAGAGACCACAGAAGTTAGATTTTAACATATTATATTAGGGGGAAGAACTCTGAATTTACTGTTAGCATAAAAGGAGCAGGAGACTTTTTTGAGGGTTGGGTCTTATGGAAGGTGTATAAGAGGAACTGTTTTTTTCAAATGAAACTTAACCTGGGCTTGGATGACTGCAAGGCATGCAGTGAGTAGAATTCTATCTAGTGGTGCTCTTAGGTATTGAAGTTCTTAGATGTTGTTGCCATGTATTTTTTTTTATGCTTATATTTAAAATTGTTCCAGACATGATCTTGTTGTTTTGAATGTTGTTAGGCTTCTCATTCTCTCTCTCTTTACAAAGAACATTAAATGAAGAGCAGTGAGTGACTAAATAAAAAAAAAATACAAAAAAGCAAATTTCTGTCCAGATTTGTTTTCTTATTAAAATGGTGAAAAAGCATGGCATGCTGGCAGGATTTGTATAGACATGGTGAGGGCATCAGAATTAAAGATACACATTTATGCCCAGTGGGCATCATAGTTTAAAAGCATGTGGAAAGCTCTTTTAAATGAGGTATTGGGCTAATATGTGGCTGGAAGCAGGAAGTACTCTAGAGATATGGATGACTGAGTCTGATCAATATTAATGCTACATTGTGGCAACTGCCAGAAAAAATTGTGCATAGCTACATAGAGTCAAGATCAGTTTGTTCCTAGATGACATCAACATCAGTCAATCAATCAAATCTTTATTTATCCAGGCAAACACCATTGAGCAAGCTCATTTACAAGATGGACTTGGTACACATAGTATACAGAGTAAACAAGGAAATACAATCAAACCAAAATACAGTTTATACAGTTACAATCAGAACAGAATGTGTTAATGTATCACAATCAGTATACATTATAGACATATACATGTGTGAAAAATAACTTGGGATAAGGAACCAATTCACTGGTGCTAAGTTTATGTCCCTTGCATAAGATGTGAAAAGAAATATAACAGGGTCTTAAAGGACAAAATGCTGATAAGAGAGCTAAGCTTCAGAGTTTTTTGTATTGTATTCCACAGGGATGGTAGCGCAAAGCTTAAGCCATTCTCCCAAGGAGAGATTTTAGCTTAGGAACCTTTAAATAAATAAAGGAGTAGCTTCTCAATTCATAGGTTCCAAATTTGTATAGAGGTAGACAATCAGAGATGTACGGGTGGGGTTTCTTAATGATAGCTCTGAATGTCCAGAGTAATGCATTTCTGTTTTTCCTGGAGTGAAGGGAGGTCCACCCCACTGTTGTGTAGAGGGTACAATGGTGTGTGGCATGAGGTAGATCAGTGATGAATCTCAGGGCTCTAAGATACAACGTATCTAATTTAGCTAGCTGCAAGGAGGGGCAGTGACTATAAAGAAAGTCAGCATAGTCAACCAGGGAGAGAAATGAGGTTTGTACAAGCTGCCATTTGGCATTGCTGGTAAGATACTTTTTAATCCTGAAGAAGAGACCAAGCCTCTGTCTTAATTTCTTTAGAAGGTCTTCAAAGTGATCTGTGAAAGAAAGTTCATAGTCAAGTCACACTCCCAGATACTTAAATTTGCTAACAAATTCTAGATTTTCACCCAGAATTCTGGTAATCTGAGGGACGGTGCCAACAATGGCTGGATTTGCTTCACGGGGAAAAGGAGAACATTTTATTTTTATTATTTATTTATTTAGTTTTTGTTGATCGGGTAAGTACACTAGACAAATCCTGCCTATTTTCAGGCATGACACGGGGGAGGGGATACAGATGAATGCCAACTGACCTTGAACCAGATTAAGCTGTTGGTGGTATTTTTTAGTGAATGTGAAAATAGCACAGCCTTAGTTTTTTTTTTTTTGCATTCAATAACAGTTTTTTTATTTAGGAGTTGGCCCTGCAGAAGATTGAATTCAGATTGGAGGTCTTTGCAGGCTGTTTCAGGTGAATAACGACTTAGATAGAGGACTGCAAAGTATGTTTCTTTGCAGATGACACAAAGATCTGCAAAAGGGCTGATACACAAGATGGAGTGGAAAGGATGAGAAGGGACTTGGCAAGGTTGGAGGAATAGTCAAATGTATGGCAGCTCAGATACAATGCAAAGAAGTGCAAGGTAATGCACATGGGAAACAAAAACCCAGGGGAAGCATACACAATGGGAGGTGAGATACTGACAACAGTAAAAATAGAAAGGGACCTGGGGGTAATTATATCAGATGACCTAAAGGTGGGCAAGCAATGTGAGAAGGCAGTAAGGAAGGCTGGGGGGATACTGGGATGCATAGGAAGATGCATCAATAGAAGAAAACAGGAAGTTGTTATTCATAGATTCCACATATGTTTTCAGTTGCATGCTTACTATTTTTTCCAGTAATTTAGACAGAATAGGTAGTAGTGAAATCGGCCTGTAATTGTTTAGGTCACAGGGGTCCCCAGATTTGAACAAAGGGATGACATGAGCTGTTTTCCATATGTGTGGGAGAATTCCATGGGACAATGAAAGACTGAATAAATGGGTAACTGGAGCAGATAAAATATGGTAGGCAACCTTTAGAAAGTAAGGATCCAAAGAGTTGGCACCCGCACTTTTCTTGATGTCCAATTTTAAAAGGAGTTCTTCAACCTCTTTCAGAGAAGTGCACTGAAGGCAGACGACTGAATTTGTTAGAAGGGGCTCTGAGCTTTGCACATCCAATTCAGAGCATAGAGAACATGCAGGGGAGTTGTCAAAAGCAAGACCTGCAGTGGCAAAGTAATTATTAAAAGCATCCATGATTTCCATTTTGTCACAAATGGTGACACTGCCTGAGATAATCTTTGCAGGCAAGGAAGTTCATGATATACAAATGGCTGCAATGTAGTATTAATACTGAGCATGCTCATTCATCTATGTCTCTGGGGTGCTTCTAGCTATAGGTGGTCGGGAAGGAGCATTTTTGTTGCAGACCTACTTGACATTGAGAAATAAACTTCTGAAACTTTGCAAACTTACTGTGTTTATGGTTATTTACGTCATGGCCTCCAGTGCCACAGCAAGTTTGGATCTTATCCTCTTTTGAAAGAACCTTTCATTGACTTTCAAATTGTATCAGCCACTGTACATGCATGTTTCCCTTTAATTTTAAAATAGTTTTCTTGATAAGGTACTTACTGTCACTGGTTAGAAATTCAAGATCGTGATCAACATGGAAAGGGGAGTAATAAATATTAATTTCCAAATACCATGAATTAACTAGCATTTAGTTTCTGAATAATGACCATCACCTCTGTGTTGTGAGAAAAAAATCCATCTAGCCTTCTTTCGATGGTGGGAGCTAGTCCCCTGCACATACCCCCAAGTCACCTGCTCCCCATGTACAATCATTTCTTTATATATAGTCATATACAAGCCCCATTTGCCCACCTGAAACTAACATTTGTTAACCCACCTCCTCCCCTACCCAACCCAACCCTGCAGCCTGAATGTGCCATCATAGTAAAGTTTTGCCTCTTGAGACCCACAGTTAATAATGGGATGGGGCCGGTAGGATAAGCAATACTCCTGGCTGCAACTCTCCCTCTCCAAACCTACAGTGTACAGTGTTTTCTCTGTAAAATTACAGTCAGCTTATAGTTCCAACACATTATGGGGAGTATGACCAGCTACAAATTTGGGTGAGAGTAACAAGTATTACTTGCCAAATATAATACCATGAATAACAGGGTGATTAATTGAGATCTGAGGACTGAGTAATTTTCCTTATGGGGGGTATTCACTCTAGAAAACATTTTCTGGCACTCTAAAAATTATACAAATAAAACTCTCAATCCCTCTTATTGCAAGGGCTCGAACTGTGAGCATCCCCTTCCTAATCCCAATTTTTCCTAACCTGTATTCCTCTTCCATTCTCATACACATTGAAGAATGCCAGGCTCCAGGCCCTGTGCCAGAATTCAACACTGTCTTTTTAATACAAACTCCCTCATTAAAGCCGGCCCCTACAAAGTCTCCAAAACACTATTATTTGCCCTTCCACTGCTGTCTTGACTCCGACCCATGATTTGAGAGTCCACTAATAATCTATAAACAGGGTTGCTCAGTTGTCTCCTCTCATTTTACCCTTAGAGTGCTGTTACAAATAGATTGGCCTGTCTGCCTTATACATCAATAATGCAGATTGATCTACAAATTCACCCTCCTGGTTATGAACAGTACTTGCTGATATGGTCAGATGACTTTATTAGATTGAAATGGACAGCACACTATGGGCTGTTGGAAAGAACTAAGTTCACTTGTGGAGCAGGGCTTAAAAATAAAGATCAACTGGGTGTCAAATACATATATTTGGCCAGGGTTGTGGGTGGGATATCCACTGGACTTGAAAAGCAGCCAACCAGGTGTTACTGTAGAAAAATAAATCATAATTCTTTCATTTCTATAGCAGGACCGCTGAAAACTTAACGGGGGACAATGAGGCTGGGTACTAGAAGTTGGGAGTTATTTAACTTATGTGGACATGTATAATTAGGATAGAGTGCTGGAGATTTTTTTGGATGGGTTAACACACTTGAAAATGTCTGTGTTGTGGGAGGGGGTTACACTACTTCACAGTGGGTAGTGTGTGGATTTTTTAAAACTACTTTCATATTTAAAAAAAAAGGACTTTGGCATGCAAAATGGGGACTGAAGTTGGGGGCTTTGCTCCACTATATGCAACTTAAAGTTCCTTCCTTGTATCAACTTTGTGTGTGTGTTTAGAAAAGGAGATGGTGGGAAGGGAAATGACAGGATTGGGGAGTAGGTAGCAAAGGATTAGCTCTGATCACCTGTAGAGGGCTGGTGAGGTGTTTGTTCTTTGTAGTTTTCAGCCTTGCAAACTCCAACCAGTCCAGGATATGGTGAACTTTGTCTAGTTCAACTTGCAGTTTTGGCAAGTTCAAACTTTGAGAGGTTCTCACAGCTCTGCTCTGCTAGACTTAAAATACCCAAATCCAACAGTTGCAACTCAGTTGAAACAACAATATTCAAAGGATTGTACAGTGTACACAATGGGTGAAATGAGAAATAAGCTGCTTTAATGTGTAAGAATTAATATTTTATATATTCTAAAAAGAGTTTCATGCTGTTGTTTCCTTTTCTTATGTTGACTCCTGTAGGTCTGTGGTTTGCATCTACCTTGTCAACACTGACCCTTGGTTACTTGTCTCTCCATATATTGTTCTAAGGACTTTGGAAACTTTTGTATAATTCTCAGAGACTGTGACGTCGACCTTTCATTCACTAATATGCAGCCAAGAACATTTGGTAAACAAACCACTGTGGAATAGATGCTCCTTCCTGCCTGAACTTTTAATTGTTCCTTACCCCATACACTAGACATGTCTTGTTCTTGTTTCAAAACAAAAATACTAATAATGTATTATTTGAAATTAGATGATGTAAACATTTTGAAATGTCTTTATTTCATGTAAGTTCACAATGATCAAAATAGGCACCACAGCCCCATTTTTAAAGAAGTAGTGCAGGCTGACCATCAGTACCGTTGTCTTTTTCCCTTGAGTAAGAGAGCATATAGACTCCCTTACTGAATCAGGCTTCAAAATGGTAACTATAACTTTTTAAAAGTGGTTTGTTTTGCTTTTATTGAATTTCTGTGGCTCTGTGGGGAAGTGCCTAATCCAATTAACAGAAGCACTCTTAATAGGGGGGTCGATCCCAGTCCTTTCACAGAAGAAAGGGTTCTGCAAGAACTCCTAAAACTGAAGGTGGACAAAGCAATGGGTCTTGATGGAATTCACCCCAGAATTCTAAAATAATTAAGGAAGGAACTAGTGAAACCACTGGCTACTCTTTTTAATAAATCATGGGAGGATGGTGTGGTACCCAAGGACTGGAGGAAAGGATGTGACCCCATCACAAAAGTGGGACCAAGACAGAGGCAGGAAACTACAGACCTGTCAGTCTGACCTCTGTGGTAGGGAAAGTAATGGAGTCACTTCTGAAGGAAAGAATAGTTGAGTACCTAGAGGCCAGTGGAGCACAGGACCCAAGGCAGCATGGGTTCACAGCGGAAGGTCATGTCAGATGAATCTAATAGATTTCTTGACTGGTGACCAAAGTAGTAGACCAGGGAGGGGCTGTGGACATGGCCTACCTAGACTTTAGCAAGGCATTTGACATAGTCCCACACAAAAGATTAATAGTCAAGTTAACCAGCCTGGGAGTGGGTCCCAGGATGGTAGCCTGGGTAAAACATTGGCTGCACAACAGGACACAGAAGGTAATTGTAAATGGAGCCCACTCTGAAGAAAGAGGGGTTACTAGTGGGGTACCGCAGGGTTCAGTATTGGGTCCAGTCCTTTTTAATGTCTTCATCAGTGACATTGCAGAGGGACTGGAAGGAAAAGTATGCCTTTTTGCAGATGACACAAAGATCTGCAACAGGGTTGATACACAAGGAGGCTTAGAAAGGATGAAAAGGGACTTGGCAAGGTTGGTGGAATGGTCAGAAGTATGGCAGCTAGGATTCAATGCAAAGAAGTGCAAAATAATGCACCTGGGAAACAAGAACCCAGGGGAGGAATACACAATGGGTGGGGAGGTAGTAACAACAACAAAAAAGGAAAGGGACCTGGGGGTAATCATATCAGATGACCTTAAGGTTAGCAAGCAATGTAAGAAGGCACTAGTGAGGGCTGGGAGTATACTGGGATGTATAGGGAGAGGCATCAGCAACAGAAAACAGGAAATTGTAATCCCTCTGTACAGACAGTTGGTGAGACCCCATCTGGAGTACTGTGTCCAGTTCTGGAGACCCCATCTCCGCAAGGACATAGACAGGATAGAGGTAGTCCAGAGGAGGGCAACTAAAATGGTGCAGGGTCTGCAAGAGAAGCCGTATGAGAAGAGACTAAAGGAGCTTAATATGTATACCCTTGAGGAAAGAAGGGAGAGGGGGGACATGATAGAAACTTTTAAGTACCTCAGTGGAATCAACAAGGTCCAAGAGGGTAGCATCTTTCAGAAAAAGAGACTTGCAAGAACAAGGGGACACAATTTAAAGATAGAAGGAGGGCGGTTCAGGGGTAATGTGAGGAAGTATTATTTCACAGAGAGGGTAGTGGATGCATGGAACAGCCTTCCTGAGGAGGTTGTGGGGTCTAAAACTGTGGAAGAATTCAAGAATGCATGGGACAGACATAAGGCAATTCTTGCGAGGGGTAGGAAGAAATAGGCTGTTGGTTAACTAGGATCTGCGGCCTATCCTGTAGGTAGGGAAATGGGCAGACTAGATGGGCCAAACGGTCCTTATCTGCTGTCAAAGTCTATGTTTCTATGCTTCTTAATAAATAGCTCCCTGGCCTTAGGAAATCAGTCATGTAACACAATTGCTGTTCTATCACTGGGGCCAGAGCAGTTATTTAGTTTAGATGACTATTGCAATGTCTCTAACATCTGTCATGGAGGACCAGGGAGCTTTTTCTGTTTATTTAGAACCTCAAGAAAATCAGTAAGTTATGATAAACTGCTTTCTAGTAAGTTTTATCTTTCTGTAGCTTGATTTAGTAAGCCATCCTATACCCTTAGTCACTCTCTGGGAACCAGACAGTACCATTTTTCGATGCTAACATGAGCTTTTTTTTAAATTTGCTATCTAATCTAACAGTAGCAGGTAAACCATTCATTATAACTCTGTATGATACATTTACAACTCTGTAATCCTAAACAACACAGCTTAGCAAACTATAAGTATATTTTTTAGATGCTACAAAAACTCAGAACTGCTCAACTGTCAACCTAACCAGATCATTAACTTTGACCAGTACTATACAGCTATTAGGCAGAGGAGACCTGGAAGACTTTTCTTTATTCATAAGCAGTATAAAACCAACACTTCCTAAATGAAGAGCAAGGATAGCTTCATCTAAGAACAAATCTAATGAGCCAGTTAGTATGACTATATAAATTCATACTATGTTTCACCCTGAAGGAGGAGCCTACAGTATATCTTAAAAGTTAGTGTCCAGGAAGGTCTGAATTAAGATTTATCATAAAAATCCTTTTGATTTACATTATTTGGTGAGTAAGTCATGCTGTTTACAGGTTATGTTCTATGTTTGGGCTATAGAAGGGCAGAACACTCACTGTACAGTACTTTCTGTCAACAGAAGCCATGTCAGACTAAGTTTACTTTTATTTTTGGAAAACAGGAATGAAGGAAAACATTTAATAACCCATCAGCTCTGACAAAAACTATTCTTTTTCTAAACGATCCTCCTCAGGAGTAAAGGACATTGTTTTACTGTTCTTGGACTGCTGAATTATTATGTACTGTCAGATGTTCACCAGTATAAAATCATGATTGATGGCTAGGGTGATCAGGTACTGCAAACATTTGAACTGTTTGTGGCATTTTACAGAGTTAAAAAAACACTTTAGCTTGTCAATTCTAAATATTCATTTTTATGTTTGCTTGCAAGAAACATAGTGCCATCATCCGAGTTTTCAGAGGTGTGTCACCCCTTCTTCCAATTCAGTCAGTGTGTTGGCAGGTGCAGCCCCTGTCCGCCAGTGCATGCTGGAGCTGTCTATGACAAACTGCAAAGTGCAGTGGCATACAGTTGAAAGGGGGAGCTACGCTTCGGTGAGCAGCGATAAGATTCGCCTGCTCGCGAGCAACTCCCCTACACACACACACGCACACACACACACACGATTCACACACCCATGCCAATGCATGCCCCCCCCGCACACATACACACACACCTATAGCCGACGGCCACATCAGCTGTGAAGGCGCTTCCCACCCAAAGCCTTCCAAATGCCATGCTGGGTGCCCACCCCAGGGTGGCTACTCAATGGTATAGAGCCGACGGGGTGACCAATCCCCTTTGGCTTCACTGTCACCCCCGAGTACAGGGTGTGCCACGCCAGAGTCACCCCAGCATGGCAACAAATGCCATACGGTGGGGTGCGAATGCCCCATCAGCTCCATACCCCAGCCATCCTTCTGCCATGCTGGAGCCCACCCCAATGTGGCAAACGTCAATGATCGCCTATTTTTATTTTAAATACCGTAAAGAAAACGGTCCCACGTAGTCTTCCTGCCCCTCCCCACAACCCGCACCCACTGCGCACCCTGCCTCCCACACCCCTCACCCCATACTTATCTCCGGAGCTTGGTGCGACAATCTTCGGTGGACCGGGAACACGTCTTCACTCTTCAAAGCCGACCGTGAACTGAGGAAATGCCGGTAAGCTGTATAATGGGATAGACAGGGGTTTTTCAACTTTGTTGCATATCTCAGGCATTTTTTGGAATTTTTGCACCAAATTTTCAACAAAGGGTTTTTGGGACCCCTTCTCATGAATGCTGTCACTGTCATGGCTTTATTCAGGCCCGAAGGGTGATTTCACAGTCACTGTGCGAAATCACCTTTCGGGACCGATTAACGAAATGGCACTGCCAGTGTTCATAAGGTGGGCTCTCAAGAAGCCTATTTTGAAAATTTGGTGGAAAAATTCCAAAAAACGACTGTTTTACGAGTGTGGGTTACACAGTTCCTATGCACGCTCGTAAGTTCGCGAATTTTCAATATTTTCCCTCCAGATTTTCAACATTGCCATTTTACCACATCTTCTTATGAGTAGTTCAGCTGTCATTTTTCACATCTCACCCAAAACATGTTTTCGCCCATGTAGTGCACAATGGCGCAGCTGGTGTGCGAAATCAATGTATGGGACAAATTAAGAAAATCACAGTGACACTGTTCTTGAGCAGAGGTCTTAGAATGGCTATGTTGAAAATTTGTTGAAAAAATTCCTAACAATGACTGTTTTACTAGCGTGCGTTGCACAGTTCCTATGCACGTTCGTAAGTTCGCGAATTTTCAATATTTTCACTCCAGATTTTCAACATTGCCATTTTACCACACCTTCTTATGAGTAGTATAGCTGTCATTTTTCACATCTCACCCAAAACATGTTTCTGCCCATGTAGCGCACAATGGCACAGTCGGTGTGCAAAATCAATGTACGGGACAAATTAAGAAAATCACAGTGACACTGTTCATGAGCAGAGGTCTTAAAATGGCTATGTTGAAAATTTGGTGAGAAAATTCCTAAAAATGACTGTTTTACGAGTGTGCATTGCACAGTTCCTACGCACGTTCGTAAGTTCACGAATTTTCAATATTTTCACTCCAGATTTTCAACATTGCCATTTTACCACACCTCGTTATGAGCAGTATAGCTGTCATTTTTCACATCTTGCCCAAAATGTGTTTCTGCCCATGTAGCACACAATGGCACAGTCGATGTGTGAAATCAATGTATGGGACACATTAAGAAAATTACAGTGACACTGTTCATGAGCAGAGGTCTTAAAATGGCTATGTTGATAATTTGGTGAAAAAATTCCTTAAAATGACTGTTTTACGAGCATGCATTGCGCAGTTCCTATGCATGCTCGTAAGTTTGCAATTTAATATTTTCATTCAGATTTTTCAACATTGCCATTTTATTACACTTCCTTATGAACAGTACAGATGCCATTTTCATATGCCACCTAAAATGTGCTTTCGCATACGTAGCACACAATGGTGCTGTTGGTGAAAAGTAAAGCACTGTTTGGGACAATTAAGAAAATCACAGTTACACTGTTCATGAGCAGAGGTCTTAAAATGGCTATGTTGAAAATTTGGTGAAAAAGTCCATAAATGACTGTGTTACGAGTGAGCATTGTGCAGTTTCCACGCACTCGTAAGTTCATGACTTTGTAATATTTTAAGTCAGATTTTCACGGTGGCATTTTTCCACACTTCCTTATTTACAGTACAGCTGTCATTTTTCTTATGGCCAAAGTGTGTTTTCACACTTTCAAGCGCCAGAAAGATGATGGTGCGCTGTGGAAATCATTGTTCGGGACAGATAAAGAAAATCACAGTGACACTGTTCGTGATCGGAGGCACCAAATGCCTGAGTTGACAATCTGCTGTAAAAATCCCCAACCTAATTATATTACGGGTGTGCATTGCACAGCTTTATGTACGTCTCGTGACTTCACCATTTTTTAAATATTTTTACTGCAGATTTGCAACATTGCCATTTTTACTCCTCCCCATGAACAGTACAGCTGTCATTTTTACATCCTGTTCGGAATGTTTTGCACCTGTGGTAAAGAATGCCGTAGTCGCCAGCATAAGCAGCTTTCGGTTAACAAACTGATGTTCCCCTGTTCATGAGGTGGGGTCACAAAAAACATGTTGAACATTTGGAGTGAAAATACCAATGAATGCCTGAGGTATTAGGGTTTCCAACCATAACGTCAACCCTGTAGAGAATGACAGGCATCTGAGGGTGTGACTTGGGATTCTTGCCTGTAATGCTCATACCATTCCACACCCTGCAGCCAGTGAGAGGCATCGAGGTATGCCTTGGACTATTTGGCCCCAAAGTTCACCCATTCTCTATATCACACCCATCTCACCATATTTCCTAATGGAATGGGTGACAGCGGCCAAAGACCCCAAGGAACACCGTGACACTTGTCAGTGTCTGCAGGGTGGGGTGTGGTGAAATGGCATGGCCGTTATGCCTGACGACCCAAAGACACACCCCAATGCCTGTCACTCTCTGCAGGGTGGTGGTGGGGTTGGCTTCAGTTCAATACTTCACTGCCATTCCAATTACACAGCTCTGTAACTTCTACACTACCACTGCCAATGCCAGCAAGCAAACATTCAGCATTGACAAAAGCTTGTTTGTTCAGTGACTATATGCAGTAAGTAAATGTGGATATTATTAGCTGATAGCTACATACACTGATTACATGTATAATTAATATGCATCATATATTAATGCTGTTGCTTAATAAATCTCTACATTGAAAAGTGCGTTAAATAGCAGCAGTAGAATTTCAGAACAATAATAATTAAATAAAAACCTATGACTAAGTATTATACAAATTTACAATATGAATGGTAGGTACTGTTAATGTAGGTATTACTAGCTGATGGATATGCAGTATATGCACTGATCACTGACATAGTGTATGATTAATATACTATAATATTGTACATTACATGTTAAAGCTGCTGCTTACTAAATCTACAGTATATATTATATAGGGCATTGAATAATAGCAGCAAAATCTTAGAACAATGAATACATGAAAACCTAGAATTAAGCATTATAAGAATTTATAGTATGCATGGTAGGTACTGTAAATGTAGATGTTACTAGCTGATGGATATACACTACTGCATATGCAATATTGTACATTATATTATAAAGCTGCTGCTTAATAATTCTACACATTTAATAGGGCATTGAAGCATACCAGCAGAATTTAAAAGCAATATGATAAAATAAAAGAATATGCTGAAGCATTATGAGAGTGAATTTTAGACTTTATAAAGGAGCATCATGTTTGATGTTTAGCTATTACAATGTTTATAGCTTACTAAACATCACATTCTCTTGCAAACAAGTCTCTGTCATAAAGATTTGCTGATAAGGGTAATTATACTGGCAGTATATGTGTCGAAGTATGCATACATTTACACATTGTATGTGATGCGTCACACTTTCCTGCTGTTGGCAAATAACTGGGGCCATAATTTTTATTTTATCTTCTCAGCAGTAACGTACAAAAAATAAGTAATTTTAGATTTTTAGATATATATACATATATATATAGCATTGTTGATATTAAAATCAGATGCCTTCTATATTGATTTAATTTCTGTTACTGCCCCTACTAAACTTGTCTCTATACAGTACTATATTTGACTTACTGTCATTGCTGGTAAATGAATACTACAGGATATGAGTGGAGTATCCATTTTTGTCCCAATGGGCTCCATCTTTGATCCACTCCTGTTTGCTCTCTTTTTAAATCAATTAATCAATGCCTGTCAGGCCAGCATACTCCTCTATGCAATGATGCTATCATATATTCCAAAAACCCAGGTTAAAATGGCACAGTCATTTATTTTAGAGGTTGCATATGTTGCTGGCAAGCATTCTGCAGCTGGGATTTCGTTCAGAACCAGTCAGACAGCACCTTTCAGAATGCTGGTGACATCACAATAGCCTGTCATGTCTTGAACTCAACTGCTAACCTCAAAGAGAAATAGTGGACTGCTCAGAAATCAGATTTAAAAGTTATAACATTTAAACTGATGAATACATTAAATGCATTATTACCTTAATCAATATTCATAATTTAGCATGCATTTGTGAGGGAGCATAATTTTCATAAATCACTTATAGTTTCACCCCTCATGAGTTACGATCCTGTTGCCTCACTCTTGAAAATAAATTGTATGATTTGAGTCAAGCCATTATATACCCCAATATAGTATATACATTTACTGGGACAGATCTCTGGCTACTGCTGTGCACTGAACTGTGCTGTCAATGGCATTTTACTTAGTGAAAACGTGTTTATATATCTAGTTACCTTCTTAAATTCATCTGACTATTACTTCCATAACATATTTATTTTCTATCATTGGGGCTTGGTGCTGCTGCTACCTGGGTTGCCAGGTATCACAGCTTAGACCTGGAATCCTGTACTAGGGATGACTGGGTCTGGATGCATAGCACTGGTGCAAGGGGCTTCAAGGCTCCTCTAGATACTGGATATGGACTACACAGTATAGGTGTGTGGTATTTTTAAATTCCACTTCCACAGGAATTGTGTGAGTTTCTGGAAAGTCCACCATATTCTGTGGAATTCTGTTAGATGCAGAATTCTGAAATTCTGGAAGCAGGATGGGTTTTGAAACTGAAGATTAGTAATCTGTGGTTTACACAAACCATTAAATAGTATCCAGTTATTTCCATATACTGTGGATTCATTATCCACAAACTGTGAATAATATTCAACAGTATAGTGAATACTTGGTATATTATCCTGTGGTTTACATAGAAATGCGTCTTGGAAGTCCATTGAATTAAAACAGTTCTTATAAGCACTTTAGAAGCATAATTGCCTTTCTGGGTGAATTCTGCCAGTGGAATTCCACAGTTCACATAGATCTACTGGCCCACTCTTATTCTCAATTTTTCTAAACAACCTACTGTCAGTATGCTCTTCATTCTCTATCCATATGTATGCTGACAACACGGTCTTGTTCATCTCCCTTCAGTGTGACTTCCAGACTACAACTTAACTTTAATAATGTTCAGTGCTGGCTAAGCTCACATCAACTCTTCCTCAATGCCAAGAAGACAGTCTTCATGACTTTTGGCACTAGGCAGAAACTCTCTAGGCTGCCCTCCCTTCCCTCCTTCACACCCTTGATGGGACAACACTAGAGAACACCACCTCTTTCAAATACCTGGATGTCTGGCTTGACCAACACCTTAACTTTTTTGTACATATCAATGCCATCCTGAAAAAACTGCACCCCAAGCTCGGCACATTTTAGAGGAACCATAGTTTCTTACCATTTCCGGTTAGGTGTGATCTTGTTCAGAAAATGATACTCCCTATTTTTGACAATTACAACATAGCCTACAGTGTTACTCCTAAGTCTTCCCTTACCAAGTTGGATACTCTCTTCAATGCTTTCTGTCACTTTGCTCTTGATTCCCCCTCCCACACACATCACTGTACCTTGTATCATTCTCTAGCTTTCTCCTCCCTTGCGTGTAGGCATCTCTCTCACCGCACCAAGTTCACTTCTAAATTCTGGTTTGGGACTCTCCCCTCTTACCTCTCTTCCTTAACCTCTGCTCCACCTCCCTCCTCCACCCTCTTAGATCCACTGATACAGGCACTCTAGCTATTTCTTATTACTCTACCTCCATAGACCAGGAAGCTTTCTCCTACTGCTGCCCAAAGCTTTGGAATTCACTGCCATCTCCTATCAGACTTTCCTCTTCTCCATTTTCAATCTCCTTAGCACTTCATAATTTCTTTTCTCATAACTGCACTTGTTCTTAGCTCCCCTTCAATCCTCCCAACCCTGGCGCATTTCATTTAGCTCTACTTTACTTCTATTCTCCTAACTGTACTTGTTACTAGCCCCCTTTTGCATCCCTCCCCACCCTTGCACACTATCCCCTACACCTCTATCCTTGACTTACCTCCTGTCTTCTAACTGAACCCTTCCTCTCATTACTTCCTCACATGCTACCACCTATTATAGCCCCTCCTCCCCCACCACAGCCTATTGTGCCATTTTGACTCTCTATAACCATCCACAACCTACTGTGCTATTCCGACACACTACTGCTGCCCTTCCCCCACTACACCCCTCTCCCCCACTGATACTCTCCCTTTTTCCAGTCCTAGTTTACCCCTATTTTCTTCAGCCTCCCTATTCCTTATCCCTCTCCTCCCCTCCAGTCACCCACCCTATTCCACTCCTCAACCCTCCTCCCTTCTCTCTCTCTCTCTCCTCCTTTTCTGCCTGGTCCTATCCCACCTTGCAGGTTTCTCTGTCATCCTGAAGGGGTATAGATCCTGTATCCCTCTCTTCTACTCCCTTTCTTTTCCCCTCACTTTCTCATCTTAACTCCTTGCAGCATTCTCTGCATCCTGAAGAGGTATAGATTGGCTCTCTCTCTTTTCCTCCCTCCCTCTCCCTTTTCCCCCCACTTTAAAATCCATTGCCAATCCACCTTCCTACTTCCCTATCCCTCTCCTCCCCTCCTGTTCCTCGAACCTCTGTTCTCTACCTCCCCACTCTCTTTCTCTCCCCTCCCTTTCTGCCTGCTCCTGTCTCCCTTGCAAGGTTCTCAGCATTCAGAAGGGGCTAGATCTTAGCTGTCCCTCTCTCTCCCTCTTCCATCCCCCACCTTCTATCCCTTGCTTGTCCAATTCCCCACTTGTCTTATTACTGCCCTCTCTTGGGTATACAATAGCACTTCAAATGGTATGCTCAGCCTACTACTTCTAGCACTTCAAATGTGTTATCCATTCTCTAATCTTTACCCTACTGGATCACCTGTTCTTGGGTTGTTGCAATGCACATTATATCCAAAAATGGTGAGTTTACCCCGGCTGGTTGGTCTGGGTTATTTCTGCTCTGTAATTGTACTATACTGTTTTGTTTTAGTAATTGTACTTGTATTGCACTTTTATTGCTATGCATTTGCCTGTTCTCCCAATTCTTGTAACCCCCCCCCGAGGATCTTCTGGAAATGAACTGTTTACAGCTCATGTTGTCTTTCCTGATGAAACATTTTCCAAATAAATAAATACATTAAAATAAATAAATAAAATCTACTGGCCAGCATTCACAACCCACTTCCAGGTGATCAATAAGTGACTCTGGCATTGGCTGTAAAGGCAGCTGCTTGCTGGCTCTCACTGACAGGAGAAGGGAGCCATCTGTGTAATCCCACTTTTCTGAGTGGTGCTAAAGCCTGTCTAAGTAAGACCCACTCCATTCTCAGTGCTAAAAAGAACAATTATCTTTGCATTGCCCTCAAACCAGAAAACTAAATACTTCCCCCAGCATCCATACTTGAAAAATCATCCTCTGGAGCAAATCTACTCCTTCAAATCTCTGTGCACATAGATGGACCTCCAATTCACTTAGATAGTAAAGCAAATCAGATTGCTGCTATTGAAGATCCCTGGCTAGGAGCTTTCTACAAGATCTGGAACTGCCTCAACTTTCTACAAAGTAATTCCTCCCCCCTTTGCTAAGCAATATGTAAGTCATGCACCACATCCTCTAATGCAACATGGCACTAGTTGGAGCTTCTGCAGAAAAGGGTAGCAGACTAACCCTTCAGAGTGACTCAGGGATACATCACTGCCTGTTGAACAGTCTAACTTGACTGGCCAAGACCCATCACTCACAGTTGCTACCACTAGTATCATGTATTCCTCCATAAAAGCATCCTCTCATGAGTCCACATATTCCTTAGATTGGTTGAAGAAACCCAGCTACCTGATTGGCTAACAGTATACAGGACCAGAGTGGGAATCAGGCAGCAGAGACCTGTAAATAACTAGCTCCTGTGCCTGCATGCCTTTTTACCAAAACAGTAAGTGAGCTCAGTTGGAATGCTTAAACTTGAAATAGTTGCCATTTTTTCTAGCTTTGTGTGGGAAGTAGCGAGTGATGCCCCCCCAAATCGTTTCTCATTTGCTGAATGTGTTAGCAATCACCAGCCCACCTGTTTTGCCATCCAGCCACCCCTCCTTGTACTGCAGGCAAAAAAAAAAACACACACTGAAAATACTAGCTCTATACTGACATCAGTCAGAATTGCCACTGACCTGTCAGATGCAAAGGATCTCCAAATCAGTGGTAATTGTTGTTTCTCTGCTGCCAGTTCAATTTAGTTCTCACTTCCCACACTTTATATTTTTTTGGCATCGCAAAACACAGCAGCACTATTGTGCTTATACACTACTAGAGTTTGCTTAAGGGAGGTGGCAGCATTCATGTTACATTTTTCAATATCACTGATAATCTCTCCTTCTAGTCCTATTGAATTTCTCTATCAATACCAATCCAGAAACAAATGATTTGATACCTTTTATTGGACCAACATGGATGTTACAGAAAAAAACAAAGTGCTTTAGCTTTCAAACCAACCAGGTCCTTCTTCAGAAGCTTTGTGGCAGTTTTTTCAAATATCCCATACTATTAACACCAGATTATATAGAAAAAGCAGAAATAATTCTCATTGGTTTAATATATACATTTAAAACATAATAGAAGATTACGTCAGAGAAGCTAATTAACACCAGTATGCCTTTAACTGAGGAGCCTCAGAAGGGCAAAGGTTATCAAGAATTCTCTACAGCCAGAGAGTTCTTGTCACATAAATTTTTAAATGTCTCAGTATGCCAAGAAAGCATTCTAGTGATAAAAAAAAACCTTGGAGTAGCATTCTCTCTAATACATGTAAGATGAGCTCACAACTTACATTCCAATTGTCCTGGTATATTAAAGGACAGATAATGAAAGACAAAATCCTGAAATTAGGTATAACTGCAAGTTGAAAGCAAGCCTCAAATTAACCTACACATATAAACATGATGCATGAAAGTATCATTTGTAAGTGTAAGTGCAAAATAAATAAATAAATAAAAAATACTTGTCAAGGACCCCAAGAAAACGAGACCATGAGCCTGATAAATGCAGATTTCAACACAGAGTCTGTGTATAACAAAATGCACAGAATCAGTCTAAGCAATCTAAATGAAACCCAAAGGAATTACACCTTTAATGAACCCCCAAGTAAATGAGATATGCATCTTAATATGGGCAGTTAAAAATGTGACAGTGTGAAATCCACCCACTGACAACTAATAGAAGGAAATAAATGGCACACTATATGTGAAAACCAAGTGTTCTAGCCACATAACAACTGCCCCATGCCACGCCTCCACCCACACATATGTGTATGCATACACCACACCACACTCCCACACACACACACACACCTGCACACCCCACACAACCACAACACACAACAAATATAGCAAACATTCCACACACACCACCACACCACGTACAACAAACAAAACACACATACACACCATACCCACAACACACAAAACACAACACACACAAAACACACACATACATACATATACATACATCAATATACACACACACACACTCAAACGCACTCACCACAGTGTTAAGGTGAAAAGTCAACAATGTAGATAACCATAAACTTACAAAATCAAAGGCCCTGAAGAACTAAACTGTTTATGTCCATCTTTTAAAGTAAAGGTCTGTGTAAGTTTAGTGAATAATGTGTCATGTACCCAACATCAATATTCAATCCATCCGCCACTATATTGAGAAGTAAAATAAGTCTAATTTCAGAAGCCCGTCTCTGTTGTGTACTATTGAAATGTCCTTTAAGACCATCACAAACATATCTGAGGTTGAGTGGTCATCCTGGGAGAAGTGCTGGCTACTGGTTTCTCAATCATCTTGTGATTAATAGAATGTCTGTGTGAATTCATTCTAGTGCAGAGTTGTTGGCTTGTCTCCCCACATAACCCGTAGCGAGGACATTTTTGCATTGGATAAAATAGACCACATTACTTGATGTACATGTATAATTCCCTGTATCCTGAATAGTCTGTTTTGTGATGTAACACACAGTCTGAAGTGGAAATGAGGTCACATGTCTTACATGTGCTGATGACAGGGTCGTGTACCATATGATGTCATGGTATTCTGTTCGGTTCAAGTTGACTCCTAATAATCAGGTTGGCTAAATTAGGTGGTTGTTTAAAGATAGTAGTGGTAGTTCTTGAAAATACCATTAAGGGTTTCATCCTCACTAATTATTGGATGGAGATCCTTAGTAATCTTCACGTAGGGAGTTCAAGGTCAGGATGGTATGTGACTACTAAGGGTATTCTGTTGGTAGTCATCCGCTCCTTATATTGCAGCAGCTGTTCTCGGGACCTGTGCACGCTCCACTGCTCTGTCAATTTCCCTGGATGAGTGTCCCTGCTCAATAAAGGTGTTTTTCAACATCGCCAGATGTGACTCTGTCTTCCTCATTTGAACAGAGGCGTGATACCAAGTGCTTGACTATATATAACAGATTTCTTCGTGTGGCTCAGGTGATTACTTTTCTTGTGTAAGTATCTCTGTCTGTCTGTTGGTTCCTGTAAAGACAGGTATGTAGGGTACCATCCTTAATAGTGACAGTGGTATCCAGAAAATGTACACTTGTGGCAGAATATTCTAGGGAAAGCTTTATAGTTGGGTGGAGGTTATTAAGTTCTTGGTGAAAATCTTTAATGTGTCAGTACCCTCTGTCCAAATTATAAACAAATCATCAATGTAACGGAAATAAGCGAGTGGTTTATGTACAGTGCCTTAGAAAATCCTCCTCCAAATTCACCATAAAAAGATTAGCATACTGAGGAGCCATCCTGGTTCCCATTGATGTTCCTATAGTTTGAACATAATGTTTACCATTAAAGCTTATGTTGTTATGTGTCAGAATGAATTCAGTGAGTTTACCCACAACTCCAGGGTCAATGTTGGGGTCCAATTCTTTGTCATGCAGGTATTTGAGGCAGGCTAAAATGCCATCTGTGTGTGGAATATTAGTGTAGAGGGAGGTTACATCCATCGTGGCTAAAAGGGTATCAGGTGGTAAGTCCTTAAAACCAGAAAGTTTATGTAGGAAGTGAGTAGTGTCCTTGATGTAACTATCCCTTTGTATAACCAGCGGTTTGAAAATAGCTTCTACAAACCCTGATATCCCCTCTGTTGTTTCTGGATCTGTTTTTAAAAGGACCAATACGGCACCTACAACATTTTTCTATCAATACCAAGAAATTCAGCTCTCCAGAAACAAACAAACCCATGAGAGATGGGGGTAAGGGTGACACATTAAAGACACAAATGCAGGGGTGTGAAAAGAGAGAGAAAATGGGGGTATGGGTAAGAAGTACTGCATAGCTAAAAGAAAGCAAAACACACAAGAATACCATCAAATAGCTAAAAGAAAGGAAAACAAACAACAATATCATGAACTGGCAGTGCTAGTAGCAGAAGGACTATTTACAACACAATGGGCCCAATTCTAGAAGGGTTACACCTGGTGTAACAGCAGTTGCGCCAAGCAGAATGGCATATGTAGTAACTTACGACAGTGGTTGTGACATGCGCAATTCTACAAAGTGACCTGTGACATGTCACAGGCCACTTGAGCCAAACAGCTGTTACACTGCATAAACCCCCTGTGACATGGAGCTAGAGGGTTTACAGCAGCAATTATGTCCCATTCTAGAAGGGTAGCCACAAAGTGCCCACATCGATATTCTACAAGAACCCCTGGAGGAGATCCAGCAATGTAAGTTATACCAGCATTTAGCTTGTATAACTTAAGGACACCCCCGGGGGTCCTGTAGACCCGTAAGCTGTCCAGTGGACAGTGCAAAGTTTCCCCCTACATGCCCAACACACCCCAGTGGGGCCCCACAGGGCTACCTATACTCCCAGCCCCCAAAACAGCTGTTGGCAGAAGCCCTTCAGGGCGACGCTGCCATCCCCCACCCATGCCCTGAACTGCGGTTCGCCTGCCGCATATGCGGCAATATGCCAGCCCTGGTAGTCTAGTAATTTCTGAGTACTTCTGTGCAGTAGCGCTAATACTGCACTCAGTCAGCGGCTGGCTGTGGAGGTGAGAGGTGGGCTGTGCCAGTTGCCAGCTGGGATGGGTGGGGGTGTGCTTGTGGCTGGCACGGCTATGGGGCTGGGGCCACTAGACTACCAGGGAAATGGGGAATTTATATAAGTTATAATTGTACAGTTCGAGTGGGCACTAGACTACCAGGGATATGGGGAATTTACATAACTTATAATTGTACAGTTTGGGGGGGCACTAGCCTACCAGGGATATGGGGAATTTGCATACTTTATCATTGTACAGTTCTGGGGTAAACATTAGACTACCAGGAAATGGGGAATTTATATAATTTATAATTGTACAGTTTGGGGGTGGGGCCACTAGACTACCAGGGAAATGGGGAATTTACATAATTTATAATTGTACAGTTCGCGGGGGCACAAGACTACTAAGGACATGGGGAATGTACATAATGTATCATTGTACAGTTCAGGGGGTACTGGACTACAGGGACTGGTGACACATCGCATTGACGGCGGGCGCCCCTGGGGTTGGGGCATGGGTGGAGGGTGCACTTGCAACCTGCGGCAGTGGGTTGCAACATGCTGGCCAGGTACGCCCTCTGTGAAGCGTACCTTGCCGCATGTCGCAAGTCACAGGACTTTGCTGCAGATACCCTGCCCCTTCTAGAATAGGGCACAGGGTCAATGTCGCAGTTGTGGGTGGCACAGGTTGCGTTCAGTGGCAACTTGTGCCACCTTTCTAGAATCAGACCCCATGTCTTTTTATTGACTTTTATTACATTTTCTGTAGCTTTGAAGATTTTTTAACACTTTTTTGACTATTCTCAACATGTATCCTATTTTCTAAGGCAATAATGCCCTACAGGATAGATGGTATGAGCTATACTGGACATTACAAGGGCTATAAGGTCCTCCATCTGTGATGCTGGGCCTCATTATGGCCCATGGCAGTCTGGTATAGCCCAATAGTACCCATGCTGTCAGGAATCATTGATTACTTAGATCCCTCTTCACTCCTGTACCTATACCTAGCACAGGACATGCATACCAAAAATACTTCATCAAGCAGGCCTTTCCTTCTCAGTCCCAGCAGAAAATATCAAACCACCTTCAGCAAACCCCAAACCTTCCGTCATCTCAAGGCTGCTACTTGATCAGCTCAAACATCAGTGTAAATACCTTTCCACATGAACCCCACCCCTTGAATCCCTACCTCTATTATTTCCTGATTTGTATAGAATAATAGAACACACCTCCCTTTCAACTCTCAGAAGTTGTGCTGTATAAAGGTGCAATAATTAATGGGTCTCCCCTTTTGCCATAGAGAGACCGTGGCATAATTTGCCGTTATAAATGAGCTTTTATAAAGGCAAACACACGCACAGTTCTCCTCCCTCTGCTCATGCATCTGCAGCAACATCTCCCTTCCTAGCTCGCCGCTTCCTTCTTGCCTATAACCGAGCCACCAGAGAAACATGGCAGTGAGTGAAGTTATATAAAAACAAAATAAGAACTACTGTTACAGATGGAGGACTATGAAAATTTTTTTTTTAAAAATACGTGAAACCGCCAAAAATGAAAATAATCCGACCGGATGTAAAATAAAGTGGAGCGTAGCCACACCGAAACTGCTGATATTTTATATAATTTCTGTGGCCAAAAAGGGGAGACCCAGCAATTATATAAAATAAAGTATGGGGTAGTGTGAGTAAACTCGAAGTTTACACACACCCTCGGGGTTAAATGCTTTGCACAAACCCCTCGAGCTTCGCACTCAGGGTTTATGTAGCATCTAACCCCTCGGATGTGTATAAATTCTCATTAAACACATCACCCCATACTTTATTCTCTGTATAATTAACATTAGAAGCTTTTAACCCCATGCCTGCTGGTTAAGAAATTGGTCTTCACTGTTGCCATGACCTGGCTTCATACTTAACGTGTATTTGTGTATTTCTTTAGAACCTTAGTACTTATATATCCTTCTGTAATACACTTGCACATTTTATACCCTGCTGTATCAGAACGCCTGCAAAAATGAGATATTGTATACAATGTACCCATTCTGTCATTTGTTTCAACATTTTTTAATTAAAAATTACATGCTTCTGTCATAAAGGAATTAATAAAACTAGAGTGGTTGGCTTTTTTTTACATTTTATGTGCTTTTTATTTCCATTTTCTTATCTCTGAAGTTTTACTCATAAACATTGTTTTAATTCTTTGGAAATTAGCTGTTTGCAATTAAATAGGCCTTTCCTGAGAAAACAGTTCAATAAATCAATATATGAAATAGCAAATAATAAAGAAATACAAATACATACACACATAAACCAGAACAAAATGAATTCTGGAAATGTATCATCATTGCCAGCTTAAGTATTTATATATTTGTCTCTCAAGTGTCATGGAAAGGTTCAGAATATCATACTATCTGGTTACTGTGGCTATGTTATCTGATCACTTTTGGCAGATCTGGTGATCTTTCGGATTGTATGCCACACATCAATGACCCAAAACAGTAACAAAGTCTGCAAAGCAAAATCATGGCACAAAAGGCTTCCCTGTGTGACATCATACTTTTCAAGTATACACAAAGCTAGGGTGCTCTGGGCAGGAAAATAATTCCCCCATAACACTGTCACTCGACTCATTAATGCTAATTGTTTAATCCACATATCAATGGGCATAAACATGGTTTGTGTCCACTGACATGGTGGACAGAGATATGTACAGGGGTCTGTGCATCATCTAACATGAGTTAAATAGTGCTATTTCTGCCCTGCACTGAGCTGCAGCCTACTGGTTCTACTGCCAAAGTCAAAACACCCTTACTGTTTACCTGCTGCTTGTTTATCGAACAGCTTGAAAGGACTCACCTGGCACCTGCCTGGTTCTTCCTGATAGTCCAATGGCCCTCTACTGTACTCCATATTTTTTGTCTTTATTCTCTGGTGTTTAGTTGACCCTTCCTTCAAAACCCTGTGCTGCATTATGCAGGATTGGTGGCACTGTGCACTGCCTAATCCCTTTCCTGTGTAAACTTTTGTGCTGGATCAAAGGCCAATGCCCCACTGTAGAACTGTTTTCAACGATTTTACCGAGGTTAGGGTACTGTGTCTTGCTACTGGGGTGTGTGTGAACTGCTGAGCATACCTCAGAAGATCATTAGCATGTTGGCACTTACATTAGCTGGGTGCTGCTGCTCTTAACTTACACCAGTTCAATGTCCATTACAACAGTACTTGGAAAGCTGTTACCCTGCTGTCTGTAGTGTAAGAAGGTGCAGTTTTGAAGAGTGGGAGAAAGTGGTCATTCCACCAACATTGCTTTACAGAAATGCGATTGTGTATTAGAACCCTTGCATTCACTGCAATATTCATACTGTGTAAGTTCTCATTATGTTTGCTTGTGTGCATGAACAAGAAACATATTGGGACAGCTTGCTTCAGTAGCGAGTTGTGGAGGTGGGGCAGTGTTGTTGCCAATGCCAGCAGCCCATTTTGGGGCTGGACTGTGTGGCACCAATAGAAAATCATGCTGTCCATAACAGCAGTACTGTAACTTGCCACAACCTTGAAAGAAACTGGCTACTGCAATCAGGGAGCACCCCATCATTAACCAAACAGCTGTGTTTGCAGGGTGGTCCCTGACTGCAGCAGCCAATTACAGCTGCATTGGCTGGTGTCCCATTTCAGAGAAACATGGTGGTAGCTTCTCCGTTGGCTTCTTACAGTCCCCAGGAAGACAACGGACAGCCCATGCCTCTCCCAGTCCATGTTAAAGCTGACAGGGGTGCCCAATCCCCCTGTTGGCATGCCCCCTTCCCAGTTTGTTTGCCGACAGGGTAGCCCAATCCTCATTGGCATGATGCACTCCCCATTTGTTATGTGCTGAGGAGGTGCCCAATCCCCCTCGGCTCATGCACACTCCCCCCACAGCACACTGTATGGCTGACAGGGGTGCCCAATCCCCATCAGCACCACTCCCTACCCAAAAAACATCCTGGTGGCATGCTGGGATCCCACCCCAGTGAGCCAAAAGTGTCCTGCAGGGTCTTTTTTTTTTAAATTCCTGTTAAAAAAGGAAACGGTCCCTCATTGAGTCCCTTGCCCCCTCCACTAACCTGCACTCCCCCTCTGTGTACCCCACTTCCCCAACCCCCACCCCATACTTACCTCTGGAGCCTGGCCCATGATCTTCGTGAACTGGAACACTTCTGCACTCTGCAAAGCCAACTGCAAACTGAAGAAATTTCGATAAGCTGTATAATGGCATAAAGGGTTTATTTAAACTTAAGTGGATGTCTCAGCCATTTTTACAAATTTTGGCACCAAATTTTCAACATGGGGTTCTTGGGACACCTCCTCATGAATTCAGTCACTGTCAGGGCATTATTCAGTCCCAAAAGGTGATTTCACGGTAACTGCATGGATTCACCTTTTGGGAACAATTAATGAAATGACTATGTCACTGGTCATGAGGTGGGCTCTCAAAAAGCCTATGTTGCAAATTTGGTGAAAAAATTCCCAAAATTTACTGAGTTATGAGTGTGCATTGCACTTTTTGTTTAACAATTTCCTGTGCTCAGACCTTAGGGTGCCTCGCCTCTTTCCCTTTGTCTTGCTAATTCACTTAATCTCTACCCCCCCCACTGCCTTATCCCTCCTCATTTGCTCCCTTCTTAAACTCTCCTATGTTCCTCTCTCCCCAGCTTTACAGCCCCTGAACAGGGCTTCTAACTGATGCTGCAGTGCAAGAAGCAGCTCCCCTGGGCAGCCAACAGCCTCTCAGCTGCTGCCTGCATTCCACTGCCCGGCTCTCCAGCTCTTGCCCTGCCCCCCCCCAGCTCGACTCTTCTTTATATAGCTACTCTCCACCTCATGACACATCTTTTTCCTATCAGCCCTGTTTCCCATTGGCCCCTTATATGTTTCTGCCACTAGAGACTGCTGTTAGTTCAGCCTCAACTAAGGGCCATCGACCCCTACTTTCATGCTAATTCTTCTGCACACTCACTACCTCGCCTGCAGCTATGGAGTCCTGGCAGACTAAAACAAAGCTACCTACTCCAGGCTCCATTTCTATTAATGCTGCCCACACTATTCACTGAACTGCCCAGCAGTTCCCCTACCCTGTCTGTCATTCTGACGGTGATAAACAGTATTGTTAGTCTCTCTGGAACATATAACCTCTCCGATGCTAGGCTCCTCCATCACTACCCTGAGCTCTCCTGTGCAACAATTACCACCATGTCTGACCTGTTCCCCACCCTTCTAAAAATAGTAGCTTCTCTCTTATTTCTCTCACCCACATCTAAAACCGCCAAATGCCTATACCATGGCCCACCCAAAGTAAACCTGCACCGCCATCTTTTTCTTCTGCTCCTCCTCGCTTCTGGTGATATTCACCCAAACCCTGGCACCTTAAACGTTATGCAGCCAACAGGTGGCAGACATGACACCACTCCACTAACACTCCCACATGGTCTTAAAATAATCCACCTAAACATAAGAAGCCTTGCTCCTAAAATCTCCTTGATACAAACCATGGTACATATCTATGATCCTGATATCATCGTGATCTCTGAAACATGGCTATCAAATAACATCCCCGACCATGCTGTCTTTATCCAAGGCTTCACTATCACTAGACAGGATAGGAATGGGAGAGGTGGTGGTGTGGCTATATATAACTCCTGTACTCTCCAGTTCACCCCTACACTTACTACCTCTACACATGCTTCCCAAGAGGCCGTTCTTATTAAAATCTCCTTTCCGTACACGGCACCTATTTTTGTCCTGGGGTTTATTGCCGGCTGGGGCAGCCTCATACAAATGTCGCAGACCTCCTTACAAAGTTCACTACACTGGTTACTGGAGGGGAACTATATATCCTAGGTCACCTTAACCTAAACTGGCTGGCCCCATCATTGGCTTCTACCCACTCCACTATTGAAGCCTTAAATCTCAGTCAACTTATCCGGGAACCCACTCATCTAAACAACAAAACATTAAACCATTCCCTTCTTGACCTTGTCCTTACCTCCCATCAGCATAGAATAGTATCCTCTGGTCTTCTACCGGATTCTATCAGCCACCACCACATGACCTTTGTGATGCATAAGATCCATAGAACTAAACACCCACTGAAAATAATTCTCACTAGACCCTATGCAACACTCGACCTACAGTCACTGCTCTATGATCTCACTCTTACTAACTGCTCCCCTTTCTCCTCAGTGGCCTCAGCTGATATAGCCCTTGCCTCTTTCAATGTCATGTTACTTTAAATATGGAATTCCCATGCACCGCTCCGCAAAACCAAGGTCAGTGGTGGACACCTTCCCTGGGTCACACCTGAGCTTCTGGCTTGCCAACGTGCTCATGACCTTACGTGGCAAGTTTCCCACTGCCATAAAGATCTCCAACATTACCATGAACTTTGAAATGGCTGCACTAAAGCAATCCACCTATCTAAAGCCGAACACTTCAAATCAAACTTCCTATCTAATATTAACAATCTGTCCAAATTCTGGAAGGTCGTACATTCCCTCTTCTCTCCAGCCACCTACTTTCTGCCCCCTACCCTCAAGGTCAACCACTCTGTTCATTCAGACCCTATGGCTATCGTTGAATGCTTTAACTTTCACTTCGCTACCTGTGCCTCAACTCTGCTGTGCTCTCTCCCTGGCTCCTCCGTGCTCTGGCATCCTACCCTCCCCCTCCCACGGGCCCTCTCCTCTCTAATGCTCCTCTTGCCCCATCTCAGTCCTCTCAACCTACCCCCCCAACACTGTGGTCCCCCCTCCTCCTCCCCCTACCTCCTACACCCCCTTCCCACTTCTCATTTTCTCCTGTCTCTCTGATACCACCCTCCAGGCCCTCCTTGCCCTCAGCCCCACCAAAGGCCCCTCACCTGATGGCCTGGATCCTAGGCTCCTCTCCCTCTCTGCTCCTGCTATTGCCTACCCGATCTCCCTCATCATAGTTTCTTTCCTGACAGCAACTGTACCCACAATATGGAAACATGCAGTTGTGCTCCCGCTCACGAAGAGGGGCGATTCCTCCTCTCCTGGCAACTATCAAGCTCTCTTTCTCCTTCCTACCTTAGCTAAACTTCAAGAACACTTAATTCTCAACCAGCTCTCATCCTTTCTATCTGTCTCAGGGTTCTTCACTCCACTCCAGTCTGGATTTAGGAAATCCCATTTTACCACCACTTCTCTGTTGAGACTAACTAACATCTCCACTGGCTTTGACAAAGGACACATTACCACCGCTATCTTTGTTGATCTGTCTAAAGCCTTTGATACTGTTTCACACCAACTCCTCCTGCACAGTCTCTCAGCTGCTGGTCTGTCCCCTTCAGCCAAAGGTTAGTTCAGCGCCTATCTGTCTGGCAGGTCACAATCAATCAAAATTGCTGATGTCACCTTTTCCCGCTTGCCAACAACCACTGGTGTCCCCCAGGGCTCAGTGCTTGGTCCCATTCTGTTTTCCGCCTTTTTAAATGATGTCCCCCAGGTTTGCACTGCTCCAGCATCCACATGTATGCTGATGATATGATTCTATTTACATCTGGCAAATCTGTCTCTGATTTCAATACCAGGATTCAGTCGCACTTCACTAAAGTCCAGTTTTGGTTTAGTGCTCATCAACTCTTTTTAAATGCCAAGTAAACTGTCTCCATGTCCTTTGTTACAAGGCAGAGACTCGCTAGGCTGAGTCTCCTACCCAAATTTCACACACTTGATGGGACTGTACTTGAGGACTCTCCTCATTCAGGTATCTCGGTGTCTGTCTGGATAGATACCTTAACTTCTCAGTACACATTGATGCCATTCTGAAAAAACTTAAACTCAAGCTTGGAGCCCTTTACAGAAAATGCAGTTGTATCCCTCATGCTGCCATGTGAGAGCTGGTACCGAAGATGATCATGCCTGTATTCAACTACTGCGACATTATCTGTGGTGCTGCCCTGCAGTCCTCCCTAGCCAGACTGGACTCTCTCTACAGCTCCTTCTGTCACCTTGCTCTAGATGCCCCACAGCTCACCCATCACTGTGACCTCTACCTGTCTCTGAACTTCCTCACTCTCCAAAATTGGCATGTGCTTCATGGTGCTAAGTTCATCTCTAAATTCTGGCTCTGATCTCTCTCCTCCTACCTCTCCTCTTACCTTAGTACCCCTCCACCTTCCCGCTATTCCCTGAGATCTGATGGCTTGCACACCCTCTCTATCCCCAGCAGATCTACATCCTCAGGTCAAAAAGTTTTTTCATGCCAGCCAACTAAGCTATGGAATGCTCTTCCTCCACAAATCTCCCACTTCTCCTCCTCCCTGAGCTCTCTTACTTCAGCTCTTCTCAACTACCTAACTACAAACTGTACATGATCTTGACCCCCTCCTTTCCCACTTGCTCTTCCTTTCTCCACAACTCCTCTTCTCCCCCTTACACCTATTGCACTTATATGCCTAGCACTTACTATGTGTGTCTTGTTACTCATGCTACCCTCCCTTGCTGTGAGTCATCACGTATCCCCTGTATTATGCCACTGTAATAATATCATATGCATTGACTATCATGTATTTAATGTTGCATGTCTCTGTAACATTATTGTATACATTTAAATGCTGTACGCTTTGACTATCATTTATTTAATGTTTCATATCTCTGTAATGTTATTGTATACATTTAAATGCTGTATATCCCACTCCCCCTTCCCCCAGGACATGCTATGAGATGAGCATTAAGTGTTCAGTGTACCTTTCCTAGTGAAACAATTCAATCAATAAATAAATAAATAAAAGTTTCCACACATACTTGTAACTTTGTGAACTTAGAATATTTTCACTCCAGATTTTCAACATTTGCATTTTTTCACACCTCCTTATGAACAGTTCAGATGTCATTTTTCACATCCTGGCTAAAATGCCTATGTTAAAAATTTGATGACAAAAGTCCATAAAATGACTGTGTTAGGAGCATGCATTGCTCAGTTTCTACACACCCTCATAACTTCATGAATGTGTAATATTTTCACTCCAGATTTTCAACATTGGTATTTTTCTACACCTCCTTATGAACAGTACAGCTGTCATTTTTCACATCCCAGCCAAAATGTGTTTTTGCACTTCCAGCACAGAATAGCATGGTCACAGTGGGAAATCAGTGTTTGGGACAGATTAAGAAAATCACAGTGACACTGTTCATGAGCAGAGTTCCTTAAATGCCTATGTTGAAAATTCGGTGACAAAAGTCCATAAAATGACTATGTTACGTGTGTGCATTGCAGTTTCCACGCACACTCGTAACTTTACAAATTTGTAATATTCCCACTCAAAATTTTCAACATTGCCCATTTTGAACACCTCCTTATGAACAGTACATGTCATTTTTTTGCATCCTGCCCAAAACATGTTTTTGTGCCTGTGGCGCAGAATGGTGTAGTTGCTGTGCGAATTCATGCTTTGGAACAGATTAATGAAATCTCAGTGCCACTGTTCATGAGGGGAGGTCTCAGAAAGCCTATGTTGAAAATTATGAATGAAAACATCAGCAAATGTCTGGGGCATTAGGGTTTCCAACTGTTAATGCTCCACCCTGAACAGACTGACAGGCATCAAGGGTGTGGCTTGGGATTCTCAGACGTAACATTCACTCCATTCCACCCTGCAGCCACTGACCAGCATTGAGGTGTGCCTTGGGGTCTTTGGCCCTAACAGTCAACCCATTGTCCTATACTGCACCAATCTTACCTTATTTTTTTATGGAATGGGGTGAGCATAAGAGCCGAAGACCCCAAGGCACACAATAACACCTGTCACTGTCTGCAGGGTGGGGTAAGGTGGAATGGCGTAAGGGTTATAGCCAACCCAAAGGCACACCTCAATGCCTGTCAGTTTCTACATGGTAGGGGTTGGGTTTGGCGTTAGTTCACTACTTCACTGCCATTCCTACTATGCATTTCTTTAACTCCAGCATTACCAATGCCAATACTAGCAAACAAACATTTGGCATTGGTAAATGCTTGTCTAGAAATACTTCTTTTTTAGATTTATTGCTACATTTGTGCAACTAGCACTTGGGACTTCCTTGATGCTACCCAGTACCTATGCTGTGATTTTCTGCAAAGAAGAGCTTGTAAGTAATCAACTTTATGGCAAGAGAAGTTAGCGCTGTGTAATTCGTGAAGGGATAGATTTGTAATCTTTGGACAGACCATTGAAATGGGGTCAGCAAGAGGGGAATGTGATGGAGAATAATCCTTAGGAATTTATATAAATTACATTTATTTAGGGGATGACAGGGGTTCAAGTTCAACTAAGGAGTTTGGTGATTCGTTTTATATTTGAAGTTCCAAAAATGTTGGGGAAATGGAGATTAAGTTAAAAGTGCTTAAACTAGCTAGGGATTAATTTCCAGCCGAAACAAATTGTCTGAAGCCAGGGATACTGTACTGAGGAATTCGTTTCAACATGGTGTTAAGTAGGAGTTGGGACTCAGTGCCTTAAAGGGAAAGTCCCCCTCAACCTATTTCCTGTACACCTGTATAGTTTGTAGACATGAATAATGATTCATGCATCACCTTAACTTCATTCTAATTTAAATATATATGAGGTTGATTTTAGGGATGGGAGAACCTCAAAAGGTTCTGAGGTTTAAAAAAGATTCTGATAAGCAAAAAAGTTTGGATCATTATCCAAACCTCTTACAACCTTTATTGTTTTTTGATAACTTTATAGTTAAAAAATCATTTAAAACTGCTTTTAATAAACTTATTGTAGAAAAAAAAATAAACCACTATTTAGTAGTTAATAAAGAGCATGATTAGTGCAATGAGATTAGAAGATGTGAACGATGTGACTGTGGATGAACTTATTGGAAGTGCCAGTGCTGTAATATGTACATGCCGAAACTCACAACTGGCACTTACCTCAAAGATGATGATCATGATTTTGTCCAAAGGCAGGCAAGTCCCAGTACTCTGATCAGCCCTTATAGCTTAGTAGTTAAAGCACCAGTGTGAACCATGAAACTCTGACAGCAACCCTGTGCATACTGTCTGTGGGATTTTTGTGTCAAAAGGCAGGCAACTCCCAGAATGCTTTCTAATCACACCTCTGTTCTGATAATTCAGAAAATAATGCTAATACTGTGTATAAGTTATTAACAGTATTGATTTCTGTTTCTCAGTAGGCAAAGGTACCACTGCGAATGTCTCTTAGTTAAGTAGCGAAGAAGGAGCCAGGAACATAAAAACAGCACCAAGTCAGAGCAGTGGGCAGCCAGTCAGAGAGACATAGTCAGCCAACTATCTCTTCAAGATTGCTACTACCCCACCTACTACAATCAGGGGAAAAACTGCACTGAGATCAATATGGTAAAAGGCACAGTAACCAGAAATGACTGTTTAGATAAGAATGAGAAAGTGACTGTGATGATGAGCAAGTCTAAGAGCAGATCTCTAGTTTGTAAGTAGTCACCTCCTGAGTCTGATTTTATAAAAGGGGATTGTGTGTTTAATAATACTTTATATGGGTAGTTTACTAGTTTTATTTCTCAGTCACAAGCACTACGTGTATTTTTTGTTTAGCAGCAAAGGCTCCTTCTCAGTACGGAATACAACACGAAGCAACATAAGAGAAGGGCACCAGGCAGTCTGAAAGTAACCAATTTGCCACTCTTACTAGTTACTACCACTACTACCAGGGGGCAAAAAGCAGAGCTAGCAGCATTTATCAATAGGGTTATTATGCACATTCAGCTAAATGATCTCCTTAGAATGAGAAAGCGGCAGTTTGTGAGATCAGGGACTATTCTGCCACAGTTGCTACCAGTACAATGAAGTGATGTACTGGCTGCACCTCCCGCCCACACCAGGATGACAATGATGAGGTCCAAAGGAAGGCAAGTTCCAGATCTCTATTTTTTTTAAACCAATCTCCTGAGTCTGACTTTTTGCAGAAGGGGTCAGTGTGTTTGTGAAGTATGTCACCAATTATGATTAGCAACGGCTCTTGGTATGAAATGCAATGCAAAGCAATGTGAAAGAAGAGCACCAGGCAGTCCAAGGTGACTACTTCGCCACTGCTACTACCATTAGTATCAGGGAAAATAAAACAAAGCTAGCAGCATATATGAATACCTTTATATAATAATGATTCCTAGGTGCATTTAGCTAAATCATTTTCTCAGAATGAGAAAAAGACCATGTGTGAGACCAAGGACCTGTCTGCCACAGTTGCTACCAGTACAATGGTGTAATGTACCTAGGGTCCCACCCTAGGATGACAATGATGCAATAGAAAGGCTGGAAAGTCCCAGATCTCTACTTTTAACCAGTCCAGTATGAAAACTGAAAGCTGATGTGTCATTTAAAGAAGTAGTGTACTGACTGGAATTAATAGAAATTTTCAGATGCAGTAATTTTTCACTTCCAATATAGAAACACAGAAACATGGAAGATGACGGCAGACAAGGACTGCAAGGCCCATCCAGTCTGCCCATTTTTTTCTACCTTATGAAGGTGCCATAGGCCTTTATTCTGTCAATGACCTATCTATTCATACTCATCTGTATTGCTCGCTCATACCTATCCCATGCCTATTTGAAGCCCTGCATTGTATTCATACCCATGACTTCCTGAGATAGGCCATTCCATGCATCTACCACCCTTTCTGTGAAAAATAACTTCCTCACATTACCCCTTAATTGGCCTTCCTCTAATCTCTTGCTGTCTCCTTTTGTCCTGCTATTTTTCTTATATTGAAACATGGTAGACTCTTTCACCTTGTAAATGCCCTTAAGATGCTTGAATATTTTGATCATATCACCTCTATTCCTCCTTTGCCCTATGGTATCCATATTGAGCTCAGCTAATCTGTCCTCATATGTTTTCTAATGCAGTCCCTGCACCATTTTGGTTGTGCTTCTCTGGACGGCCTCCATTTTGTTAATGTCCTTGTGTAGGTGTGGCCTCCAGTACTGCACTCAGTACTCCAGATGGGGCCTAACAAGTGTCTTGCAAAGGGGGATTATTACCTCCCTCTTATGAATTGTGATACCCCTACTAATACTCCCCAACATCCCACTAGCCTTATTTACTGCTTTAGTGGTCTGCTTGGATGATTTCAGGTCATCTGTGATGATGATGCCCAAATCTCTTTCTTCCCTTGTGATTGTCAACAAATCACCTCCCAACCTATAGGTGGCTTCAGGATTTCTCTTCCCTATGTGCATGATCGCATACTTCTTTGCATTAAACCTCACTTGCCACTCTTTTAACCATTTTGCCAGTTTATCCAGATCTCTTCTCATTCTGCCCACCCCATCTGGATCATCTACTCTATTGCAGATCTTGGTGTCATCTGCAAACAGACAAACCTTGCCTTCAAGTCCATCTGCAATGTCACTGATGAAGATATTGAAGAGGACTGGCCCCAGGACTGATCCCTAAGGGACCCCCCTTGTGACTTGCATCTCTTCTGACCATATACCGTTTACTACTACTCTCTATTTTCTGCCTGCCAACCAGTTTGCCACCCAGTTGACCAACTTCTGACCCACCCTGAACCTACCTAGCTTATTAATCAATCTTCTATGTGGAACATTATTGAAAGCTTTGCTGAAGTCAAGCTAGGCGACATCAACTGCACCCCCTTGGTCTACCACTCTGGTTACCCAATTAAAGAAATCTACAAGATTAGTTTGACAGGACCTTACTGTTGTAAACCCATGCTATCTTGGATCTGGCGCTCCTATGGATTCCAGGTGTTGCACTATCCTTTCCTTAAGGAATGCCTCCATAATCTTGCTCACTACTGAGGTAAGACTGACTGGTCTGTACTTCCCTGCCTCCTCCCTGCTACCACTCTTATGGAGTGGGACCACATGAGCCCTTCTCCAGTCTTCTGGGACCTCTTCTGTGCTCAGAGACTCACGAAACAGTTCTGATAATGGCTCTGCTAGTTCCACCCTTAGCTCTTTAAGCACCCTGGGATGTATGCCTTCAGGTCCCATTGCCTTGTCCACCCTGAGCTTAGAGAGTTCTTGTAGGACCCTTTCTTTTGTGAAGGGACTTGTGCAAACCCCCTTCCCACTGTGTCCATGGTGCTGAGTTGTGGGCCCTGCCCTACCTTCTCCTCAGTAAATACTGAGCAGAAATATCTATTTAGGATAGATGCTTTCCCTTGGTCCTCCTCACACACTCCCTGTTATACCCTTTGATCTTAGCAATGCCTCCTCTGGACTTTCTCCTTTCACTAATGTATCTATAGAAAGTATTGTCCCCTTCATTTACTGTTCATGCTAGTGTTTCCTTGTTTGGGCATTTGCCTGCCTTACTGCCTTCTCTGCTTCTCTTTGGGAACTTTGGTATGCCTCCCTATCTTCATCCTGCTGCATACCCTTATATTTTGTGAAAGTCAGCCTTTTGGCTCTGACCTTTTCTGCTGCTGTTTTTGGGAACCAAAGTAGTTTCCTCCTTCTTTTGCTTATGCTTTTCTCTTTAACACAATGGGATGTTGCTTCAAGTATTGCATCCTTAATGCTTTCCCACTTTGCCTATACCCCCTCACCTGTATTTCTTCTTTCCAGGGTTAGCTTAACTCTGTTGGCCATCTTATCAAAGTCAACTCCTCTGAAGTACCATATGTTTGCCTTGGAATGTGATGATTTTGTTCTAGTGGACAAATTGAATCACACCATGTGATGGTCACTGGACCCCAGGTGACCTTCTACCTGGAGATCTGTGATCCTGTCCCCATTAGTCAGTACTAGATATAGGATAGCCCTGTCTCTTGTGGGTTGTTGTACCAGTTGCTGGAGGCCCTCCCCCTGCAGGAAATTCTCTATGTGTCTAGTTCTGGTGGATGTTCCTGCTGGTACTGACCAATCTGTATCTGGCATGTTGAAGTCTCCCATTATCAGAACCTCCCTTTAGCTGTCATGTTTTGTATATCTTCTAACAGTAATATGCCTATGTCCTCCCCCTGGTCTGGAGGCCTGTAGACATCCCCAGTTCATATGGCTGTCCAATTTCCTGTTTCCATGGTGACCTACAATTCTTCTGGCTCCTTATGTGTATTCTGAATTTCTGTAGCTTTGATATTTTCATTGACATAATTGGCCACTCCATCCCCTTTTGCACCTCGGTCTCTTCTGAACAGTACATAGCCGAATACTGAAGTCTCCCAAGTGTGGTTACTGGTGAACCATGTCTTGCTAATGGCTACTATGTCCAATTTAGCCTCTGTCATTGGTGTCTGCAGGTCTGAGATCCTATTTTCTAGACTGCGGGCATTTGTGTACATGATTTTCCATTGTTCAGATTTCGGTACGTTAGCTGTTGGGTGAAGTCTGGCATTTCCCCTGCATGTCCTATGAGGAGCTGAACTTTTTTCCTTACCTGGTGATGCAAATGAACTGCAAATATGCTGGACTCCTGTTTGATCACTAGCTGAGGGCAGAGGGGTGTTCTTCCCATTCAATGTATAGGGTGCTGCACCCCCTCCCCATTTGCTAGTTTAAATATTCTGCAAAGACATCAAATTTCTGCCCCAATGCACTGACTCCCTCCTTAGTAAGATGCAGTCCATTGAATTTAAAAAAAACTTTTGTTCCCAAAACTGTTGACAGTTACCTACATATTTGTGTCCTTTTTCCTGACACCAGCCCTTGAGCCACAAGTTTAGCTCCTCTATCTACCCTTCTCTGACCTTCCGTCATCTGCCCCCCTCTCCCAGACCAGCAGGATCTCAGAGAAGGAGATGCCAGACAAAATGGATGACAGTTTGTCTCCAGGCCTGGTCAGGTGTTTCTTGGTCTCCACAACTGACTGGCTGGCAAGATCGTTAGTCCCTACGTGTACCAGGACATATATTTTTTCTCTTGCTTCCTGCATGATTTTAACAATTCAGTCAATAGCTGTCCACGCTGATGTCCCTGGGAGACATCTGACCATTATCCCTGGATGGAGGTAGGTATCAACTCCCCGAATCATGGAGTCTCCTATGATCAAAAGTGCTTTGGATTTCCTTTTTGCCCTTTTTTTTGTTTTGGTCCCTGTTTTGGGTGAGTTTTTTAGCTCTAGCTCATGTGCTGCAGTGTCCTGCTCTGCAATGTCCTCTACTCCTTTGTTTGATTTCAGAGATAGAGACAGATAACTGTTTGTAGTTTTTATATGGTTTGTGGTGGTGATACATTGGAGAGCACTGATTGATGGGGCACCCAATTTGCCCCTCCTAACCACCTGCCAACCTCCCGGACCAACTACCCTCTGCAGTTGAGGTGCTTCAGTTGGATGTTGGGGAAATGGCAGGTGGTTCTTATAATATATTTTCTCCAGAATATGTGATTTGAGGTGCGCAATCTCTGCCCATTCTGCCTGGAGCTGAGCCCTTAGATCTCCAATAGTCTAGCATATAGAATAGCTTCCTAAATCCTGTATAACTGCCCTTTTGAAAAAGTGTTCCACAGTATCTGCAGCTAATAATATTCATTCCAGCTGAGTTGCTGAGTATATAACCAGGTCTGAGTAATTAGAAGGGGGAAAATAAAAGCAAAAGTTTGATTTTTTTGTTTGTTTTTGTATAACTTTTTATAAGAAGTTAAATTACTTGTGCCCCTGTAAGTGGGGTCACTGTGTGGATACCACACTGATCCTCCCCTTCATGCTTTGCTACAGGAAATGTCACGACTGTGCTACTTTAATACCTGAGGTATTTTTTTCATTTTCTGTTTGCTAATTAGAATATTCTCCACCTGGCTGTACTGTCTTATTAGTGGAACTCTGTTTGGAGGCTAAAAAAATCAGTTCTGTTCATCCCACAACATCATTAGAAATGTGACCAAACACTTTGAGGCACCACAGTCCTTGCAGTCTGAACAGTGACTTTCACAAGTTACCAATCAAAATGCAGGAAATTGTGATATCACTAGTAACCAAGAAGAGCTAGTCCCTGCTACTTTATGTGAAAGAAAATAATGTGGCAGTGAGAAATGATTTTTCTTGGTTACTAGTGATGTCACTGTCAGTGTGGACTCAGTGTCGATGTGGTGGCAGGAACAGAACTGACTTTTTTTAGCCTCCAGAGTGCTGCCCCACATATCACCCCAGTAATGCCAGGTGGAAAATCTTCTAATTAGCAAACAGAAAAGAAAAAATACTTGAGATATGAGAAGTGATAGCTGACTACATCTGAAAGTTACAATTAATTCCAGGCAGTTTCTAGGCAGTACACTAGCTCTTTAATCCACAGATGCAGCACAGATACTGCTGTCGGTGTCATCTTTTTTAAGATTAATATCACATATGTAGCCATTTGGCAAGTTAACCTTTAAGAACATTAGTTTCTTCATTTTATCTGGTGTTAATCTTGTTTATTTATAAGTCACAACATCCCCAGCAGAGATAAATAAACATTCAGAACATACCCTGGACGGTGGATATCCACAGTACTTACAAGCCAGGGTTGCCAGCTATGGCCAGCATGATTTTTTTCTGTTGCCTGTAAGCATAATCATCATCCTTAATACTAATGTTGGGCTCAGACTGATATGAAGATATGCATCTACCATACTAACTACTGAGCAAGCATTTTCTCCTTGTGGAATTCCAATGTCCTGTAGCTGTCCCTTAATGTCATATTCCTCGGTGTCTGCTTCTGTACTATTTTTGGAGCAGTCTTTTGAATTTGAGGTGGTGTCATTGTAGTACTGCTTCACAATCCACCTAATGAAAGCACATCTACTGCATCAATCAAAAGACACCTGTAGTTCTACTACTTCATATCCTCAGAAACTACGTCAGGAAGGTGTCTGTTCTGGAAACATGGACCTAACAATGTTGCTAAGAGATACTCCTTGCTCTGTGTCATAGCTGATAATTTCTCGTCATTGCTAAGTCTGGTAAGCATGTTATTGACTAGAGATTGGTTCATATCTAAGTTATTTCTCTTTTTCTCCAACCTTTCTTAGAGAAGCAGAATGAGTGGAATAACTTGGCTAAAGGATGCCTTTTTTGCACTGACCTCTTTTGTAGCACTCATGAATGGTTTCAGAATGTGACACAGCTGTTCCAGCAGAGACCTTTGAGTAGAATGGAGTACAATGCCCTCTCCAATATCATTGTACATGATATGCTCAGTGATAACTGCCTTTTGTTCAAAGATGCATTCAGTCATAATGTACAGTAAGTTTAATTCCACCTTGTTGATACAGCTTGAACAAACTGGAGATGAGGAAGACCTTTGTCCTTCTGGATATCATCAAGGATGTCATGGGTTTTTACTGAATGGTTGAAGTGGCCACACACTTTCTGCAATATTCCCACAGTGGCTGATATTTACTTGTCATTATCCAGGAAGCTTTGAATGATTAGGTTGCTGAAAGTGCTGTGCTGTATGTCTGTGTGTATGTGTGTGTGTGTCTTGAAAGTGAGATACATGAAGAACTGCCATTTTCTGAAACATGTTTTTTTTTAGCTCTGTGAGATGGTAATGGTAGCAGTAGTACTGGTTAAAGGACAGGTAAACACGCTTTTCACATTTTTTAATTACTCAATGGACTTGTAAAGGAGAACCTGTTGTTTACATTAATACTGAAACAGTATTTATTAAAGTAGGAGAAATGTAGTTTCATAACATTTGACAATTTTAAACACAGCCTCTCCTGATTCAAAAATCCTGCTCTGAGAATCCTAAAATTGCTGCCTTAATGATGTCAATGAAGTGAGAGATGCCAGCTGTATAGATGTATTTTTGCTCCACTAACTGTGTTTAAATGCAAATAACTTTCAACATTTGATTATAAAAATCTAAAAAGTATCTATAAATGAAACACCACTCATTTTGTAGATATTTTTGTGCTGAACAAATGTCATACTCACAGTAACATGCTATCATTTTTTTGTTTTAAAGTTATTTACATCTGTTTGTTGCCAAAGTGACAAAAAATAGAATTTTCTGCTGGTTTTTGCTAATTGTAAAAAAATATATATAAGGTATCTATAAATGAAACATCACTCATTGTGTAGATATATTTGTGCTGAACAACTTTCGTGCTCAAAGTACCATGCTATCATTTTTCATTTTAAAGTTATTCGCATTTGAATACAGTCAGTGAAGCTAGAATACATTTACACAGCTGGCATCTTTCACTTCATTGACATCACCGAGGCAGTTGTTTTTGTATTCTCAGAGCAGGACTTTTGAATCAGGAGAGACTGTGTTTAAAATTTGTAAATGCTATTAAACTGCATTTCTCCTACTTTAATAAATGCAGTTTCAGTATAAATGTAAACAACTGCATCTTCTGTATAAGCCTATGGAGTCATTTAAAAAAATTTGCAAAAAGCTATTTTAGCTGTCCTTTAAGTGATAGGGGTAGCAGATGGACTGGTATGTGAGGATGATGAGTTGCCTGCAAAAATTACCCAGTGTGCAGTAAGAAAAAGATATGCAATGGTTTGGGTGCTGGTCCACATATCAATAGTAAAGTGAACTACTTTGTTCTCAGCCTCTTGGACAGCATGCCTTACTTGAACTGCTAAGCTGTCATACATCCTGGGCACAGCAGTTACTGAGAAGTATTTTCTACTTTTCATTAAATACCATGACTTTATGTATTCTATGAGCCTTCTCAAACCCACATCTTCCACAAGAGAGTATGGCTGCTAATCAAGTACAATAATTTCTGCAATTTTATAATTTATTACTAATGCTAAAGGATGGTTTCATGAATATTTAGACTTTCTTTCAAAAATTATTTTAACTTCAACTGCTTCTTATTAGGGATAAAGTTAGATTTGACAGGAGGTGATGTACGACTTCCTGCTGTACCTGGTAAAACAGAGGACCTTACAGAATTATCTTGAGACAAAAGTGGACTTTTAGGTCTTGCCTGGTGATTGTCTCCTACTGTTTCACCAGAATGTTCCTGTTCACCAAGAGCCCTGCTACATTTCCAGGCACCAATATCTGACTGTTTATTTGAACCATATATAATGATGGGGTGATATCGTGAAAGGTGTTACATCATTGTTGTGGTTCCAAAATGCCCTTTATTTTTTCCTCCTACTAACACAAGTATTGTAATGCACACATATAACTTGGCAAGCATCCTTGAAGTTTGCATAAAAATTATTCCAAACAGTAGAGGTGGACTGTCTATGTCTAGTTATGAATTCAATAGGATTCAAGTGGCTAAGTTTACGGGGGAAGTCATTTCAGTGGAGGATTCAGGTTCATCAGGTGAGACAGTCATGGAATCCTCTGCAGCACACTGCCATCATACCGTCAGACTTTGTTTCACTTTGTGTGGCTTGTTCCTTTGACTTTTTATTTTTCCCTTCTGACACTCTACTACTGTCTTTATTTTTATTCACATTGTCCCTGTCAGAACCAGAATGAGACATACTGTAGCTAAAAGTAAAGCAACAAGCTCATCATCAGTCTCACCATGACCATGGTCGCCACCATCATCATCATCAGATTAAGTTAAACTAGCACTGGCAGTCGCAGATTGAATTATTCGATATGCATGTGTTGCAAACTGAGCAACTCCACTGTGAGTTATACCAGTAAGCGCTTTAACTTTATGAACAACTGGAACTCTTTGTTTTTGCACTTTTCTCAGACAACGTCCTACTATCTTTCAAAACATTGTTTGCTCTACTGAGCCCTTCTGACAGACAGTCCACCCCCTCCCTTGCCGAGTTTTCAGTATTTTGAGAGTTAGCCTGCACATTGATAGTAGTAGCATTTAGCTCAGCCTCTTCAACAGACTGTATTGCTTTTACTTTATTTATAGGGACACTTCATTCGGGGCTCTTGAATAAACTTTTACATTTACTTCCTTTGAACCCAGCTTTTGCTTTACTATTTTTTGGAGTAGTCATAATGCCAGTCTGTAGCTTGTTCAAGGTCAAAAGCAAATGGTGGTGGCTGCCAGATTAAATCACAAACAGGTCTGTCTCTCTCACACACACACACACACACGTTCACACACATACTGGACCTAGGCTACAAGGGCTGGTGCTGCAGCTGCCACCCACAGAGATTCAGGGACCTGGCCTGGCCTGACCCTCTATGATACAGTATTACTTTATTCTTCCTTCAAGAATGTTTTTTTTATTATTTATTCCACATGATGGAATGCCATGACCATGGAAGCAAAGCATGTAAATTTTCCCCATGGAGCACAGTGAAGAAGAGATGAGATGACTGACTTGCTTTTTTTTGGGGGGGTCACATGGACAGTATGCAAGAAGTAGCAGTGGTGGCTGGCTGTCAGATTTTATTTCACACACACACACACACACACACACACACACACACACACACACACACACACACACAATAGTTCACACACAGCACCTAGGCTATAACGGCTGATGTTGCAGGTGCTGCTACCCACAGAGATTCAGGGACCTGTCCTTACTCTATCTGACACAGTAATTACTTTTCTTTCAATTTTTTTAATATTTATTCCACATGAAGAAATGCCCTACACACTGAGCCAAAGCTTGCAGATTTACCCCAAGGAACACAGGGAGGAAAACATGAGAGCTGAATGACTTTTTTTGGGGGGGCACAGACAGTATTCAAGAAGTGGCACTTGTAGCTGGCTGTCAGATTTTATTTCACATACACACACACGCACAGTAGTTCACACACTTCACCTTGGCTGTAAGGGATGATCCTGCAGGCAATGCTATCCACAGAGATTCAGAGACAAGGCCTAACTCTTTCTGACACAACTTTACTTTTTCTTCAACGATTATTCAATGTGACAGAATGACCACCGAGCCAAAACGTATAGATTAATTTACCCCACTGAGCACAAGCAAGATATGACAGCTGACTAAATTGTTCGGGGGGGTCACACAAACACTATGCATGAAGTGGCACTGTTGGCTCATTGTCAAATTTTATTTCAAACACTCACAGTAGTTCACACACTGCACCTAGGCTATAAGGGCTGATGCTGCAGGCACTGCTACCCACACAGATTAATGGATCTGGCCTAATCCTCTCTGACATAGTATTTTCTTTGTCCTTCAATGATTATTTAATGTAATGGAATACCCACTGAGCAAAAGCATTTAGATTTACCCACAGAGCACAGGGAGGAAGAGATAAGAGCTATTTGATTTGTTGGGGGGCTTCACACAGACATTATGCAAAAAGTGGCACAGGTGGCTCCCTGTTAGATTTTATTTCACACACACACAGTACTTCATACACTGCAACTAGGCTATAAGGGCTGATTCTGCAGGGGCTGCTACCCAGAAATTTTGGGAACTGGCTTAACCCTCTCTGTCACAGTAATTACTTTTCTTTTAACATTTTTTTAATTTAATTTAATATTTATTTCACCTGATGGAATGCTCTGCCCACTGAGCCAAAGCTTCTAGATTTACCCCAGGATGCACAGGGAAGAAGAGATGAGAGCTGGTGACTTTTTGGGGGCGCCCAGACAGTATGCAGGAAGTAGCACTGGTGGCACAATGACATATTTTATTTCACACACACACAGTAGTTCACACTCTTCACCTATGCTATAAGGGCTGATTCTGCAGATGTTGCTACCCAAGGAGATTCAGGGATCTGCTCTACCACTCTCTGTCAAAGTAATTACTTTTCTTTCAACTTTTTTATTTTATTTAGTATTTATTTCACCTGATGGAATGTTCTGCCTACTGAGCCAAAGATTCTAGATTTACCCAATGAAGCACAGAGAGGAAGAGATGAGAGCTGACTAATTTTTTTGTTTTTTGGGAGGGGGGGATCACAGAGACAGTATGCAAAAAGTGACACTGGTGACTGGCTGTCAGATTTACTTCCACACACACAGTAGTTCACACACTGCACCTATGCTACAGGCGCAGCTACTCACAAAGATTCAGGGATCTTGCCTAAACCTCTATGACACAGTATTTAGTTTTTGCTACATAGATTATTCCATGTGATGGAATGCCCACTGAGCCAAAGCTTGTAGATTTACTCAATAGAGCAAAGGGAAGAAGAGATTATGGCTGACTGACATTTTCTTTGGGTGGGGATCACACTCGACGGTTTGTAAGAAGTGGCACTGGTGGCTGGCTGTCAGATTTTATTTCACAAACACAATAGTTCACAAACTGCACCTGGGTTATAAGGGCTGATGCTGTAGGCACTCCTACCCAAAGAGATACAGGGACTTGGCTTAACCCTTTATGACACAGTATTTACTTTTTCCATCAAAGATTAGTCCATGTGATGGAATGCACACTGAGCCAAAACATGTAGATTTACACCACGGAGAACAGGGAGGAAGAGTTGAGAGCAGACTGACTTTTTTTTGGGGTCACATGAATAGATGGACAGTATGCATGAAGTAGCATTGGTGGCTCACTGTCAGATTTTATTTCACACACACAGTAGTTCACCCACTGTTCCTAGGCTATAAGGGCCAATGGTGCTTGTGCTGCTACCCACAGAGATTCACAGACCTGGCCTTACCCTCTCTGACACAGTAATTACTTTTCTTTCAATTTTTTAAATATTTATTCCATGTGAAGAATATCCTGCCCACTGAGCCAAAACTTGTAGATATACACCATGGAGCACAAGGAGGAAGACATGAGAGTTGACTGACATGTTGGGTGTGTGTGGGGGGGTGACAGTGACAAAATGCAAGAAGTGACACTGGAGGCTCACTGTCAGATTTTATTTCACACACACACACACTCTCTCTCTCTCTCTCTGTCTCTCTCTGTCCTTCTCAAGAAATCCCAGAGGCACCTTTACTCTAGTTCTCTGGGGCACCAAATGCAGCAGCAGCTTCATGCCCCCCCAAAGCTCCCACTCTAAATTCCCCAGCTGAGCAGTGCAGCACTCCCCAGTCCCTTTGTCTCTTGCCCCACAGCACCCTCCTGCTCACTCTGCTCCCAGTTTAAAAACTTCTTTTTTAAAACTTACAACTAAAATCATGATCACGATTACGATCATGCTTACCTGTGTCAGGCAGTCAGACACAGACTCATTCCCACTGGTGGTGTGTGTTGTCCAAAGCTAGCAAACTGCAAGATCAACCAAATACTTAAAAAATGGTAATAATTAAGGTAGGGGCAACAAGATAGATAAAAAAAGGAATTATGGAAGGTGAGGATTTGCCCATGGCGGCTGCTCGCTAAGATACGGAGCTGCCGTGTTTAGCCTGATCACTCACAAAATGGGAGCCAATGAGGGAGCACTCACTTTTGATAGATGGAGCAAGTGAATTGCATAATAACTGACTGGTTATTATGGCAAATATTAACTTGGTGAGCCCATTTAAAAAAATTGCTCACCAGTAATTATGGTAAGAAACGATATATTAAGATATCTTAGTCATAGCCTATCAAATATAAAAGTTGAATCAGCTGCACCTGGAATACTGTGCACAGTTTTGGGCTCCTAGTACCAAGCATAACATTAGATTGCTGGAAAGTTCATCTATGCATCCTCTACTGACAAATAAGGTTGCCAGTAACTGGCAGCCCTAATTGTCAGATGGCCCCACCTCCCAAGGAAAGCTGCAGGCCAGGGGGAAGGGAGAGGGAGAAGGAAGAGGACAGTAGGGGGGAGTGAGGTCACCAGAAACAGGGGAGGGACTTGGTGACTCATCTGACACATGGGGCTAGGAGACAGCTCATTGGTTGAAGGAAGGGGCTTACATGGGCCTGGGGGGTGGGGCTTGGGGGTATAAGAGCTGAGGTAACCCTTCAGCAGCCCTCTTCTGCTAAGAATTTTTCTTTAGTGAATTTTTAGCATATTCATTGGCAACATCAAGTAAGGCAAGCTGTAGGTCTCCCTTGGAGGCTTTTGGGCCACAGGAAACCACAGTGGTTCTACTTGAATTTTTTGGTATGTGTTTCACTGCTTTTATGGTGTTACATCTGGAAACTTCAGATTGTGGTACCGTTTGAAAAAAAAAAAAGAAGAGAGGTACAGGTAGCTGTTTCAATTGAGAACCTAGCCCTAATGGTGAAGTCATTCTGTTGTTGCATCTGGCAGGAGAGGCAGAGTAGCGAGAAGTTGGCAATGACTGGCTTTGCAGTGAGTTTTTTTGTGGCAGAGCAGGGGCTGGAGCAAGAGAAAGATGTTTTAGGTGTTTGTTGCACAGAGTAGGCCAGGGGGTGGGCCACGTGGGTGCCTCATGGCTGGCACAAATACCCAATGGTTGGGTTAAGCTCAAATGCTGGTGCAGCAGATGATTTCCTAGCAGGATGTGCAGCAGGCCACATTGGAGCAAGTGCGGGTATCCCACAGCAGCTGAGAAGGGTGTTTTGGTAAAAAGCAGGAGCGTATGAGAAAGAGTAGCGTCTGAATAGTGACTGGCCCAGGGCGGCACAGGAGTCAGTTTTTCTAGGGTTGCGTGTGACCAAGAAAGGGCTAGATGAATGGCTAGGCTGGACCATGTGGGCTGCGTGGCCACCATGCAGCCACCAAGGAATCAGATGATGCAGCTGGAGGACCCCGTGGCGGGAGGGGGTAGCAGGAGGGGGGTTTCCCCACTGGAGAAGACCGTGGGGTCAAGATGTTTGGGTCGCCAGCTGAGTGGGGACCTTTGTTACTGAGTAATTTTAGTTACAGAGGAACGAGAGATTTTAGAACAGGTTGGTTTCAGATATGACAGAGTCATCTACTGGGGCTAGCGATTCGCCTGCCCAGCACAGTTGTTTGGTCATGGCAATTCATTCATTCTTCTAATATAAGGTTTTCAAGTCATTTATTGATCTAAAAGGGAGCCTGTCTTGGTAAACAGTGGTCTGGGCCCCCCAAGCAGTGTGGCTGCATGGATAAATGGGGGAGAACTTGGTGGGCCATGGAGCATTGGCCAGTGCATCCTCCAAGTGGAGGACAGCATGGACAAAGCAGTGATGGTACCTTGCAGCAAGAGGGTTTTTTTGGCAAGGGGCAATGAGCCATTGGTAGGCATGAAGGAACACACAGCAGAGGCATGGACCTAGGAAGCTGCAAGGTACTGGCATCATGGTGGGGGAGGAATGGGAAGGTGGTCAGAAGGCCTGGTATTTATGCTGGTTTCCTTACATCAACAGCAGAGGCCTGAGGTGGAGGATGCTAGTTGGCAGCAGGAGGGAGCAAGCAGTAGGTGGAGGATGCTAGTTGGCAGCATGAGGGAGCAAGCAGTAGGGTCGGTGGGCTGCAGAGGCCATAAGGTAGGGGCATTGCAGGAGGTGTCACATACCCAGCAGAAGTGGGCTAAAGCATTAGGAAGGGCTGTGTCTGGTGCCTGACATGAATGCGAATCCAGAGGATGATTATGAGGATGGATGGGAACTTGGAATGTAATGGCTGTTGGTACAGGTGACAGTGAGGCTATGGGGGGGGCACCTGTGGGCACCAGGGCACCCTTCTCAGCCACAGTAGACTGATAGCAGTGTTTCACCTTGGGCAACTAGAATGGACCTTGCGCGGCATGTTACAGGCACCACCTGAGAGCAGTGATGGAATTCAGGAGAGGCAATGTGTGTTTTCCTTGGGGATACAGGGCTGTGTGCCCACAGCCATTTGTCAACCAGGTGGGGCACCTCGGGCATCCATAGACAGCAGAGAAGGAGAGGTAAAAAGGCCTGTCTTGGAGCTGAAGGTTCCCCACAGGGAGCACAGCTGGTGGCCTGCTTTGGCTTGTGGGGAGTCACTGCTCACAATGAGGGGAGCCAGGAGCACTGCGGGGTGGGGGGAATTGGAAATGAGATGGAGGCTCAACACTTATGATGTTCCCCCTAATGTAATATTTCAGGGACAGAAAAATGGCACCAAAGAAGGCCGCAGCATTCAGAGCCAAACTGATAGAGGAGGTTAAAAGACAAGGAGAGGAAGAAGAGAAGGCATCCAGGAAGAGTAAGGAGAGGGAAGACCAGGCAGGGGGGGCAGAGAAGGAAACAAGCCAAGGGGAGCCAGGGCTGGCCCTTCCCCTGCCCCACCTACAGCACCCACTCCAGAGCCGGTGGGTCCAGGCATGAACAGGGGTAAGGGTAATGTGGATGTCATGAATGAAGGTGACCTGAAAGAATATCTGGTGGGGCTGTTGGGCGATATGGGGGAGAAGAGGATTGAAAAAATGGAATGGGCTACCAAGCAATGAAGGGGGGAAATAAGTATGGCGGGGGAGCCACAGAGAACTGACCAGCAAAGAAGAAATTGTAGGACAAGCCCTGGGTGTTACTGGAAAGGGAAGTATGTGGATATTTTTGGGCTGGTGGATGAGGACACGGCCAAAAAATATGAGCAGAAGGAGTCCATAGGGAAGTCAGAGAGGGCTGTAGTGTTGGTGGTAGTAGGGCACAAGGAGGAGGAGGAGGCAAAATATAAGGGGAAGAATATAGACACATGGCAGGCAGACTTCCTCATTCATAGCACACTGATCTTAGAGAAACAGCCAGAGTTGGCAGTTCATTTATTGACCTACACGACTATCATCAGGGATGCATATAAGTCAAAAATGGGATTCGGATGGCTGAAGTATGACATGGCATTTAGGAAAAGGATGGCAGCAACGGGTGACCTGAGGTGGGATTGTACACAATCAGAGCTCTGGGTGAGAACTCTTTCGGGCCTCACAGGGGCTCTGGGGAAGGAACGCAGGAAGAAAAACATCCCCCAGCGACAAAGACATACTAGGGTTTCAACAAGGCCTCATGCATGTGGGAAAATTGCAAATTTCAGCATGCTTGCTCATGCTGCTCGGGCCCACACCTGGTGACAAACTGCAGGCAAGGGGGGGGAGAGAGGTGGGCAACAAGGGGGACAGCAGCAGGAGCAGTCCTTTCGAAGAGGAACAAGTAGGGGGAGTAGGGACACAGAAGAGGGTGATACAATTCCAACTACAGATGGAACTGAGGGCCAGGACTGGAGCGGGTGATAGGACTTCCAACTAGCTTGCACCCTGACAACGGTGAGTGTGGTAGATGCATAGATACAGGAATACCCAGATACAAAGAAGGCTGAGTTTCTGTGGGCAGGTTTCAGGGGAGAATTTAGTTTAGGATTTTAAGAGGGAGTGTTGGGCAATGAGGGCAAAGAATTTGTGGTCTGTTAAGGGGATGGAGGACATTGTCTAAGCAAAAATGTGGAAGAAGACAGTAGCAGGAAGGTGTGGAGGGTACACGGGCTGAACATCCTTGCCTGCTACTCAGGGAATCCCCTTTGGGGGTGGTGCCCAAAAAGAAGGAGGGCAAGTTTTGGCTAATACACCACCTCTCCTACCCAGCGGGGACATTGATAAATGACAGGATCCCTGAGGGCCTGCGAGCAGTCTCGTATGCATCACTGAATCAGGCAGTGGCTCTGGTAAGAGTGATACTGGGGGCTTGGCTGGTGAAGATGGATATCAAATCCACTTTCAGACTGCTACCGCTGATGTCTGATGACTGGGATTTATGGGTTTTCAATTTGAAGGAGGGGCTATATTTTTTTTTTTACTTTCTCTTTTTATCCCACCTCCAATTGCCCTCAGTTCCCCACTCAATCAGACCCCACAAAGCCCCAAGCATGACATCCACCTGACTCAAGGTCTGCCCCTAGAGTGCCCCAGCTTGACTCACCTAAGGTCCTTGATGGCCTGGATTACCCCCCAGGCAGGGTGAGGAGAGGTTCCCCCTTATCTTTTCCCCAAATCATCCAAGAAGAGGAGCCTGCACAGTGGAGTCTGCCTTGCTGGAGGTGACATGCTTGTTGCCAGCGAGGTCGTCACCTAGGAGAGGTAAAGGATGTTTTCCATGTTCTTTGTCCCCTGACGCTGGTGTGCAATGGGGAACAAGGGGTCAGGCGCATGCAGAGATGTGCGTCCTCCCCAGTCCCCTGCAAACATCAACCCTCTACATTGCTGCGTTCTCCCCAACTGTACCAACATCACAGGAGGTGGCGGTATTGTGGCGAAGAGAGTTGCAAATCCCTGCCCCCCCATAGAAGGAGAACATGCCATTGGGAGCTCGATCCTTCTCCCCCTAGCTGACCTACTGATGACCCGAGTCCACTGCCGAGCCCGGGTCGCAGGCGTGGAGCGAGGTGTGGTGTCCAGCGCCTCAACCCTCAGCACCACTGGGCTGGCTTAAGGGGGGCTATATTTTGACAAAGCCATTCCCATGGGTTGCTCAGTGACTTGCTCCACTTTTGAAACTTTTAGTTCATGGGTGCAATGGGTATTTGGCTGGAAGTATGGGCACAGGAGGGTCATCCACTACCTGGACAACTTCTTCCTAATAGGTAATAGCCGGGCAGGGGCGGGGAGGATGTTGGTGGGACATTACAGAGATGTGCAGGCACATCAGGATCCCACTAGCAGAGGGTAAAATGGAGAGTCTGGGGCAGAAGCTAGAGTTCCTGAGGATTGAGGTGGACATGGTGCACGAGTGTTTCCAACTGCCCGGGGACAAAGTGGCCCAGCCGAAGGGATTGCTAACACAGGTAAAAGGGAGGAGGAGGAAGGTGCCAGTGGTATTAGTGCAACAGCTGCTAGGGGACCTCAGTTTCACCTGTAAGGCCATCAGTCTGTGCAGGGCTTTTACTAGGAGGCTGGCAAGAGCTACGGGGAGGGCAAGGAGGCCTCATGTTTTGGAGGAGTATAATGGGGTTACATTCTGGCAGGATGACTGGGAGTACAACACAGAGCTGAAACTATATACGGATGCCTCAAGGACCTTAGGGATGGTGGCATATTTCAAAGGAGGACTGGATCTCTGAGGCATGGCCAGATGAATGCAGGAAAGCAGGCATGCTGAAGGATATTACCTTTTGGAGATCTTCCCCATTCTAGTAGCTCTAACAGTCTGGAAGGACAGGGTGAAGGGAAAGAGTATACTTTTTTGGTGTGGTAATAAAGGGGTCTTGGAAGTGACAAACAGGCAAGGGAGGAACTGACTCAGTGGATGGGGTGATGTGGCAACTGGTATTACTGGGACACCAGCTGAATGTATCCTTTAGAGCACAGCATATTGAGGGAATTCAAAAGGATGTGGCTGACAGTCTTTCCCGTTTACAGCTGGACAGGTTCTGGGAGTTGGCACCACAGGCAGCAGCCCACTGGACTAGGGTTCCATTCCACTTATGTGGGATTGGAGGGAAAAAGCCAAGTGGTTGTACAGGAGATCCTGGATGCCCAACACATTGAGGGCATACAAGGGGGCATGGGCAGCATTCCAGGACTTCAGGGTGAAGACAGGATGGGACATGGCACAGCAGGTGACAGGGGACTACGTGCACCAGTATGTGGTGGAGAAATGGGAGGAGGGATTGCCCACACCATGATGGGGATGCAACTAGCAGGCATCAGCTAGGCATGCAAGGACAGAGACTGGCCAATTGTCATGGTTGGGAGAAATGTAAAGAGGATGGTGGCAGGATGGCAGAGAGGACATTGGGCAAGTAAGGATAGACAGAGGCCCATCACGGGGAAGCTGCTTCGGAGAGTGATTGGCACCCTGCAACATGTCTGCACCACAGCAAAAGGGGTGTGTCTCTTCAGGGCAGTGTTCACAGTAATGGCTAGGGAAGCCTTTAAGGGTGGAGTAGGTGGTGGCCCCAAGAAGGACAGAGGCAGGCCATGGGATGCAGGCAAGTGATGTTGAAGTGAGCAAGGATAAGGTGGTCATTCATTTGGCACGGTTAATGGCGGACCAAGAAGGTCAGGGAACAACAGTGGTGCTGGCCAAGCAGGGGCTGAGTGAGGTATGCCCGATTGAGAAGATGCAGAAATATGGGAGGGTGTGAGGGAAAGGGGAAGGAGTGTAGTTCCATCACTGGGATGGGGGCTCGGTAATGGGTTTTTAGGTTACGGGGGTTCTTAAGAAGGCACTCGCCTTCATAGGTGAGGATCCTGGAGATTTCTACCCTCATTCATTCCACATAGGAGTGGTCTCAGAATCAGCCACCAAAGGGGGAAGTCAGAAGCAGAAGTGAAGCAGGGGGCAAGATGGAGGTCCACCTGCTATAAGAAGTATGTAAGATGAGGTTGTGGCAGTGATGTGCTCACCATGGTTTCTTTTTCTTTGCCCAGGAGAAAAGCGACAAGTGTGGTTGGTTGGGCACTCATTTATCTTTTGGGCTGAGAGGTTTGTGGCATCAAGGAATGGAAGGAAGCAGCTGCGAATGGACACACAACACATGATGGTGCACTGGAAAGGTGTATGGGGAATGAGATGGGCACAGTTGTTGCTGCTGTTAGAGGAGCTCCAGATATGGTGAGGCAGTCTGGATCTGCTCATCATCTACCTAGGGGAAATGACCTGGGCAGCACTCCATGGGGGATCCAACTCAGAAAGTGACAGCAGACTTAGAGAAGATAAAGGGTGGTGGCCAAATGTAGTCATCAGCTGGTCTGATCACATCCTGCAGGGTTTGGAGGGGGGCTAAGGAGCTAAAACCAGTCAAAAAAGGGAGGAAGAGGCTTAACGGGCAGATGACTAGGGCAGTAATTGAAATGGGGACTACATATACAACACAGGGACATTTCATTCAAGAGGACGGAGGTGCACTAATCGCATGGGGTGCACTTGATTGAGTTCGGAATGTGCCTTTTTCTGAGACATATGATAGACCTGGTGGGGGACATTGATCAACACATCCATAGAGTCTAGCCCGCACGGGGAAATCCCCATCTTCCATCGCTAGAGGGAGATGGGGAAGTGGAAAAGGGGGAGGGAGGAGTGAGGGGGGAGGAGTTTGGGAAGGTGCAGGCAGAAAGGGGGGAGGAGGTAGGCCAACAAGTGCTGGGGGGCAAAGTACCCAGGTGTGATAAAGGAGGGAGGGGAAGGAGTAGACTTTAGTGGTCGGATAGCAGTATCCAGATCTAAAGTGGGGAGGTCCTGGCAGGATGGTACCTGGTACCGGTGATGGTGTGGGGGGCCGGATCGGAGTGTCTGGACCCCAAAGGCGGAGCAAGGAAGAAGAAGATTCCAGGAAGGAAGAACTGCCAGATGAATAATGCACTTTGTTTGTTGTATTGTACAGAACTGTATAACTGTTGGGAGATAAGTTAGATATAAATATGTCAATTGCTAAAAAAGGTCTTAAAATAAATTGTTGCCAATGAGCACCCTAACCAGTAGTAGTGAGGAATTCTTATTTCCAAGGGGGAAGGTCTTCAGATTGCTGCTTGACTTACTAGGCCCTTAAGCTGATACTCCCTCAACTTACTCACTCTATGACTCTCTCCCTGCCTACCCCCTTATTGTCTGCACTAGTACTTAGTAATTTGATATACACTGTACAATTGCCAATCCATATCTGCACTTCCTAGTTCATAATTTTAGCCTTTTATTGGTATTTATCATTATATTATTTGTGATGTTTTATATTTGTAATTACTGTTGTGCCTGCACTAGCAGTGCTGATTTCTGTTATGTTATCCTGTGACCTGAAACCAATGTAGTGAGCTTCTGGCTCAAAGGTGTTAATTCCAAGATTGCAATAAAGAAATAAATAATTACAAAAGTGCACAGAGAAAAGCCACAAAAAAAGTTAGGCAACTTTCAAACATGCCTTATAGTGAGAGAGAGAGACTGGTGGAGACAAAACGTTACTCCTTAGAATATAGGCAAGTAAGGGGAGACCTATGCATGGCCTATGGAACAATGCACAACAATGACATTCTGGAATATGCCGGGTTGGTAATGCAATGTTCAGTAAGAGAAAACAGGTTCCACTGCTAGCAATTGAAAGGTGATCTGTACAGGACTGAATAATGTGGGGCTTTGTTTAACCAGAAAATAGTCAACATCTGGAACAGGCTACAATATGAAATAGTGACTAGCAAAACTCTGGTGGCCTGTAAGATGTCACTAGATAAATATATGGGAAACAGGAAATTTGAGGATTTGGAGTGAGCTTGGGTGAGTCTCATGGCCTAACGACTACTGACTTCTACACTGGTATGATTCTATGATCCTATGCTAAGTGCAACAAAAGTGTCAGGTATTATGAGAGCTCCATCTAAAATAGTGCTTGCAAAGCATCAGTGAAACTCGGTGGAGAGGTGAACCAACTGAATGTTAGCCATGAGGCTTATAGCTTGATTATTGCTGTAAAATACTCAGAACATCTTGAAAGGTCTTTCTCTTAGTGTGCCAATACAACATTTAATTTTATATCCTCTCCATAGCCAAATTATTCATATTTCAGTCCTCTCAGGCTAATAGGTAAATGATGAAAAAGTTAATCCACACCGGGCATACTATTTAGCTGGACACTGTCAAACATGATATTGAGATTTTTTTTTATGCACATATCTACTGAAATCTACTCATTTTTGTACTGCTCCATGGAAATGATCCTCACTTCCAGATAAATGTAAGCATTCTATTTGGGAACAGATTGATTTCAGACTCTCGGTCCATTGAACCTTTGGGTGAATTTTTCTAAGATACAATATCTTAAGATATTGTATCATATCAAATAGAAAAGTGCAAAGTGCAAGTCAAATTTGTCAGGTATTAGGAGAGCTCCATCTAAAAGTGAATGCAAAGTGTCAGTGAAACTCTGTGGAGAGCTGAACCAACTGAATCCTAATACAGTATATATTGGAAATCATTTTTCAAAACAATTCATTAGTTGTCAGAGGATATTAAAGCATACAAAGATAATGTAAATGTATTGCTTGATTTAGATGTTCAGAACAAAGTTTTCTTGGTTTATTAATAACAAAGCTCTGGACTCAGAGTCTCCAACGATGCTCTATTCAAAAAATAGCCCATCTCCATTCATTAACCAAAAATTAATGGGGTGGGGTTTACTCCCGGATCTCCCGCTACACTGCTTCAACGTAGCCCTGAGGTTTATAGCTTGATCATTGTTGTGAAACACTCGGAATATCTTGAAAGGTCTTTCTCTCAGTGTGCCAATACAAAACTTGATTTTACACGGTCTATGTGGCCAAATTATTCATCTTTCAAGCCTGTCAGATTACTAGGTAAATTGTGAAACAAGTTCATCTCTGGCTGGCATAGTATTCATGTTGAGAAACAGGGAGTGTTTTCTTTAATTTGGGACATTGTTGCTACTTAATGTGTATATCGGAAACTTTAACAGAAATATTTATGGATTAGCTGTGCCTAGCAGACACTAGCTAAATACTATGCCAGCCATGGATGAACATTTTCACCATTTACCTAGCAGTCTGACAGTCTTGAAATATGAATAATTGTACTACAAAGAGCATATAAAACTAAATGTTATATTGGCACACAGAAAGAAAGACCTTTCAAGATGCTCCGTCTTTTACAACAATAATCAGGATATAAGCCGCTACACTGAAGAAGTTTAGTGGGGATTCCAGAAGTAGCCTCTGCCCCTCACACTCCACAGTGACATATGATACATTAAGAAATGATACCTCAAAACATCTTAAGATGTCACATCTTATTAAATATAAAAGTGCTAAGTGCAAAGTGCCAAGTATTATGAGAGCTCCGTCTATAAAAGTGTATGCAAAGCATCAGTGAAACTCGGTGAAGAGGTGAACTAACTAACGGTTAGCCATGAGGCTTATAGCTTGATTACTGTTGTAAAATACTGAGAGCAATGCAATTTACAGACTTGTAAGAATCTGAACTTTATGCAGTTCTATGAGAAAATAGCCTTTAGATATTCTCTAGGGTAGAAATGAAAAAGTATTTATAGGCTGCAGTAATGGGAAACATATAAGAATTTTTTTAAGGCATGTCTAAAAATGAAAATTGATAATAGTGTTATTATGTGACTGAAACTGGTAAGAGACATGTCTCATGAACATATTTGTTTGCCAAACATGCATCATTTCCTGGATTTCTATCAAGAAGAGATCTGTATTTCCCATAAATAGGATAAACAGAAACTATGTTTTCTCCATTATGAACTTTGGAGGTAATGTACAGCAGCAGTAAGACATACAATTAGAGATACCCTATGGCCATACTGAATACTGCACCTAGGTGACATTTCCAAGATTCTCTTGTGCTGTGTCATAAATTACTTCATAAACTGTATCAAAAAGCATTAAAAAAACTATTGGAGACAGTAAAGATGCAAACAATTGATTCAGGAATAACTGGTAGGTTAACTTCAAAACTCCACCTTTAATTAAGTCTAGTAAAGAACAGCATTTTATGTGCAGTATTGTGAAACCATTGGAATTTTAATAACTACATGCATCATCTGCTTGGTTATTATCTTACCTGCCAGGAAATGCCTCACTGTATAAACATAAAGCCATGACCTAGGACAAATGGTAATGTATTGCTCCAAAAATAGTGCTATCTGTTTAGTGGAAATTCATTCTTTTACTCTCTGAAGTTTTTCTAAATGCAAAACAAACAAGGGCTGCTGTGAAGCCTGCTCAATGCAGAGAACTGCGTATACATGCTCCAGATGTGTTGGATGCTAGAAAATATGCATGCAGCAACCTTCAGTAACTCCAACTAGAGATGAAGTATTGCAAAGTAGGCGTCTCTGTCTTTTTGACTAATTTTACAGTAGTTCAGTTATAGTATAACTGTATACTTTAAAGTTTCAGATAGCTAATACCATGGGACAGTGGTATTGTTCAGTACTACACCTTGCCCTTTTCATTTAATGCAACATTGTAATGTAATCCTATGTATAGCATCATAACTTCTGTATTGTCTGGGCTCCTAGTTCAACAGACATAAAGAACCAAAGAAAAAATAGTAGTGCACTGCTTCTAAAATAGTGTAATATTTTTAGTGGAGATACATTCTATTATTCTCAAAATTATTTCAAAAATAAGGCCTGCTGTGAAGCCTGCTCAATGCAAATAAGTGCATATCCATGCTCCAGGTGAGTTGGATGCTACAAAATATGTATGTAGTAAAATCTTTGGTAATTCTAATTTTGAAGCAAAATGTTGCACAGCAAACCTTACTGTCCTTTTGGTAACCCTGCAGTAATTCTCTAATATGGAATCAAATACTGGTTTAAGATCGGCAAAACAGCAATAAAGTGTCTCTTTTTTCATTTTCACATATTTCCATATCAAATGTGATAGAACACAACAATGTTGGATCATAGATTACCCCTCTCAGAATTTATTTTTAAGAAGAAAGGAGATCCTTCAGATCCACTAATGTATAGACCAAAAATACTTTTAAATCTGAACACCTTAAAAAAACAACCAGCTCAGGTCCAGATAAAATAAGTCCCAGATTTCTGATCAAAACAGCAGAAGCACTAGTTGCCCCCTTAAAAATGTTACATAACAAATCATTCAGCAATTCACAAATTCCATTAAATTGGCTTTTAGCCATAGTAACACCGATATTGAAAAAAGGTGACAGGTCAAGTGTGCAAAATTATCGTCTCATCAGTTCAACATCCATTTTATGTAAAATAATGGAGAAAATTATCAAATCATATCTAGAGAAAGAAATAAGGGAACTCCAACTGATGGATAAAACTCAACATGGTTTTGGATTAGGTCATTCATGTACTTCAAATCTAATCTTCTTCTACAACAACATCAGCCAGAGTATGGACAATAACATTCCAACAGATGTCATTCTGCTGGACTCCAGTAAGGCATTTGAAAAAATTGTCCCACATAGCAAACTCATCGCCAGACTTGAAACTTTAGGTTTTCACTTTGCTTAATAAACTGGATTCATCTTTGGCTTAGGAACAGGACTCAGAGAGTCAGCATTAATAATTCATTTTCAGATCTAGGCCTGGTCACTAGCGGGGTGCCTCAGGGCTCTGTCCTGGGGCCTGTATGGTTTAATATTTATATTAGTGAAATGCAAGTTACCTCACAAAATTGGCTTTCTATGTTTGCTGATGACTCTAAACTGGTAAGGAAAGTGGATACACCAGCCAACTTACAAAGTCTTATTTCTGATCATAACTTAATTGAGCAATGGGCTCAGGTCAATAACATGGAATTTAATGTGGAAAAATGTGTAGTACTCCACTTCAGTTCAAAACACCCCCCCCCAAATACTTATTACATAAACAATGTCCCACTGAAGTCATCAAATAAGGAAAGAGATATCAGCATATTAGTCAATAACAGGATCTATTCCAACAATCACTGCACCAGGGTAGCAAACACAACAAATGCCTTACTTAGATAATTAAAGTGCACCTGTGTGAGCAAAACTGAACAGTGCCTCATTCCACGCTACAGAGCCTATTTCAGGCCATATATTGATTATGGGACACCCCCTTCTGGAGTCCACATCTAAAAGGAGAAATAGCACAAATCAAACAAGTTCAGAGACGTGCTTCCAAACTGGTCCCAAGGTTAGACTCCAAAACCTATCAAGACAGATTAAAAGAAACTGAGCTTACCATGCTCCAACATAGGAAATGTAGTGGGGGATCTCCTGTTTATTTAAAAATTACTAGAAACTCCTGAACTAATGGAACAGAGCAGTCTTATGCTTTCATCCAAACACATCATCCCAAGGTTTTTTAACAAACAAATTAAGGTTAATAAGGCAAAGACTAATTTAAGGCACCACTTCTTTTTATTTCATGCCTCTAGAGTATGGAATGTTCTACCCCATGATCTAGTGGACTGCAATAACATTAACTTATTTAAAACAAGATTCAATATCTGGTTATCTTCTCATCCTAACCTTACAAATTAGCCCACTCAAATGTGGGGAAAAATCTCGATCAGCCTTGGCCTTCTTTTTTCCTAAAAAACTTAGTAAACCTAGTAATCAGTCTCTTGGATATAACCAAGAAACTTTTCTGTGGCATATTCCTTAATAGATTCCAGATATGGGTAGAGGAATAAAAAGTACTGAGTGAATTCCAATATGGATTCAGAGAGGGGAGATCTACGATCTCAAAACAGCCTTTGATTCCATTAGCTGGACACTTTTATGCCATAAGTTGAGATCTTATAGTATGAACCCCACATTATTTGATGTCATAGTATGACTCCATCAAGATACATGATTAAAAATAAAATAAAATCAGAAACAAGATTTGAAAAAGAAATAAAAAAAAACCTTGGAGTAAGACAGGGATTCCTATTGGCCCCTATTTTGTTTAACCTCTATATCAATTCCATAATATAAAAGCTAGATAAACCAGAATTCCATTCCTAAAGCATTAAAAACACAAAGATACCCATTCTAGCATTTGCAGATGACCTATTATTAATATCAAACTCATTATTAGAATTGCACCAAAAAATATTTCCCAGTCTGTCCTGGTGGCAGTGGAAGGTACCAGGAGGTCTAACAGCAACCTGCTTGTGATGTTTGGGGAAGAGGGCTTGTTTCTTGTCTTGTGTTTAAAGGGGGTGTGACCACTAGCAGCGAGAGTTCTTGGCAGGAGGCCCCATATAAAAAAAAATTCTGTGTTTGTTTTTACTGGGGTCCTAGAGTAATTGAGAGACTGGGTTGTGGGGCAAAAGTATATGAGAAGTGTTTACATAAAAGGGTTATTGGGTAATGTATAATATGTATTCTATACATATATTGTTTAACTGTGTTGTCTATTGCTATTGTCATTGGTACATTTAAACTGCCTTGAAATAGAAACTAGTTTCAAGGGGGTGGTAAAGTATTGTGGGTTGAGGGGCATGATGTATGTACCTGAGAATATTCCTGTGGTGACAACTAGGTACAGAAAAGTTAAGAAATATTTGGGCCATGTAAATTGGTGGAATCTGCACAATATTGTTTGTGAACCTGTGGGACCAGAATTCCCTAGTGGGTTAACTCTGGGTGGTGGTTATGAAATCCCAGTTTGGATTACTCATTAAGAAGATGGAACCTGTAGGACAAAAAAAAGGTGTAGATCTGTATTAAGACAAAATTTGGTTAGTGTAGAAATACAAAAGTCATGGGACCCCTCTTTAATGACTACTAATATTAGAGTTCTGATAACCAAAGTAGATGAGTTAAGTATAATTTTGAAGTATAATCTAGTTCAAATTGCTGTTATTACTAAAACATGGTGTACCCCTAAGGTACCGATTGATGTTTACAGATTATTGGATAGCAGTTAGGTAAGAAAGGACCATGAAGGAAAATTTTGTGTGTTGGGGCGGGTAATTGCATGTTATGAACAAGATAATATCTCTGTTGAAAAATTAGTGAACTAGAAGTGGATGGATTTGAGACCCTATGATTAAAAGTAAAAATTCCAAGACTTCCCAAAAATTGTGGCCTGCTGTTTGTGGGTGGTTTTTACCATCCTCCCTTGAGCAACAGTCATAGTATGATCACCTTAATTGGTGTTTAGACAGAATAATGGAAAAACATCTTGTGATTGTTTTAATGGGACATGCAAATGAGTTGTAGTAGTCCAAAGTTATGCAAGGTAGGAATCTGAAACAGATAGTTATGGAAGGGACTAGGGGGAACAATATTCTGATGTTGTAGTCACTAGTCTGGCTGAATGGTATAGCCCCCCTGTTATTGGACCTCCCATTGGTTATTCTGACCACAAATCTGTTTTTGTTGCCTCTAGTGTATTAGGGTGTAAAGCTCAACAAGAGAAGAAAAAGGTGTGAATGAGTCAGAAGAGGAGTAGCATAAAAAAGGAAAGTTTGGTAAATGCTGTAGCAGGGGAATTTGATAATGAATGGCTAAAATTTGAATCAGCCAATTCTAACTGAATTATGGTAACTATTAAGACCCAAGAGATAATGGATAGAATAGGAACTTTGTCGAAAGTTGAAGTTGGGAGGTGATAAACTATGGGTTACAGAGGAATTTAAAGGGTTGATAACAAAAAGACAAAGGGCTTTGAAAGCAGGGTGGAAGGATGAATTCCATAACTTGAGGAATACAATTAATAAGCTAGGAAAATGGAATGAAAAGAAGTACTATGAAAAAAAAATAGTAGGTTATGTAATGCTGATCAGAATAAATAGTGGAAATATACAAAGGCTATTATTCAAAGTAACAATGAGGAGGAACAGGTATTTAAGTGAGCGATTAACTGTGGATTTGAGGGTAAAACAAGGAGATGCAATTTCTGCAGGAGCTATGTAGAGTATTGTGCGAAGTCAGTAAAAGTTTGGAACCCCTGAAGGAATGTGACGAAGAATTGTGGGTAGTTCAGGATAAATACCTAGTCTCAGTGGAGGATGTCTTAAAAGCTATAAAGTGATTAAAAGTAAATAAAGCAGTAGGACCAGACAATATACCTAACTGGGTTTGACAGAAGGGAGATGATTTGGTAGTACTCTGGATCTGTAATGTGTTTAACAAATCTATGTTGTTGTGAAAAATTCCCAATCAATGGAAACAGACCCGGCTTTTACCACTGCCTAAAGTAAATATTCCATGTGATGTAAATAAGGATTTTAGACCCATTTCTTTGACCTGTGTTGTTTCTGAATTATGTAAGGAATTTGTTATCAATTAGCTCACCCCCCACAGCTAGCAGTGGAACCAGTGAACCAGAGGAGTGGCTATCTCTGCAAAGCAGTGTGCAAAAGATGGAGATTAGTGCCCAAGAGGTGGATAAGCAGAAAAGGGGCAAAATTCAGCAGAAGGGCAGACAGCAAGGAGAACCAGGGATAAATGACAACCAAGGAAGGGGCTGGAGTAGAACAGTGAAGCAGTCTAGGGAGGTCAAATCATGGAAAGCCATGTGTGCAAATGCCAGGAGCCTTAGCAACAACATGGAAGATCTGGAGGCTGTCATGGTACAGTCAGACCTGGACATTGTGGCCATCACTGAAACCTGGTGTAATGATAACCATGACTGGGAGATGGCCATACCTGGCTACCACATATTCAGAAGAGACAGAGCAGGCAGGAAGGGAGGAGGAGTGGCACTGTATGTGAAAAATGACATAAGGGCCACAGAGATCCATGAGGAACAAAATGGGGGAGAGATACTGTGGGTTAAGCTGGAAAGGAAAATGGGGACAGCCATCCGCACAGGTGTGGTCTATAGACCACCAGCCCAGGAGGAAGAAACAGATAGGGAGCTGATGCTAGCCATCCAAAGGATGGCAGACAAGGAGTGAGGTAGTACTGGTTGGAGACTTCAATATTCCAGACGTGGACTGGAGCATCCCAGCAGCAAGGCATCAACTAGGAGCAGATTTATCCTGGACTCCTTCAGGGTGCCTTCCTCAAGCAACTGGTCATGGAACCAACTGGCAGAAGGCAATACTGGACCTTGTGCTCACAAACAGGGACAGTGTGATGGGGGTAACAGTGGGGAGCACCTGGGAAACAGTGACCACCAGTCATTGTGGTTTGAAATCACAGAAAGAGCAGAACCAAACCACACAAAAACACGTATCCTGGATTTTAGGGGGCAGACTTTGGGAAAATGGGGAGATACTTGAAAGAGGCATTAAGGGGAATGGGACAGGAATCAGGGGTTAAGGAACAGTGGGCAGTATTTAAAATGGGGATTACAAGAACAACAGAAATATGCATTAAGCAGGTTAGCAAGAGGAAAAGGAAGAGGAGACCATTAAGGTTTTCCAAAGAGGTATCAAAGAAAGTGAAAGCCAAAAAGATTGCATTCAGGCAATACAAAAAGACACAGGCAGCAGGGGATAGGGAGAAGTACCAGGAGAAGCAAAGGGAGGCAGGGAGGTCAGTAAGGGAAGCCAAAGCTCAGACAGAAGAACACATTGCAAAATCAGTGGGTAGAGGGGACAAAACCTTTTACAGGTACATAAGTGAAAAAAGAAAGACAAAGGGAGGGATAGTGAGACTGAAGGGGGAGGATGGGAGCCACGTGGAGGATGACAACAGTAAAGCTGAAATATTGAACAGGTATTTCTGCTCAGTCTTTACTGAGGAAGAGGAGGGTAATGGGTCTGAAGGGAGTACAAGGGGTGAGAATGGTGCAGAAATGGACACAAGTCCCTTTACACGAGAAAGGGTCCTGAAGGAACTGGAAGTAATAAGAGTTGATAAAGCAATGAGGCCAGACGGGGTGCACCCCAGAGTCCTTAAAGAACTAAGAGAGGTGGTGGCTGAACCTCTGGCTATCCTGTTAAGCCGATCACTGGAAACAGGAGAGGTACCCAAAGACTGGAGGACAGCAGATGTAGTCCCCTTATACAAAAGTGGGAACAAAGAGGAAGCGGGAACTACAGACCAGTCAGCCTCACCTCAGTAGTGGGAAGATCATGGAAACACTACTGAAGGAGATTGGTGGAACATCTGGTTATCAATGGACTACAGGACCCAAGGCAGCATGGTTTCACCAGGGGGAGGTCATGTCAGACCAACCTCGTTGAATTTTTTGACTGGGTGACTAGGGAGGTGGATCAGGGGAGGGCAGTGGACATGGCCTATCAGGACTTCAGCAAGGCCTTTGACACTGTGCCACATAGAAGACTATTACACAAACTGGGGAATATGGGTGTGGGCAGGACAGTAGTGTGGTGGGTAGGTAACTGGCTGAGTGGCAGGACACAGAGGGTGGTGGTAAATGGCTGTCACTCCACAGAGGGAAGAGTGACCAGTCGGGTACCACAGGGATCAGTGCTGGGACCGGTCCTATTCAACATCTTCATCAGTGACATTGCGCAGGATCTAGAAGGCAGAATTTCACTGTTCGCTGATGACACAAAGCTCTGTAACAGAGTAGACACACCAGAGGGTGTAGACAGAATGAGAAGTGACCTGCAGAAACTTGAAGAATGGTCAGGGGTTTGTCAGTTGAAATTCAATGCAAAGAAGTGCAAGATAATGCATATGGGGCACAAAAACCCTGGCACAATATATCAGTTGGGGGTGAGGATATCACATACACCAAGCAGGAAAGGGATCTTGGGGTTGTCATCTCTGATGACCTCAAGGTAGGAAACAGTGTGACAAGGCAGCAGGTAAAGCAAACAGGATGCTGGGATGTATAGGCAGGGCATCACCAGCAGGAAAAGGAGGTCATAATTCCGCTATACAAGACACTAGTGAGGCCCACATGGAGTACAGTGTACAGTTCTGGAGACCATACCTATGTAAGGACATAGAAGGGTAAAGAAGGTTCAGAGGAGGGCAACAAAGATGGTTCATGGATTGCATCACAAGTACTATGAAGACAGGTTGAAGGAACTGAACATGTACTCCCTGGAGGAGAGGAGGAGAGAGGGATATGATAGAGACATACAAGTATCTTACAGGGAGGAACAGGGTGCAGGAAAACACTATTTTTAAGTGAAAAGATGTTCCAGGACTAGAGGCATGGGATGAAGTTGGAGGAGGACGATTCAGAGGAAACATGAGAAAGAATTTCTTCACAGAACGGGTGGTGGACAAGTGGAACACCCTTCCAGAGGAAGTGGTGGGGGCTGAAACAATCACGGGATTTAAGAATGCATGGGATAGACATAAAGGAATTCTAGAGGTCAGGGGTAAGGGGCAACAGACTTCTAGAAAAACAAACTGAACTTACAAGCTCAAATGGGCAGACTGGGTGGGCCATAGGCCCTTATCTGCCAACACTGTCTATGTATCTATGTATCTATGTAGCTACTGGAAATAGTAAGTCAGTATATAGATCCCAAACAGTTTGGTTCCCTAAAGGGGAGTTCCACCATACTATCTTTATTAAAAGTTTAGGAGTTATGTGTGAGGTCATGGGAGAATGGTGAAATGGTAAAAGCAGCCCCAGTTAATTACAGTAAAGCCTTTGATTTGGTAGTTCATGATATTTAAATAGATAAATTACAGTCTTTGGCAGTCCCTGCCAGTATAATAAGGTGGACTAATGATTTTCTTGTTGGTAGGTCACAGTGGATTGAGAAAGAAGGGTGGAGGTCTCAACTAGATTATTTGTATGGGGAGTTCCACTGGGTACTAAATTGGGGCCCATTCCATTTCTCATTATGATAAACAACCTGCATACAATGGAACCCTGTATTAAATAACTGGATGACACGACTGTCATTGACAGTTTTGAGGAAGTAAGTCAAAGTACAATATAGGAGGACCTAAGAAAAATTGAAGTATGGCCTCAGTGTAATAAGATGCAGATTAATCCAGGCAAAACACAAGGAATAAGATTTGGGAAAATTAAGAAAACTGAGTTACCCCCTCTTATGCTTGGGGGTATTACTGTGAAGGTGGTAAAGAGTGTCAAATTGTTAGGTTTGCAAATTAAAAATGATTTGGGATGGAAAGAATAAGGGACAGAAATGGAAAAAAAGAAATTCCATGGTGTACTTTATGACAATGTTAAAGAGAGCAGGTATAAGCCAAGAAGATTTTTGTATTATTTTTTTTGCACAGTTGTTTGCCCCGTCTTGGAGTATAAGGCTATTGTACGGGATGCTGGGTTAACTCTGGAAGAAAATGAAGAGATTTAAGGAATTCAGAAGAGAGCTTTGAGGATTATTTTAGGCAGGGAAATGTCATATAATCATGCATTGAAAATGTGTAAGTTAGAAAGGCTAGATGACAGAAGAATAGAAATGTCAAGGAAATTGTTTTATGAAATATGTAATACTCAACACAAGTTGTATACTCTGTTACCACCTATAGAAACTGCTGTCTATGGCTTACAAAAGCAGGCTAGATGGCGAAAACCAGTGTTTAGAACAACCAAATACCAGACTTCTTTTTTTCTGAAATTTTTGAATGATTTTTAATATTACTAATATGTACATCCTCTGTGTAAACAATTATTTATAGTTTTTGTCCTTGGTTTTAAGAAGTAATTTTATTATGTTTTTGTAATTTTTAATATTTTTGTTATTAACTGCTGTACATAACTTCAGCCCCCAACCCCACCCCCACCTTGGTGGGAGTTTTGGCAGCAGTATGGTAAATAAACAAACAAACAGATCTATTTTCTAGTTTATATAAAGAAAATAGATTGATAATAAACAAGGATAAAACAAATCTTTTAGTGTTTAGAGGGAAGCTATACCCAAGATATCAAATGGATGGAACATCTTAAATTAACTTGTCATAAAGCAATAACTGTGTTTAATGCATTTAAAAGATACACCACACAGATGGGGAATGGATCAGCAAATGGGTTATTAAAAGTCACTGAAATGAAAATAAGAGCAGGCATATTATATGCAGGACAAATATGGGCCCCAGAGAACTTGGAAATGCTAGAGATACAGTTAAATAAATTATATGGACATATTCTAATGGTTTCTTAGGCTGTCCCATCCCCAATTCTCAGAGCTGAATTGGGACAGCTCCCACTTAAAAGATACATCATAGAAAAGAGGATAATATTTTTACTAAACCTATTATTGCTACAGGAACATAGAATCCCAAGAATGTGCAGTGAAGAAAAAGTTGATTACACAATGAAAGGGACTATGTTTCCAAAGATGACATGTATTGCTTCCCAAGTATATCTTATGGGTTTTGGTGATCGGTTGTGACAAATACATTACTGGCCATTTGAAGAGATAGTGTTTCAGGCCAAAAGACGAATAAAGGATAAATTCAATTCTAGAGATATGGAATTATTGCATAAATAAAAACATTTCAATTGGTATAAAAAACTAAAAACTATCCACAGTTTGGAGCCATACCTTGAGCTATTGGAAGACCCGGACATAAGAAGAAGAATAACTAGATACAGACTAGAAATACAGACTGCAGACATATATATATTACCAGCAGAAATGGAAGAGTATTGATGATGGTTTCTGCAAATGTAAACTAAGGGTTCCAGATGACTTGAAACTCATTCTCCTAACTTGTCCCTTGTACGAGAAACATACTGTGGGAAATTCTGGTTAGGGCCTGTACTGCAAACCTCAGTCCCCCTCAGATCAATTTTTAATTTATTTATTCAGTTCAAATGAAAAAAAAACTATTTTGTATAGACTCAGTCACTTTTTTATTGTCATTGAAATTATAAAAATATATATGAGGAATAAGGATATCATATTTTATATAGAGGTGCAACTGTTTTATGTTTTTATATTTTTACCAATGAATGTTGACGTAAAATGTATGTTGATTGTAATAACCTTGTGATGAACAATATAGGATTTTTGATTGTGTAGTTCTCTGGTATTATAAATGTACGTTCTGAAGCTTCAGAAAGCTAATGCCAAGAAGCTGCGGTATTGCTCAGTAGTACACTTTCTCCTTTCCGACAGATGCAGCATTGTAATGTAATTCTATGAATAACTGTGTACCTACTGTGTACTCAGGGCACACAATTCAAAACATGCATAAACAACCAAAGTATGGAGCAATGCTTGTGCAACATTGTTGATATTCATGTGGCCAGATGTATGATTGCGCTGTTTGGCACCTCACAGAAGGTTGCTGAAGAAGATGGGTGAAGTGAAGAACACAGTTAGATGGATGAGAAACTGGCTGAAGGGAAGGCAGCAGAGGATTGTGTTTAAGGGAGTCAAATCAGACAAGAGGGAGGTCACAGTGGGGTACCACATGACTCTGTCCTAGGTCTGGTTCTTTTCAGTATGTTCATCAGCTGCATGGGAGAAGGAATCCAGGTGAAGATGTTTCTCTTCCTAGACAATACTAAGATCTGTGGCAGAGTAGACAGTAAAGAGGAGGTTAGGGAGATGCATAGAGATTTGCAAAGATTTGAGAGGTAGACAAAGTTTGGTAGTTGTAATTCAATGCCAGAAAGTGCAAGGTTATGCACATAGGGAACAAGAATCCCAAGAAAGAGTACTGGCTTGAGGGGGTAAAGCTGAGCATGACCACTGAGGAAAAGACATAGGGTCATCATCAGGGACTCCCTAAAACAATCCAGCCATAATAACAGGGCCTAAAGTAAGGCAAACAGGATGCTGGGGTGTATAGGAAGGGGTACTGACAGCAGAAGGAAAAAAGGAATTACTACCTTTCTATCACTTTTTCTGCCTCACTTGGAGTACTGTGTCCAGTTTCAGAGTCTTCACATAAGCAAGATGAGGACAGGCTGGAGACAGTGCAATGCAGCATGACCAGAAAGATTCAGAACCAGAAGGGCAGATCACATGAGGATTTTCTCAAGGCATTAAATGTGTGCTAGGTGTAGGGCATATGATAGAGGGGAAATATGATAGAGATGCTTTTGTTCCAGAAAGGAATGAACAAGGTAAATTGTGAGGAACTATTTAACATAATCAGTGGATCAAGAGCAGGGTACACTAGTGAAAACATTTTTGGGGGGGTTCAAGAGGGAAGTGAAAATGTTTTGTTTTACAGAAAGGGTAGTGGAACCACAGAAAAAAATGCCAGCTGATGTGATCGATGCCAAAACTATTAATGGTTTTAAACATGGCTGGGACAGATTGAAGCATGTGGGGGCTGTTCAGTGTGGTGGCAGTAGAGCAGGGAGCATGGGGAAGGATTACATGGGTTAGAACCCTCAGTGGACAATAGATCCTGGGTTTGTCAGAGATTTACCGGCAGACTAAATGGATCAATGGTCTTTTTCTGCTGCCACTGTCAATGTTTTTATGTTTGCATGACTGTTATATGTAGATGTTTTGCCCATTTGCACTATCTGTCTCCTGTGGGACTACCACCCTGTTGGGGCACTCTTAAGGCAAAGGAACTCCCTTAGGGAGGGCTCCACTCATAGAGAATCCAGAAACATAATTAATTTAGGCTAAATGGTACCTTAGGAAAGAACCTGAGGTGAGGAACAAGCCATCAGAGGAGGAGGGGAGGATGGTGGGAACAAAGAAACAGAGCTTCCAAATGAAGCTGAAGGAAGCTGATTTAAATAAGGGGTGTGCAAATATATTTTTCCAAATATTCATCCAAATATTCAGTATTCAAAGGCCAAATAGTCAGGTATATGAGTATTCATTATTTGAGTGCTTTTAAAAACAATCAGAGAAATGCTCTTCCTCTCTACTTTGCCTTGTATTCTAATGCTCCTCCTTCCTCATCCAGCCCAAACACACTAAATAATATGATCCTCCATCCCCTCACTGTTTATAAGAACTGTGATCCCACCTTCCTTCCCCCAGCACCAACAATATTTTATTTTAGTCCTAAGGTAGGCAACCAGCAAAAGAAATCCACTTCCAATGCCAGCTACTTTAATAGAGAAAAGTGCTGGTGGGGGCAAGGCGCTGTCAGGGTGGGGGAATAGGGAAGAATGTAGGGATTCTTTGCTTTAATTCTAACAAGTTCATCTCTCTATTAAAGACAGTGATGAACCATGGAGGCAGGTGGGTTGTTCTGGTCTCACACCAATGGACTAAAAATATTGTGCATGCTGGGGGGGGGGATCAAGGTGCTGCTACAAGCTGTGGGATGGGGATCATATTACTTACTCTATGCTGGGAGGAGGGTGGGAAATACATTGGAAAAAATCAACAAATATGGGAGAAGATCTGTAATGATTTACTAAAAGTAATCATGGATGTCCCAGAGATTGGTGGTGGTGGGGGGTGATACTACTAGGGTGGGAGAATGGGTTTCATGTTTATTTTATGTGAGGGTGGGGGATTTTTCCCCCTTTTTTTCATATTTCAATTTATTGCTGAATAGCAGTTCTTGAATACAAATAGTCCACTATTCAGGAAGGACTCCCACATATTCAGGAGCCATGCTATTTGTGGTACAGTGGATCCCAGTTAAACGCATACCCTCGGGACAGAAGAAAAGTATGCATTTAACTGGGCTATGCACTTATGCGGTCCTGTATACTTAATATTGTGCAGATTTTTTCTGGCCGCATATACAGCACATTACAGTATATGCACTGTGGGGGTGTAACACGTGTGCTGTTTCTTGGCTTCTTTTATGTGTTTTTTTTTATAGTTTTATAGTCTTTTTATGATTTTAAATATATGTAGCCACATCAAATATTTTCGTTTGGCCAAGGGTGATTAGCTTTGTTTGTTGGAGGGAGGAAGAGAGGGAGGGAGGAAGAGAGCAAAATGGAGGGTCTGGGGCAGAAGGTAGAGTTCATGGGGATTGATGTGGACATGGTGCATGAGTGTTTCCATCTGCCCGGGGACAAAGTGGCCCAGCTGAAGGAATTGCTAACACAGGTAAAAGGGAGGAGGAGTGTGCCAGTGGTATTAGTGCAAGAGCTGCTAGGGGACCTCAGTTTCACCTATAAGGCCATCAGTCTGTGCAGGACTTTTACTAGGAATGTGGCAAGAGCTATAGGGAGGGCAAGGAGGCCTCACCACTGGCTGGATGTTTTGAGAGGGGTGGAAGAAGACTTAGAGGTGCGGGAGAAATTCTTGGAGGAGTATAATGGGGTTACATTCTGGCAGGATGACTGGGAGTACAACACAGAGTTGGAACTATATACCGATGCCTCCAGGGCATTAGGGATGGTGGCATATTTCAAAGGGGGACTGGATCCCTGAGGCATGGTCTGACGAATGCAGGGAAGCAGGCGTGCTGAAGGACATTACCTTTTTGGAGACCTTCCCCATTCTAGTGGCTCTAACAGTCTGGGAGGACAGGGTGAAGGGAAAGAGGATACTTTTTTGGTGTGATAATAAAGGGGTCTTGGAGGTGACAAACAGGCAAGGGGGGAACTGACTCAGTGGATGGGGTGATGTGGCAACTGGTATTACTGGGACACCAGCTGAATGTATCCTTTAGAGCACAGCATATTGAGGGAATTCAAAATGATGTGGCTGACAGTCTTTCCCATTTATAGCTGGACAGGTTCCCGGAGTTGGCACCAAAAGGCAGCAGCCCACTGGACTAGGGTTGCAGTTCACCTATGTGGGATTGGAGGGAAAAAGCCAAGTGGTTGTACCGGAGATCCTGGGGTGCTCAACACATTGAGGGCATACAAGGGGGCATGGGCAACATTCCAGGACTTCAGGGTGAAGACAGGATGGAACACAGCAGAGCAGGTGACAGGGGACTAGGTGCAACAGTACGTGGTGGAGAAATGGGAGGAGGGGATTGCCCACACCACGATATGGATGCAACTAGCAGACATCAGCTGGGCATGCAAGGATGGAGATTGGCCAGATGTCATGGCTGCCAGAAATGTAAAGAGGATGGTGGCAGGATGGCAGAGAGGGCATTGGGCAAGTAAGGATAGACAGAGGCCCATCACGGGGGAGCTTCTTTGGAGAGTGATGAGCACCCTGCAACATGTCTGCACCACAGCAAAAGAGGTGTGTCTCTTCAGGGTGGTTTTCACAGTCATGGCTAGGGAAGCCTTTAAGGGTGGAGTAGGTGGTGGCCCCAAGAAGGACAGAGGCAGGCCAAGGGCTGCAGGCAGGTGATGTTGATCTGAGCCAGGATAAGGTGTTCATTCATTTGGCACGGTCAATGGCAGACCAGGAAGGCCAGGGCACAACAGTGGTGCTGGCCAAGCAGGGGCTGAGTGAGGTATGCCTGATCGAGGAGATGCAGGAATATGGGAGGGTGTGAGGGAGAGGGGGAAGGAGTGTGGTTCCATCATGGGGATGGGAGCCCAGTAATGGGTTTTCAGGTTAGGGGGGTTCTTAAGAAGGCACTCGCCTTCATAGGTGAGGATCCAGGAGATTTCTACCCTCATTCATTCCACATAGGAGTGGCCTCAGAATCAGCCACCGGGGAGGGGGAGTCAGAAGCAGAAGTGAAGCAGGGGGCGAGATGGAGGTCCACCTGCTCTAAGAAGTATGTAAGATGAGGTTGTGGCAGTGATGTGCTCACCATGGTTTCTTTTTCTTTCCCAAGGAGAAAAGCGACAAGTGTGGTTGGTTGGGCACTCATTTATCTACTGGGCCGAGAAGTTTGCGGCATGAAAGAATTGCAGGAAGCAACTGTGAATGGACACACAACACATGATGGTGCACTGGAAAGGTGTACGGGGCATGAGATGGGCACAGTTGTTGCTGCTGTTAGAGGAGCTCCAGATACAGTGAAGCAGGCTGGATTTGCTCATCATCCACTTAAGGGAGTGACCTGGGCAGCACACCATGGGGGAGCCAACTCAGGAAGTGACAGCAGACTTAGAGAAGATAAAGGGAGGGGTGGCCAAATGTAGTCATCAGCTGGTCCGAGATTACATCCTGCAGGGTTTGGAGGGGGGACTAAGGAGCTAAAACCAGTCAAAAAAGGGAGGAAGAGAAACAGGGCAGATGACTAGGGCAGTAATTGAAATGGGACTACATATACAACAGGGACATTTCATTCAAGAGGACGGAGGTGCACTAATCGCATGGGGTGCACTTGACTGAGTTCGGAATGTGCCTTTTTCTGAGACATATGATAGACCTGGTGGGGAACACTGATAAATAGGTCCTTAGATACTAGCCTGCATGGGGGGAGCCCCACCTTCCATCACTAGAAGGAGATGGAGCTCTTGAAAAGAGGGAGGGAGGAGTGGAGGGGAGGAGTTAGGGAGGGGCAGGCAGAAATGGGGGGAGGCAGACCAACAAGTGCTAGGGGGCAAAGTACCCAGGTGTGGTAAAGGGGGGAAGGGAAGGAGTAAACTTTAGAGGTCAGATAGCAGTATCCGGACCTAAAGTGGGGAGGTCCTGGCAGGATGGTACCTGGTACCGGTGATGGTGTGGGGGGCCGGATCAGAGTGTCCAGATCCCAGAGGAGTAGAAAGCAAGAAGAAGATGCCAGGAAGGAAGAACTGTCAGATAAATAATGCACTTTGTTTGTTGTATTGTACAGAATTGTATAATTCTTGGGAGATAAGTTGGAAGGTAAATATGTAAATTGCAAAACAACGCCTTTAAATACATTGTTGCCAATGAGCACCCTAACCAGTAGTAGTGAGAATTCTTATTTCCAAGGGGAGGTCTTTAAGTTGTGCTTGACTTACTAGGCCCTTAGCTGATACTCCTCAACACTCACTCTATGACTCTCTCCTGCCTACCCCTTATTGTCTGCATCTATTTAGTAATCTGATAAACAATGTACAATTGCCAATCCATATCTGCACTTTCTAGTTCCTAATTTTAGCCTTTTATTGGTATTTATCATGATATTATTTGTGACGTTATATTTGTAATTACTGTTGTGCCTGCACTAGCAGTGCTGATTTCTGTTATGTAATCCTGTGACCTGAAACCTATGCAGTGAACTTCTAGCTCAAAGGTGTTAATTCCAAGACTACAATAAATAAATAAATAAATACAAATGTGCACAGAGAAAAGCCACAAAAAAGTTAGGAAACTTTCAAACATGCCTTATAGTGAGAGAGAGTGAGAGAGAGAGAGAGAGAGAGAAAGACTGATAGAGATGAAACGTTACTCCTTAGAATATAGGCAAGTAAGGGGAGACCTATGCCTGGCCTATAGAACAATGCACAACAATAACATTCTGGAATATACTGGGTTGGTAATGCAACATTCAGTAAGAGAAAACAGGTTCCACTGCAAGCAATTGAAAGGTGATCTGTACAGGACTGAAAATGTGGAGCTTTGTTTAACCAGAAAATAGTCAACTTCTGGAACAGGCTACAATATGAAGTAGTGACTAGCAAAACTCTGGGGACCTGTAAGATGTCACTAGATAAATATGTTGGAAACAGGAAATTTGAGGATTTGGAATGAGCTTGGGTGAGTCTCATGGCCTAACGACTACTGACTTCTACACTGGTATGATTCTATGATTCTATGCTAACTGCAATCAAAGTGTCAAGTATTATGAGAGCTACATCTAAAATAGTGTTTGCAAAGCATCAGTGAAACTCGGTGGAGAGGTGAACCAACTGAATGTTAGCCATGAGGCTTATAGCTTGATTATTGCTGTAAAATACTCAGAACATCTTGAAAGGTCTTTCTCTTAGTGTGCCGATACAAAATTGAATTTTATATCCTCTCCATAGCCAAATTATTCATATTTCAAGCCTGTCAGACTACTAGGTAAATGATGAAAAAGGTTCATTTATGTCGGACATACTATTTAAATGGACACAGTCAAACACCATATTGAGATTTTTTTTTATGCACATTTCTACTGAAATCTACTCAATTTTGCACTGCTCAATGAAGATGATCCTGACTTCCAGATAAGCGTAAGCATTCTATTTGGAAAAAGACTGATTTCAGACTCGCTGTTCATTGAACCTTTGGGTGGATTTTTCTAAGATACAATATATTAAGATGTTGTATCTTATCAAATAGAAAAGTGCAAAGTGCAATCAAATTTATCAAGTATTAGGAGCACTCTATCTAAAAGTGAATGCAAAGTGTCAGTGAAACTCTGTGAAGAGGTGAACCAACTGAATCCTAATACAGCATATATTGGAAATCATTTTTTCAAAACAATTCATTAGTTGTCAGAGGATATTAAAGCACACTGAAGATAATATAAATGTATTGCTTGATTGAGATGTTCAGAACAAAGTTTGTTTGGTTTATTAATAACAAAGCTCTGGACTCACAGTCTCCAATGATTCTCCATTCAAAAAATCCCAATAATAAGGGCTGTCCCCATCTCCATTCATAAACCAAAAATTAATGGGGTGGGGGTTACTTCCGGATCTCCCGCAACACTGCTTCAAGGTAGCCCTGAGGTTTATAGCTTGATTATTGTTGTGAAATACTCGGAACATCTTGAAAGGTCTTTCTCTCAGTGTGCCAATACAAAACTTAATTTTACATGGTCTCTGTGGCCAAATTATTCATATTTCAAGCCTGTCAGATTACTAGCTAAATTGTGAAACAAATTCATCTCTGGCTGGCATAGTATTCATGTTGAGAAGCAGGGAATGTTTTCTTTAATTTGGGACATTGTTGCTACTTAATGTGCATATCGGAAACTTTAACAGAAATATTTATGGATTGGCTATGCCTAGCAGACACTAGCTAAATACTATGCCAGCCATGGATGAACATTTTGCACCATTTCTCTAGTAGTCTGACAGGCTTCAAATATGAATAATTGTGCTACAGAGAGCATATTTAATTAAATTTTGCATTGGCACACAGAAAGAAAGACCTTTCAAGATGCTCCAAGTCTTTAACAACAATAATCAGGCTATAAGCCACTACACTGAAGAAGTTTAGTGGAAACATAGAAACATAGAATTTGACAGCAGATAAGGACCGCTTGGCCCACCCAGTCTGCCCATTTCTTTACCTAGTGGATAAGCTGCAGATCCTAGTTAAACAGCAGCCTACTTCTTCCTACCCCCAACCCCTATAATTGCCTCATGACTGTCCCATGCATGCTTGAATTCCACCACTGTTTTTGACTCCACAACCTCCTCCTCCGGAAGGCCGTTCCATGCATCCACAACCCTCTCTGTGAAAAAATACTTCCTTAAATTACCTCTGAGGAGCCCCCCTCTATCTTCAAATTGTGCCCCCTTGTTCTTGCACACCTCTTTTTTTGAAAGATGCTACCCTCTTGGACTTTGTTGATTCCTTTGAGGTACTTGAAAGTTTCTATCATGTCCCCCCTCTTCCTCCTTTCTTGAGGCTATACATATTAAGCTCCTTAAGTCTCTCTTCATATGTCTTCCATTGCAGACCCTGCACCATTTTAGTTGCCCTCCTCCGGACAGCTTCCATCCTGTCTATGTCTTTGTGGAGATTGGGTCTCCAGAACTGCACGCAGTACTCCAGATGGGGTCTCACTAGCTGTCTGTACAGAGGGATAATAACTTCCTGTTTTCTACTGGTGATGCCTCTCCCTATGCATCCCAGTATCCCTCCAGCCCTCCTTGCTGCCCTCTCGCATTGCTTTCCCACCTTTAGGTCATCTGATATGACTATCCCCAGGTCCCTTTCCATTTTTGTTGTTGTTAGTATCTCACCCCCCATTGTGTATTCTTCCCCTGAGTTTTTGTTTCCCAGGTGCATTACCTTGCACTTCTTAGCATTGAATCTAAGCTGCCATACATTTGACCATTCCTCTAACCTTGCCAAGTCCCTTCTTATCCTTTCCACCCCACCTTGTGCATCAACTCTGTTGCAGATCTTTGTGTCATCTGCAAAGAGACATACTTTCCTTCCAGTCCCTCTGCAATGTTGCTTATAAAGACATTGAAAGGACGGTCTAATACTGAACCCTCATGTGCCCACTAGTATCCCCCTTTCTTCAAGTGGACCCCATTTACTATTACCTCTGTGTCCTTTTCTCCAGCCAATCTTTACTCCAGGCTGCCATCTTGGGACCCACTCCCAGGCTGGCTAACTTGTATATTAATCTTTGTGTGGGACTGTGTCAAATGCCTTGCTAAAATCTAGGTAGGCTATGTCCACAGCCTCCTGATCTACTACTTTGGTCACCCAGTCAAAGAAATCTATTAGATTTGTCTGGCATGACCTTCCTGCTGTGAATCCATACTGCCTTGGGTCCTGTGCCCTCTGGCCTCTAGATACTTGACAGTTCTTTCCTTCAGAAGTGATTCCATCATTTCCCTACCACTGAGGTTAAACTAACAGGTCTATAGTTTCCTACTTCTGCCTTGCTCCCACTTTTGTGAAGGGAATCACATCTGCCCTCCTCCAGTCCTCGGGTACCACCCCATCCTCCCATGATTTGTTAAAGAGGGTAGTCAGTGGTGTCACTAGTTCTACCCTTAGTTCTATTGAATTCTGGGATGAATCCATCAGGCCCCATTGCTTTGTCCATCTTCAGTTTTAAGAGTTCTTTCAGAACCCTTTCTTCTGTAAATGGGCTGGTATCAACTTCTGTATCCAGAGTGTTTCTCCTGTTTGTTTTAGGTACCTCGCCCTCTTCCTTTGTAAATACTGAGCAAAAATATTTGTTTAGTATCTCTGCCTTTTCACAGTCACCCTCTGCCCACCCTCCCTCCCTTTATTAAGCCTCACTTTCCCTCCCTTGGCCTTCCTTCACTCCCTGATGTACCTATAAAAGGTTTTATTCCCCTTCTTAACTGAGTTGGCAATCTTTTCCTTGGTTTGGGCCTTTGCTGTTCTGACTGCCTTCCCAGCTTCCTTTTGCTTTAACTGATATAGTTCTCTGTCCTGCTCCTTCTGTGATTCCTTGTACTTCCTGAATGCTTTCTTTTTCTCTTGAACCTTCACTGCCACTTCCTTTGAGAACCATAGTGGTTTCTTACATCATTTTGTTTTGTTTATTTGCTTCACACAAAGGCTTGTTACCTCTGTGATGGCAGTTTTTATTATTCCCCATTGTTCTTCCACCCCTCCTTCCTGCCCATTTGCTAGTGCATTCCTTAGGCACTCACCCATTTTGACAATGTCAACCCTCCTAAAGTCTAGTACTTTTGCTTTTGTATGGCTTGACTCTATTGCTGTGTTTATTGTGAACCATACTGTTTGATGGTCGCTAGTTCCCAGTGGCTACCCACTTCTACATCTGTGATCCTCTCTTCATCTTCATTTGAGAGAACCAGGTCTAAGATGGCTCCCTCTCTAGTGGGCTCCAATACTAGTTGTCTAAGGCATGCCCTCTGTAGGGCATCTAGAATAACCCCACTCTTTGAAGTGGCTGCTGCAACTGCACTCCAGTTAACATCTGGCATATTCAGATCACCCATCAGTAATATCTCCCCTTTTTCTCCCATTCTAAGTATACTTTCTATCATTTCCTTGTCCATTTCCTCCCCCTGAGGAGGGGGTCTGTATACAACCCCTGTGAGGATTGTGGTGCCATTGCCAGTCTCCAAATTTACCCACAGTGCTTCTTTTCCTCCTGTTTTCCATTTTGTTCTGTTGCTTTGATTCCTTCCCTTATATGAAAGAGCTACTCCTCCTCCTCTTTACCCTCCCTGTCCCTCCTGTAGATAGTGTATCCTGGTATGTTTACATCCCAGTCATGGTTTTGAGTGTACCATGTTTCTGTGACTGCCACAATGTCCAGATGTTCCTCCTCCATCAAGGCCACTAATTCAGGAAGCTTGTTACTCAGGCTATGGGCATTGGTACTCATTGCTCTCCATTTTTGTATGGCTTTACCTTCTTTTTTCAGCATCCCCCACTGACCTTTCTACCTCGGTCTTTTTCTCATTTAGTACCCTGTTTTGTAGGGAGAGGATGGGATTTTCCTGCAGCTTGTTAGTGCCTCCCCCCTTGAATTCCAGGAATTCCAGAAGTAGCCTCTGCCCCTCACACTCCTCATTGACATATGATATATTAAGAAATGATACCTCAAAACATCTTAAGATGTCACATCTTATCAAATATAAAAGTGCTAAGTGCAGTCAAAGTGGCAAGTATTATGGGAGCTTCATCTATAAAAGTGTATGCAAAGCATCAGTGAAACTCAGTGGAGAGGTGAACCAATTAAATGTTAGCCATGAGGCTTATAGCTTAATTACTGTTGTAAAATACTGAGAGCAATGCAATTTACAGACTTGTAGGAATCTGGACTTTATGCAGTTCTATGAGAAAATAGCCTTTAAATATTCTCTAGGGTAGAAATGAAAAAGTATTTATAGGCTGCAGTAATAGGAAGCATATAAGAATTTTTTAAGGCACGTCTAAAAATTAAAATTGATAATAGTGTTATTATGTGACTGAAACTGGTAAGAGACATGTCCCATGTACATATTTGCTTGTCAAACATACATCATTTCCTGGATTTCTATCAAGAAGAGATCTGTATTTCCCCTAACTAGGATAAACAGAAACTATGTTTTCTCAATTATGAACTTTGGAGGTAATGTACTGCAGCAGTAAGACATACAATTAGAGCTACCCTAGGGCCATACTGAATACTCCACGTAGGTGACATTTCAAGATTCTCTTGTGCTGTGTCATAAATTACTTCATATATCAAAATGCATTAAAAACTATTGGAGACAGTAAAGATGCAAACAATTGAGTCAGGAATAACTGGAAGGTTAACTTCAAAACTCCACCTTTAATTAAGTCTGGTAAAGAACAACACTTTATGTGCAGTATTGTGAAACCATCAGAATTTTAATAACTACATGCATCATCTGCTTGGTTATTATATTACCTGCCAGGAAATGCCTCACTGTACAAACATAAAGCCATAACCTAGGACAAATGGTAATGCATTGCTCCAAAAATAGTGCTATCTGTTTAGTGGAAATTCATTCTTTTACTCTCTGAAGTTTTTCTAAATGCAAAACAAACAAGGGCTGCTGTGAAGTCTGCTCAATGCAGAGAACTGCATATACATGCTCCAGAGGTGTTGGATGCCAGAAAATTTGGATGTAGCAATGTTCAGTAACTCCAACTATGAGACGAAGTATTGCAAAGTAGGCCTCTATCTTTCTGACTAATTTTACAGTAGTTCAGTTATATTATAACTGTATACCTTAAAGTTTCAGATAGCTAATACCATGGGACAGAGGTATTGTTCAGTATTGCACCGTGCCCTTTTCATTTAATGCAACATTGTAATGTAATCCTATGTATAGCTTCATAACTTCTGTATTGTCTGGGTTCCTATTTCAACAGGCATAAAGAATAAAAGGAAAAATAGCAATGCACTGCTACTAAAATAGCGTAATATTTTCAGTGGAGATCCATTCTATTATTCTCAGAATTATTTCAACAATAAGGGCTGCTGTGAAACCTGCTTAATGCAAAGAACTGCATATCCATGCTCCAGATGTGTTGAATGCTACAAATATGTATGTAGTAATCTTTGGTAACTCTAATTGTGAAGCAAAATGTTGCACAGCAAACCTTACTGTCCTTTTGACTAACGCTGCAGTTGTTCTCTAATATGGAATCAAATGCTGGTTTGAGATCGACAAAGCAGCAATAAAGTGTCACTTTTTTTATTTTCACATATTTCCATATCAAATATAATAGAACATAACAATGTTGGATCATGGATCACCCCTCTCGGAATTTATTTTTAAGAAGAAAGGAGATCCTTCAGATCCACTAATGTATACACCAAAAAAACTTTAAAATCTGAACTCCTTAAAAATAACAGCCAGCTCAGGTCCAGACAAAATAAGTCCCAGATTTCTGATCAAAACAGCAGAAGCACTAGTTGCCCCTATAAAAATTATATTTAACAAATCATTCAGCAATTCACAAATTCCATTAAATTGGCTTTTAGCCATAGTAACACTGATATTGAAAAAGGGTGACAGGTCAAGTGTGCAAAATTATCGTCCCATCAGTTCAACATCCATTTTATGTAAAATAATGGAGAAACTTATCAAATCATGTCTAGAGAAAGAAATAAGGGAACTCCAACTGATGGATAAAACTCAACATGGTTTTGGATCAGGTCATTCGTGTACTTCAAATCTAATCTTCTTCTACAACAACATCAGCCAGAGTATGGACAATAACATTCCAACAGATGTCATTCTGCTGGACTCCGGTAACACATTTGATAAAGTCCCACATAGCAAACTCATCACCAAAACTTTAGGGTTTTTACCTTGCTTAATAAACTGGATTCACCTTTGGCTTAGGAACAGGACTCAGGCAGTCAGCACTAATAATTCATTTTCAGATCTAGGCCTGGTCACCAGGGGGGTGCCTTAGGGCTCCATATTGGGGCCTACATGGTTTAATATTTATATTAGTGAAATGCAAGTTACCTCACGAAATTGGCTTTCTAAGTTTGATGATGATTCTAAACTGGAGGGAAAGTGGATACACCAGACAACTTACAAAGTCTTATTTCTTCAGATTTAATAAGCTTTATTAAATTTCCACATTTACATATTGTGCACAAAACAATTTATACAAAAATTAGAGACCAGTAATACACATAACAACTCCTGTAAATTCTCATACTTCTATAAAAATCAAAAATGAAGTATTGTGAGACAACATACAAATAATTATACCTATAGTTTATCGTAAATATCAGATGATATTTGAAACATTGTCAATTATAATATCCAAATTTAATATAAAAAAAACCTTAGCCCACCCTCCACCCACTCCACCATTATGAGTTAGTAATAAACAGAAAGCCTAAAAAAACATTTCTTACATTATATTTAACGTTGATAATGGTATAGGTATTTATCTTAACCTCTGCAGAGCTCAAACTAATGCAGTAATACAGTCAATATGATTGTCTTGAGGGACGATTAAATGGACAATAGGGTATGCAAGGGGGCCCAAATCTGCTGATATTTCTTAATACATTTGGAAATGTTCATCAAGAGGTATTCTGCTTGTAAAGCGAAAAGCATTTCTTGAAGCCATTCTATATACATAGGAATTTGTTGATCCAACCAATGACGTAATATTATTTTTTTAGCACAAAGGGATATCAAAGTCATATGTTTCCTTTGATTCCCTAATAGAACATCTCTTGAGTCTCCAACAAAGTCTTATTTCTGATATTAACTTAATTGAGCAATGGGCTCAGGTCAATAACATGGAATTTAATGTGGAAAAATGTGTAGTACTCCACTTTGGTTCTAAACACCCCCCCAAAAAAATACTTATTATATAAACAATGTCCCACTGAAATCATCAAGTAAGAGATCTCAGCATATTAGTCAATAACAGGATCTCTTCCAACAATCACTGTACTAGGGTAGCAAACACAACAAATGCCTTAGTTAGATAATTTAAGTGCACCTTTGTGAGCTAAACTGAACAGTGCCTCATTCCACTCAACAGAGCCTATATTAGGCCATATATTGATTATGAGACACCCTTATGGAGTCCACATCTAAAAGAAGACATAGCACAAATCACACAGGTCCAGAGATGGGCTACCAAACTGGTCCCAAGGTTACTCTCCAAAACATATCAAGACAGAGTAAAAGAAACTGGGCTTACCACGCTCCAACATAGGAGACGTGGGGGAAGGGGGAATCTTCTGTTTATTTAAAAATTCCTAGAAACCCCTGAACTAATGGAACAGTGCAGTCTTATGCTTTCATCCAAACGTGTCATCCCAAGGCTTCTTAACAAACAAATTAAGGTTAATAAGGCAAAGACAAATTTAAGGCATCACTTCTTTTCATTGCGTGCCCCTAGATTATTGAATGTTCTACCCCACGATCCAGTGGACTGCAATAACATTAACTTGTTTAAAACAAGATTAGATATCTGGTTATCTTCTTATCCTAACATAACAAGTTAGCCCACTCAAATGTGGGGGAAAATCTCGATCGGCCTCAGCCTTCTTTTTTCCTAAAAAACTTAGTAAACCTAGTAATCAGTCTCTTGGATATAACCCAGAAACTTTTCTGTGGCATAATCCTAAATAGATACTGGCCATGGGTAGAGGAATAAAAAGCATTGAAAATTTTTCCCCCAGTCGTCGGTAATCTATCCCACCTCTTCTTTACCTCTCTAACCTGCCACCCCATACATGTGTAGTTGCCGGCTGCCTCACTCAAAAGATCTCTGCTTATAACCCCTGTATGCCTATGGTTGATTGTACATCTGCTGACTTCTTCAATTGTAAAATATTGATTTTTTTTTATTTATTTCAACCTTGTACTGTACTGTATACACTGTATATAATGTTCCTTCCTTGTATAGTATTGCTTTTTGTATACCTGCTTCTGTACTGTACTTTGATGTATTCATGACCAGGTCCACCTTGCAAATGAGCCTTGCTCAATAGTGCCCACCTGGATAAATAAAAATTTTGATTGATTGATTGATTAATTGACTGAGTGAATTCCAATATGGATTCAGAGAGGGGAGATCTATGATCTCAAAACAGCCCTTGATTCCATTAGCTGGACATCTTTATGCCATAAGTTGAGATCTTATAGTATGAACCCCACATTATTTGATGTCATAGTATGACTCCATCAAGATACATAATTAAAAATAAAATATAATCAGAAACAAGATTTAACAAAAGAAATAAAAAAAAACTTGCAGTAAGACAGGAACTCCTATTGGCCCCTATTTTGTTTAACCTCTATATCAATTCCATAATTTAAAAGCTAGATAAACCAGAATTCCATTCCTAAAGCATTAAAAACACAAAGATACCCATTCTAGCATTTGCAGATAACCTATTATTAATATCAAACTCATTATTAGAATTGCATCGAAAAATACTTCCCGGTCTGTCCTCATGGCAGTGGAAGGTACCGGAAGGTCTAACAGCAACCTGCTTGAGATGTTTGGGGAAGAGGGCATTGTTTCTTGTCTTGTGTTTAAAGGGGTGTGACCACTAGCAGCAACAGTTCTTGGCAGGAGGCAACATATAAAAAAAAAATCTGTGTTTGTTTTTACTGGGTTCCTAGAGTAATTGAGAGTCTGGGTTGTGGGGTAAAAGTATATGAGAAGTGTTCACATAAAAAGGTTATAGGGTAATGTATAATATGTATACATATATTGTTGAATTGTGTTTTCTATTGCTATTGTCATTGGTACATTTAAACTGCCTTGAAATAGAATCTAGTTTCAAGGGGGTGGTAAAGTATTGTGGGTTGAGGGGCATGATGTACGTACCTGAGAATATTCCTGTGGTGACAACTAGGTCACCACAGGAACTAACTATAGAAAAGTTAAGAGAAATTTGGGCCATGTAAATTGGGAGAATCTGCACAATAGTGTTTGTGAACCTGAAGGACCAGAATTCCCTAGTGAGTTAACTCTGGGTGGTGGTTATGAAATCACGGTTTGGATTACCCATTGAAAAGATGGAACATATAGAAATAAAAAAGGTGTAGATCTGTATCAAGACAACATTTGGTTAATGTAGAAATACAAAAGTCATGGGTCCCCTCTTTAATGAATAGTAATATTAGAATTCTGGTAACCAAAGTAGATGAGTGAAGTGTAATTTTGAAGTATAATCCAGTTCAAATTGCTGTTATTACTAAAACATAGTGCACCCCTCAGGTATCGAATGATGCTTTACAGATCAGTGGGTACCAGTTCATGAGAAAAGACCGTGAAGGAAAATTTTGTGTGTGGGGGGAGGAGGGGGTAATTGCATGTTATGTACAAGATAATACCTCTGTTGAAAAAATGAGTGAACTAGAAGTAGATGGATTTGAGACCTTATGGTTAAAAGTAAAAATGCCAAGACTTCCCAGAAATTGTGGTCTGCTGTTTGTGGGTGTTTTTTACCATCCTCCCTCGAGCAACAGTCATAGTATGATCACCTTAATTGGTGTTTAGACAGAATAATGGAAAAACATCTTGTTTGTGGGATTGTTTTAATGGGACATGCAAATCAGTTGCAGTTGTCCAAACTTATGCATGGCAGGAATTTGAAACAGATAGTTATGGAAGGGACTGGGGGGAAATATTCTGATGTTGTAGTCACTAATTTGGCTGAATGGTATAGCCCCCCTGGTATTGGACCTCCCATTGGTTATTCTGACCACAAATCTGTTTTTGTCACCTCTAGTGTATTAGGGTGTAAAGCTCAACAAGAGAAGAAAAAGGTGTGGATGAGTTAGAAGTAGAGTAGCATAAAAAAGGAAAGGGTGGTAAATGCTATAGCAGGGGAATCTGATAATGAATGGCTAAAATTTGAATCTGCCGATTCTACCTGGATTATGGTAACTATGAAGACCCAAGAGATAATGGATAGAATAGCAACTTTTATAAGGTTGAAGTTGGGAGGGGTGATAAACTCTGGGTTACAGAGGAATTTAAAGGGTTGATAACAAAAAGACAAAGGGCTTTGAAAGCAAAGCAGGGTGGAAGGATGAATTCCATAACTTGAGGAATACAATTTATAAGCTAGGAAAATTGAATGAAAAGAAGTACTATAAAAAAAAAATTAGTGGATTACATAATGCTGATCAGAATGAATGGTGGAAATGGGAGTTCACTGCAACACCCCTGAGACTTGTGGATTCCACAGGACAAATCCCATCTCGGCTTCCCACAGGACTAATCCCATCTCGGCTGCCACCCCCCCACTGCAGCCTGATAGGATGCCTCCACTGAGAGGCTGTTCTGTGCTCCATGGCATGGCGAGGGCCCCTGTCCAAAGTATAGGCCCACTGAGCACTAGTTCCTCCCTAAAACCACCCTCCACCTGGTTATCGGCCAAAGGCTTGAGGCTTGTGCACTTAAACATACACAGCCTCCTACCAAACCTTACTGAGCTAACAGCTTGGGTGGCTCATTATAACCCGGACATTATGGGGATCATGGAGACCTGGCTTAAGCCACACATACCTGACTCAGTATGCACCCTTGCAGGCTACAACCTTATTAGGTTGGACAGGGCTCAGAACAAGAGGGGGGGTGGAGTACTCATATACTACAAGACATACTTAAATGTCTCAGTCATAGGACACACGCCATCTACATCGCATTTCTTTGAGTTTCTGCACATCCTCCTCCTGTTAGGAAGCACCAAAAAGGTGCACGTGATCTGTGCCTACAATCCTCCTAGGGTGGAGTGTCTGGGCTCTCCTCCCTCCTAGACAGTCTTAGCTCAAAGGTCGGCTCGAATGAGGTACTAGTCCTAGGGGACTTCAACCTTAACTAGGCAGGTCATAATGTTAAGCAATACGAGCCACTGTTGACTGGACTAGCCCTCAGCCAGCTCATCTCTGAACCCACAAGGCCCTCTCCTAGAGGAGACAAGGGTTCCATAATCGACTGGATGCTAAGCAACAGAACAGAGAAAATTATCTCCTGCGGCATTCTACCTGATGCTATATTGGATCACTCTCCCACCTACTGTGTATGGGGCAACTCCCCTTCCAAAATCCCCTACAAGGTGATACAAATGAGGGACTACTCCAAACTCAATGTTGGAGACTTCCTTGCTGACCTGCGTCATGCCGACTGGTCTCAGGTCATGGCCACAAATGACTGCTCAAAGGCCCTTGACAACTTCCTAAAAGCTTACATCCCACTTCAAAACAAGCATGCCCCCCCTCACAAGAAGGAGAGTGAGGGACACTGCAACTAAATGGCTCCATGGAGGCCTGTATTCTCTCATGAAACAAAGGGATAAATGCTGGGTGAGGTATAAGTGCTCATTGTCCAGCACAGACCTCCAGGATTACAGGCAGCTGAGGAACTCATGCAAGAGAGCCATTCGCTCTGCAAAAAGTGAGTTTTGTCATTCCATCCTGCTCTCCACAGCCAAAAATCCGAGGACATTCTGGCAGAGCATTAAGAATGTGGTTGGTGAGTCTACTAGAGCTGAGGTCATGGACATGCTCATTGACGGGGTAAACTGCAACAACCCCCTCACTATTGCCAATGCCTTCAACTCTCAATTCACTGACCTGCCAGCTCTCCCCAAACTGCCTCACTAGCCCGTAGATTGGGCCTCTCCACCCAGTGGGACAACCCCCCTCCTGCCCTTTTACCTCAAGGTAGTATCAGACATGGAGGCCCAGAAGCTCCTTGCTGGCCTCTCCCCTCTCACTGGTGCTGGGTATGACTGCCTGGATCCCAAACTGCTGAGGCTAGGGGCAACAGTACTAGCCCGACCCATAGCCCACGTCTTCAATGCATTGCTAACCTCGGGTATGGTCCAGGACATCTGGAAGATGGCTAAGGTCATCCCTGTGCCCAAGCAAGGGGACCCAAAAGACCTTAATAACTACCACCCCATAGCAATCCTATCAGCGATCAGCAAACTTCTTGCAAAGGTCGCCGCCTCTCAGGTCACCCATTACCTACGGACCCACTACCTACTCTCCCCTGCACAGCATGGGTTCAGAAAGGGACATAGAACCTCCACGGCCCAAGCAGTTGTTACCTCTGAGATCAGGTCCACTGCCGACTGAGGCGAACTGACCTGGGCCATCTTTTGTGATCTCTCAAAAGCCTTTGATCGGGTAGACCATGCACTACTGTGCTCCTCTCTCCTACCACTTGGCTTCTGCTCCCCCGCCCTTGACTGGATCAGTAATTATCTCACAGGAAGGCAGCAGTACACCAAGTTCAACAAGGCCCTGTCTGAGCCTGCCCAGGTAAACTACGGAGTCCCCCAGGGCTCTGTCCTGGGGCCTCTCTTGTTCTCTCTCTTCATAAATGAGCTACCCTCAGCTCCGGCTCTTGGGTCCTCAGCGCTGTACGCAGATGACCTAGTCATCATGTCCAGTTCCCAGGACATCTCTACCATCAACACCAAACTAAACTCAGACTTCGACCAAATCCAAACTTGATTGCAGGACCATAAACTTATGATTAAATTGCAGAAGATGCAGGCCATGCTCTCTGATTCAGCAGCCAAGTTTAAAGCTGTCCCAGATTCACTACAGATTTCTGGGGCTGATAGGTCCCCACTGCTAGTTGCAGACTTGGTCAAGTACCTGGGGGTGACTCTTGACCCGCAACTGGATATGAACATGCACATACGCTATTCATGTAAGACCTCAAACTGCAAGTTGGGACACGCTTACAGAGCAAAAAGTTGTCTCACTCCAGCTGCCCATCTCACCTTAGCCAGGGGAGTCCTCCTACCTATGCTTTGCTATGGACTAATCACCTTTTCTCACATTGCAAAAACTAGTCTATTAAAGTGGGACTCAGCGTACAACATATGCCATTTTGCACTCTCAGCCCCCTGCCTCACTCACCACTGTGAGCTGTACATCTGGCTTAAATGCCTCCCACCAGAAACTCACTGCTCCTATGTCATGGGCAACTTCATAGACAGTATTGTCAGAACTGCCACCCCCCTTAAACTTGCAGAGTCCCTCATTCTAGCTACTTCCTCCTACAACCTGCTATCCAGTGACTCTCATGCACTCCTGATACCAAAAACTCGCACACAAATTGGTGACCGAGCCTTCGCTGCATATGCGCCCAGGGTTTGGAACTGTCTTCCATCAAGCACTCGCTCCTCTCCCTCCCACCAGAGCTTTAAAGCCTCCCTCTGGAGCTTTCTCAAAATGGCCTTCACCTGTCTCTGCACTAGACAAACTCTTTCAGTCTGTGATGCCCCAACAAACTGAGATGCTACCTAAACAATATGACTTGGGTAGAGTACATCTGCACTTATACACCTCCTGTACTCACAGTTTACTAGAAAAATAGACCACTTAGGCCCACCTGCCCAACAGGGTGAGCATTATTACTGTGCACTCCCTCATCTTGTTCTGGGACCACTCTATCCCAATGTTACTCCTCTTTGCCTACCTGCAAGCCTTACAACATTGCTGCCTGGAATGATGAAACCTCACTGTACTTCTTCCTACTGCTTGCAATGTAAATCCCTGCTGGTACTGTTGCTTGTATTGTCCCTGTGTGCTAATTATCTTTAATGTAATCCTTCACTTGTTTTTGCCTGATGTTCATGAATGTACCTTGTAATCTCCCGGGATGCACCTGAAAATTGTTCATGTATGTACCATGTAATCTCCCGGGTCGCACCTGAAAATAGGCACTTAGCTGTCTAGTGTGCTTACCCAGTTAACAAAAGCAAATAAATAAATAAATAAATCTACAAAGGCTATTATTCAAAGTAACAATGAGGAGGAACAGGTATTTAAGTGAGCGATTAATTGTGGATTTGAGGGTAAAAACAAGGAGAGGCAATTTGTGCAGGAGCTAAATAGAGTATTGTGTGAAGTCAGTAAAAGGTTGGAACCCTGAAGGAATGTGAGGAAGAACTGTGTGTAGTTCAGGATAAATACCTAGTGTCAGTTGAGGATGTCTCAAAAGCCTAAAGTGATTAAAAGTAAATAAAGCAGTAGGACCAGACAATATACCTAACTGGATTTGACACGAGGGAGCTGATTTGGTAGCACCCTGGATCTGTAATGTGTTTAACAAATCTGTGTTGTTGTGAAAAATTCCCAATCAATGGAAACAGGCCCAGGTTTTACCACTGCCTAAAGTAAATATTCCATGTGATGTAAATAAGGATTTTAGACCCATTTCTTTGACCTGGTTGTTTCTGAATTATGTAAGGAATTTGTTACCAATTGGCTACTGGAAATAGTAAGTCAGTATATAGATTCCAAACAGTTTGGTTCCCTAAAGGGGAGTTCCACCATATTATCTTTATTAAAAGTTTAGGAGTTATGTGTGAGGTCATGGGAGAATGGTGAAATGGTAAGAGCAAGCCTAGTTCATTACAGGAAAGCCTTTGATAGTTCATGATATTTAAATAGATAAATTACAGTCTTTGGCAGTTCCTGCCTGTATAATAAGCTGGATTCATGATTTTCTTGTTGGTAGGTCACAGTGGATTGAGAAAGAGGAGTGGAGGACTCAACCAGATTATTTGTATAGGGAGTTCCACTGGGTACTAAATTGGGGCCTATCCTGTTTCTCATTATGATAAACAACTTGCATACAATGGGACCCTGTATTAAATAAGTGGATGTCATGACCGTCATTGATAGTTTTGAGGAAGTAAGTCAAAGTACAATATAGAAGGACCTAAGAAAAATTGAAGTATGGCCTCAGTGTAATAAGATGCAGATTAATCCAGGCAAAACACAAGAAATAAGATTTGAGAAAATTAAGAAAGCTGAGTTACCCCCTCTTATGTTTGGGAGTATTACTGTGAAGGAGATAAAGAGTGTCAAATTGTTAGGTTTGCAAATTCAAAACAATTTTGGATGGAAAGAACAAGGGGCAGAGATGGTAAAAAAAGAAATTCCATGGTGTACTTTAAGACAATGTTAAAGAGAGCAGGTGCGAGCCAAGAAGATTTGGTGTATTTTTGGTTTTTGTACAATTGTTCGCACCGTCTTGGAGTATGGGGCTATTGTACGGGATGCTGGGTTAACTTTGGAAGAAAATGAAGAGATTTAAAGAATTCAGAAGAGAGCTTTGAGGATTATTTTAGGCAGGGAAATGTCATATAATGATGCCTTGAAAATGTGTAAGTTAGTAAGGCTGGATGACAGAAGAATAGAAATGTCAAGGAAATTGTTTTATGAAATATGTAATCCTCAACACAAGTTGTCTACACTGTTACCACCTACAGACACTGCTGTCTATGGCTTACGAAAACAGGTTAGATGGTGAAGACCAGTGTTTAGAACAACCAAATACCAGACTTCTTTTTTTCTGAAATTTTTAAATGATTTTTAATATTATTAATATGTACATCCTCTCTGTAAACAAATATTTATTGTTTATATCCTTGGTTTTAAGGAGTAATTTTATTATGTTTTTGTAATTTTTTATATTTTTGTTATAAACTGCTGTACATAACTTCAGACCCCACCCACACACCCACCTTGGTGGTAGTTTTGGCAGCAATATGGTAAATAAACAGACAAATAGATCTATTGTCTAGTTTATGTAAAGAAAATAGATTGATAATTAAACAAGGATCAAACAAATCTTTTAATGTTTGGTCAGAAGCTATACCCAAGATATCAAATGGACGGAACATTTTAAATTAACTCGCCATAAAGCAATAAGTGTGTTTAATGCATTTAAAAGATACACCACACAGATGGGGACTGGATCAGCAAATGGGTTATTAAAAGTCACTGAAACAAAAATAAGAGCAAGCATATTATATGCAGCAGAAATATGGGCCCCAGAGAACTTGGAAATGCTAGAGATACAGTTAAATAAATAATATGGACTTATTCTGATGGTTTCTTAGGCTGTCCCAGCTCTGATTCTCAGAGCTGAATTGGGACAGCTACCACTTAAAAGATACATCATAGAAAAGAGGATAATATTTTTACTAAAACTATTATTGCTACAGGAACAAAGAATCCCAAGAATGTGCATTGAAGAAAAAGTTGATTACACAATGAAAGGGACTATGTTTCCAATGATGACATGTATTACATAGAAACATGGAAACATAGACTTTGATGGCAGATAAGGACCACTTGGCCCACCCAGTCTGCCCATTTCCCTTCCTATTGGATAAGTTGCAGATTCTAGTTAACCAACAGCCTACTTCCTGCAACCCCCCCACTACAACTGCCTTATGTCTGTCCCATGCATGCTTGAACTCCCCCATTGATTTAGACCCAACAACTTCCCCAGGAAGGTGGTTCCATGTATCCACCACTCTCTCCATGAAAAAAAAATGTCCTCACACTACCCATGAGCCATCCCCCCTCTATCTTTAAATTGTTCCCCCTTGTTCTTACACATCACTTTTTCTGAAAGATGCTACCCTTCTGGACTTTGTTGTTTCCCTTGAGGTACTTGAAAGTTTCTATCATGTCCCCCCATCCCTCCGTTCAACAAGGGTATACATATTAAGCTCTCTCAGTCTCTCTTCGTATGGTTTCTGATGCAGACTCTGCACCATTTTAGTTGCCCTCCTCTGGACTGCTTCCATCCTGTCTATGTCCTTGCATAGATGGGGTCTCCAAAACAGCACACAGTATTCCAGATGGGGTCTCACCAACAGTCTGTACAGAGGGATAACCACTTCCCTTTTTCTACTTGTGATGCCCCTTCCTATGCATCCCAGTATCCCCCTGGCTCTCCTCACTGACTTCTCACATTGCTTACCCACCTTTAAGTCATTTGATATGACTACCCCCAAGTTCCTTTCCATTTTTGTTGTTGTTAGTACCTTACCCGTTGTTGTGTACTCTTCTCCTGGGTTTTTGTTTCCCAGGTATATTACTTTGCACTTCTTTGCATTGAATCTAAGTTGCCATATGTCTGACCATTCCTCCAACCTTGCCAAGTCCCTTCTCAACCTTTCTACCCCCGTGTATCAACTCAGTTACAGGTCTTTGTGTCATCTGCAAAGAGGCATACCTTTCCCTTCAGACCCTCTGCAATGTCACCTATAAAGATGTTAAAGAGGAGTGGACCTAGTACTGAGCCCTGAGGGTACTCCACTAGTAACCCCCCTTTCTTCATAATGCATTCCATTCACTATTACCTTCTGTGTCCTGTTGGGCAGCCAGTTTGCTACCCAGGCTAACACCCTGGAACCCACTCCCAGGCTGGCTAACTTGATTATTAGTCTTTTGTGCTGACCATGTCAAATGCCTTGCTAAAGTCTAGGTAGGCCATGTCCACAGCCCCTTCCTGGCCTATTACTTTGGTCACCCAGTCAAAGAAATCAATTTGATTTGTCTGACATGACCTTCCTGCTGTAAATCCATGCTGCTTTAGGTCCTGTGCCCCGTTGGCCTCTAGGTACTCAACAATTCTTTCTTTCAGAAGTGATTCCATCATTTTCCCTACCACTGAGGTCAAACTTACAGGTCTATAGTTTCCTGCTTCTGCCTTGCTCCCACTTTTGTGAAGGGGAATCACATCTGCCCTCCTCCAGTCCTCAGGTAGCACCCCATCCTCCCACGATTTGTTAAAAAGTGTGGTCAGTGGTGTACTCCCTTAGTTCTTTTAGGATTCAGGGGTGAATCCCATCAGGCCCCATTGCTTTGTCCTCTGTGAGTTTTAGGAGTTCTTTCAGGACTCTTTCTTCAGTAAATGGACTTGTGGCAACCCCCCTACCCAGAGTGCTTCTATTGTCTGATTTAGGTAACTCCTCCTCATCTTCTTTTGTGAATACTGAGCAAAAGTATTAATTCAGTATCTCTGCCTTTTCACTGTCTCCCTCTGCCCACCTCCCCTCTCCTTTATTAATCTTCACTATTCCTCCCTTAACCTTTCAATGCTCCCTAATGTACCTAGAAAAAGGTTTTATCCCCCTTCTTAACTGAGCTGGCTGTTTTTTCCTCAGTTTGGGCCTCTGCTATTCTCACTGCCTTCCCCACTTCTTTCTGCTTTAATTGATAAAGTTCCCTATTGTGCTCCTTTTGTGATTCCTTATACTTTCTGAATGCAGCCTTTATCTCCTTAACCTTCCCTGTCAACTCTTTTGAGAACCATAGTGTTTTTTTTACTCTGCTTTGTTTTCTTTATTTGTCCCACACAAAGGCTTGCTGCCTCCATGATAGCAGTTTTGATTTTTCAACATTGTTCTTCCACCCCTCCTTTTTGGCCATTTGGTAGTGCATTCCTCAGGTATTCACCCATTTTGACAAAGTCGGCCCTTCTAAAGTCCGGTATCCTTGTTTTTGTATGCCTTGTCTCCATGGTTATGCTTATCGTGAAGCATACTGTGCAGTGGTCACTTGTTCCCAGATGTCTACTGACTTCTAAATTTGTGATCCTCTCTCCATTTGAGAGTACCAGGTCCTAGTATTGCTTCCTCCCGAGTGAGTTCCAACACTAGCTGTCTAAGGCCTGCCCCCTGCTGGGCATAGATAATGACCCTGCTCTTGGATGTGGCCACAGTACATGTCATCCAGTTAACATCTGGCATATTCAGGTCCCCCATCTACAGTATCTCCCCTTGTTTAGCCATTTTGAGAATGTCCTCTATCATTTTCTTGTCCGTTTCCTCCCCTTGAGATGGGGGTCTGTATACAACCCTGTGTGGATTGTGAAGCCATTCTCTGTCTCCAAGGTGACCCAGAGTGCCTCTTGTCCTCCCCCTTTACCTTTTAGTTCTGTAGCTTTGATCCCTTCCCTTATGTATAGAACTACTCCACCTCCTCTTTTACCCTCCCTGTCTCTTCTGTAGATTGTGTACCCTGGTATGTTCATATTCCAGTCATGGTTCTCTGTGTACCATGTTTCCTTGACTGCCACAATATCCAATTTTTCATCTTCCATCAGGGCTACTAGCTCAGGAAGCTTGTTTCCCAGACTACGGGCATTGGTACTCAATGCCCTCCATTTAATGTTGGCTTTATTCTTCTTTCCCCTACCCCTGCTCTTATTGTCCTTGTCTATTTTTCCATTTACCTCTGTCCTGCCCTCTGTTGAGCTCTGTACCTCAGTGTTTACCTTACTACCTGCCATGTTTTGTGAAGGGAGGCTTGAAATTTCCTGCCTCTTATCAGCACCTCCCCCTTTGGCTAGTTTAAAAGCTTGCCAAGGAAGCATTTAAACTTGTCACTTAAGAGCTTGGTTCCCTTCGTGGACAGATGCAGACCATCATGCCAGTATAGACCTTCATCGCTCCAGGTGTATCCCCAGTCCCCAATGAAACCAAACCCTGTGCTCTGCACCAGTTTTGCAACCATTCATTAAACTGCATGGTGTGCAGTACCCTAACCTCACCCCTGCCATGGACTGGCAGTACCTCTGAGAAGGTAACCATGCTTGCTACCTGTCTGAGGCCCCTCCCCAACTCCACAAATTCATCCTGCACTGCACTGATTCCTTGCCTAGCTAGGTCATTTGTCCCAAGGTGGACAATGATATCTAGTTCCCTCTCCTGTGACGCTGCTTCTCCAATCATGAGGATTCGCTTCTTGTCCCTCCAAGCCATGGCACTAGGCAGGCACCTTATTTCCTTTTCCTCTCCTCTCCCTTCCCCAGTTCTACCCCCCTAACAATTGAGTCCCCTATCAGAAGCTGTTTCCTTCCCCTATAGTGTCCCTTGCCACCCTTTTGTGGGTCTCCCTTGTGGATGTCCTCAGCATTCTTCTTGGTCTCCACTGAGGGTGCCATCATAGAGGAACCTTACTCTGCCAGACTGGTGTATGATTTGTGTAGAGGTACAACTAGAGGTCTTCGCCTCTGTTCCACCACCCGCACCTTCCCAGAACCCACTGTGGTCCAACTGCTCTTCATATTTGGCAACCTCTGAGGCAGTGGTAGTGGCAGTGGTGCTCTTTGGGTGGGGGAGACCTCCTTAGTCCTTGCCAGTTCAGCCTGGAGGTGGGCAATTTCCTCCCTCAGAGCTGACAGTTGCCTGCAAATAGGACAGCAATGCAGTTTCCAGAATGTCTCCCAGAAAACTGCTGCCCCACAGCCAGTGCATTGCACCACTCCCCATATTTCCCTTTCCCTTATAATATACAGTATGTAATATATATATATACATTTTTTTTTGGTGGTGTGTACTTACCCTTTCTGCACTTTGATGGGTTATTAAGAATATGACAGTTCTGCCCCAAGACCTGTTGAGGAAGTGATGTCAGAACTTTGGCTATAAAGGAAATGCCATGCCTGGTGGGGGTTGGGAAGGGGCGGTGGGTAGTCCACAACCACAGGTGACTGTTAGAAACAATCAAATACACCACTGCTTCACCACTTGGTGAGTACTGCCCTTTATAGTAATTCAACTAACCTCCAGTAACTTATTTAAAACTAGTTTAACTACACAAAATCCTATGCACCAGTAAATTATTTAAAAATAGTTTGCCCCAAAATCCTAGTAGTCAATCCAGCTACCCCCAAGGGATAACCAAAATGCAGTATTCAAACCCTTGTGAAGTTATTTCCAAGATAAGCAGAGTTTGCAAGCTCCTTATTCATTCCTCAGCCACCTGTAATTTATTTAAAAATAGTTTAACTATAAGAAAATCCTAGTAGACAATCTAGCTACCCCCAAGGGTCTATCCAAATGCAGTATTTAAATCCTTCTGAAGTTACTCACAAGATAAACAGAGTTTGCAAGCCCCTTCTTGGTTAAATACTAAATAAATATGTAAATAAAAAGCAATTACCAAGGGTAGTTAGTTTCACCTCCCACAGAATTGAGCAAAAGTGCACGTTGTTACAGATATCAAGTGTAATATAGAATTTCCCACACAGCTCACAGCTGAATAAAGAAGTAGTGTCATTCCAGGTCGAGAAGATGTGCTTTGTATATCCTATGGGTTTAGGTGATCTGTTGTGACAAATACACTAGTGGCCATTTGAGGAGATAGTGTTTCAGGGCAAAAGATGGATAAAGGATAAATTCAATTCTAGAGACATGAAATTATTGCGTACATAAACATTTCAATTGGTATAAAAAACTAAAAACTATCCACAGTTTGGAGCCATACCTTGTGCTATTGGAAGACCCGGACATAAGAAGGATAATAACTAGATACAGACTAGAAATATAGACTGTAGACATATATATTACCAGCAGAAATGGAATAGTATTGATGATGGTTTATAGAAAATGTAAACTAAGTGTTCCAGATGACTTGAAACACATTCTCCTAATTTGTCCCTAGTATGAGAAACATCCTGTAGGAAATTCTGGTTAGGGCCTGTATTGCAAACCTCAGTAACCCTCAGATCAAATTTTAATTTATTTATTCAGTTCAAATAAAAAAAAATATTTTGCATAGAGTCAGTCACTTTTTTATTGTCATTGAAATTGTAAAAATATATATGAGGAATAAGGATATCATATTTTATATAGAGGTACAACTGTTTTATGTTTTTATATTTTTAACAATGAATGTTGACGTAAAATGTATGTTGATTGTAATAACCTTGTGTTGAACAATATAGGATTTTTGATTGTACGGTTCTCTGGTATTATAAATGTACATTCTGAAGCTTCGGAAATCTAATACCATGAAGCTTCGATATTGCTCAGTAGTACACTTTGCCCTTTTCCGCAGATGCAGCATTGTAACGTAATTCTATGAATAACTGTGTACCTACTGTGTACTCATGGCACACAATTCAAAACATGCATAAACAACCAAAGTATGGAGCAATGCTTGTGCAACATTGTTGATATTCAGGTGGCTAGATGTATGATTGCGCTGTTTGGCACCTCATAGAAGGTTGCTGAAGAAGATGGGTGGCATGAAGAACACAGTTAGATGGATGAGAAACTGGCTGAAGGGGAGACAGCAGAGGATTGTGTTTAAGGGAGTCAAATCAGACAAAAGGGAGGTCACAGTGGGGTACCACATGACTCTGTCCTAGGTCTGGTTCTTTTCAGAATGTTCATCAGCTGCATGGAGAAGGAATCCAGGACAAGATGTGTCTCTTCCTAGACAATACTAAGATCTGTGGCAGAGTAGACAGTAAAGAAGAGGTTAGGGAGACGCATAGAAATTTGCAGATTTGAGAGTTAGACAAAGTTTGGTAATTGTAATTCAATGTCAAAAAATGCAAGGTTATGCACATAGGGAGCAAGAATCCCAAGAAAGAGTACTGGCTTGTGGGGGTAAAGCTGGGCATGACCACTGAGGATATAGACATAGGGTCATCATCAGTGACTCCCTTAAACAATCCAGCCATAATAACTGGGCCTAAAGTAAGGCAAACAGGATGCTGGAGTGTATAGGAAGGGGTACTGACAGCAGAAGGAAAAATAAATTACTACCTCTCTATCACTTGTCGTGCCTCACCTGGAGTACTGTGTCCAGTTTCAAAGTCTTCACATAAGCAAAGATGAGGACAAACTGGAGACAGTGCAATGCAGCATGACCAAAATGATTCAGGACCAGAAGGGCAGATCATATGAGGATTTTCTCAAGGCACTAAATGTGTGCTAGATGTAGGGCCAATGATAGAGGGGAAATATGATAGAGATGCTCATGTTCCTGAAAGGAATAAACAAGGTAAATTGTGAAGAACTATTTAACATTAGCAGTGGATCAAGTGCAGGGTGCACTAGTGAAAACATTTTTGGGGAGAGTTCAAGAGGGAAGTGAGGACATTTTATTTTACAGAAAGAATGGTGGAGCCATGGAAAAAACTGCCAGCTGATGTGATTGATGCCCAAACTATTAATGGTTTTAAACATGACTGGGATAGATTGAAGCACTTATGGGCTGCTCAGTGTGGTAGCAGTAGGGCAGGGAGCATGGGGAAGGACTGCATGGGCTAGAACCCTCAGTGGGCAATAGATCCCGGGTTTGTCAGAGATTTACCAGCAGACTAGATGGATTAATGGTCTTTTTCTGCTGCTACTGTCAATGTTTTTATGTTTGCATGACTGTTATATGTAGATGTTTTGGCCATTTGCACTATCTGTCTCCTGTGGGACTACCATCCTGTTGGGGCACTCTTAAGGCAAAGGAACTCCCTTAGGGAAGGCTCCACTCTTAGAGGACCAGAAACATAATTAATTTAGGCTAAATGGTACCCTAGGAAAGAACCTGAGGAGAGGAACAAGCCATTAGAGGAGGAGGAGGAGAGGATGGTGGAAACAAAGAAACAGAGCTTCCAAACAAAGCTGAAGGAAGCTGATTTAAATGAGGGGTGTGCAAATATCTTTTTCCAAATATTCATCCAAATATTCAGTATTCGAAGGCCAACTAGTCAGATACATGAGTATTCATTATTTGAGTGCTTTTAAAAACAATCAGAGAAATGCTTTTCCTCTCCACCTTTCCTTGTGTTTTATTGCTCCTCTTTCCTCATCCTGCCCAAACAGACTAAATAATATGATCTTCCATCCCCTCACCATTTATAAGCACTGTGATTCCACCTTCCTTCCCCCAGCACCAACAATATTTTATTTAATTCCTAAGGTAGGCAACCAGCAAAAGAAATCCACTTCCTATGCCAGCTACTTTAATAGAGAAAAGTGCTGGGGGGGCAAGGTGTTGTCAGGGTGGGGGAATAGGGAAGAATGTAGGGATTCTTTGCTTTAATTCAAACAAGTTCATCTCTCTATTAAAAACAGTGGACAACCATGGAGGCAGGTGGGTTGTGCTGGCCTCACACCATTGGACCAAAAATATTGTGCAAGTTGGGTGGAGGAGGTTTGATCAAGGTGCTGCTACAAGTTGGGGGATAGGGATCATATTACTTACTCTATGCTTGGAGGACAGTGGGAAGGACATTGGAAAAAATCAGCAAATTTGGGAGAAAATCTGTTATAATTTACTAAAAGTAATCATGGATGTCCCAGAGTTTGGTGGTGGGGGGTGATACTACTAGGGTGGGGGAATGAGTGTCATGTTTATTTTATGTGAGAGTGGGGGATTTTTTTCCCTTTTTTTTCATATTTCAATTCTTTTCTGAATAGCAGTTCTTGAATATGAATTGTCCACTAGTCAGGAAGGACTCCCACATATTCAGAAGTCATACTATTGTGGTACAGTGGATCCCAGTTAAATGCATACCCTCAGGACAGAAGAAAAGTATGCATTTAAGTGGGCTATGTGCTTATGCGGTCATGTATACTTAATACTGTGCCAATTTTTTTTCTGACCACATATACAGCACATTACAGTATATGCACTGTGGGGGTGTAACACATGTGCTGTTTCTTGGCTTCTTGTGTGTTTTTTTTTATATTTTTATAGTCTCTTTATGATTTTAAATAGATGTAGCCACATAAAATATTTTTGTTTGGCCAAGGGTGATTACCTTTGTTTGTTGGAGGGAGGGAGGAAGGGAGTGTAGCTTGTGCTTCTATCTTTGTTGCTTCTTGGCCAATATGACATTGTGAAGCAGGTAGGGTGGGTGTTTGTGTTGTGCCTTACATTGTTACTTTTTTTGTGACGTTGTGCTTGATGCATTCTGTTTAAAACATAAACTTTATTTAAAGCAATTAAAATCACTTTGTTTGCCAAAGAGTTCTGTAATTTTACTTTGCCGTGATTTTCAAGTTGCTGTTGCAATGCAGAAATCTTCAAGGTGGTAGAATGTGGCAAAGTTGTCATCACAGACTGTGCTGAGCTCTGTGTGATGCCACAATTTGATTAGGCATTGCTGTACCTCAGAATTTGCTGACACCAAGATTTCCACTTCATCCTCCTCCTCCTTGCCTTTCTCTGCCTCCTGCTGCTGAAGCACCTGTTTGGTGATTTCAGAGTCACTGATTTTTCCAAAGCAAGGTACTGACTCATCGATGTCCACAGAAGCAGAGCACAAAAATGTTCTTTAGTAGCAAAGCCAATTAATGGTGATAAGTATGTAACGAGGTGCAGCAGTGCCATTGAGGTGTCTCAGTGCTGTTTTCACACCTGCACATTGTTAGCATATTAATGAGGCATTTGAATGCTAGGACACATTCACAGTCAGTTACAGACAGTACATTAAGGCACAACAAACACTAGCTCTGGGCAAAAAAAAGTATACGTTCAAACGGGATGTAGTATGCATTTATCAGGGCTTTTTTACATGGAAAGGATGTGAAAAAATTGGGACTTTGATATTATATGTGTTTAAATGGTCTATGTGTTAAAGCCGTATGCATTTAAGTGGTCTTGACTGTATTTGGAAAATACTAATCATCTTTTGCACACCCCGAGTTTAAATAGACCAGGAAGGGGGTTATGGCTGGTTGCACCACCCACTGAACCACAGGCATAGCCTTTTAATTCAATGGGCATCTTTAACCAAAGTGATGAGTTATGCATGTGCAACATTGTTGATTGTTAGGTGGCTAATTGTATGAATGAGTTATTTGAATGCTACAGTATGGATGCTTTGGTCATCCATGCTCTCTGTTTTCAGTGGGACTACCACCCAGTCTGGGTTATTTGAAGTTAAAAAAGGCTTTCTGAGAAGGTTACCTCCCCTAAAGGGGCTGCAGAAGCAAACTTCTCTTAGACTGTACGTACCTTATGAATGAGCCCAAAAGAAATTCAATGCAAAAGCTGTAAACACAGATTTAGTAATGGCAGAGGCAGCAGATATCTGATGTGAACTGATAACAGATAAAAGCATGACTTTCAGAAAGAGAGAAGGAATAAAAGGAAATAATAGAATTAAAAACTGAATGACCACCAAACCCCACATCACAACAGAAATCCTACTAGGTAAACACTATGATTAAATATACTGTATATATAAAATACAACTTTTGGCTCTCAGGAGAGAAAAATAATCTTGTGGAGGGAGTCTCTGGGGAACCTTGGACTTAGTGATTATCCATTCTGACATGGGTAATTAGTATTAGGACAGCTCAACTTGTTCATTTGGAATTCAATTCAGGTGATATTTTGGAGGGATAACTCTCCCTCTGTCCTATGATTGGAGAGTGCCATGATGCTGTTACAAGTTGATCTAAACATCTAAAGGAAATCAATCTAAGAAGAAGGCCCATGCTTTGAGACAGAGCATTCAGATGGATTTGCAATACTAGACAATACTGCACATTAGTGGGCACTTTGTTTCTACCAATGGAGTATTGCAGTGAACATTCAATTTTCCTCTGAGAGGAATGTGGGGATATTTAATTCCTCTCAGGGCACTAAAAAACATTTGGTATTTCAAGTCACTGTACCACCTCAGAATATCTTTCCAAGTAAAACTTTTGAAATAAATCATGAATAAGTAATTTATGACAAGACAAGAATTATTAAAATGTTAACTAAAGGTGGATTTGGTGTAGCATTAAGGGTGCTTTAATTGTATTTACTTATCCCTGTAGTGGTGGTTGTGGTGGTGGTGGAGGAGGGGGGGAGACAATGTACATGAAGCCTCTTATGAACTTAAATTACATACATTAAGACCACAAAAACTGGACACTTACCACCCTTCAGAAATGCAGGAAAAATGCAGCCCCAAAGTAGTCTTGTGCAAAGTAAAGTTTTATTTACTGCCAACAGGTGAAACTCTGCACCTCTGCATGCCTGACATTTTTCAGAATTACTCCCTTTATGAAATACCTGGTCTTTGATAAAAGGAGTAATACTGAAGTGCATCATGCATTAGGAGGTGCAGTTTTAAATGCTGGCACAGAATAAAACTTCACTTTTTAAAAGGCCACTCTGGAGCTGCATCCTTCCAACATTTCTAAAAAGTGGTGAAGGCCTAACTTTTGTGATCTTCTTTATGACAGTATGTTTGTATTGAGAGCATATCATACTTGCAGCTTCTGCTTTGAGGTTTTTAATTTCAGTCATTCTGCATCTACAGTAGAACTAATAATAAGGTAAAATCATTTTCTGTTTATGCTGCTTATGGTGGAAATACAGATTTCTTTGTGTTATAAAACAGCATGGGGTTCAATAGAGGATGGGATAGGGCAAAGAGAAGGCTCAGGATTGCAAGGGAGGGAGAATGACCCACTGCAATCTCTATATTAGTGGTTTGAAATTGATCAGACTCAGTCTCAGACTCAGGCCACGTCTGAGACGAGATTTTTTAAAGTCATTTTTATAGTTGCTTTTATAATAAATTACTTAAGTCATCAAAGACTGCAGCCAATCACTTTTTTTAAATCAATTCCATTGAAGTTACCTGTTGACAGATGTACTAGAATGATAACATGGATGAATGAGAATGGGGTTATTACATGTTTTTTATGATAAATAGTGGAGCACTGATACTATAATAGATACTAAAATATACTATAATTTTTCATGCTGGTCATTGACACGAGAGCAGGAATTTATAAGAAATTTAAAATCCTGTCAGTGTTGGGTAAGTTATTTTTTCTATTACTTTCTATCATTTTGGAAACTTGTTCCAGAAAGCTCTGTGCAGTCACTAGCAAGTGAGGAGAAGTACTAGAACAAATAATACACCTTACAGTTACAATTGCTTATGTATTTTTATATAAAAGACATATGTAACTGTCACTGATTACATTTATTTGAAAGTAACTAGTAACTAACCTATTACTTTCAAAAATCTGTTATAGTAATTTGTTCTTTTTGTATTGTTTTTGTATGAAAATAAATAGTAACTATAATTGTAAGGTGTATTACTTTTTCTAGTAGTTCTCCATCCTTGCTAGTGACTGCACAGAGCTTCCTGGAACAAGTTTCCAAATGTAATATACAAGTAATAGAAAAAGTAACGTACCCAACACAGAATCCTGTATATGTATTCAGAAATGAAGGAAACATGAAGAAAAGTGGGCAGGATGAAATTTTTGCAATAAATAAATAATTATTGCTGAAAAATATGATATGATGACTAATATATACTGCTACTTTAACAGCTGCAGGATAAACATAATCTGTCCCTGCTCTGGAAAGTATTGAAAGCATATTTCTTCTTTTGACTTCAGAGCAGATATTTTCAAGTCCTAATATTTTTTAAAATAAATGTCATTGTGTTGATTTAAGTAACATGTAACATAGTCTGTTTGGTAGAAGAGGGAACTGATGCAACAGTTAACTAGGCGGCAGACAGAAAAGGAACTGTCAGGAATTAGGGGACTTAGGGAAGTAATGCAGAGTGGTAATTGTTAATAGTAGTGGGGTAAAAGTGAACCTTTAGGTGACAAAGGGAAGGTTAAAGGGGAACAGAAACACTGCAACACATCATACTCACATTGTCTTAAACCCAAGGTGAATAGAATGTTCAGATTCAGGGAGAATTCCATTGGTGGCATAATTTTGGTATTTTGCATGAAAAACTGTTTTTGCCGATTAATAATCCATAGTTTACATAAACTGTGGATTTTTTTCTACAATCTATGGAAAAATATTTTGCAGTTTATGTGATCCATGGAAGCAGTTTGGAAGCAAAATTGCATTCTGCGCCTGTTCTGATGACAGAATTCCACACAGCCTTACTTACACCTGGTTCTTTTTCTGTGCATCTCTCTCTCTTTTCTGTCTTCCTCATCTTTAAAACCAGTTCTGTACATAATTCCCCCAGTGTACCATTATAAATACTCCAACCAGTGGCATTATTGGCTAGAATCAATCAATGATTAATGCACTGTTACTGAACCCCCAGCTTCAAGGCAAACTGAACACATTGAGGAGCTGCTCCATTTTTATGGATGAAGCAGCCTGCACTTGTAGAGGCATTAGTGCCAGAAGCCTTTGATTGATTCTAACTGATGTCACTGTGTGACAGGGCTACATACAGAGTTGATATTTAAGATAAGAGAGACAGGAAACAATAAAGAGAGATGTGTACATAGAACATAGAAATGTAGACTTTAATGGCAGATAAGGACCACTTGGCCCACCTAGTCTGCTCATTTCCCTACCAAAAGGATAAGCTGCAGATCCTAATTAACCAACAGCCTATATCTTCCTACCCTCCACAAAAATTGCTTTATGTCTGTCCCATGCATTCTTGAATTCTCCCACAGTTTTAGACCCCACAGTTTCCTCAGGAAGGCTGTTCCATGCATTCACCATCCTCTCTGTGAAAAAATACTTCATCACATTGCCCCTAACCCCCCCATCTTCAAATTGTGTCCCCTTGTTCTTGCACATCTCTTTTTCTGAAAGATGCTACCCTCTTGGACTTTGTTGATTCTACTAAGGTACTTAAAAGTTTCTATCATGTCCCCCCCTCCCTCCTTTCCTCAAGGGTATGCATTTTAAGTTCCTTTAGTCTCTCCTCGTATGGCTTCTCTTGCAGACCCTGCACCATTTTAGTTGCCCTCCTCTGGACTTCCTCTATCCTGTCTATCTCCTTGTGGAGCTGGGTCTCAAGAACTGGATGCAGTACCCCAGATGGGGGTCTCACCAACTCTCTGTACAGAGGGATAACAACTTCCTGTTTTCTGCTGGTGACACCTCTCCCTATACATCCCACAATCCTCCCAGCCCTCCCTACTGCCTTCTCACATTGCTTGCTAACCTTAAGGTCATCTGATATGATTACCCCAAGGTCCCTTTCTATTTTCGCTGTTGTTACTACCTCTCCCACATTATGTCATCTTCCCCTGGGTTTTTGTTTCCCAGGTGCATTATTCTGCAATTCTTTGCATTGAATCCAAGCTGCCATACTTCTGACCATTCCTCCAACCTTGCCAAGTCCCTTCTCATCCCTTCTATACCTCCTTGTGTATCAACCCTGTTGCAGATCTTTGTGTCATCTGCAAAGAGGCATACTCTTCCTTCCAGTACCTCTGCAATGTCACTTACAAAGACATTAAAAAGGACTGGATTAAATATTGAACCCTGTGGTACCCAATTAGTAACCCCTCTTTCTTCAGAGTGGACTCCATTTACAATTACCTTCTGTGTCCTGTTGTCCAGTCAATGTTTTACCCTGGCTACCACCCTGGGACCTACTCCCAGGCTGGTTAATTTGTCTATTAATCTTTTGTGTGGGACTGTGTCAAATGCCTTGATAAAGTCTAGGTAGGCTATGTCCACAGCCCCTCCCTGGTCTACTACTTTTGTCACCCAGTCAAAGAAATCAATTAGATTCGTCTGACATGACCTTCCCGCTGTGAACCCATGCTGCCTTGGGTTCTGTGCCCCACTGGCCTCTAGGTACTCAACAATTCTTTCCTTCAGAAGGGATTCCATCACTTTCCCTACCACAGAGGTCAAACTGACAGGTCTGTACTTTCCTGCCTCTGTACTGCTCCCACTTTTGTGAAGGGGAATCCCATCCGCCTTCCTCCAGTTCTCAGGTACCACACCACCCTCCCATGATTTGTTAAAAAGGGTAATCAGCAGTTTCACTAGTTCTCCCCTTAATTCTTTTAGAATTCTGGGGTGAATTCCATCAGGCCCCATTGCTTTGTCCACCTTCAGTTTTAAGAGTTCTTTCAGAACCCTTTCTTCTGTGAAAGGACTGGGATCGACCCCCCCTATCCAGAGTGCTTCTGTTAATTGGATTAGGCACCTCCCCCATCTCCTCTTTTGTGAATACTGAGCAGAAACATTAATTCAGTATACCTGCCTTTTCACTGTCTCTCTCTGCCCACCCACCATCCATTCTATTCAGCCTCACTATCCCTCCTTCTGTCTTTCTATGCTCCCTGATGTACCTATAAATGGTTTGATCCCCCTTCTTAACCAAGTTGGCTATCTTTTCCTCAATTTGGGCCATTGCTATTCTGACCTCCCTCCCTGTTTCCTTCTGTCTTAACTGGTACAGCCCACTGTCCTGCTCCTCAATATTTCCTTGTACTTCCTGAATGCTATCATTTTCTCCCTGACCTGCCCCACCACCTCTTTTGAGAACCATAGTGGCTTTTTCTTTCATTTTGATTTGTTTGTTTGCTTCACACAAAGGCTTGTTGCCTCTGTGATGGCAAGTTTTAATGTTTCCCCATTGTTGCTCCTCCCCTCCTTCTAGCCAATTTGATAGTGCTTTTCTAAGGCACTCTCCCATCTTGCCAAAGTCAGCCCTCCTGAAGTCCACTACCCTCACTTTCATATGGCTTGACTCTGCAGATGAGTTTATCATGAACCACACTGTTTGGTGGTCACTTGTTCCCAGATGACTACCCACTTCTAGATCTGAAATCCTCTCACTGTCCCCATTTGAGAGTACAAGGTCTAAGATTGCTCCCTCATGAGTGTGTTCCAAAATTAGCTGTCTGATGCATGTCATCTGTAGGGCATATAGAATGGCCCTTCTCTTGGATGTGGCTGCAGCAAATGTGCTCCAGTTAACATCTGGCATATTCAGGTCTCCCATCAACAGTATCTCCCCTTTCTCTGCCATTCTAAGAATGCCTTCTATCATATCCTTGTCCATTTCCTCCTCCTGACATGGGGGTCTGTATACAACCCCTGTGTAGATTGTAGTGCCATTTCTAGTCTCTAAGGTGACCCACAGTGCCTCCTTTCCTCCCTGTTTACTCTTTTGTTCAGTTTCTTTTATCCTTTCCCTTAAATAGACAGCTACTCTTCCTCCTCTTCTCCCCTCCCTGTCTCTCCTGTAGGTTGTGTACCCTGGTATGTTAGCATCCCAGTCATGGTTCTCTGTGTACCATGTTTTGGTGACCGCTATGAGATCCAGGCATCCCTCTTCCATCAAGGCAACCAGTTCAGGGAGCTTGTTGCCCAGACTACAGGCATTGGTCCTCATTACCCTCCATTTCCTGATGGTCTTACCCCTTTTTGCCCCATCCTTGTCCTTATTGCCTTTGTCATTTTCTCCATTTACCCCTGCCCTGCTCCCTATCAACATCTCTAACTTGATGTTTACCTCACTTACTACCCTGACTTTTTTGGGGGGGCTAGGATTTCCATGTTTCTTTCCAGTGCCTCCCCCTTTGGTTAGTTTAAATGCTTGCCAATGAAGCATTTAAACCTGTCACCCAGGACCCTGGTTCCCCTCCTGGACAGATACAGACCATCACTCCAGTATAGGCCTGCATCACTCCCAGTGGACCCCCAATCCCCAATGAAGCCAAATCCCTGAGCTCTGCACAAGTTTTTCAACCACTGATTGAATTCCATGGTGTGGAGCACCCTAGCCTTACCTACGCCATACAGAGGCAGCACCTCTGAGAAGGTTACCGTGCATGCTACTTGTCAAAGGCCGCTTCCCAACTCCACAAACTCTTCCTGCACTGCTCTGATCCCTTTCTAAGCCAGGTCATTTGTCCCTAGGTGGACAATGACATCCAGCTCCCTTCCCTGTGCAGCTGCTCCAGCAATCCTGAGGAATTTCTCCCTGTCCCTCCAAGCCATGGTGCCAGGCAGGCATCTTACCTTCCTCTCCCCTTCCTCCTCCAGTTCTACCTTCCTAACAATGGAATCCCCCATCAGGAGTTGTTTCCTTCCCCTGTGGGGTCCCATGCCACCTTCCTGTAGGTCTCCTTTGTGGAGGTTCCCAACATCTTCCTTGGTCTCCACTGCGGGTGCCTCCATAGAGGAACCACACTTTGCCAGAATGGCATATGAATTGTGAAGAGGTACAACTGGAGGGATGTGCCTCTGTTCAACCACCATCACTCTCCCTGAGCCCACTGTGGTCCAAACACTCCTCTTTCTTGGCAACCTCTGAGGCAACAGTAGTGGCCCTGGTGGTCCCTGGATGGGAGAGAAGGTCCAATAAATCCTGGCCAACTCAGCCTGGAGATGAGCAACCTCCTCCCTCAGCCCAGAGAGGTGCCTGTAGATGGGACAACACCGCAACCTCCAGAACTTCTCCCAGAAGACTGCTGCTCCACAGCCACTGCACTGCACCACTCCCATCATGTCTTATTTCTGGCCCCTTCAATGTTGTTTGGAATAAAGATAATGGGGAATGACAATAACTGATTCATGACAGCTGCAGAGGCCCCTGCATGGGCACAGGGCAGCCTCTGTGGTATGTTCAAACCCTACACACCCATGAGAGGGTACATATAGAGCTACATGCATTAGGCACTTAGGGTAACTTTATGGAATTATTCTGAGCTGCCTGCTGAAGATTGAAGTTTTCTTACAAATTGTTAGGGCTGAGACTCCTAATTTCTGAGCTTATTCCTGCATGAAATAGTTGGATGAAATAAAATATTTAAACAAAAAAGCATTCAAGTTTGGACCCGTACTTTAAATGAAAGACCAGCATATATGGCCATCATAAAACTTTAGTCTGAAGTTTAGCTCTTACTAGCCTCACTGAGGCCCCAGTGTCAACTACAGGGTTCCAATTGCTAAACAAATGCTCCTGAGTAAATTAAATACTTTTCTTCCACTTCTAACATGACTTTGAAGGTGATTTCAGAGGCAATATTGTTTTATGAACTTTCAATGGTTATACTGTTTGAAAGCTGGAGATATCAGCTGTCAGCAGCAAAAAAAAAAAAAACAATAGTTAAACTGACCACAAGATAACACACCAACCAATGAATATGGAAAAAAAATAATTTATTCATTTTATATAAAAACAAAAGAACAAATAGCTCTCTTAAAAATAGTCTCATGGACATTAAGAAACAAATTTATGTTTTGCCAGGGCTTCCCCCAGCTTCATCAGACTAAAGTGCTGGTGCACACATAACATCATTTATAGTGTTCCCAATTCATTATACAAATAAAAACCCATGCACATTTCTTTCAGTGAACACATGGGGTTACTTATTCCCAGACACAGTCACTTAGCTTTATAGAATCCAGAACAAATATTGTTAGCTCTTTAGTTTTATGATTGCAACAATATTTTGTAACATACATTATTTTTTAATTGTTTTTATTGTTACATACACCAATATCTTCAATACTGGCAATAATGTGTATTTATTTTATAATGAATAAGCATATAGGCATACATTAAAAAGGCATTCATTTCATACATTGTCAATTCATTTATAATATGTTTAATCATCATTTTTCTAAAAAGGCCGACAGGTCAATAGATTCATTAAGCCCCATATCACTTCTTGCTTTGAGCTGGTATATCAAAAAAATACTTTATCTATCCCAAAAACAAAATTTTATGTGTTATGGGCTGCCATTAATGTGTTTGACTGTAGCATAAGTTGAATTGTTATGCTCAGTTGCATGGACATGTTCACCTATGCATGTTTTGAAACATATTTTGGTCCTTCCTATGTAATACTGGCTGCAACTGCACTGCAAAAATTACACCACACCCTCCATGCTACATGAAATAAGATGTTTTAACTCAATCCTTTCCCCAGTAGCCAGGTTAATACTGCTAGAACATGGTATACTATATTTGCAGTACATACAGTTACCACATCTAAATGTTCCCTTAGGTGTGGGGGGGGGACATTCTCTTCTCATTTACTGTACCTCTACAGGCAGCATACTTAGAGCTACTAGGTCTTTAACATTTTTACATATTTTAAAAACTACCTGGGGACCTGCATCTACAGTCTCTTTCAATTTAGGTTCTAACTTCAAAATATCCACATTACTCATAATAATAGTTCTAATTTCTCCTACCCTACAGGAGAACGTAGTGACAAATGGACATGATATCTTCTTTTCATTTGTCCTAGCTTTTAGAACCAATGTTTCAACTTGATGCAAATCAATCACATAATTAATAGCACTCACTATAAATGTATTAATGCATCCTCATTGTTTAAACCTAAAAAACCTGCTCTGCCTGCTTTTTCCTGAACTCATGGCCCTCAGTACAATGTCTTACTATACGAATCAACTGCCCTTTTGGTATATTACATCTGGTTTGGGTAGGATGACAAAAGTAGACTGTAAAATCATACAAAGATTATGCTCATAGGTTAAGCATTTCTTCAGACATCTACCATCAGAATAATAGTGGGAATTGAAGAAAATTATGCAAAATTTACTGAGAAAACATGCTTAGTATTTTTGGCTCACAGGTAAGGAGACAGGTAGTCCCATCCTCGCCCCTTCCCTCCACTCTAAAGTTAGTAAAAAAAAACATTTATTGTAAGTTAGCTAACCTACATTTGAAGATGAAGGCCCAGCCAAATCCTATGTCACTGAAGCAATATCTCAGTGGCTGAGCAGAGTACGGACATTGATATTTATGAGATGTTGCAGAGGATAGAAAAAGCAGGCATGAGGGCAGACTCCGTTCCTTATCATTGAATTTATTTTCATAAAGGATGGGTGAATGATTCATGGAGAAGGGGTTAACTGTTTAATTTGGTGTGGTGGGGTAAGTTATTTTGGTTCCCAGACTGAAAGGAGCTTCCATTTCTGTTGTAGACTGGGAAGCCCACACACAATTACAAAAAAGACCATGATTGCTTTCCATCATACCTTGTATGCATTTAAGGAGCACTTTGAATGCTCATGGGGAAAAACTGTGGGCAAAAGTGGGAGCAGGGTTCATTGGTTCTTTTTTTTATTTCTCTCTATTAAAGATGGATGTGACCACATTTCAGTACAGTTAGTTACTCTGTTGATTTGTCTTTTACAATATTCTTACAAGGCCTATATATGTTAACACTGTATACAGACAAAATCATTATATTATAAATAAAAATACATTTATACCATATGACTTAGTATATTATTTCACCATCATTCTTACCCTCTCTTGAAAGTAATATAAATTTATTATCCCCATCATGTTCCCTCTTGATGCCCTTGTGGAGAATGTCTCAATTTTCCTTATTTAAAAGATCATTCCCCTGATAACCAAGTACCTCCATAACTTCCCATTTTAAGGTATAAAGTCAGGGTCTCTTCCAGATATGTAAAATATCCATGGCCACCAAAATATCTTGGCCTGTGAAACTTTATTATGTAATTTGGCTGTAAGAGACTCCAGGTGGTAGATATTGGATATCACCCTGCTCCAATCTCCTAAGGTTGGAATATCCTTTGACGTCCACTGTCTTGTTATAGCTTTTATTGCAGCCATGATATATATAGGTAATAAAGTTATATGCCAGGCCGGTCTGTGAGGAGGAAATATAGCCAGCAATATAATTTCTGTGGTCAGTTCAACCTCCTTTCCCAGACATTCTGGCAAAGGTTGCTGGAGAGTATACCAGTATGGCATCAGAAGGGTCAATGTCCAAAAAATGTGTGCAAGATCTGCTCTCTGACATCAACATAACCTCCAACATCTGCCATAGGAAGAGGGGAGATATTTAAGCAGAACAGCCTGAGAACAGAAAAAACGAACTCGGCACTTTCATGCAAATTCCCTCAATATGTTTCAGTGGGTTATCCTACAAGCCATAGGAGAAGCCCTGAGCCAATCCTACTCAGAGATATCTGTTTCTAGGTCTCTACACCAACCCTTCTAAATGTAAAGTGTTGACTCACCCATTCCCTCCCATAAGATTTGATATAAATATCCCACCAGATGGCCCCACAGTTGGCCAGCTATGATGTCCTCTAGAAATTTCCATGACACTGGAATTGGTTAGGTTGTATTAGTGTCACTTTCCTTTGTCTAAGGAGATATTTTTTAACCTGAGTATATCTACCATATATATATCCCCATCAGATAGATCATGGTCCTTCTGGAGTATTTCAAACTGGACAATGCCCTCTCTAGCTATAAATTGTCTAAAAAATTGAAGTCTTAACCTCTTCCATCTCTGAAAAGTATTGTCAAGTATAGCAGGGAAGAAGGATCCATCTTCTGAGGTTAGGGTAAATAAAAAAAAACACATTCTTTAATATCCTAATGTTTCTTTAGGTGGTACCATTGTGTTAGAACTTGAGCGGTAAAGGGTGTAAAATCTCTTAACTGTAGTTCTATAACTACTGAAGCCAAAGTTATTTTCAGGATATCATATAAATCGTCTAAAGCAAATTCCAAATCTTTTCAAGGTGCTTCAAAGGATGGGGAAAGCCACAAAATTAAAATCTTAAAAAAGGCTGACAAAGCGTACAACTTTAAATTAGGCAGGTTAGCTCCTCCCTCAGTAAGTGGGAGTTGCAGCAGAGGCAAAGAAATTATTTTCTCCCAGGATTTAAAGTAAACATTAGAGGGAAAAGTTGGGATATTTTGAAATAAGTACTGTATAATATTTTTGGTAGGATTATCATTCAAATAGACTCTATCCTCTAAAAGAAAGTCAAAGGTAAAGTGGACCATGTTGTTAAGTCTGACTGAATTTGTATTGACAACGATTCATAATTCAATAACTCCACATTACCTCAATTTTTTGGGATTACTATATCAGATATTTAAACTGTGCCCTATACCATTTTATTGGAAATCTATTTTTTAAAGATTGGGATGGGTGAAAATTCAGAACAAGCAAATCTGTTTTAGTTATGTTTAATTCAGACCCCGAGATTTCTGGAAAAAGTGTCAGAGAATCTCACAGGACCGAGAGGGAAGTCTCAGGTGATAGCACTGCAATCAAAATATTGTCAGCAAATAAAGCCACCTTGTACTCCCTCTGGCCTAGAGGAACCCCCTCCATACAGGAGTTCCTCCAAATTGCTTCTGCTAAAGGTTCGATATAGAGTGTGAATGATAAAGGGGACAAGGGACATCCCCGTCTCATTCCCCTTTGTATGGGGACTGGGTGGGATAAAGAACCATTGATTTGAATGTACGCTATAGGGAATGAATATATGTTTTTAAGGCAAGTTAAAAAGGAATCTGGGAATGCAAATTTAGATAAAGTAGCCCACAGGGAATTTCACCCCACCTTGTCAAATGCTTTATCAGCACCTAAGCTTATTATAATAGAGGGACTCCTTCTAGTTTGGAGATGTTCCATCATTAAAAACAATCTACGTACAGTAGTAGCCATAGACATTGCCAGTTATTTCCAGATATTTCACAACATTTCTAAAGAGTTTCTCTCTGCTGCCCCTACTGTAGAAATTGAGAAAGCATTAGATATACCTAGAAATATCACAGAAATTTTGGGAAATAACTAGCAGTGTCTGTGGCTGCTACTATAGATTGTCTGAAGTACTGCTTGATTTCAAAAAGCCCACCTGATCCTTGTGTATTAAGTCAAGTAAGATGGGTTCCAATCGTTTGGCCCATATGGCCATGAATATTTTATAATCCATGTTTAGGATAGAAATTGGTTGACAAGACATAGGGAGGGTGGGATCCCTTTCTGGTTTGAGCAAGGGTGCTAAAATAGCAGAATTCCAGGAGGGAGGTGGGGTCTCTCCCTCAAACACTGCAATACAAGCTGGGAAAAGCTAGAAAATAACAGGGGGATGACAGTGTTATACCATTCTGGGATAAAACCATCCAGACCTGGACATTTCAATGATTTGATTTGTTTTACTTGATGATGAATCTCTTCTGGTCTAATTGGACATTGTAATTGGGTAATCTGTGTTTCAGATAGTTTAGGTAAAGGGCGCTGATTTAGAAACTCTTGTATTTGATTATTTTGTTCCGGAGGGGGGTTGGGGACTGTATATAAAGATTCATAAAAATGTGTAAAAATCTGTTTAATTTGGTTTTCATTGTGTGTTGTGGTACCAGTTGTAGAAGATCTTATTTTTAAAATGGTAGAAGCCCTTTTATTGGCCCACAACCTCCACGCCAATACCCCTGGCACTTTTGACCCCCCTTCATAATTATATTGCCATAAATATACCAATTGTTGAAAGGTTTCATAATAAAAATTTTTTTGTATCTCCTGTTTTAAACCTCTAATCTGTCTTTGAAGGGTAACATCACCTTCTCTACATAAAAGCTGGTAAGAGGACAGGAGATCTTCTAAAAATTTCAGCCTGGCATTTTGTATTTTCTGTTTTTGAGAGGCATATTCCAAAATCTCACTCCTCAGTATGGGCCTTCAGTGCATCCCACTGGATTGAATGGGGAACTTCTGGGGTCAAATTTTCCTGGATTGCCTGGGGAATGTTTCCTCATAGTATCTAGAAATTTCTGGTCCTTTAAAAGAGATACAGTACATTAAATATCCAAGATTTAGATGTGTGCTGCTTGTCCAAATCTATTTTGAAAATTAGGGGGTTATGATTGGATAAAACCCTTGGTTCAAATATCATATCCTGAATTAACGTAAAATGTTCCATAGTAACAAAAAAGTAGTCCAACCTAGAATATGTTCTGTGATGTGCCAAAAAAAAAGTAAGTATAACCTGGGACAGATGGAAATGTTCTCCTCCAATCATCCACAACTCCCAAATAAGCTAGGTGTCTTTTTAATTACTTTCCTGCTGTGGGTAATCCATTAGGGTTTGAATTAGAAGAATCTACATGGGGATTCAATGTCAAATTAACATCACCTCCCATAATTAAAATGCCTTCATATTTTTTCATTACCTTATGTAGAAATGACCGAACCACTAAAAGTGAGGTCTGTGGGGGTAGATATGCATTAACTAGAGTTATTGTCTGTGCGTAGAATCTTCCGGATAAAATCACATATCTACCCTGTGGATCAGAAACAAAAATCTAAAACTTCAAACGGAGTAGTGGTAGGTACCAAAAATTGCCATTCCCCTCTTGTGTTTTTTTGGGTGCAATGATGCAAATACTTTATACCTACCCCCCAATGTAGCTTGGAATGTTTAGATAAAGAAAGATGGGATTCTTGCAGAAAGTTTAATTCTGCTTTCTGTTTACGCAAATGTTGCATGATTGTGTATCATTTAACAGGGGAGTGTAACCCATTTACATATAAAGAAAAAATGTTAACTGGGGCACTAGTCATGTGTATCCGGGAAAAGTATTATTATGGTGTGGGTAACGCATTGTCCAGTGTCCAGAGGAGATTACTCATTTTTGATTATATCTAAATGAGTCTCTCCTCCATTCACTGATGGTCTCAACTGATCAGACACAACTTTTCTAGAGAGAGGGGAGACATCTCTATCTAGTGTCCTACCAGAGATGACATGTCCAACCTTTTTAGAGGACAAGAATCTCAGATCTAAAATTGTGTCACCATCCTTTTTCAAATTTAAAGCGATTTACCAAGTTTTGATATATGAACGCATATACTGCAAGGTGACTGCATATAGAACTGATTCGCAATGTATTTTGATAGATGCATATCCTGTTTTAGCAAATTAAATCAGGTTTTCACCCTCACAAACCAGGAAGTGTCATTTTGTGTATTGGAGCCTGTATTTGGTGACCTTTGACACTCATTACATTTGCAATGTCACCACAGGGAGATCTGTGCTCTGCAATTAAAATTAGTTCTTGGTCACAGCAATTCTGTCTTGATAACAGAGCACTTGGTCGCAGCATGCAGCATGACAATAGCAATGTCAAACAGTTCATTTTTAAGGTCCGACGATGAAAGCATTATGTTGTCCTGCACTAACAGTGATCTTTCAGACACTGACATAGTGAGACAATTTGACAGCCACTGCATAGTAAATCCATATAGGGATGACCCTATGCCAGCAGTGAGAATGATGTGGGCAGAGCTCAAACAGTCACAGCAGTAGTCCCGATCCATTCCAGTACAGCAGTGAGAGCAGACTTAGCAACGTGGACTGTTAATATTATATTTTGCTGCTTAGTGCTACAGTTTGGTTCCCATCATTGCTGTCATTTTACTGTGCAAAATCGAGGTATGGTGTGTGTTCTGTTACTCCCAGCATTGATGTGCCCACACAAATGCTAGTGATAGTACCCTGGGTTTTTATATTTCTTTTTTTGGTGGGAAGGGATTGCTTTCCCTATGCTAACGAGTTGTTGGCCACTCCAGCTTGACACTGAGAGCACGGCTCGATCTGTTGGCATTGTTTGAGAAGGATAAATGGCTCACAATTTGTCCAAATCCAATTTTTCCAAATTCCTCACCTGGTACTAAGTAGTGACCTCCCACCAATTGATGTATCAATCACTCACTCTGATGGAGCACAGGGCAGAAATTACAAGCAGGCACCTTGTACCCCAACCACTATAAACCCCCCAGCTGCACACATACACTTAGACAAATGCTGCAGCATAGAACTTTTATTATCTGTAAATTATTTATACTGTTTGGGTCTGTCTTTGCCCTAGTAGTGCCAACTGGTCTACGCTATAGTTTTCTTCTCTTTGTATGTGTGTGTTTGGGGGTGGGGGGGCCTGCTTGTACTTTCCCCTTTAGAGGTATCAGTGATTGAGTAACATGTTGAAGTCACTGGTTCCCCTGTTTATGGCATGTTATAAATTTAAAACTACAAATTATTGCACCAACTTTGTGTTACCTCTAAGCTCTCAGGAACTATACAGACTGCAGCTGTCATTAGTGTCTGCATAAGCATCTGTAATACCATCCTGGCATTGGCTTATTGCCACTACATGTGTGCCTCCAGGTGCATTATGAACTGAAAAAAAAATACACAGTACAGTCGGTGATCGTCCCCCACCCCCCAAGGTTAAAAATGACACTGCCCATATTGGTCCACTACAAAAAAGGACATATCCTTGCAGTAGGTACTCAAGTGTTATACTGTATTTGAACCACACTTCCTGACTTATGTCACCATACTTCATTACCACTTCAGTCTGTGTCAATCCATTTGTGTTTTCCCATTTTTTCCATTACAGTGGATCTCTGATGCACATGCGTAAAGTGTACAGCAAATACAACAGATGCTGCACTCTACTGTCTCCCATGCCTTACCGATGTTATGGTGCATTGTGTAGACTCCCTGCATTCATTGCTGTGTAGCCCATATTTTGGTTCAGACATTATTCCCTAAGTATGCCGAACTGACTAGCACACTTTGCAATATAACACCATAGAAGCCGTACATTGGTACCACAGTGTCGGGAGAGGACGGCAACTACAGTCTCTTCTTTTGCTGATGCTCTGGAGCACATACAATGATGCTATAATCCTAATTATAAATAAAGACTGTATGTTAAAATGTTAAAAAACTAAGTGTTTTTAATTTTGAGATACACTGTAAACTATGTACAGTATAACTATGTACAGTAGATAACTGATTTTATTGCATTCATTTATAAACTTAGCGAGGAGCTGGCAAGCTGGAGAAACAATTCAGTGTACCATGTCACTTTATTCATGCACATCTAACCATACTTTGGTGATCAGTGTTATGGTGCTTGCATGAGAACACTAAATGAGCCCAAGAAAACACAGGAGCACAAGAAAAAATATAAACTGTCTATAATGATGGTGACAATCAGAAATGCAATAGCAAAGGCAGTTTACTGAAGCAATCACACTGGAAGCAGCACTTGCCAAAAATACAGTTTATTGCACTGTTCTCCTGGGATTGGACTGTGCAGCTCAGTGTTTATACTCTTGCTGCACATTACAATTCTGAACTGTTGAAAAAGTCATCCATTTAACACAGGCCTCTACGTACCAATACTGAAAAGCTTATTTCAATTTATAGATCTGCCCAGTTCAAAAGTTGTCCTTTTGTGTCCCAATACGGTACAGATTATAGCTCCACTCAGCTAAAAAATGTATTTTTTATACAGACTTGTTGTCGTAATGATGTACTTGTAGCACTTATTAAAACTGTAACACTGTACTCAAGCAATGTACAGTAGATTGTGATGTTCCTAGAACCGATGGACCTAGGACACAGCTTAGTCAGATGAGTAAAATTGAAAATCAGGAGAAATCACCACTTCTGCAATCCCAAAAGCAAGTATAACAGCTGCCAATATAACAAACAGTTTCAGTCATCAGTGCTGTCATTTTTGCCAGTTCAGTTTTGGATCTGCACTCACTGAGGCTGGGTCCAGGAAAGATGAATGAACGAGCAATGAGAAAGGTGCAGTGGGAACACCTTCCCTGTGCTGATGTCACTCATGCATGTGGATTCACTGCTCATGTGTGAACTTCAAAGAAAAAAACATGCAGAGACAACTGTGGCACAAAAATGTTAAGAAACTAAGCATCTGAATATATTTAATACTTAACTGCAGGGCAGCTGAGCTTTGCATCACTCATTGAAGGGAAGGTAATCTGCAAACATGACATTGGGGAAGTTGGTAAATCACTTTAACAGAGTTGTAAGGAACACATAACCCATTAACCTAAACAACAGTTGAAACCTTTGGTCCCATAACCAGGAAAACTATATACACTAGGACTTTCATTCATGTGGGAGGAAAAAAGGGTTCATTGGCTCTGACATTTATGGATTCACTGGGTTAGGCTATTCATGCTTTATAGTTTTAGGCAGTCTTCCCAAACTTCTCAGAGTTCAGAATGTGATGACAGCCTCCTTTCTGCAGTCTACCTATATCTAGTTATTGCTTTTTATTTATCATGTTTCCGTGTGACTTTTTGTTCACAGCACACCACACCACATTACATTAGATGAGCTGTCCTTCCTGATCTTCATAAGATACACACAGACAAGCAAAAAACAAGCATTTATCAATGCCGAATGTTGATTGTGTTGGTCTGCTGAGCTCACTCAGTGGCCCTGTGTCACTGGGTCAGTGTGTTTGTCCCGGTGCTGCAGGCTGCTCTTTTGTACTGGGATGCTGCATGCATTGTCATCTTGTTCTGCTGAGGAAGAAATCTGCAGCAGTCCCGACAGAGCTCCATTGAGGTGGCTCACTCCCCCCTCTGTCACTTGCTCATTTTGTTTCTTCTGGCGCTGCAGGCTGCCCTTTCATACTGGGCTCCTGCCTGTGTTGGTGGCTTTTTCTACCCACAAAGAAATCCACAGCTGTCCTGACAGAGCTCCGTTGAGGTCACTCACTCCCTCTGTCTCACTCAGTCATTCTGGCTCTCCTGACACTGCAGGCTGCCCTTTTATACTGGGCTCCTGCCTCTGTTGGCACCTTTTTCTGCCCACAAAGAAATCTGCAACAGTCCCAACAAAGCTCCGTTGAGCTTGCTCACTCCCCTTCTCTCACTTGTTCATTCTGTTCTGCTGGCGCTGCAGGCTGCCCTTTTCTACTGGGCTTCTGCCTGCATTGCTGCCTTCTTATGCCCACAAAGAAATTTGCAGCAGTTGCAATACAGCTCTGTTGAGCTCACTTACTCGATCATTCTGGTTTTCCTGCCAGTGCAGGCTGCCCTTTAGTACTGGGCCCCTGCATGAATTGCTGCCTTTTTCTGCCCACAAAGAAATCTGCAGCAGTCCCAACAGAGCCCCTTTGAGCTCACTGACTCCCCCTCCCTCACTCGCTCATTCTGTGTCTTCTGGTGCTGCAGGATGCCCTTTTGTACTGGGCTTCTGACTGCATTGACAGCTTTTCCTGGCCAGAAATAAATCTGAAGCAGTCCCGACACAGCTCCAGTAAGCTCGCTCACTCCCCCTCTGTCACTCTTGCATTCCTTTTCTGCCAGAGCTCCAAGCTGCCCTTTTGTACTGGGCTCCTGCCTGCATTGCTGCATTTTCTGCCCACAAAGAAATCTGCAGCAGTCACACTAGAGCTCTGTTGAGCTTGCTCACTACCGCTCTGTCACTCGCTCATTCTGTTTCTCTTGGCGCCACAGACTGTGCTTTTCTATGGGGCTCCTGGCTGCGTTGGCACCTTTGTCTGTCGACAAAGAAATCTGCAGCTGTCCTGACAGAGCTCCGTTGAGGTCACTCAGTCTCCCTCTCTCATCGCTCATTCTGTTTGTCCTGGCGCTGCAAGCTGCCCTTTTGTATGGGGCTCCTGCCTGCATTGGTGCCTTTTTCTGCCCACAAAGAAATCCCAGCAGTCCTGATAGAGCTCCGTTGAGCTCACTAAGTCCCCTTATCTCACTCGCTCACACTGTTCCTCCCACCGCTGCAGGCTAGCCTTTTGTACTGGGCCCCTGCCTGTAGTGATGCCTTTTTCTGCCCAAAAAGAAATCTACAGGAGTCCTGACAGTGCTTCAGTGAGTTCACTCACTCCCCCCTCTCTCACGCGCTCTCTCGTTCTGTTACTCCCAGTGCTGCAGACTGCCCTTTTGTACTGGGCTCTTGTGTTGGGGCCTTTGTCTGAAAACAAACAAATCCACAGCAGTCCTGAAAGAACTCAGTTGAGCTTGGTCTCTCCCCCCCTCTCACTCGGTCGATCTTAATCTGTCCCAAACACTGATGTCCCAGAGTGACCATGCTATTATCCGGCAGAAGTGCAAAAACATATTTTAGCCAGGATGTGAAAAATGACAGCTGTAGTGTTCATAAGGAGTTGTGAAAAAATGCCACTGTTGAAAATGTGGTGTGACAGTATTACAAATTTGCGTGGTTACAAGGGTGCATGGAAACAGTTCAACGCATGCTTGTAACACAATTATGTTATGGAGTTTCATCACCAAATTTTCAACATAGGGATTTTTGGACCTCTGCTCATGAACAGTGCCACTGTCATTTTCTTAATCTGTCCCGAACACTGATTTCCCACAGTGACCATGTTATTCTGCACCGGAACTGTGAAAATACATTTTGGTCAGGATGTGAAAAATGGCAGCTGCACTGCTTATAAGGAGGTGTGAAAAAATGGCACTGTTGAAAATCTGGTGTGACAATATTACAAATCTGCGAAGTTACAAGGGTGTGTGGAAAGTGGGAAACGCATGCTCATAACACAGTCATTTTATGGCGTATCATTACCAAATTTTCAACATAGGCATTTTAGGACCTCTACTCATGAACAGTGTCACTGTCATTTTCTTAATCTGTCCTGAACAATGATTTCCCACAGCAACCATGCAATTCTGTTCCAGAAGTGCAAAAACACATTTTGGCCACGATGTGAACAATGACAGCTGTACTGCTCACAAGGAGGTATGACAAAATGTCAATGTTGAAAATCTGGCGTGAAAATATTGTAAATTCGTGAAGTTCTAGCGTACAGTGCAACTGCGCAACGCACGCTTGTAAAACAGTCATTCTTTTGATTTTTTCCACCAAATTTGCAACATAAGCTTTTTGAGAGCCCTCCTTATGAACAATGGCACTATCATTTCATTAATCAGCCCCACAGGGTGATTCTGCACGGTGACTGCAAAATTACCTTTTGGGGCCGATTAATGCCATGACAGTTCAAGTATTCATGAGGAGGGGTCCCAAAAACTCCATGTTGAAAATTTGGTGAAAAAATTTCACAAAAATGCCTAAGATATGCACTAAAGTTGAAAAAACCCTATTTATTACATAATACAGCTTACCGGCATTTCCTCAGTTCACGGTCGGCTTTGAAGAGTGCAGACGTGTTCCCGGTCCACTGAAGATTGTTGTGCCAAGCTCCAGAGGTAAGTATGGGGTAAGGGGGGTGTGGGGAGGCAGGGTGCACAGTGGGTGGGTGCGGGTTACGAGTGGTGGGCAGGGTGAGCACCGAGGGACAGTTTTCTTTTTTCCAGGGGAAAAAAAAAACAAAAGACATTGCGGGACCATTTTTCAATTCACAGGGGTATCTGGCATGCTGGGGTGGGCTCCCAGTGTGCCAGCAGAGGCTTGGGGCAAGCAGTAGCCGATGGGGGGGTTGAGCACCCCCGTTGGCAAGAACAAAACGGGGGGGTTCATTATGCCGATGGGGATTGGGCACCCCCGTCAGCAGGAAGAAAACAGGGGGAGAGTTATTATGCCGATGGGGATTGGGCACCCCATCGTCAGGAACAAAACGGGGGAGTTACAGAATGCCGACAGGAAGTGGGCTCCCCCGTCGGCAGCAAGTAAACACGGTGAAGGGGAGGGAGTTATATTGTTTGTGAACATGGTGGCAAGCCACCGCCATGTTCACAAACAATATCAGGGGTTTTCACATCCCACCTTGCAATGACGGGTCACTCCCTCATTGCAGTGGATGGCTGAAGCTGCTATGACGAGGCAGACCCTGATTGCAGCGGCTACTTTTTTAGAATGTTGTGGCATGCTGGCTGAACTAGTGTCAGCAGCAGCGTGCCACGGCATTGGGGGATGGAAGACAAGCCTCTGCAGGCTGTGGGGGCATTGGGCACAACAGTGCCATGCATCCACAACTTGCTTTTGGAGAAAGCTGACGCAATATGTTTCTTGCACATGCACGCAATCAACATAAAAACCTATAGCTCAGGTTTCAAAGTTAATTCATTCTTTTAACAAACGCCTAGTTATTAGAAAAAATCTGTCTCCTCTTCACAACCTGAGTAGCAGCTCTCATTTATTTTAGTAACTCAGAAGTGTGAGGTTAATAAAACTAAGTTCACTGTGAGGCTCACTGTGCACTGTATCATAGAGGGGAACGGGAAACAAGAAAAAAAGGAAAACCAAGGCTGTACGAGAAGCAAGAAAGGCAAGTACAGGAGAAAGAGCAAAGGATGTGGGATCTTCGTTGTCCCCACTCAAAAAATCCAGCACCACCCTCCACATAATAGACCACACACAGTCAGCCATGTGAAAGAAAGCCATTTAATAATGGTAAAACTCAGGCAACAAACATAATGGTGCTGAACTCAATTGTACAGAACAACAAACCAGGAGACAGCTAGCAGGGCCCTAAACTTCTATCCATTTCACTGAAACATCCTCAGGAAGTGTCCAAAAGTGGGTACACCCAGTGAGTGGGCAGAGAGGGACAGTGAAAAAGCAGGGATACTGAATGATATTTCTGCTCAGTGTTCACAAAAGAGGAGGAGGGGGAGGTGCTAATCCAATTAACAGAAGCACTCTTGATAGGGGGGTTGATCCCAGTCCTTTCACAGAAGAAAGGGTTCTGAAAGAACTCCTAAAACTGAAGGTGGACAAAGCAATGGGGCCTGATGGAATACACCCCAGAATTCTAAAAGAATTAAGGGGAGAACTAGTAAAATCACTGCCTACCCTTTTTAACAAATCATGGGAGGATGGTGTGGTACCTGAGGACTGGAGAAGGAGGATGTGATTCCCCTTCACAAAAGTGGGACCAAGACAGAAGCAGGAAAGTACAGACCTGTCAGTTTGACCTCTGTGGTAGAGAAAGTGATGGAATCACTTCTGAAGGAAAGAATTGCTAAGTACCTAGAGGCCAGTGGGGCACAGGACCCAAGGCAGCATGGGTTCACAGTGGGAAGGTCATGTCAGATGAATCTAATTGATTTATTTGACTGGGTGACCAAAGTAGTAGACCAGGGAGGGGCTATGGACATGACCTACCTAAACTTTAGGAAGGCATTTGACACAGTCCCACACAAAAGATTAATAGTCAAATTAACCAGCCTGGGAGTGGGTCCCAGGGTGGTAGCCTGGGAAAAACATTGGCTGGACAACAGGACACAGAAGGTAATTGTAAATGGAGTCCACTCTTAAGAAAAAGGGGTTACTAGTGGGGTACCACAGGGTTCAGTACTGGATCCAGTCCTTTTTAATGTCTTTATTAGTGACTTTGCAGAGGGACTGGAAGGAAAAGTATGCCTCTTTGCAGATGACGCAAAGATCTGCAACAGGGTTGATACACAAGGAGGCGTGGAAAGGATGAGAAGAGACTTGGCAAGGTTGGAGGAAAGGTCAGAACTATGGCAGTTTGGATTCAATGCAAAGAAGTGCAAAATAATGCACCTGGGAAACAAAAACCCAGGGGAACTTTACACAATGGGGGGGTAATAACAACAACAAAAATAGAAAGGGACCTTGGGGTAATCATATCAGATGACCTTAAGGTTAGAAAGCAATGTGAGAAGGCAATAGGGAGGGCTGGGGGTATACTGGGATGTATAGGGAGAGCCATCAGCAGCAGAAAACAGGAAGTTGTTATCCCTCTGTACAGACAATTGGTGAGACCCCATCTGGAGTACTGCGTCCAGTTCTGGAGACCCCATCTCCATAAGGATATAGACAGGATAGAGGCAGTCCAGAGGAGGGCAACTAAAATGGTGCAGGGTCTGCGAGAGAAGCCATATGAGGAGAGACTAAAGGAGCTTAATAATGTATACTCTTGAGGAAAGGGGCATAATAGAAACTTTTAAGTACCTCAGTGGAGTCAACAAAGTCCAAGGGTAGCATCTTTCAGAAAAGAGATGTGCATGAACAAGGGGACACAATTTAAAGATGGGGGGGGGGTCAGGGGCAATGTGAGGAAGTATTTTTTCACAGAGAGGGTGGTGCATGAATGGAACAGCCTTCCTGAGGAGGTTGTGGGGTCTAAAACTGTGGGAAAATTCAAGAATACATGGGACAGACAAGGCAATTCTTGTGGGTGGGTAAGAAGAAATAGGCTGTTGGTTAACTAGGATCTGCAGCTTATCCTGTAGGTAGGAAACTGGGCAGACTAGGTGGGCCAAGTGGTCCTTATATGCCATCAAAGTCTACGTTTCTATGTTTCTAAAGGCACAGACACTGATTATTGATAAAAGATACAATTAAATCTTATATGCCACCAATCATAATATCATCTTAGTATCTGACTTAAAGGTGAACACTTATAAAATACATATGTGAGACAAATATATTAAATATGTACAGAACCCAAGGGTGATCCTAGAGCTAAATAAGCAAACCCATACCACACTGGGGAATGATCAAAATGAGAGAAAAAGAAATATTGAAGAGGGGGGGCAAGAAAGGGGTAACAAAGAGAACGAGGAGGGAAGTGGGGAGTGGAAGAGAGGTTGTTAGAGAGTTAAATGAATTAGAAAAGATAGAGATGAACCCACATCATGGAACAAATGATATATTTTCCATGATCAGTTCCTATTCAGAATTTGATATATTATTATAAATATTTAAATAAATGAAATATTGCTATATACCAGGGACCAGGGGTAACATTTTTGGTAACACTGCTTTAAGTGTCCTTGACTACACTGTAATTACTGAGTACCTACAATGTAACTGCTGTGCAAGTACTGTGTAGTTACATGTAATTACAATTTTATTGGAAATTCATTTTACATTTGCAGATTATGCAGTTAGACACACATTTCTATGAAGTAACTACACTGTTATTGCACTGTAAATACTATGTAGTTGTTAATTATTTTCACATTTAACTGGTGTGTAGTTATACAATTTGCATGAAGTGGTAGTTACACGTGCAGCCACAATTGTTTCTCTTTTGGCACAAATTGATTTATGCTGTAAGTGTAGCTTCATATGTAACAACTGCTGCAAAGTGTAACAGAAAAATGGATTTATCCTTGAAGTGCAACTACACATGTAACATCTGTTGCAAAGTGCAACATACATAGTTACCTTTGCCAGAAAGAATTGATATGAGGCAGAAGGGAGGCAACAATAATTGCAGTAACTACCACTTCATGTGAACTGTGAAAGTGCAGCACAGTACTACCCGTCTTCCCTGTGTCAGTCTTCACCATTTATCACTGTCTGGATGACAACCAGAAGTACAGCAGCCAACATGAGTTTTTTTGTAGTGGGAGGAGCCAGCACTGGGGACGGTGCTGCCTTGAGGCCAATGCATTATGCGTCACTTGCAAGTCAGCCAGCAATGGTTGTTAACTCCTCCTCCTCTACCCCAGTTCTGCTTCTCCTGCCATTGAGAGTGCAGCACCTCGCATCTGCTGAAGAAATTTCATCTGCGACATTGCAGCCTAGTTAGTTGTTTCAACATTATTGCTGACACCATTTTTGCTCCGTTCCAGTTTCGCCATCTACTAGTAACTTGATTATTTAGGATCAGTGGACACATATAGGTATATGGTCTATGGGCAGACTGGATGGGCCTTGTGGTCCTTATTTGCTGACAATTTCTATGTTTCTAACTTGGTGTTTTCTGCAGGAATCCCGATAAGGCCATTTCTTTTTGTTTCTTGAAGCAGCACCAAATCTGTTTCTTATTATTATTTTAGTTACTGCGAGTCATACTATGTTCGTCCGGGGACAAAAAGCACTCTTCTAAGGCAGACTGGCCTCCTATGCACTGGTGTCCCTACACTGTCAGATGTCCATCACAGACCAATAATTCACCTGCCTGGATCCGTCTAATCATATTGATGGTTGTGATGCTTGCTTCTCATTGGACCGCAGAGAACCGGGGCACTGCACGTGGAAAGTCAGCCATGATCCACTGACTTTCAGAGGGCAGTGTTGTATGAGGGACTCCAAGCACAGGCCTCTACACCATTCCCTTGGATCCCCTCCTGATTCTATACAGACCTGTGAGGAAGGGGCCTTCTCTTCTTCTAGCCTTGCCAGGGAAGAGGTCTCTTCTGCAGTGCTGGAGGATTGGTCCAGGCATCTTGGGGGCCAGGCTGGAAGCAACACAGGCAATCAACTCCTCAGAGGTGCAGGCTCCCCCAGTGTCACAGTCCGTGCCTGCTGGGCCTGGCATGGGTGGCTCCTATGCATCACCCACCAGTGCCGTTCTGTATCCCAGGGCCATTTGTGGCTCTGGTGATTGGCACTGTGAGCAATACTGGGCCCTCCTGCTGCACCGTAAGTGGCACCACAGGTGGGAAAACCTCAGGGGCTGCTCATCTGGTGGTCATCTGGATCTCCTTCTCTCCAGGAGCCAGACACTTGGGAGACTGATCTGGACAGGCTGCCCAACTTCCCAGAGTCAGAGGGTTCTCCGGTGCCCAGTAACTCTGTGCCCTCTCAAGCATCCCTTCCCATGGCACTGGCAATTATGATTGGTGCTGGCTCCCATGCCAGTGGTGATGTCAGGAGCATGCCTGCCAATGGTGACCCGCTATCTGAGGGGATGGTGGTTTGGGTTTCAGGGGCCTGGACAGCTGTCAGTCCTGGTGCTCTCCTCCCCGGGCCAAAAGAGGGACTCACTCTTTCTCGTCCTCCCTCAGGAGGCCTGCATGATTGGAGCAGTCCATAGCTTTAGGAGTGAAGAAGAAGTTGACCTCAGAATTGACATGGTTGAGGAGGCAGGACATGGGGCACTGAGCTTCCCCAGGGACCCTTGGGGGGTTCAGGGATGTGTCACAGTGCTGTGCCCGTGTTCTCTCCCTCATCCCCTTCATGGGAGACCTTACTGGGTGGAGTTGAGGTCCACCCTTCTGGTTCTATGCAGCCCTGGTCTCCTCACAGGGGAGTTTCCTGTTCAGGGCTCAGTCCTGACTGCTTCAGGATGGTTGACTGGCCAGTGACTGCACAGACCTGCAGATCCCTAGGAGTTCCAAGGTCACCAACGAGGTCCCTTAGCCCTGGCAGAGGTTGCTCAGGTACGGTGAAGTGTGTAACCCCTTTGTATCTGCAGCTCCCCTCTCATTTCACACAGCATGTGAGTCCTTCAGGGTCCTTGATCTAGGAGCAGTTCAAAGCCACTGCTGCTGACTTCCTCAGGTATGTCAGGGCTATGGATGAGCAGGCCTTTTGCCTGTCTCCCCTGCAGCAACTGGACCTGGACTCTTCAGATTCATCAGCCTCTTCATCTTCCTCCTTAAAGGAAAAGGATAATTCTATCCATCTGTCCTCAGACACTGATCATATAGATTATTAGCACTCCCTATCAGGGATGGTGGGTGATCTGCACCTATCCCACATCACAAGATGCAGTATTGAGTGGATGACATGTGTCTTCCTTAGCGAATTCAGTGCAGACTACCTGGTCATCCTTTCCTGGCTGATTCCCTTCCAGAAAGCATCATCCCGTACCTCACAGTGCCCATCTGTCCCAACTAAAGACCCTATGGACTGCCAGCACAGATACTGCACACACCAGGGGTCTCCAGGGACCTTGCCTCATCCCACTTCAGGAGTGAGGGTACTGGATACTCCTTCTGGGCATAGACACCTGGTATGCAACCAGACTCTGAAAAGTTTGACTGCTGGAGACAGACAGTGTTCTCTTCGGCTCGTATATGCTCAGCTTTGCCACTCATCAGGCATACTACACTGCCTACAACAGGCATCTGTGGTCAATGCTAGGTCAGGTGCTGACATTGCTGCCTGATATGAAGGTAACCAGACTGGTTATTGCCCTCTCTGCACAGGGCCTGGAACTCACAAGGCACCAGGCAAGGGTGTCTTCTGATGCAAATGAGGTAGCTTCAAGGCTAGCAGTGACAGCGATCTGTATTAGATGGACAGCATTGCTTCATCTATCAAGGTTGTCAACCTTGGCATGGTGTAGGGTGATGCCTCTGCTCTCAAGGGGGCCAACCTTTTCTCCCATATGGGAAGGTGGGAACTACATGGGTGACTTCTGTCTCCCAGGCAATGGGAGATTCCACCTCACTCTGACCAATCACAGGCCTAACTGGCCTGTAATGGTTCTCCTCCTTTCGAGGTCCTCCCCCACAAGAGACTGAGAGACTCATGTCCCTCAGTGAAGTGCTGGACCCCCTTTTGGGGGCTCGGTACTAACCCAGACAGTGATGACTGGTGAAGATTGACGCAAGGAAGATATGAAAATGATGTACCTATTGTAATTTTTGATCTTTTTGTATATCTTCACTATTCATCACTGGCACCTTCCCTTCTGGGCCTCAGTCCCTGGGCGATGCCCCCTCCCAGCTTGCCCTCCGCCTCCTTGAGGTCAATTGTGGTCTGGGTCCTACTGGTACTTCCAGGTCCTCTGTAACCTCCTTAAGCAACAGAGGGCCCACCCTGGGAGGGAGAGCAAGTAGGGCTTCTTGCCCTGGCCTTACGTGCTCCCTGTAGGTCCTTCCCTTCTCTGCTGGGGAGGGGTCCTCCTGGACATGATCTGGTCCTGTGGTGGGGGATCTCCCCTAGGTAGGACTTTTCCTGGACAGGATTGCCCCCTGAACCCTGTGAGATCTCCTTCTCAGGACAATGGTAACTGGAGGGGCTCTTCCTTACTTATGAATAAACTATGCTGTTGCACAATGTTGAACAGTCATAAGACTGACTGATTGTACATTATGTATATTGCACCCACACTTTAGCTGCTACTCTGTTGTATTTCAACTGAATTCGGCACTTAGTTGAATCTTGCTGTACTCAGTATATTTAATGTATTCTATTTCATGTACCTTTCTTTGTTATTGTAAGTGTATTGTCAGTGTTACCTATGTACCATCTTTATGGCCCAGGTTTTTCCTGAAAACAGTCCATTAGATCAGTGCACTTAGGAACATGGGGCCAGATATTCAAAAGGGTTGCGCCATGCGCAACAGGGTTGCACATGCGCAAGTCCGAAATTGCGCCATTCTGCGATATTCAGCAGGAGGCAGTTGCGCCACTGAAAACAGGCTGAGCAACAACGCAATGCAAATGAATGCATGCTCAACTGGAGGGAGGAACCATGCATAAACTGCACAGCCCGATATTCAGCGGGCTGTGCAGGTGCTCTGAGTGCAACCCCAACCTGCGCCTGCAGGATTTTGAGCCAAAAAAAAAGGCTTAAGTCGAGGGCCACCCACAGGTGAGCTGCTGTATTGCAGGGCACAACACAGCAGCTGCCACCTGTGGCTGGCCCCCAACTCAGTCCCTGTGCCCCCCCGCAGCCCGATCGCGGGCATAGTGTATTCCCAACCCCCACCAGCCAAATCGCGGGCATCAATGTGGCTCCCCTCTCCTCCCGTTCACATCCCTGGTGATCCAGTGGACCGAAAGTATGTTTAATAAATCCCCCCCTCCTGTTCACATCCCTGGTGGTCCAGTGGACTGAAATGCCCGATCGCGGGCAGAAAGTAAACTGAACCCCCCCAAACATCTCCCTGGTGCCCGATCGCGGGCAGAAAATGGGAACCCCAGACATCTCCCTGGTGCCCAATCATGGGCAGAAAGTAAACTGAACCTCCCGAACATCTCCCTGGTGGTCAGTGGACTGAAATGCCCGATCACGGGCAGTAAGTAAAGTGAAACCCCCAAACATCTCCCTGGTGGCTAGTGTCCCCACCCACCCACCACGAAGCCCACCACCCGCTCCCCGGCAGCCAGCGGGTGGCAGCATCCCTGCCTGCCATCCCGCTGCCCGCCCGGCTGACTGCCGGTAGGCTGCGCCCGTGGTGCAGAGCAAGAGCCAATGGGCGTCAGCCATACCGTCATGACAGTCAGATTCATTCACAAAACTGGACTGTCGTAGCATGGTATGGGCTGCATGCCGTTGGCTCTTGCTCTGCACCAGTGGGCGTGCAACCCCAGGCAGTTACTCGGCAGGCGATGAGCGGCAGGGGTGGATGCTACCGTCTGCCGGCTGTGGGGGCGCGGGTGGTGGGGAGCTTCGTGGAGTGGGAGGTGGGGGACACTAACCACCAGGAAGATGTTTGGGGGTTTCAGTTACTACTGCCCGCGATCGGCATTCGGTCCACTGGACCACCAGGGAGATGTTCGAGAGTTCAATTACTCTGCCTGCGATCGAGCAGAAAATGTTTGAAAGCGTTCCTGACTTACTGCCGCGATATTCCGTCCACTGGACCACCGAAGACTGAGGAGGAGGAGGCCACATTGCTGCCCGTGATCGGGCTGGTGGGGGAGAGTGCACTATGCCCATGATCGGAGCTGCAGAAGTCGTTCCCAACGGCTGCTGCCTGGCAGGGCACCAGGCGCAAGTCCTCGGGGATCGGCGCACCTACATGCTAATGGCATGCAAATGGGGCCATAATCAGATGCAAATGGCCCCCCTGCACTTGCATGAATTATGGCCCCATTTGCATGTCACCTTTTGAATATCGTGATTTTGCGCATGGCGCAATGGTACTTGCGCCACCGCAAGTTGAATGCTCCACTCTGACAACTTGCGGTGGTGCAAGTTCCAGTGCGCCATGCACAGTGGCTGTGGCTGGGTGGTGATATTCAAAGGAGTTGCTCAATAGCGCAACTCCTTTGAATATCGCCCGGCCACACCCCTGCGCTAACTATTTTGCTCAGTGCAAGGGCTTGCGCCTCAGAATCGCGCAGTTTGAATATCAGCCCATACTGTACAAACATAGGGAATTTGCCCACAGAAACAAGCTGCATGGTCTATCAAGTCTGCTCGAATGTGCAGCTAGCACACTTACTTTGCAGCTGTTCCTTCCCTTCACAATAACCTCCCATCTCACCCTGTCCCATCCCCTTTTGAAAGCCCCACTGTCTTGTGGATACCAGCTCCTCTGGCAAAGAGTTCCATTTCACCACAACCCTCTCCATGAAAAAGTGTCTCCTCATTTCCCTCCTATACCTACCCCCCTCCAGTCTAAGACCATGACCACTTGTGTCTCTCCCCCGATTTACTTAAATATCCCTTCTGTTCCTGTCTTGTTAATCGCCTTAAAGTACTTGAAGACCTCAATCATATCCTCCCAATCTCTCCTCTCCTACAGGGAGTATATATTCAAGTCATGGAGGCTCTCCTCATATGGTCTTCCCCCACTTCCTGTATCATCTTATTTGCTCTGTGCTGTACCCCTTCCAGTAGTCTGATATCTGACTTTAGATAAGGACACCAGTACTGCATACAGTACTCCAGGTGTGGTCTGACCAGTGACCTGTAGAGAGGCAGGATCACCTCCATGTTCATAGAGGAGATTCTTCTCCCAATACGCCCCAACATCCGGTTTGCCTTTGCTGCTGCATTTCATTACTGCTTTAAGTTGTTCATTTTCCCATTTACAACCACCCCTAGATCCTTTTTCTCCTCCATGGTACCTAGCTGTACTCAACCCAGCTGACAGCTCCTCCCTGGGTTCTTCTCTCCAAAGTGCATCATCTTGCACTTTTTAGCATTGAAACCCAGCTGCCACTCTTCTGACCACTCCTCCAGTTTAATCAGGTTGTTCTGCAGTTCCTGCAATCCCTCTATGTCACTCACCACTGCCCCCAACTTGGTATCATCAGCAAAGAGGCTGATCTTATTCCTGATGCCATGTGAGATGTTCACTATGAATATCCCAAACAGTACCTGCCCCAGTACTGATTCTGCAGTACCCTGCTTGTATCTGCCTTTGGAGATGAGCACTCCACCAACCACTACCCTCTGCTATCTTCCCTGAAGCCAATTTCTGATCCAGTTCACCATCTTAGTCCCAACTCCACATACCTCAATGTCCCCCCAACCTCCCATGCAGCACTGAATCAAAGGCCTTGCTGTAGTCCAAAAACAAGACATCCACCACATGACCTTTGTCCAGTTCCCTCAGTACCCAGTTATAGTAATCAGCTAGATTAGTCTGACAGGATCTTCCTGAGACAAACAAATGCTGATGATTGTCCTGGAGTCCATCATCCTCCAGAAATGTCACCAGCCTTTCCTTCAGGATTGTCTCCATCAGCTTCCCCGCGATGGCTGTCAGGCTTACAGGTCGGTAATTGCTTGGCTGATTCCTAGGGTCACTTTTATTGAGGTGCACCACATTGGCCTTCCTCCAGTCCTGTGGCATGCACCTTGTGTCCAGGAAGGTATTCAATAGGTCCACCACTGGCCCAGCCAGTACCAATGCCAGTTCTCTTAGCACCCTGGGATGAATGATGTCTGGTCCTGGTGCCTTATCCACCCTCAGAGCTTTCAGGCCCTCTAATACCTGCCCTTAGTGATTACCCCATCTGTCACCCCCTGCCCACCCTCCCTCCACCTGGAAGCTGCCTGCCCTTCTCTCTGAATATGAAACAGAAGTACTCATTTAGTGCATCTGCCTGTTTTGCTCCTTTCTCTGCCCACCCCATCCTTCTTGATCCACACTATCTGATCCTTGCAGCTCCTTCTTTTCTTAATGTGCCAGAAGAAGTACTTTTCCCCATCTTTGATTCCGTGAGCCAGACTATGTTCCCAGGAGGCCTTGGCTGCTCTAACACCCATGGTAACTTCTCTGGACTTTCTCACGTATTCATTCCTATTGTCCCCCCTCCAGGAATTCTTGTATGTATGAAATGCTGCTTTTTTTGCCCCCACCTTATTTATAACATCCCTACTCAACCAGCTTGACTTTTTGGATCTTCCCTTCTTGCTCTGCAGTTTGATACAGGTCCCAACAGCCTCCATAAGTCCCAATGTAGTTTTTTTCCCATTTCTGGTTTGTATCCCAGTGAGACTGAATTCCTGCCAGGCACTCTCTTAAGATTTTACCTATCCTACTGAAGTCAGCCTTTCTGAACTCAGCCACCCTCATCCCTGTACCAACCACTTCCCTGCCCATGTTGAGCATGAACCACACTAATTGGTGGTCCCTCCTTGCCAGTGGGCCCACCACCCCCACCTCCCTTACAGCCTCCCTGGTAAACAACTATTTGCTGTGTGAAGTAATGGTGGGTGGTACCAGATACACATTCAGAGACTCTTCTTTAGTCATTACATGCACATCCTCGCCACCATGCCCCAACCCTCATGGTATAGTCAAGGGTTGTGGTAGCTTGGTGTGAATGATGGTACCATGGCTGCCACCTCATTCAGCTAGTGGAAAGGGCATGTAACAGCTAAGAAGGCATCCAGGCATGTGTATCTGGCATCATCCACCATAACTCCACACAGCAGACTGGTGATATTTATTGTTTGTTTGTTTGTTTACCAGGTAGGCGCACTGATTCAGTGGACCATTTTCAGGCATGTCCCAGGCCATAAAAATGGTACACAGGTAATACTGACAATGCACTTTCATTAACAGAGAAAGGTACAGGAAATAGAATACACTGAATATAATGAGTACAGCTAGCTACAATTAAGTGCAAGAAAACAGTTGAAACACAATAGTGTAGCAATTAAAGTATTGGTGCAATATACATGAAATACAATCAGACTTATGATGACTGTTCATCATTGTACAATGGGACAGTTTAGTCTTTGGTACAGAAGAATTAGGACTGTCATCAAAGAGTTGCCCATGCCCCAACCCCAGCCACCCACCCACCTGAGCAGCAGCAGGACAGGCGTTTGGGTGCAGTAGAGGTGTGGGTCAGTCTTACAGAAGAAACACATTTAAGGTTATGCTAGTGTACAACTACATAGTGCAGTTACAGTGTAGTTATACAGTGGTTACAGTGTAGTTAGTGAAACTTAAAATTATCCTTCAGAAATCACTCCATCATGAAGCTACTGCAGTATAGTGTAATGGCTAAAAGCACTGCCCTCAAAACCAGAGAACTGGGTTCGAATCCCAGAGCCACCACTCGTAAACTGTGCAACCAAAAAAAAGAACTAAAAATAAACATGCAATCTAACATTGTTAATTGCTATACAATAAAAATCATTAACATAATTACTTACTGACTTTTAACAGTGCTGTAGTTGCTAAGAAATGTGCTGCTTCTGTGGCATTGTTTCCACAGTTAATGCCTAACTAACATGTACTTACAAAGTATGCAGAAACAGGCACTTAAAGTGAAAGAAGAAAGGTGTAACAGTGCTGTACTATAGTTACTATGGAATGTGCTGCTTCTGGGGCATTTTTTCCACAGTTAATGACTAACATGTACTTACAAAGTAAGTATGCAGAAACGCACTTAAAATAAAGTGTGAGGGGGTGTAACAATACTGCAGTTATGAAGCAATATACTGCTTCTGTGGCACTGTTTCCACAGTTAATGACTAACTAACACGTATTTGCAAAGTAAGTACGCAGAAACTGACACTTAAAGCATACAAAGAAGCGTGTAACTACTATACACTTACATTTAATGTCAGTGCTGTAGTTCTGATGTATTCCTTCCTTCAGAAATCAATTATTCTTAATTGCTATACAACTACATTGGTTACTTAGACAATAAAAATAATTTACTTAATTACTTATTGGCTTGTAACAATGCTGTAGTTACTAAGAGATGTGTTGCTTCTGTGGCATTGATCCACACCTCTTCTGAACCCACACTCCTGGCCTGCTATGGCCCAGGTGGGTGGCTGGGGGGTGAAGCATGGCTACATACTATGTGCTTTACCACCAGTCTGCTGTGTGGAGTGGTGGTAGGTGGTGAAGGATACACAGGTAGGGACTCTTCCTCTTGTGTAGTTATACACATTGCATGATGTGGTAATTAAACATGAAACCACAATTGTCTCTCTTTTAGCACAAATTGATTTATGCTAGAAGTGTAACTACACATGTAACAGCTATTGCAAAGTGCAACAGAAAAATTAATTTATGCTGGAAGTGTAACTACACATGTAACAGCTGTTGCAACAGTAATTGCGGTAACTACCAGTTTAAGCAAACTGCGTAACTACACTAAATCAAAAATGTGAAACTAGTTAATTACTACATTGTAGTTACATGTAACGACACAGAAGTTATATTGTAGTTACATTGTAGTTATACAGTAGTTTCAGTGTAGTTAAGTACACTTACAATAAAGTGTAACTAACTTTTTATTTATTTATTTACAAATTCAGAAATCAGCCTTTGAGCATGAGTATGCGCTCTTGTACAAAGATTCCATGTCAATGAAACACAATACAAATTGGTACAGAGGTAGAGTAACACAAGAAACAGCAAACTATTTGCATAAAGCAGCTTCAAATGGCAACAAATAAGAGATTAAGCAGATTGTATACAGTTTAAATTGTTTCTTTTAAGCGAATCATGACTAGGGTGGTCAAGTTGGCAAACATGGAGCAGCTTTGCAAGAGAGGCCTTCTCATAACAAAGGAGGGGGTGTGAGAAGCAGGGGGGGGTCCTGCAGATGAGAGAGAGAGAGAGAGTGAGAGGAGGGAACACAGCTCAGTAAGACAGGTGACAGAAGGCATGCCCTAGAGAGGTGGATTGGTGTAGTGAGGGAATGGGTATAGGGCAATGTCCAGGGGAGGAAACAAAGTAGCTTGCACAGTAGGGTGGGGTGGAGCTTAAAAGTGGGGTCTATCCAGCATGGCTAAGTACAATATGGAGAATGGGGGGGGCTGAAAAGGGGTGGGCCTAGACAGGGTGGCTTGACCCAGAGGGGTTAAGAGATTAAGAGAGGGGGTGGCAAGTATGGGAACAAAGTGGATCATCAGTAAGGAGTGACTAGGATGGGCATCAAGAGACAGTAAACAGTAACACGCACTGCTGCTGATGAGGTGCCATTTGAACTCAGACTTAAAAGCACAGAGACTAGCAGTTTTCAGTGGCAAAAGTGTGGGACACTTTCAATCATGACTTCTTTGGCTCAAGGGGTGAGAATATAGAAGACATTTTATGCAAAAAGGAATCTTTTTTAGATATACTGTATTCTTTTGGAGCTCTGAGTGAACTAGGTCTAAATGATGATATTGACCTGTCTGTATATCTACATAAGTAACTAAGTTTTCTCCTTACTACTGAGTATTTATAGGAATTTATGGTAATCTTTGAATAGATTTAAATCCAATCTGTGGCCATACTCTGCAAGCTGATAAAATACATATATATATATATATATATATATATATATATATATATATATATTATACTGGAGCAGTAAGTGCCAGTATATTTAGGATTTGCAGGCAGTTTAATGTTAAACCTCAGCCTTTGCACTTTAGTAACTTTGGAACCGATGAAGGGATTTGCACAAAATTGGCATGCTATGCAACTTGGCTATGTTCCTGTGATGTGCCAACTTTTATGTCAATCCCTTTTACAGTGTTTGAGATAGAGTGTTGAAAAACAGAGGGTTTTGCTGTTGTGGCTGTTTTTTTTGCTCACCTGTTATCTCAAAAATAGGTGAATGATGTTGCCTGTCATTTTCTGGGAATAAAGCCTAAGCCTCACAGGTGTGCCTTTTGAAGATTTGGTGGAAAAATATTAATCTGTTGAAAAGTTATGACATGTTGAATTGGCCATTATGTTCTATGGGAAAAATACATGTTAGGCACGAAATAGGATCTTGCTTGGGGGAGGAACTGTTAGGAGATGGATTGTGCATTGAACAAGGATTCTATTGCAGGTGATAGATACATGCTGTATCAAAGTAAAATGAGAAATCCTGGTTCGGAGTAGAAACAAGAATAGCAACACTAGCCCTGTAAAGGCACACATCCATCACAGGGATCACTGCTAGATGCCAGTTTATTGGTGCCCCACACACACTCATCTCCAGTACAATACTTTATTTTTTTTAGTCCCCGAACCTAGAGACATAGAGTCAGTGAGACAGTAAGCAAATGAGAAAGGGATAAAAGACTATCTAATGCAAACGTGCAGCAGTGTTGTATTGCCAAGTATGTCACAATTTTCTCTGATATATAACTACCATCAGTACAGTATTCACTGCCTACTGAGATGAAATTCAAATTACATCCACCCTTGTACAAGTATGGCAGTATATCCTACACATCATCTGCAGTTTTATTGCTAGGTATTCTCTACAATAAGTGACAGCCTACACCAACCACCTGACCCCAAATTCAGAAATCTCCCATAGCCTTCAACACACATAGGCACAACTCACAGACTGTGCAGTCCCACCCACCACCTTTTTTCCCCGGTACACTTTTATTATAAATAAAAAAATCCTTCCCACTCCTCTGTCTGTGTAATCACACCCATGACCCTCTTTCCCTGGTCCCCAGTCCATGTAAAAAAAATTACCCTCTCTCTCTCTCCTTCTGTGTAGTCCTACCCGACACCCTTGTAGCCCAAGCCCCCTTTCATATACATAAATAAATCCCTCCCACCCTCTTCGTCTTTGCAGTCCCAACCATCACCCTCATTCCCTGGTCAATGTAAAATCAATTACACTCTCTCTTGCTCCTTCTGTGCAGTCCCACCCACAACCCTCATTCCCCGGTACACCTTTCTTATAAATAAATCCCTCCTGCTTCCTCCCTCTGTGCACTGCTCCTCCCTCCCTCCCTCTGTGCAATCCCACCCACCACCTTGTTTCCCAGTCCCTGGTCCATGTAAATAAATTACTTTCCCTCCGTGCAGTCCCACCTACCACCCTCATTCTCTGGTCCATGAAAAAAAAGTGTCTCCCTCTCCTTCTGTGTAGTCCCACCTACCACCCTTGTAGCCCAGTCCCCCTTTCTTTTTTTTAATTTAACAAGTTTTATTAGTTTTAAGCACCAATCAAAGTACATTAGATAGTACATAATCACAACAAAGTAATAGGTGCTAAACACAAAACTCAAATTAAAACCCAATCCCTACCCCTCTCCCTGACTACACACTATTAATTACATTCAGTATGTCTCACCTAAAATATAATTAATCATTATTATGGTTTCCAGGCTATCAGTAGGGTCTCTAGGCTGCCCCAGAGAGACGAGTAAGCTTCTAATCTATTCTGCATAGATGCAATGTGTCTTTCCAATTGTAATGCCTGGACAATCTCTCTGTACCACTCCATTACATTAGGGGACTTATCTTCTATCCAATGTCTCATAATTATCAGCTTAGCTATCGTAGAGATAAGTATCATATGTGCTTTCCTAACTTTGGGGATATCACCTGGAAATAATTTATTAAACAGACTTCAGGAGTAAATAAGGTCTTCAAGCCAAGGATAGGATCTAAAGCATTATTAACAGATTGCCAGAAGGTCTGTACTTGGGGGCACAGCCATATCATATGATAAAGGGAGCCAGTGTCACCCTTGCATTTGCCGCATGCTGAAGTATTTAATGTCCCATACCTGAAGAGCTTAGCTGGTGTAAGATAGATATTCTGCATGATGTTAAAATGAACTAATCTAATTCTATCTTGCTTTATGAATTTGTACATTGATAACCAGAGTTTCCTCCATAAATCAGGGTCCTCTGGGACTCCTAGCTCTCTTGTCCAATAAAAACAAACTCCTGACGGCAATCTGCTGTCCCATGCCTGGAGAGTTTTGTACATATTAGAAACTGAGTGTGATTGGGAGGCTACCTGAAGGAGCATAGTTAGTTTTTTTTCCTCTGGGTCCATTGGTGGTACCTGGGAAAAAAAGGAAGCAAGGGCCTTACTAACTTGGATATATTTAAAGACTTCTTTATCTAATGCCTCATTGGATTTCCAGAATTGATCAAAAAAGAGTGGCTTTCCGTTCGACCATATGTCTGAAGCTTTTCATTGGCTTAGCCGAGGCCAGAAATTGAGGGGTATTGGCACATTATTAATCTTAAAATGTGGGTTGCCAATGACTGGCTGATCAATAGACTGATACCACTTCACTGCTAAGTATTTTTGGGCCTGGTGAGAGGCCTTCAAAGACCAACCCATGGGATTATTCCTAATCGACTTAGGGATATGAGATGGTGAGGCATATAAGAGCACCCCCAATGAGCATTTCGCTTGGGAGGCTAAGTATTTTTCTATAGAAATCCACAAGGGAGATATTCTGAATTCCCACTCTCTTATGCCAAAAGGCCAGCTTGCTCATATGTTGTGCTATATAATATAAGAAAAAAAGAGGGGGCCGCAAGGCCTCCTCTGTGTTTCGGGGCTGTCAGCTTGAGATAAGATCTGTGAATACCTTTCTTGTTCCATAAGAAAGTGTTTACTATGTTTTGTAATTTAAAGAACCATGCTTTTGGCAGGTAAGTACCCAGCATACCCAATGGGTATAGCATCCTTGGCAGGATATTCATTTTAATTGTGCTTAGCCTACCCCATACAGAAAAAGGAAGCAATCTCCATCTTTCCATATCCTGGGCTATTGTTTTGACTAGGCTATCAAGGTTGTCTCTTATTATAGTGCCAAGATCTCTAAAAATCTTGATTCCTAGGTATACTATGTGCTTCGCTTCCCAAGAGAGGCTGAGGGAGGAGAGTTCTGCCTTATTTACTCTACTATTTAAAGGAAAAATCTTAGTTTTAGCCCGATTCAGTTTATAAAATGATATTTTAGCATATTTCTCTATCTCACTTAAGATAGCTGGGACTGAAAGGCCTGGCCTCTCCACATGTAATAATCTGCATTTGCCGAGAGGGAATACCTTACAGTACCTACTTGGATCCCTTTAATATTGATATTGCCCACCAATCTAAGGATCAGAGGCTCCAAATATATGTTAAACAGCAGGGGACAAAGGGACATCCCTGCCTTGTACCCTGACTAGGTTGAAGAGGGAAAATAAGCCATGCACTTGACTCTTGCCGTGGGGAGAAGTATAGAAGTTGTATCCATCTCAGAAATTCTTTGGGTAATCCAATTGAGGTTAGGGTAGCAAACAGAAAATCCCAAGAGACTCTGTCAAATGCCTTTTTGGCATCCAGGGAGACCAGCACCACTGGCGTGCTGGAGTCCATGGCAACTGAAAGGAGATGTAACAATTTTCTCACATGATCTTGAGATGATCTTCCTATCATGAATCTGACTTGTTCATGGCTTATGAGAGTGCCCATAACTTTTGAGAGTCTGTTTGCTAACACTTTGGCTAAAATTTTAATATCCATGTTCAATAAAGATATGGGGCGGTAACTGCTAAGATTTAGTGGATCTTTCCCTGGTTTTAAAATTAGGGATATTACAGCCTCTTGAAAACTTGGGTCAGTCCCCCTTTCTTATACATATATAAATCCCTCCTGCTCCCTTCCTCTGTGCAGTCCCACCCGCCATCCTTGTTCCCTGGTCCATGTAAAATAATTACCCTCCCTCTCCCTCCATGAAGTCCCACCCACCACCCTCATTCCCCAGTTCATGTAAAAAACTTACCCTCCCTCTGTGCAGTCCCGCTCACCACTTTTGTAGTCCAGTCCCCCTTTCTAATACATATGAAGCCCTCCCACTCCCTCCCTTTGTGCAGTCCCACCCTCAACTCTCATTCCCTGGTCCATGTAAAATAAATTACCCTCCCTCTCCCTCCCTCTGTACAGTCCCACCCACCACCCTCATTTCCTGGTCCCCAGTCCATGTAAAAAAATTACCCACCCTCTCCCTCCCTCTGTGCAGTCCCACCTGCCACCCACATTCTCCGGTTCATGTAAATAAATTACCCTCCCTCTCCCTCCCTCTGTGCAGTCCCACTCACCACTCTTGTAGTCCAGTCCCCCTTTCTTATACATATAAAGCCCTCCCACTCCCTCCTTCTGTGCAGTCCCACCCACCACCCTCATTCCCTGGTCCTTGAAAAATAAATTACCCTCCCTCTGTGCAGTCCCACCCGCCACTCTCGTTTCGCAGTCCCCAGTCAATGTAAAAAGATTACCCTTCCTCTCCCTCCCTCTGTGCAGTTCCATCTGCCACCCTCGTTCCCCGGTCCATGTAAAAAAATTACTTTCCCTCTCCCTTTCTTTGTGCAGTCCCACTCACCACTGTTGTAGTCCAGTCCCCCTTTCTTGTACATATAAAGCCCTCCCACTCCCTTCCTCTGGGCAGTCCCACCCGCCACCCTCATTCCCTGGTCCATGTAAAATAAATTACACTCCCTCTCCCTCCCTCTGTGCAGTCCCACCTGCCACCCTCATTCCACGGTTCATGTAAATGACGGTGTCAGCATGGCTCAGTTGGTAGCACATCCGCCTCTGGACCAGGAGGTCGTGAGTTCTCATCCCACACCAGGATTGGACTTGCACCTAAAAATCGCTGGCATCCGAGTGCAGTCTTGGGGGGTGCTGTACTGCTGGGGTGTGCCGTCCTTCGGATAAGACGTTAAACCGAGGTCCCTTCTGCCCATCCTGGTGTTGTCCTGGTGGGTGTCCAGGTGGAAGTAAAAGAACCCAGGGCACTCTTCGCAAAGAGTAGGGAACATTCCTGGTGTCCTGGCCAACATTCCCCTTCCCATAAACCAGTTCATGCAATTACCCAGGCTGTGTGTGGGTGATGATGTGTGATATGGCCACCACCACACATTCAGTCACTTCACTACCAGTCTAGCATTGCTTGTAAAGGACTTTGGATGTATGAAAAGCACTATATAAATGCTGATTCTTCTTCTTCTAAATAAATTACCCTCCCTCTCCCTCCCTCTGTGCAGTCCCACTCAGCACTCTTGTAGTCCAGTCCCCCTTTCTTATACATATAAAGCCCTCTCTCTCCCTCCCTCTGTACAGTCCCACCTGCCACTCTCATTTCCCGGTCCCCAGTCAATGGAAAAGATTACCCTCCCTCTCCCTGCCTCCGTGCAGTCCCACCTGCCACCCTCGTTCCCCGGTCCATGTAAAAATATCACTCTCCCTCCCACTGTGCAGTCCCACTCACCACTGTTGTAGTCCAGTCCCCCTTTCTTATACATATAAAGCCTTCCCACTCCCTCCCTCTGTGCAATCCCACCCACCACCCTCGTTCCCTGGTCCATGAAAAATAAATTACCCTCCCTCTGTGCAGTCCCACCCGCCACTCTCATTTCGTAGTCCCCAGTCAATGTAAAAAGATTACCCTTCCTCTCCCTCCCTCTGTGCAGTCCCATCTGCCACCCTCGTTCCGGTCCATGTAAAAAAATTACTTTCCCTCTCCCTCCCTTTGTGCAGTCCCACTCACCACTGTTGTAGTCCAGTCCCCCTTTCTTATACATATAAATCCCTCCCACTCCCTCCCTCTGTGCAGTCCCACCTGCCACCCTCATTCCACGGTTCATGTAAATGATGGTGTCAGCATGGCTCAGTTGGTAGCACATCTGCCTCTGGACCAGAAGGTCGTGAGTTCTCGTCCCACACCAGGATTGGACTTGCACCTAAAAAATCACTGGCATCCGAGTGCAGTATTGGGGGGTGCTGTACTGCTGGGGTGTGCCGTCCTTCGGATGAGATGTTAAACCGAGGTCCCTTCTGCCCATCCTGGTGTTGTCCTGGTGGGTGTCCAGGTGGAAGTAAAAGAACCCAGGGCACTCTTCGCAAAGATAGGGAACATTCCTGGTGTCCTGGCCAACATTCCCCTTCCCATAAACCGGTTCATGCAATTATCCAGGCTGTGTGTGGGTGATGATGTGCGATATGGCCGCCACCACACATTCAGTTACTTCACTACCAGTCTAGCGTTGCTTGTAAAGCGCTTTGGATGTATGAAAAGCACTACATAAATGCTGATTCTTCTTCTTCTTCTTCTAAATAAATTACCCTCTCCCTCCCTCTGTGCAGTCCCACTCAGCACTCTTGTAGTCCAGTCCCCCTTTCTTATACATATAAAGCCCTCTCTCTCCCTCCCTCTGTGCAGTCCCACCTGCCACTCTCGTTTCCCAGTCCCCAGTCAATGGAAAAAGATTACCCTCCTCGTCCCTGCCTCTGTGCAGTCCCACCTGCCACCCTCATTCCCCGGTCCATGTAAAAATATCACTCTCCCTCTCCCTCCCATTGTGCAGTCCCACTCACCACTGTCGTAGTCCAGTCCCCCTTTCTTATACATATAAAGCCTTCCCACTCCCTCCCTCCCTCTGTGCAGTCCCACCCACCACCCTTGTTCCCCAGTACACCTTTCTTATAGGTAGGTAGGTAGGTAGTTTATTGAGCGACCAAAAATGATCATTACAAAGACACGTAATAAATATTTCATTTTCACTGAAAAAAGATATTATGTCATATCATAAATAATCTTAAAACATCCATATGATAATATGGCAAGTAAAAGGGAATTATCCCATATCAACATTTATAAAATAGCATTTCTAGCTAATCTGCATTCAAATCATTTGTATATTACATTTGCGGTATACAACATATTATATTTATAAAATTAAGACATTCAAGTGAAGCCCTCTCTGAGTGATAATTTTTAGAAGGGAGACCATGGGGACCATTACTTTGGGGTTCTTGGATTTTAACAGATAGACAAGCAATTGTTCATTTTGTTAGTGCTGTTGACTCAATACACAGCATAACAAGGAACATCTATATTTATCATATAATGAGCACAGCAGTATCAAGTGCAAAAGATCATCTTGACCCAATCCAGTTACATGTAAATTCCCTTTTTTTCACCATTAAATTGTACTCTTTTTTACTGTTCAAAAAGCATTCGAATCCGAATCTTGTGAGATATTTCTTCTGTGTCGGATTTGTTAGGATACAGAGATAATTCTCTATCTTGGGTTCGCTCTTATTTTTTGACATCCATAGACAAGCTCTGGATTGTTTACAAAGTTCTAAATCCTTTTGTTTGAAATTATCTCTGACCCTATTATTAACTATCAAAAGATTATCTGGGGCTATCAGTAATCATATTTTTTATAAATAAATCCCTCCCGTTCCCTTCCTCTGTGCAATCCCACCGGCCACTCTCATTCCCCGGTCCATGTAAAACAATTACCCTCCCTCTGTGCAGTTCCACCCACCACCCTGGTAGCCCAATCCCCCTTTCTTTTATATATATAAATCCCTCCTGCTCCCTTCCTCTGTGCAGTACCACCCACCACCCTCATTCCCCGTTCCCCTTTAATGAAAAAGAAAACGATCCTCAATGTCTTTTTTTTTATAACCTGTAAATAAGAAAATGGTCCATCATCATTTCATCATTCCCCTCCCCATCCCCACCCTCCACTGAGCACCCACCTCTCAACACCCCCCTTTACCCATACTTATCTCCGGTGGTCGGGAGCACCCATTTTCTCTGGACCAGGATACATCTGCACTCTTCAAACCTGAAATGCGAACTGAGGAATCAAGGTAAGCGCTGTTTAATGGCACACAATGGGAGTTTCAACTTAGGTTGCTATCTAAGCCATTTTTAGGAATTTGTTTGCCAGATTTTCAACATGGGGTTCTTGGGACCCCGCTTCATGAACACTGTCACTGTCATCTTGTTAATCAGACCCAAACAGTGATTTTGTGGTTGCTGCATAGAATCACCTTTAAGGATGAAATAGTGAAATGACAGTGCCACTGTTCATGAGGTCAGGTACCAAAATGTCCATGTTGAAAATTTGGTGTAAAAAATTCCAAAAAATGACTGCTTTATGAGAGTGCATTGCATAGGTTCTATGCACGCTCAGAACTTCACCACTTTTCCATATTTTCACTCCAGATTTTCAACATTGCCATTCTTTCACACCTCCTTATGAATGGTACAACTGCCATTTTTCAAATCCTTCCCAAAACACGTTTTCACACCTGTGGCACATAATGGCGCGGTCGCTGTCTGAAATCAACTTTTGGGATGGAATAACAAAATCATAGTGCCTCTGTTCATGAAGGGAAGTCCCAAAAAGCCCATGTCGAAAATATGGTGACAAAAGTCCAAAAAATTACTAAGTTACAAGCAAGAATGTTTTGCAGTTTCTATGCATGCTCATAACTTCACTAATATTTCATATTTTCAATCCTGATTTTCTTTTTTTTTTTATTCTTTATTTTTCTTTTATTTTCATAGGAGGTACAGTACATTGCAGATACATTATAGATGACATTCATGAATATCCATTGCATCAAATCATCGCATCAGCAGTTATACAATAGCAGAATTAGTGGTGTTTTCATCTCAGTTAATAAATAAAGTTCACAGCATTTCATAAACTTAATCCCAGAATAAGTCTTCTCCTGCCCCTTCCTCCTGTATCTATCTATCTCCCATCTATCTGGGAACAAGAGTCCTCTCCTATAGTACCTTTTCCATCTCCTAACATCCACAAATTTGGACTTCATTATGGAACAAATGTGGGATCTCTCGCTGAATGGAAAAGGACCCAAATCCTCCACTTTAATTGGAATTGGTCTCCATGCATCATAGCTCCTGCTATCATATGTTCCAAAAAATAATGTTCTACTATCAGATCTTGCCAGGTATCCACCACAGGAGATCTAACCTGTCTCCATGATTTAGTAATAGTCTTCCTTACTAATAAGAGGAAGATAAATACAAGTGACCTTTTTTATATTTTAAGCTGTTTTGGAGGAATTGACAGGAGAACAAATTGTGGATTTAATACTTCTGGCATATAAATCATCTGTAAAGTTTGCTCTACTTGCTGCCAAAACACTTGCAGTTTACTACAACTTCAAAAGATATGTACCTGATCTGCCCTTCGCTCCCCACATTGTCTCCAACAATCCACCCCTAGTGTAGGAAAAAACGTAACCAGTTTAGCTGGTGTATTAAAATATCTAATTCATGATTTCCATGCAAATTCTCTCCAATAAGGTTCCAAAAGAAATCCCTAATGAGGGGTTGGCATATTTAATCCAGAGGTTGTATGTCACTCGGCAAGGAAGTTCCCTGTTCCGTGCCTCTACTACTGACTCAGGTGAATCAGAGATATTTTCCCGGATCCCCCTATACAACAATCCAATCAAATGTAACTGGATATATCCACGAATAGTATTAATAACCAGTTGGAGTAGTAGAGGCATAGGAGTAGGGAGGTGATTCCTTGAGGGGCCCTTATGTAGAAGAAAATCACGTACCTGTAGGTACCTATAGTGGTCTGAATTTGTAAGTTATATTCCCTTTAGAGCTGAGCAAAGGGAGCCACTCCATGTGACTCCAAAAATTGAAAAATAAATGTGAGACCTTTCCTATGCGAAGTGCGAAATGTTAGGTCAAATTGTGTAGGTAGGAAATCTGTTTCAGCAAAAAGTAATAGCAAAAAATAAAACACAGGTTCCATGGCAGATACAAATGTAATTTTATACCAGTTTTGTAAGGTCTGTTTGGTTCCTATGTCAAAATCTACCAGTGCCGTTAAATTAGAAAGAAGGCCAAAAATTACCTTTTGTGGATCATGTATATCATTAAGAAAACATTCTATTTTCCTCCAAGGAGATTGGAGGTTGGGGTTCACCCAAGTGAGAATCTGAGTTATTTGAACTGACATTACATATTTATTTAAATCCGGGACATTTAGGCCTCCTCTGTCTTTCGACAGTTGTAGCAAGGACCAGCGAACCCAGAGCCTATGCCCATCCCACACAAATCTTGATAAGAGCTTATTCCAAAATATATTTTAGAGGGAAGAAAGGAAATTGTTTGAAATAAAAACAATAATCGAGGTAGGACATTAGATTGCATAGTTGCAATCCTCAGGTAAAAGGGAGCTTCATCAGAGACCATTTATGTATATCTGTCTCTATAACCTGTGTCATGGGTTCGTAGTTTACTAAGGTAACATTAGGAAAATGTAATTGAAGATAAATACCCAGATATTTTAATTTCGTAGTTCACCATTTAAGGGGCAGGTGTTGTATAAGTTGGGGGGGGAGTGCAATTCAAGGCCAGAACCTCTGTCTTCAAAAAATTAATAATGTATCCAGATACCGAGGCAAATCCCTCCAAGGTCTGCCAAGTTCCTTGTAATGATACCTCAGGATCTGTCAAGGTCAACAGCACATCATCAGCATCAAGTGAGATGCAGTAAGATTCTCCTCCCACCACCGCCCCTTGCATTTCTCTGGAGGATCTAATTGCCAAAGCTAAAGGCTCTATATAGAGAGCAAATGACAGTGGGGATAAGGGACAACCCTGTCTAGTTCCTCGTTTCAGCTCTATTGGTGAGGACAGAGATCCATTAACCTTGATGTAGACCTAGGGTTAGCATAAAGATTACTAAGCCATTTCACAAATTCCTCTGGAAATCCAAATGCTTCCAACACCTACCAAAGATAGTTCCTAAGCACCCTATCAAATGCCTTATAGGTGTCTAAACTAGCAACTATCACTGGGAGTGAGGCTCTAGAGACATAGGATAAAAGGTGTATGATTCTAATTGTATTATCTGAAGTTTGTCTATTCTTTAAGAAGCCAGTTTGGTCCTGATTTACCAAATCGAGGAGCATATCTTCAAGTCTCCAGGCCCATATTGACATATATAACTTATAGTCACAATTTAAAAAAGAAATAGGTCTATATTTATTTTTATTTGGTTTTTGTTGACCGGGTAAGTGCACTAGACAAATCTTGCCTATTTTCAGGCACGACCCGGGGGAAGGGGATACAGATGAATGCCAACTGACCTTGAACCAGATTAAGCTGTTGGTGGTACTTTTAGTGAATGAGGGAAATTTGGCCAGGACACCGGGGAAATTCCCCTACTCTTTTCAATAAGTGCCATGGGATCTTTAACATCCACCTGAACTACCACCAATCCAGGCAGATGGGACCTCGGTTTAACATCTCATCTGAAAGACGGCACCTCAGAAGTGCAGCACCCTCTCATGCTGCACTACAGTGTCAGTATTGGGATATTAACCCAAGTGCCAGATGTGGGAACTGAACCCTTTGATCTCTCGGCCTCAGAGGCGAGTGTGCTACCTACTGAGCCACTGACACTATAAATGCTATACTGTATGATACCGTATATGATTCTGGGTGACTGGGGTCTCTACCAGGTTTAGGGATTGTTGAGATCACAGCAAACTCCCTTATGCCTGACCCCACCAGGGGCCCCCTATATCTCACTATGGCATACATTCCACCAAAGCACCAAACTCCGGCGATGTTATCCTTAACCGATTATCTCACTACCCTCCAACACAAGGTTGATCACACCCTTGTGGGGGACCTAAACGTGAACTGGCTCAGTGCCTCCTCTTCCACCACCTGAGATACCTTCACGGCTATGGATCTGATGCAACTCATTTCCCAACCCACAAGAGTAAACTCCAAGAGAGGTACCAGTACCCTTCTAGATGTAATCATCACAGCAGCCCCAAAAAATCCAAGATATCCAGGTCCTCCCAGACTAACTCAGTGATCACTCCCTGATCCTATTCCGCTGGTCGACCCCCACTCCCCCTACTTAAAGCCCAACCCACACTCTGCAGGCACCTCAGACCTGGTGGGCTAAAAAGTCTCAAACGACTTCTTGCCCAGATTAACTGATTACCCATACAGCATGCTCCTGACATAGACACAGCTCTCACCTTCTTTTCCCAGACTTTCAACAAAGTCTGTGACCTCTACGCACCTCTTACCAGAACACGTACCAAAAATCTCAGTGTGCCCTGGGTTACCCCTGCCCTACGTCAACTGCTCAAGCACAGGGATAACTTATGGCACCTTGCCACTGAAACAGGCCGGGTAGCTGACAGACAGGTTTATAATGCAGCATGGAACAAGTGCACCTGGGCTATCCGTAAAGCAAAGGCTAACCATTACCAGGCCATGCTCACCTCCTCCTAAGGGTGTGTGCAAACCTTCTGGGACAGCGTTAAACAATTGAATGGGAGTGCCCGCACCCCCCCAGCCCAGATCACCATAGATGGGACTACCTCAACTGACCCGGCCTGCATAGCCAAATTCCTAAACACTACCTTCATGGACCTTAGCTCAGTCCTCCCCAGTAATTCCTTTGACCCTCTCCCCTCCTGGCCGGCCCCTGTCATCCAATACCCTTGTTTTCATCTATGCAGGGTAACCAACCAGGAAGCCAGACCGCACCTGCTCAAAACTTTAAAGAGCAATAGTCCCAGCAGTGACTCCCTGGACCCCAGCATTCTCCGTCAGATGCTAGACCAGGTACTTGCTCCACTCACCACCCTACTCAACAAATCCCTCTGCCTGGGGCAATTCCCAACTGCATGGAAAACGGCCATAGTTACACCCATCCACAAAGGTGGTGACAGGTCTAATGCAGGGAACTACAGACCTATCTCCATCCTCCCACCCCTCTCCAAAGCCCTTGAAAAGCTGGTGACCTCTCAAATCACTGAGTACCTAACCAAGTACAACATCCTCTGTCCAGAAAAGCACGGCTTTCGGGCAGGGCACAGTATCAGAATGGCTCTAATTGAGTTTTCAAATTTCATACACTCCTCCCTGGATGCCGGCGCCCTAGCTGGTGCAGTGTTTGTAGATCTCTCAAAGGCTTTCGACACTGTCTCCCACCCCTTCCTACAGGAAGCCCTCTCCCATACTGGCCTATCTACTGGGCCGATCGCTTAGTGCACAAGCTGCCTATCTGACCACCTCCAACGTGTCAATATCAATGGGACACTTTCTACAACCTGTCCGATCCGCTCAGGTGTCCCCCAGGGCTCCATCCTGGGACCGCTACTCTTCTCAATCTACCTAAACACCCTACCCAGTGCTTGCACTGGTAGAATTCTGTTATATGCAGATGATGCCATCCTCTTTGCCACCCACCACAGCCCCAACGCCCTCCAGGACTCAATACAACTCACCTTCCATGATGCAGAAACCTGGTTCAGAGAGCACCAACTTGTCATCAATCTCAAAAAAAAAAAACAAATCAATGCTCTTTGCCCACTCTCAAAACAAAGCCAGTAACTTCCCACTACACATCTTCCCCAGCTCCAAGCAACCCCTTGAACTAGTCCACTCGTACAAGTACCTTGGGATCAGCTTCGACACTGCCCTCTCCTTCCACACCCACATTGAGGCACTTGCCTCTGCTACTAATGTGCAGCTAGGTATCCTCTACCACCATAAAAACCGTCTCCCCGTTGCCCTCCGACTAGCAGTTACATCCTCAATACTGTCCCTGGTGGACTACGGCCTACCTGTTTACGGTGCGGCTGACTTGACCGCCCTCAACAAAATCCACATTGTCCTGAATAAGGCGTGTAGGCTTATTACAGGGGCCCCCAGGCTCACTCACACATGTCAGCTATCTGACTTGGCAAGGCTACTAAATCTGGATGAGCGACTTCAATACCAAACCAGCCTCATTACAAAAAAAACCCTTCTCGGGCTATCCCCCCTGGGCTGACAGCCTCCATCAGCCAAGCAAAACCCTTGATTCACACCTGAACCTCCTGCAAAATCACCATTCTGATCCCTAGAACCAGGACAAGCCATGGACAGAGATCTTTCTGTTATAGAGCCCCAGCCTGGTTTAACACGCTCCCACCAGCCATCTCTGACACCACTACTATCTCCACCTTTAAAACCGCACTGCAGAACCAGCTATTTAATGCATGTGAGTTCACCTGTCACTAGTCGTGACTTAGTCCACCACATACTGACAATGCTCACATGAGCGGCACCACTGTAACTAGAATGGTTCCTTCATTCTACAAATATTTGTAAATATATATGGTTGTCAATTTAATTGGTTGTCATTTTATTACAACTTGAAACTCTGTGATGTAACAATGAGCCTGTAATATAATGTATTTGTCCTCAATGTGATGTAACAACGAGCCTGTAATGTAATATATTTGTCCTCAATGTGACGAGGTACCTTTGGAAATGAGCCTCTGGCTCAAAGGTTGTAAACTGATGCTCAAATAAATAAATAAATAAATAAATAAATGAGACTGGAGGGGAATTTCCGAACTGCACTTCATTAAATGTCTGTCTTATCAAATCTAGAAATAAGGGGAGAAGGGCTTTATACCATTCCTGAGGAAAACCATCAGGACCCAGAGTTTTGAGGGTTTTAGCCCATCTAGTTGCCTGTTTGATATCCATCTCTGATACTGGAGCCCTAATTATATCCTGCTGCAAGGAGGTTAATTTAGGAAAATGCAAAGAGGAGAGGAATTGTTGTATCTTATATTCTGGGGGAGAAGTGGTAGTGGACTATAGCTCCCTATAATAATTCTGAAATATAGAAAGAATTTCCAGGGTAGTGCCCGTCTTCATCCCAGATACCGGGTCTTTTAGTTTTGTTATTGTGGCTGCCTGCCTAGCGCCTCTGAGTTTTCTGGCCAAGTTACGTGCCCACCTAGGTCCACCTTCATAATAATATCTCTTTAATTGTTGTAGTTTAGCTTGCACTCGGTAATCAATTATAGCTTGAAGGTCCCCTTTAAGTTGCTTAATTTCCTGCTCCCTAGAAGTATCACTCTGTCCCTGGCCCTGTTGAAGAAATGTCAAATGTGCTTGAAGCTGTTTGTATCTATGTTCTCTCTGTTTTTGCTTTTGTTCACTATAACCAATCAATTCTCCCCCAATTATCACCTTTAATGTGTCCCATGTCAAGCTTGCCGAAGTGTCAGGTGTGGTGTTTTCATGAATAATCTGTGGGATCCTAGTTTGCAAAAAATCTATAAATTCTTGTTCTTTAAGCAAAGATAAAGTAAGTCTCTAAAGCATCTGTCAACATGGCCTTCCTAAATCTATTTTAAGCAGCAGTGGGGTATGGTCTGACAAAACCCTAGCATTCAATGAGAGATCCCTTAACACATTCAAATGCTCCACTGAAATAAAAAAATAATCTATTGTAGATGAGGTCTTAAACTGTGGTGAGTCATATGTAAATCCTTTTGTTCCAGAATAAAAGTGCCTACAAACATCCAAAAGTCTCAAGTCCTTAATCTGTGAGGATAGCTACCTCTGAGCTGGTGATCTTCTATGGGCAAGGGGGTTAGAAGTATCTACTTTGGGAATTAATGTGATATTAACATCTCCTCCCATAAGTAGTAATCCCTTTTTGTAGCTCTGTAACTTTATTTAAAAGTTGACTAACTCTCAGCTAGGGAGATGCAGGTAGGAGATGAACATTAGCAAGGGTTATATCTTGACCAAATAGTTTTCCCTGGACTATAATATAGCAACCAGCTGGATCCGCATATTCGACTCCCGTCTTTAATGGTAAGGTAGCAGCGATTAATATAGCTACACCCCTTCTACCGCCAGTTTTACTGGAGGCTGAATATACCTTAAACCTTCCCCCTGCCCCCAACTTTATGTGTTCCGATTGGGTGAGATGAGTTTCCTGAATATATTAATAATATCTGGAGCCTGTCTCTTAATATATTGAAGCAACCTAGAGTGCGTAAATGGGCTGTTAATTCCATTAATGTTGATCAAAAGCACTTTATAAGGTGAACTATCCATCCTTAATAGAAATAACAAGAAATCCCATGTTTCTGCTGAAAACGCTATCTTTCCCCCCGGCTGCCTATTCATCTGTGTACTCAAAAAAACATTTCCCCATCCTTCGCCTCCAGTAATGTTGCTAACAAGTTTGAGTTATTAACAGGGATAAAATGGCAAGGGTGAGACTTGAGTTTGGGTTCCACCCAGGAACTCTTTATCTAAGCAATGTACCTATTTTATACTGTTAATCAAGTATACAACTACATATATAACCATTTGCCTATCTAGGCATAACTTCATAAACATATTGTAACCGTCTACTAGTGTGGCTTATGTATCACAAAGTTATAGCACTAATTAGTACTTCCAAGGTGGGGGAGGATATTCTTTTCCTCCCTGTATATCCTATGTGGTCAATCGGTACAAAACCAGAACCTAAGGGAAAGGAGGATTGACCCAGATCAAGAAAGCCTGGGGCCCCCTGGGAGCAAATGCAAGCTCCAACATAAAATCGAATTAGGAAAAAAGAATAGATTTGGAAAGGTAGACATTTAAGTGCCCCAGTTCTCATTTAACCGCTCGTATCAGCAGCCTAGTGTTTGTCTCCACTCCCATTAGATGAGACTTTTTAAATTAAGTCTGGTGTAATAGTTCCTTTAAAAGTTTATGCAATGCAGTCCAACATAAAAGTTCAAATTAGTTTCAATAAAATTGTTAGGGACATAAATACATCAAATGCAGCATTATTTCCGTGCCATATCCATTTATCAGTAAGCTATGTGTGTGTGTGGGGGGGGATGGCACCCACTCCCAACACCACCTCAGCAAATGGCCCATGCATTTACAGTAGTGCATAAAAATATATGATGGCAGTAATTTTGGCCTAGAGTCAGGGTAGTTAGAGGAAGAAGGGCCCATGGAATTACCCCTCACCCCCACCCGCCCAATAACCTATTATTATATGTGGGTCTTTTCTTCGGAATCTCTCTCAAGTTCGATCAGTCCTGGTAATGGTGTCTGAGTGACGAAATGTGGCCAGAGTGGTCTTTGCATCTTGGATGTTATTATTCTCCCTAGCCTTCGGATTTGTCTGAGCCATCGCAGCGGTCTAGCCGTGGACTCCGCTACTCCCCTCTGAACAATCTTGAAAATGAAGGCACATCTTGATGAGATCTTGTTTAGCTTCCAGTGCTGAGGAATATTCTTTTTTGCCATTTGGAAAGTGAACAATTAAATGTGTTGGATAAGGAGTTGTAAACTTATGGCCTGCTGCTTTGATTATTGGTAGCAATGGAAGGTAGGCCCTGCATTGTCTCATGGTTTTTGGAGCATAATCATGGTCTATATAAAAATGTTTCCATCCAAAATATATCTTCTGTTTTCGCCATGCTGATAGCAGGATCTGTTATTTGATGGAAAAGCTATTAAAGCGAGCTATAATAGACCTGGGAGGGCCACAGGATCCTAGGGCTTTGGGGTTAGGGCTCGGTGTACTCTCTCGAGTTGAAGCTGAAACCCTTCTGGCAATTCCAGGGTAGTGCATAATAGCTTGTCCACAAAGTCCTTAATGTTTGGGCTCTCTGCATTTTCCGGTATACAATAGATACGAATGTTCTTTCTTCTAGCCCTGTTTTCTGCATCTTCTTGTCTAGCCTCCAAAGCTTCATGCTGCTGTTATAATTGCTGATATTGTAGCTCAAGGTCATCTACCCCATTTTCGGTGGCCATTAATTGCCTCTCTGTATCCTCAGCCCACTGTTCCAGTAACATCACATCCTTTTTGAGCTCCTCATGAAACAGTTTAACTTCATCCCTAAATAAGAGAAGCTCTTGATAAATAAGATCAAGCTTCACTTTCTTTGGTTTAGGTTTTGCTGCTGAGCGTAGGCCTTTCTGTGGGATTCTGCCCTTGCCTCTAACTTCAATCCTGATTTTCAATATTGACATTTTTTCACACCTCCTCATGAACAATACAGCTGTAATTTTTCACATCCTGCCTGAAATGTGCTTCTGCAACTGTACCACAGATTGGAGCAGTCCCTGTGCAAAATCAACTTTCGGCATGGATATGCCAGCCTGCTGGTGCAGTGGAAGGATTTACTGTTGCACTGCTGATGACCCGGGTTAGGAACAGACTCTGAACACTCGAGGGCTGACAGGAAGGCAGGGGTGAATTGATCCACCATTGCATGCTCTTCACCTTCACAGGAGGGGAGGTGGGTATATGTCTCCAGTCCAGGCTCCTGGGTGACCATGGTATGCACCATTACTGGAGCACCTGAGTGCTGCTTCTCAGGAGGGGGTTACAATACATGATGTGACTGCATCGCAGAGCTCAATGTGATACCTGTGCCCACTTTCCAAAGTAAGAAAAATGCCTCTGGTGTGCAGCATGATGCCTTCCTGGCTGTGGTGGACATGAGGGTATCCCTGGTTTATCCATGACAGATCGCCATTGGGGTTGCGGGGGGAGGTTCCGATGGCTCCACCCTGGGAGGTAATCCAGGGGGCACTACATGTGGGTGACTTCCTGCTTGACTGTGGCAGCAAAAGGGCGGCTGAAAGAGGTTGGCTAACAGAAGAAGAATAAAGGCATAGTAAGTAAAAAAAAATATATATTCAGGCACAGAACACATAGTCAGTTATATGAAATCACAACAGTACTGCGGACTTCTTATTCTTACCTATTCTACTGAGTGTTAGGGGCATGAGTTGGCTTAAAAGTGCTGACCCTTATGAGTGTGTGCAACATAAGCTGTTGTAACTGTTGTGGTTAAGTTTCTGTATGTTATCAATGTGTGTAACTGTGTTGTGAGTCTGAGTGTGCTATTATGATTCTACACCCTAACTTGATATTTCCATGCTATCAAGGGCATGACAGGAACACTAACTGGTGCGTTAATGAAGTTTTTTGCATTACATATATATATACACACACATATATATATATATATGGTATACCACATGCTACGAAAATGTTTCCACAACCGACACTACAGTGGCAACAGCAATAGGTTGCTATAGTGTCAGTGCATGATCCTGGAATTGCTTTCTGGGGGTCTTGCACCCCCTCCTCAAATCCGCTCTGACTCAGAGTTGATTATTGTAGTTATGGGAGTTGCAGGGGGGCAGAGCCCCCCGCATGTGAGATTCGGGGGCAAATGAAAATATAGATCTCCTTTATACTGACCGCAATTGCAGTCGACATAAAGGTGTTGATGTAACGTCGGCCGACTAATTTGTTGACCGACTGTCATGGATTCCTTATAGATTAACCCATATATTTATATTGATTTATTTTGCATTACCAATGATATATGATATGTGTCTATTTTCCATTTTTAGGAAAACTAGGATGAATTTAGTCTAAAGCACTACGTGTTAAGACTTTGAAGTGTTCCACAATTAGTCAGTCTTAAACCCTGGTCTACATCAATATTTTTTTTTATATATTTGTGTATCAAATTTTGAATAGGAATTGATTATGGAAAATATATCCTTTACTCCATGATGTGGGTTCTTGTCTGTCCTTTCTAACTTGATTCCTTCTCTAACAACCCTCCCTTCTCCTCCCCACTTCCCTTCTCATTTTCTTTGTTCCCCGTATCTTGTTCCCCCTTCCCCCCTTACTTTACTATTTCTTCTTCTCTCTTTTTGATCCTTCCCAGTGTGGTACAGAGGACTGCCATGTTCTAATTGTACAAATGAGTTCACGTATTTAGCACTAGGTTCACAGTTGGGTGTTGTACATATTTAATATATTTGTTTCAAATATGTATTTTATAAGTTTTCACCTTGAGGTCAGCCATTAAGATGAGATTATAATTGGTGGCACACAGGATATAATTGTATCTTTGATCAAAAATGTCCATCTGTGCCTTTAAGGTGATAGTTTATATCCATTGGGTACACCCACATTTGAACATTTCCTGAGAATGCTTAGGCAAAACTGGTAAAAGTCGGTGGCCTAGCTACAGAGCAATATGGAGGCATAAATCTTGAGCTCTGGCTGAATCCACCAAATATCTCCTCCATCCCACATTAAATCCTGTGCTTTCGTACCAATATTTATATGCCACAAGAAGATCAGATGCCTAACATCACTAAACCTCAAAAAAAGCAGGCAAAACTCTCTTTTAACAGGACAAGAATCCAATTGGCTGGATGGGGCCTACCGCATTCTCCTGCATCAACTAAGTGCCGGGACTTGCCTGAAGCCTCATCTGCTAACTTGAACCACCAGAGGCAGATGGAGCCTGACAAAGCAATGGCGGACCATTATCATTCCATTGAGAGGCAAAAAGGGCTATCCTGTTGAAGTAGAGGCAGCCTGCACCCCCTGTTCTCTCACAGTGGTGAGCAGCTATGACCAGATTGGCCACCTTTGAGAGGCTCATGGCGGTGTCCAAGGGTACATTTACTAGACGCTATAAAAAATGGGGGGGGGCATATCTACATTCCCACATTTGCTCGGTAGCACCTCCACCACTACAACCCCCCCTCACACTATCCTGATTCATAACAATGCTCACTAAAATGGCATCATGCTATGGCCATTGACTGGTTCCACCGCCTGCTGCTACATACTGTGCTCTCCTTTCTGCTCCTGTTATAGCTTTCTGATACTTTGAAGACCTCTACTTTAGACTACTTGGCATATGAACCTGGGTAAATCTGACTGCAGTTTAAATATGCAACAGGACTGGCAGAGGATGTGTTAAGTTTAATTTTAAATCTGATTTGCTGAGCAACACTTCAGAAATTACAACCCGATATATGAAGGTTACAAATGCTAGTCTGAATGTTATCTGAGACTTTCTTTTCAGACTGCATGGTACCATTACTCATTTCAGAATATTCCTGTCTCTCTTATAAATGTCCTTTCTTTGTAATCTGAAGAGTTTATGAGATGACTTGTCTCTGTATGTTATTGTATTGAATTATTGTTTTGCCTGGTGTATGAGTACCATATTTATGGCTCACTGTAACTGGAAAACTAAATAAAATAGGGTAAGGGCTGTTGGGGGGGGGAGGGACCTGGGAGGCAGTAGTCTCTATGCCAAGGACAGACTACACTTGAGTGAGGAGGAAAAGAAAGTGTTGAAACAGAGGATGGAGGAGTACATAGAGGAAGTAGGGAATTTAAACTATGAGTGGGGGTAGTAATTGGGCAAGAGACATGCAGAGACCACAGGTTGGGAATCAATATATGCTTACCCCCCATAACAGTGACAAAGGACAAATGGCAAGTACTATTGGTGATGCTAGTAAAGGAGGCCAGGATGGGGGGGAGGGTGGAAGGTGGGTACCCTTAATGCTAGGAGCCTTGGGAGGAAAACTGCAGAGTTACAGGTGCTCATGGCAGAGGGAGAAGTGGACATTGCAGCCATCACAGAAACATGGGCCACCCAGTACAATGACTGGGACCTGTCTGTACCAGGGTACAGGTTATTTAGTAGGGACAGGGTGATTGGGAAAAGAGGGGGTGTGGCACTATATGTGAAGGAAGGACTGAAGTGTGTAAGGGAGGAAGGGGAGGAGGGTAGTACGGAGCCAATTTGGATGCAAATCCAAGATTCCAAGAATAGGATTCTTAGAATGGGAGTGGTGTACAGGCCGCCATCTCAGAAGGAGGAGTTAGACAGGGAACTAGCGGGATAGATCAGGAGGACCTGCAAGAAGGGTAGTGTGGTGATTTTGGGGGACTTCAACATGCCAGGAGTGGATTGGAGTACCCCAACAAGCTGGAACAGAAGGGAGCAGGTACTGCTGGTAGCCTTCCAGGACAGCTTCCTGCTGCAAATGGTCAGTGAACCAATCAGGTTAGGGAATACCCTTGACCTTGTGCTGGCAAATGGGGACTTTGTGAGAGACCTTACAGTGGAGGAACCATTGTCAGGGAGTGACCACCACTCAGTATGGCTCACATTGGATATGGGCAAGGGAGGAGTGGAATCTGGCACAAGAATGCTGGACTTCAGGAGGGCCAACTTTGGGAGGATGGGGGAAGTGGTAAAAGGGTACCTGGCCAGAATGAAATCTAGTATGGACCCTAACCAGAGGAGGGAGCTCATAATGCTGGGGATAGTGGAGGCAACCAAAACCTCCCGAAAGGCCCAGAGCAAGAAGGCTAGGGCTAAGAATCTGAGCTGGTTGAGCAAGAAGGTCATGGAAAAGGTAAGAAGAAAAAGACCTGCCTTTAGGAAGTACAAGAAAACAGGGAGAGGGGAGGACAGGGAGGAGTATTTGATGGAATCGAAGGAGGTGACAAGGGCAGTAAGGGGAGCCAAGGCATCTACGGAACTCAGGCTGGTACAAGGCATTAAAAAGGGGGAGAAGGACTTCTTTAGGTACATCAGGGAGAAAAGGACCACATAGTAAGGATTAGAAAGGAGGGGGGTTGGGTGGAAGCAGGGTGCGATAAGGCAGAAGCACTAAATGTGTACTTCTGCTTAGTATTTACTAAAGAGAAAAGGGGGTGTCATCCAAGGGGGGAGAAATGGTAGAAACAGAGGGGGAAGGGGTGACAGATGGGGAAATCATTGAGGCAAGAGTTCGGGAGGGTTTGAAGGCACTGAGGGTGGATAAGGCACCAGGCCCAGATGGCATCCACCCCAGCGTACTGAAGGAGCTGGCAGAGGTCCTTGCAGGACATTTGGCAGACCTATTTAATGCCTCATTACATTCGAGGTGTGTACCTCAGGACTGGAGGATGGCTCATGTGGTGCCCCTCCACAAGAATGGCCCCAAGGATGAACCCGGAAACTACAGACCAGTGAGCCCCACATCCTTCATGGGTAAGCTAATGGAGACTATCCTGAAGGAAAGGCTGGTGGTCCTCCTAGAGTCCAAAGGACTACAGGACAGCAGACAGCATGGCTTCATATAGGGCAGATCCTGCCAAACCAACCTGGTGGAGTTCTATGACAGGGTAACTAGGCAACTGGACAGAGGCCATACAGTGGATGTCCTGTATCTGGACTTCAGTAAGTCTTTCGACTCGGTGCCACATGGAAGGCTGGGAAGGAAGTAGGCACAGGGGCAGGTGCAAAGCGGGTGAGATGGGTAGGGAACTGGCTTCAGGGAAGGCAACAGAGGGTGGTGGTGGGTGGGGAGCTCTCACACCCAAGGGTAGTGATGAGCGGTGTCCCACAGGGCTTGGTAATGGGACCAGTGTTGTTTGGGATATTCATTGAAGACATATCATTGGACAACAAGAGCAAGATCAGTCTGTTTGCTGATGATACCAAGGTAGGGGCAGTGGTGGATGAACTAGGGGGATGGCAGGGGTTGCAGGATGATCTGACAAAGCTTGAAACCTGGTCAGACACCTGGCAACTGGGGTTTAATGCCAAAAAGTGCAAGGTGCTGCATTTTGGGATGAAGAACCCAAGGAGGAGTTACCAGCTGGAGGGAGTGCAGCTAGCCCAGACAGAGGAGGAGAAGGATCTGGGGGTGCTCATTACAGGGTCATTGAACAACTCGGTACATGTAGAAAGGCAGCTGCAAAGGCCTACAGAATGCTGAGGTGTATTGCAAGGGGTATATCCTCAAGGAGGTAGGAGGTGATTCTGCCACTGTATAGGTCATTAGTTAGACCGCACCTGGAGTACTGCGTACAGTACTGGTGCCCATATCTGAACAGGGACATTAAGTTACTGGAGAGCATGCAGCGTAGGGTGACAAAGATGATCAAGGGGCAGGGGGACTTATCATACGAGAGGTGCTGAGGGAGTTGAACAAGTACTCACTGGAGGAGAGGAGAGACAGGGGGCCACAATTGAAACCTTTAAGTACATGAAAGGAATAAACAAGACAGGTACAGAGGGGCTGTTCAAAGTAAGGGAGGGGAGGGACACCATGGGCCATGATATCAGACTGGAGGGAGGGAGGAAGGTTCAGAAGGGAGATGAGGGGACACTTTTTTACAGAGAGGGTGGTGGCTGGGTGGAATGCGTTACCTGCAGAAGTGGTATCCAGTAGAAAAGTGGACTGTTTTAAAGGGGATGGGACAAGACAAGGGGGAGGGTCAATGAAGGGGAAGGGTGGAAGGGAGAGGCAGCTGCAGAATAAGGGGTGCTAGCTGCACATTCGAGCAGACTTGATAAACCTCTAGGCCTTTATCTGCTGGCAAATTTCATATGTTAGTATGTTTGTATTAAATGTTAAAAAATCATTCCATTGAGAGACTAATCCAAGAACTTAAACATGACCTGGGGACCCGCATGGAAATGGGCTTTGAGAATGTAACTTATCAACTACAGCATCTTCATCAAAATGTGAACCAGATCTCCAAAATGGTAGAAAACCATAACCAATGAATAGAAGAGATGGAGGCCAGGGTGAGCTCTCAACAAGATATCAGCAATACTATGCATATCGATCTACAAAATGCCCTAAAAGAAAGTGAAAAGTTAAAACAAAATATTGAGAATCATGAGAACAGGAAAGAAGGTGTAATGTTCAAATCGTGGGCCTACCTGAATCCATGGAGGGGTGTGACTGTGCGTTTTATATCCAGACATGCCTGAGACAAGCCTTGAACCTTCCACCTGAGACAAAGTTGGAGATTCAACGGGCCCATAGATCTCCGGGGGCTAAACCCTTGCCAGAACAGAGGCCCCATCATGTTATAGTGAAATCTCTCCAATATCAGGATTGGCAAAAGTGCTTGAGAATGCCAGGAAGCAAGGGCCCCTGATGGTGCAGCAGTCCCGGGTGAGCATCTTCCTGGATTACTCCTACCAGCTCCAGAAGCAGAGGCAGGCATTGCCAAAGAAAAAAGGAGCTTGCACGCCCTGAACCGCCACTTCTCTCTTGTCTACCTGGCTCATTTGATTGTGCGGCCCCAGGGTAAAAATGTGCATTCATTTTCATTGCCGGAGACTGCACTGGCCTACGTGGGGGAACTGGAGGAGGAAAGAAGGCGGCGGGATGACCAGGGTAAATAAATAGTTGCTGCTGGACATAAAAGAAGTTTTACTGAATACATGTTTAAAGACTGAGACTTTCAGATACACGACCTGGGGGAGATGGCTACATCTTAATATAATCCTCTTGTTTACTCTTTGCTCCACAACACCGAGCGAGGGGTGGCCTATCATGGCTGGTATAGAGAATGTGGATGTGGCTCCCACCAGGTCCCAATCTGATTATTTCTGTTGGCATCAAATGGTCGAGTGGCCGGATTCCTGGGCCAAGCAAATGGACTACATTAGACTTTCTGGTCTTTTACAGTTGGAGGCTATTAATAGTGGTAATGACCCTGACTAGGAGGGCTTGGTGGGGAGGAACCTAAATAACAACAGGATTTATTAAACAAAGTGCAATCTGTGGGCCGATCCCAGGTGCAGTATAAAGAAATGTGCTTTAGATGTGGGAGCTGAGTCTGATGGAGAGGAGGGCAGATAAGGAGGTAACTTGGACCTGAACGAGGGATTATAAGGGACGATTAAGATTGGCTCTCACTGAGGATCTTGATAATTAGGTTAGGTTAGAGGGGGTCCAGGAGGCCAGCCTTCCCCTTCAAGAGATGTGAATAATCATATGGGTTAACTCTGGATTAGGTGCCTTGCTAAACTGTCTGATCTTTTATTAATAAGTAAAATGCAAGATGTCTGTTTTTCATGTATATGCTTCTAGTCTTTTATGTGTTTCTTTTGATAAGTATGATCCCAGGTCTCAGGGTGTGAAAATATTCGTTTTAACTATAGTAGGAAATTAAATGCAGGGGAATGCACTGAGAAGGGGCACTGTTGAGAGGACATGGGGAAATACTTAATACCTTAGTAGAGGCCCTTGTGTAGGCCTTTCTCCTCTCATGATTTCAAGAGGGCCATCATGGGAGGAAGGGGGAATGGTTTTAGGGAATCTCGGAGTTTCCCTCTCATATACAAACCCTGGATGTTGGAGCATTGTACACGTAATCTGTTTTTAGCCTTTTAATGGGTTAGTCAACCCTTGGAGCCTCAGTTGAGAAAGGGCTACTCAGAGAGGGGTCTCATGGGATGATCAAAGGCTGAATGCTGCAGGAGGAGGAGTTGGACTCTCTGTTCCCCACTCAGGATTGATTTTTCCTGCATCCTCTCTGTCCTGCTTGAGGACTGACATTTTTATGTTGCTTGCACGCATGTGCAAGAAACATAGTGCCATCATCGGAGATTTTAGAGGTGTGTCATCTCCTCCTCTAATTCAGTCAGTGAGCTGGCAGGCGCAGCCCCTGTAAGCCAATGCATTTTGGAGCTGTCTATGACACGCTCCAAAATGCAGTGGCATACAGTTGAAAGGGGAGCTCACGCCCAGTGAGCAGCAGCGATAAAGCGTAGCTCCCCCACACGCAGGCGAGCGCCCCTGCACGCATTCGTGTAGCCAATGGGGTACCCAATCCCCGTCGGCTGAGCTCGCGCCATCCCCCAGCAGTTGGTGCCACGCTGGAGCCCACCCTAGTGTGGCAATCAGTTTTGGCCGACGGGGTGCCCAATCCCCGTCAGCTGAACCGCCCCCTCGCTTGTGCCACGCTGGGAGCCCACCCCAGCGTGGCAAACGCCCACAATGTCTTTTTTTTAAACCTATAAAGCAAAACGGTCCCGCAGCACGCCTCACCCCCTCCCACAACCTGCACCCACCCACCCACTGCACCCAGCCTCCCCACACCCCCTCACCCCATACTTACCTCGACCGGGCGGACGATCTTCGTGGACCGAACACGCCTATCTTCAAAGCCAACCGCAAACTGAGGAAATGCTGGTAAGCTGTATAATCGGCTAGATAGGAAGGGTTCAACTTTATTGCATATCACAGGCATTTTTGGGAATTTTTGCGCCAAATTTTCAACATGGGGTTTTTAGGACCCCTTCTCATGAATTATATCACTGTCATGGCGTTATTCATGCCCGAGGGGTGATTTTGCACAGTGACTGCACAGTGACTGCAAAATCACCCTTCGGGCCCGAATACCACCATGACAGTGACATCATTCATGAGAAGGGGGTCCCAAAACCCCATGTTGAAAATTTGGTCCAAAAATCTAAAAATGACTGCTTTACTGAGCCGCAAGCGCTATGAGTTCCTATGCAGGCTCGTAAGTTCATAAATTTCAATATTTTCACTCCAGATTTTCAACATTGCCATTTTACCACACCTTCTTATGAGTAGTACAGCTGTCATTTTCACATCTCACCCAAAATGTGTTTCCGCCCTTGTAGTGCAGAATGGCGCAGTTGGTGTGCAAAATCAATGTACGGGACAAATTAAGAAAATCACAGTGACACTGTTCATGAGCAGAGGTCTTAAAATGGCAATGTTGAAAATTTGGTGAAAGAATTCCTAAAAATATTGTTTTACGATTATGCGTTGCACAGTTCACACGCATACGCTAGTAGGTTTACAATTTTCAATATTTCCTCCAGATTTTCAACATTGCCATTTACCACACCTCCTTATGAGCAGTACAGCTGTCATTTTTCACATCCTGCCCAAAACGTGTTTCCGCCCATGTAGCGCACAATGGCGCAGTCAGTGTGCAAACTTAATGTATGGGACACATTAACAAAATCACAGTGACACTGTTCATGAGCAGAGGTCTTAAAATGGCTATGTTGAAAATTTTGTGAAAAATTTCCTAACAATGACTGTTTTACGAGCATGCGTTGCACAGTTCCTATGCACGCTCGTAAGTTCGCAAATTTTCAATATTTGCACTCCAATGACTTCCAAATACCTAAACAGCACATAGAAGCAAGCAACATTCGGCATTGACAAATGCTTGTATTTCAGTGAGATACAAGTCAAGACAGAGAGAGAGACTGAACTGAATTGTTTGTTAAGCTGAATGCAATGGTTTTTTTTTTCTGTTACTAAAAGTAACACAGATTTCATTTAATTTAAACTGGTATCCGGAGTATTATCTTTGGGAGTGTTCCCCAGAAGCCAACCAGTTCACTGCCCTGTCACATGTGGTTGGCTTCAGCAGTGGGATTGAACTTCCCCTTGTCTAAATAGGGGTAAGATGGACACAAAGTACTGAAATGGCTAACAAAGCAGCAAGCACAAGAGACACAGATGCACAGGGATTGGATGGCTTAGCAAGCACAACAGCAGGCTCAGAGAGAACAACAACTGGCACAACGGCAGACTCAGAAGGATCAACAACTGGCACAACAGGTCAAGATGCAAGGGGACTGGATGAGTCAGCAAGTGCATTTGCAGGTGCAGAGAGTGCAGCAGCAGCTGCAACAACAGGCACCGAAAGATCAGCAGCAGTAGGAGTTTATGAAGCAGGTCCTGCAAGTACAGAAACACACTGTGCCCCACCTTCAGGGCACAAGAAATCCTGTTGCTGTGAGACCCCACCCCATGCTAACAAAAATGGGATATAAGGATGACCCACAAGCCTGCCTTATGTCTTTTGAGAGAGTTACCAGTACCACTGCCTAGCCACAAGAAAGTTAGGCTACTCACATTGCACCGTAACTGACTGGAGAGGCCCAAAAATCATATAGAAACCAAGCTGATGCTGATGCCAATGGCTATGATCAGGTAAAGGCACTTATCTTATACCCAGTCAGAATAACTGAAGAGAATTACCAACAGAATGTTCACACCTTGGGTTTCAAAGCTGGAGCACAACCTAGACTGCTGGCACAAAAAATATAGGATTGGATACTCGATAGTTAAAACCAAAGGTATGCAACAAAAAAGGAGATTAGGATTTGAATTTGCTGGTGCAGTACTGGAACATTTTACCAGATCGAGTCCGTGACTGGGTAAGCCAACATGAATGGACTAATTTGGCTGCAGTAGTGAAAATCATGGAACATTACCTGAAAGCTGAAATCTCAGAGGTTGTTAACAAGAGCAGAATCCACAGCGAAACTTGGGCAGCAACCAGAGGAGAAGATCCCTACAGAACAGAGGAGAAAGGACTTTTGTGGGATGAGAACAAACATGCTGGTATAGGTAAATGGTCAATTGGTGAAACATTTCTTATCCTCCATTTTGAAGAGATATAACCCCAAGTCTTGGTGCAATTCCCCAGTTCCAAGACACCAATCTCCTGTGTACCTAATGGGGGGGCAAAGGTCATAAAACTGATAGTAACATTGTATGTTTTCATTGTGATAAAATGGGGTATAATAGTAAGTTTGTGACTGCATGAACTGTGATTTTGTGGAATGCATAGCTACCACCCAAAAAAAAAAAGAGTCCCAGGCCAAAAACACATACAATATTAGTGTAAGTAGGGAACCAAGCAACGGCATATGTGGTGGATGGAGGCTGTTGGCAGACATTGGTTAAATAATCTGTTGTTGGGTCCAACTTCTATCAGTGGGGAGATCCCATAAATATTGTCTGCATGCATAGGGATCCTGTAAATACCCTACTTACCCAGTATGGCTAAAAGCAGGAAACAGGACAGTAATAATAAAGGTGGGAATTTCCAAAACCTTTCCCTGGTAAGTGGTCTTGGTCAGAGAGTGGGAAGGGCTCCATATCCTCTTGCAGAGCAATACTGAAAGTTTGTGCCCACAGGAAGCCACACAGAGGGATTAGACCATGTATTTCCCTTTACTGACTCTCAACTATTTGGCCCAGAAAGGAAGCCTAAGAAGTCCAGGGGTCAGAAATGGAGGACAAAAAAGGAAAGGGTCCCTCTGACTGAAATTGTAGTGGTTGGGAACTGTAAGGACCCAGGTTCAAGGACAGTTTGAGGTGAGTCAGATGAGGTCATGGCATCCACATCTACAGGAGGTCACAAAATCCTTTCATTAGTCCGAGCTGACATTTTTCAAAACCAAGCCAACATAATTTCTGAACAAAGGGCAAATCAGATTCTCAGGAGTGACTACTAGAACTTAACTGTGGTAAGTGGTAAAGTGGTAGATGTACAAAAGCACAATGTTTTCTCAGGTTGGAAGTGACAGATGATATTTTGTACTGGGCAGAACCAGAGAAACAAATTGGGACTTTACATAACCAGTTAGCGTTTCCCAGGTCTGCAAGAAGGGAGGTAATGAGGACGTCCCTTATTATACTTATTACTGGTCATTTGGGCAGGGAGAAAACTGAGTCACACATACTTGCCCAGTTCTTCTGGTCATGTATATGGAAGAAAGTAGCAGACTTTTGTGCTCCCAGCACTGAGTGTCAGCAAAATCGATTCATATCTTAGAGACAGCACTGATACAGTCAATAAGTTTGAAAACTTTACATGGAAGTGTAGATGTTGAATCACTCTATATTAATATCCCTCTTGATTTGGGAATAGCAGCATGTAAGACACTGTTAGAAGAAACAAATGAGGGAAATGTACCGATTTCATTTTTGATGAAAGCCCTGCAATTTGTGCTTTCCCACAATTATTTTTGAATTTGCAGGTAATTATTACCTACAACATCAGGGGACAGCAATGGGGACAGCTATGGCCCCCTCCTATGGAAACATTTTTGGGGGGAATGTGGGAGAGAGACAAGGCACTAAATAAAGATGTGAACCCCTTTTTTCTAAAAATCAAAAAAATTGCATTGCATTTTTCTATTGACAATGTCATTTGTGTGTGGCAGGAAGCCAAAGTTGAGTTACAACAATTTATAGATTGGACAAACACGAATGATTTGAACATTAAACTGACTTATGAAGCAAACAAAGAAAATATAAATTTCTTGGATTTAACATTTTTCTCGGACATTCAAAAATCAGTACATACTAAGACACATAGAAACAAGCATTTGTCAATGCCGAATGTTGTCTTGCTGCGATTGGCAGTGCAGGAGTTAGAGAGATGCAGCATAGGAGTGGCAGTCAAGTATTGAACTGATGCCAACCCACCCCCACCCTGCAGAGAGTGAGAGGCATTAGGGTGTCCCTGTGGGTGTTTGTTAGTACAGTGCAGGAAAACATGCTGGGCAGGATATGAAAAATGACAGCTGCACAGTTCATAAGGAGGTGTAATTAAATGCCAGTGCTGAAATGTGGCATACAAATATCACGAATTTCGCGGAGTTGCAAAGGGTGGGTGAAATATACAGGCAACGCTTTACTAGCACTGCCAGTTGTGGGAGTTAGGCACCAAATTTTCAACATAGGCATTTTAGCACCTCTGCTCATGTACAGTGTCACTGTCATTTCCTGAAAGTGTCCCAAGAAGTGATTTCGCACAGAGACCACGCTATTCTGCAGCAGAAGTGCAGAAACACATTTTGGGCAGGATATGTGAAGTGACAGCTGTACTGTTCATCAAGAGGTGTGTAAAAATGGCAATGGTGAAAATCCAGAGTGAAAATATCAGAAATGCACGACGGTACGAGCATGCATGCAATCTGTCCAACGCACGCCTGTAGAATACAGTCATTTAATGAGTATTAGCTCAAATTTTCAACATAGGCATTCTAGAAGCTCTGCTCATGAACTGTGTCACTGTCATTTTCATAATCTGGCCTAAACACTGATTTCCTACAACGACTACGCAATTGTACTGTCAAGTGTAAACACATTTCGGCAGGATGCAGAAAATGACAGCTGTACTGTTCACAAGGAGGTGCACAAAATGCCAATGCTGAAATATGGTGTTAAAATATTGTGAATGCTTGGCAGGAATTTACAAGCCTGCGTAGCAACTTTCATAACATAGCTAAATAAAACAGGCAGTTGGATTTTCCCCAAATTTGGAACATAGGCTTTTTGAGAGGCCACCTCATGAACACTGGCACTGTCATTTCGTTACTGGGTCCCAAAAGGTGATTTTGTGCAGTGACTGCGAAATCACCTTCTGAGGCCAATTAACACCATGACAGTGACAGAATTCATGAGGAGGGGCCCCAAAAACCCCATGTTGAAAGTTTGGTGCCAAAATTCCAAGAAATGCCTGAGATATGCAGCAAAGTTGAAAAACCCCTATTCATTGCATTATACAGCTACTGGCATTTCCTCAGTTCGCAGTCGGCTTTAAGAGTGCAGACGTGTTCCTGGTCCACTGAAGATCGTCATGCCAGAGTCCGAGGTAAGTATGGGGTGGGGGTGAGGGGAGGCAGGGTGCGAGGGTGAGCGGGTGGGGAAGGGGATCTAGACTACTGAGGGATGGTTTTCGCTTTCAGGTAAAAAGAAAAAAGAAACCGTCATGGGACAGTTTTGCCATTGCAGGGCATTTGGCACACTGGGGTGGCTCCAGCATGCCACCCAAGTGGGTTTTGGGGGTCAGTAGCTGACGGGGATTGGGCACCCTTGTCGGCACACAACATGGGGGGTAATGCCGCTGGGAATTGGGCACCCCTACCGCAAACAAAGTCGGGGAGTGCGAGCCGAGGAGGATTGAGCACCCTCGGCATTCCACATTTGCGGGGGGATGCTGACGGGGAGTGGCTCCCCATCAGCACACAAATATGGGGGTTTGCCGACAGGGATTGGGCACCCCGATGTCGACAGAAGTGAGGCAGCTGCCGCTCGCCGACCATGGCCATAATGGCGGTGAGCACGTCAGCAAAGGACCGCTGCATATGATGATTGCAGCGGACCTTTGCTTTGATGTGCTCGCCCCATTATGTATGCATGGTGTGGAGGTGGCATGCAGGCTGATTGGGGAATAAGGGACGCACCTACTGATGCATGCCCTGCATTCACCCAACAGCAGCCGCGCCCCCAAGACCTGCACTGTCACAAGATGTTGCTTGCGCATGCACGCAAGCCAACATAAAAACATACTGCCACCAATAGCTTTTGAAGGGCAGTAGTTCACACCCAAAGCATTTAATCAAATAAATTCCATATGGTCAATTTCTATGCATCAGATGTAACTGCTCTAGAGACAAGGATTTTGAAAATCAAAGCTGAGATCTATATACCTGTACCACATGTTCCTAAAGAGGGATTATGACAAGGAATCACTGGATACTGCTCTTGAGAAGTTAAAAAACCTTGACAGGGACTCTTCATTGCAACAAAAAAATTACAAAAAACAAGAGGAAGAAAAAAGACAACCAGTTTGCTTCATTGCAAAATATAATAGAGCAGCTGACGGTATTGGCAATATAGTTAGAAAATATTAGCCAAGTCTGTTAAATGATTCCATTTTGTCAAAGGAGCTTACTGAGAGTCCAAGGATTACCTTCTCAAGGGCAGAAAACTTAAGAGACAGTTCAAGTTCAAGTTTATTCCAGGAATAACTCCATGGAGCAAGCTAATTCACAAGGAGGTCCTGAGGACATATATCAGAAACGTATACAGACAAATGAAATTGCATACATAAGATCTTAGTACATAAAATATATGGTACATGTGATGCACCATGCTAAAAATATAACATAACAAAGGTAATGCTTGTATACAGAGCCAAGAAAATACAATTCCAAATAGGGAATTTACAGTCTAAATGACTGAGACAAAAGCAATAGGCTACGTAAGGTGGCGGGAGAGTATAAGATAGGTGAGAGACAGGCTGGTACATAGCCATTTTACCGAACATAAGGAACCTGCATATAGGCAGTGGTTACCCCCACAACCAGTGGGAATGTATAAATGTGGCAGATGTAATGTCTGTGAATACTGCCACCATAGCAAAAGGTTTGACCTAAATGGTTATGCGAAAAAAGCGGACCTCAGACGTTTCTTGAATTGTAGCAGCTCTTATGTTCTGTATATTATTTGGTGCCCATGTAATTTAGCATATATAGGCCATACAATAAGACCATGAAGGCAGAGAGTTCAGGGACACATATGCAACATAAGAGCGGGACTACTTAATAAACTGCTAGCAAGACATTACACCAAGAAGCCTAACTTTAAACCTGATGGCACAAAGTTTACGCCTTGGAATTTGTACCAAGAGCAGCTAGACATGGTGAAAGACTGAACAAAAGGAAAGTTTTGGGGATTTTCAGCATCAGTACATTATTACCAAAGGGTTTATATACTGAATTAGCTTAAAAACCATTTCAGAAAAAGTAACGTGTACACAAATATATGTGAATTAACAAGAATATGAAAGTATTTCAGAAATGATAACAAATGTTTCTCAACTGTTTTCTATCTTTCTCTCTTTCTTTTGCAGAATCATGGCAGATCAGGTGTCAGTAATCATGGTCAATATAGATCCCTCGTACAGTGCCTTGAAGAAAATATATGGGTGATCACATTTTCTGAAAAAATAATTCTGCTTCTCATCTCTATAATAGGGTTCATGTGTACGGTCAAAATCCTGTGTTTAAGAATTTATGAATTGATCAAGTAATTAGGAATGAAAATCACAAAAAGCCTATTAAAAATTCCTTCTTTCCTTTTTGTATAAATAATTGAAATCTATCATATAACAGTTTATTAATTTTAATTTGGAACCTGTTTAGTGTAAAATTAACATTAAATATGAGAAGAGCAGTGATCTGTTTTTGTATTTTGTATCACGTAAAACTGTTTTTTGTTTAGACATACTTTGTATAACAAAACGGAATGTTGTTAAACTCATTGTTCGAATCACACTAGCTGCCACTGTTTTGAATACTAAAAAAATTGTATTAAGAAAAGAAGCACTAGATGGCAGCATTTTCATGTAGAAAATGATATTTAAGAACGAATTTGCCACAGTAAAACTAACCCCCTCAGGAAGACCAACTGTCGAAGCTTTGGGATTTTAGTGTGGTGGTGTTTCACACTCACAAAATTGAAATATCCTGCAATGAAAGTGGAGAATTTTGCATTTATATGTCTGGATTACATTATATTTTTTATGCAGTGGGACTGGTGAGTGCTTTGCCTTCTTGGTTTCATGTCTGGATTGTTACGTGGGGTTTGCAACTCCCAGCAGAGCACCAGGTTCAGTATTCCATTGAGCACACCTGTTCTTGTTAAAAGTAACGTGCACTCTTTGCAAACAGTGCCTTGTGTTCTTTTACTTCCACCTGGACACCCACCAGAATGGGTAGAAGAGACCTTGGTTTAACATCTCATTCAAAGGATGGCACACCCCAGCAGTACAGCACCCCCCTAATAATGCACCCGGGTGCCAGTGTTTAGGCATGAGCCCAATCCCAGTGTAGGACTAAAACCCACAACCTTCTGGTCCAGAGGTGGGTGTGCTACCAACTGAGCCACACTGACAATCCAGTTCTACAGGAGGTCACAAGATCCTTCCATTGGTCATACCTGACATTTTTCAGAAGCCAGCCAACATAATTTCTGAACAAAGTGCAGATGAGGTTCTCAGGACAGCCTGCCTGAACTGAGCTGTTGTAAATGGTAAAGTTGCACATGGACTAAAAGCACAGTGCTTTCCCAGGTTTGAACTGAGAGATTATATTTTGTACCAGGTAGAACCCAAGAAACAAACTGACTATGTCACACAGAAACAGGGAAACATAGCAGTTTCCAGATCTGGATCTCTTGACTCCAGAAATGGCAGTCCTTCTGCATTTCTCTCCCCATTTTAAACAAAAACACCACCTCTCCTTATTGGGTATTCTATTGACAGCAGCCAAGAAGGTGCTAGCCAGGTTGTGGCTACAACCTGATCCACCCACGAAGAAACAATGGGAAGATACCATCTACAATATTTACCAAATGGAAACCATGACTGCCAAACTGCGAAACAGACTGCCTCTTTTAATGAACCTCTGGACCACTCAGCTTTTATATATTTCTGGGCAAAGACCAGATATTTTACCTTGACTTGACTGAGAGACTTCAGGAAGAAAAAAATACTTACCATAGTAATCTGATTTCTTCCCAGTGATGCTCAGATATTCATAACTTTATGCAGTAAGCCTGGAGGGTTGGACTGCCCGGAGAGATGGAACACATGAAAATGAGTATAATTATTTGCACGTGAGCATCTTTCAAATACTGCCTCTACCAACTGTAGTGTTCTAACCTATTCAGATTTGTGAGAAGCCTGGAAGTCAGGCATTAGGAAACTAATGTAATTAATATTCTATAAAAGAGGGGTTTCCCCTAATTAAAGCATAAATTTAGAATACGCCTCCAAAGGTAGGCTGACTTTAATAAAAAACACATCAATAAAACTCTAAAAGAGAACATTGAAAACTCCAGTTTAAAATGATTAAAACAGAAAAATGCAACAGATATAATATGGCTTGATGGCATCAGCATGCAGAGTGCAGAGGCTGAAGTTCTGGAAGGGGAGGAAGGGAGGGAGTTATGAATATCTGAGCATCACTGGGAAGAATAAGATTACTATGGTAAGTAATTTTTTCTTCTAACGCCAGTAATGCTCAGTATATTCATAACTTTATGCAGACTATCAAGCAGTACCACTGGAGGTGGGCACAGAACTTATTTTGGAAACAGACTCTGCAGGACTGCTGTGCCAAACCTAGCATTACCCCTGGATAAAATATCCAGGTTATAGTGCTTTGTAAAGATGTGTACTGTTTTCCAGGTAGCTGCTTTGCAAACGTCCACCAAGGCAACCTCCCTGGCAGCTGCAAGGGAAGCAGCTGTTCCTCTTGTTGAATGCGCCCTCAATCCTGTTGGGGGCTCTTTACCTGCCTTAGTGTAGCAGAACTGAATACACTGGACTATCCACTGAGAAATGGATCTTTTTGAGGCTGGTTTACCCTTTCCTACATCCCCATATGTAAGGAAAAGTTGTTTTCCATTTTTTCTAAGGTCTTTAGTGGCTGTCATGTAATAGCTGATAGCCCTTTTCACATCCAGACTGTGTAATCTTCTTTCACCAGAACTGGTGTGGTCTGTGAAAAAGACAGGTAGAGAGATTGACTGGTTCAGATGAAAGTCTGAAACCACTTTAGGGAGAAACTGTCTGTTAGTTCTAAGGACTACTTTATCTCTGTGAAATGAGATACAGTCCTGGTCAATACAGAGAGCATGGAGCTCGCTAATTCTCCTTGCGGAAGTAATGGCCACTAGGAAGACTGTTTTCCAAGTAAGGTATTTCAAGTGGGCTGTAGCCATGGGTTCAAAAGGAGGGCCCATGAGCTTGGCTATACACACATTCAAATCCCAAGCAGGCACTGGTGCCCTGTGAGGTGGGTGTAAATGCATTAGTCCTTTAAAAAATCTTTTGAAAAGTTTATCAGATGCCACTGATACCTTGGTGCCCACCGAAAGGTAGGCAGATACTGCTGATAAATGAACCTTCAGTGAACTGTGTTGCAAACCTTGTGAATGCAAATGAGTGAGATAGTCCAGGACAACTGAAACTCCAGCTTTTCGTGGTATAAGGTTCACACTGGAACACCAGAGAGAAAGAATTTCTTCCATTTGGAAGAAGAATTTTTCTGTGTGGAGAGTTTTCTATAACCCTTCAAAATATTTAGGACAGCTTCTGAAAGATTTAAATCTGCATACTCTAATTCTTCGAGAGCCATGCTTTGAGATGAAGAGACTTGAGATTCAGGTACAACAATGTTCCCTGATTGGAAGTCAGGAGATTGTGTCTGAGGGGCAACTGTATCGGTTTGCTGACAGACGTGGAGAGCAGAAGAGAGAACCATGGCTGTCTGGGCCAATCCGGAGCTATCAAGATCAGGGATGCTGAGAGGGACTTCAGCTTCCATAACACCCTGAAAACCAAGGGGAAAGGGGGAAAAGCATACAGGTGCCTGCCTGTCCAGTCCATAACCAGGGCATCCAGGGGAACTGTGCCCTGTGCTGGTGGTCTGCTGCAATATTGAGGTAGTTGGTGGTTCTGGTGGGATGCAAACAAGTCTATCTCTGGAGTGCCCCACCGTCTGAAAATAACTTGTACCACCTGCTTGTTCAGAGTCCATTCGTGATGGGCCTGGTTGATGCGGCTTAGTGCATCTGCCAAAGTATTGTCCTTTCCTGGCAAGTGAATTGCCTGTAAAGAGACCTTCAGAGAGTACGCCAGTGTCCAAATCTTCATGGACTCTGTGCAGAGAAGGCCTGACCTGGTGCCTTCCTGTTAGTTTATGTAATACATTGTGGTGATATTGTCTGTTCTGATCTGAACCACCCTGCCCATGATCAGTGAAGAGAAAGCCTTTAGGGCTAGTAACACTGCTCTTAGCTCCAGTAAGTTCATGTGCTGAAGTGACTCTGCTGCTGACCAGATTCCCTGGGTCGTGTGCTTTCCTAAGTGGGCTACCCAGCCCAATAGGGATGCATCTGTTGTGAGTACCAAAGATGGGTTTTCTTTCTGGAGAGGCACTCCTTGCCTTAAATTGGATTCCTGTTTCCACCACAAGAGGGCCCTTAATAGTGGGCCTGTCACTGGTATAAGTTTTGAAAAAGGGTTTTTTTTCTGACTCCATTGAGCCCTGAGGTGAAACTGGATGTCTCACATATGGAATCTGGATCCCTGGACTGTGCCTGTGGATGCAGCCATATGACCTAGTAGCTGCAGAAACTGTCTTGCAGTTTTTGAACTGTTCAGGATGAAGGAATTTGTTATTGACTGAGGACGTTGCACCCTGTCTAAGGGTAAAAAGGCTCTGCCCTGAAGTGTGTTGATTTCTGCCCCTATAAACTGCAAAGTTTGAGCAGGGGTTAGGACTGATTTCTTTTTATTATGTTTGCTTGCATGCAAGTGCAAGAAACATAGTGCGACGATCCAAAATGCAGTGCCATACAGTTGAAAGGGAGAGCACTGCTTGAGTGAGCAGTGCTCTCCCTCCCCACACACACACACACGCACGCACATTACATGCTCATGTGCTCCTACCTCCCCCACACACACACCGTATGGCTGATGGGGTGCCCAATCCCCATCAGCTCTACTGTTCCCCCGCAGTCTGTATGGTCGATGGGGTGCCCAATCCCCATCGGCTCTATTGTTCCCCCGAGACTATCGGGTGCCACGCTGGGAGCCGACCACAGCGCTGCAACAGGTTCTATGGGCCGACGGGGTGCCCAATCCCCTGTCGGCTCCACTGCCCCCCCAACAGTCTTCAGCTGCCATGCTGGGAGCCCACCCAGCATGGCAAATGTCCACGTAGTCCAAATAAAAAAAGCCTGAAAGAAAAACATTCCTCGCTGCTGTCTTCACCCCTCTCACCCGTGCCCACCCACTGCGCACCCTGCCTCCCCACACCCCTCACCCCATACTTACCTCGGAGCTCGTGCGATCTTCGGTTGACCAGGAACACGCCTTGCACTCTTCAAAGCCGACCGCGAACTGAGGAAATGCCAGTAAGCTGTATAATGTAATGAGTAGGGTTTTTTCAACATTGCTGCATATCTCAGGCATTTTTTGGAATTTTGGCACCAAATTTTCAACATGGGGTTTGTGGGACCCCTCCTCATGAATTCTGTCACTGTCATGGCGTTAAATGGGCCCAAAGGGTGATTTCGCGGTCACTGCGTGAAATCACCTTTTGGGACTGATTAACAAAATGACAGTGCCAGTGTTCATAAGGTGGGCTCTCAAAAAGCCTATGTTGAAAATTTGTGAAAAATTCTAAATCGACTTTTACGAAGCTGCATTGCGCTGTTCCTAATCACGTCAGAGGTTCGGACTTTCAATATTTTCACTCGATTTTCAACATTGCCATTTGACCATACTTCCTTATGAGTAGTACAGCTGTGATTTTTCACATCTCATCCAAAATGTGTTTCCGCGCATGTAGCGCACAATGGCACAGTCGGTGTGTGAAATCAATGTTTGGGACATATTAAGAAAATCACAGTGACACTGTTCATGAGCATAGGTGTTAAAATGGCTATGTTAAAAATTTGGTGAAAAAATTCCCAAAAATGACTATTTTACGAGCGTGCGTTGTGCTGTTCCTACGCACACTCGTAAGTTCGCGAATTTTCAATATTTTCACTCCAGATTTTCAAAATTTCATTTTACTACACCTCTTATGAGCAGTACAGCTGTCATTTCTCACTTCTCACCCAAAATGTGTTTCTGCGCATGTAGCGCACAATGGCGCAGTCGGTGTGCGAACTCAATGTATGGGACACATTAAGAAAATAACAGTCACACTGTTCATGAGAAGAAGTGTTAAAATGGCTATGTTAAAAATTTGGTGAAAAAATTCCCCAACATGACTGTTTTACGAGCGTTTGTTGCGCTGATCCTATGCACGCTCATAAGTTCGCAAATTTTCAATATTTTTACTCCAGATTTTCAACATTGCCATTTTACCACACCTCCTTATGAGCAGTATAGCTGTCATTTTTCACATCTTGCCCAAAACATGTTTCCGCCCATGTAGCGCACAATGGCGCAGTCGGTGTGCGAAATCAATGTAAGGGACACATTAAGAAAATCACAGTGACACTGTTCATGAGCAGAGGTCTTAAATGGCTATTTTGAAAATTTGGTGAAAAAATTCCTAAAATGATCATGTGTTACGAGTGAGCATTGCGCAGTTCCATGCACCGTAGTTCATGAATTTGTAATATTTCAGTCCAGATTTTCACCGTGGCATTTTTCCACACTTCCTTATGAACAGTACGCTGTTATTTTTTCACACATGGCCAAATGTGTTTTCACACTTTCAGCACAGAAATGCATGGTCGCTGTGGGAAATCATTGTTCGGGACAGATAAAGAAAATCACAGTGACACTGTTCATGACCGGAGGTCCCAAAATGCCTGTGTTGACAATCTGCTGTAAACAATTCCCAAACTAATTACATTAGGGTGCATGTTGCACAGTTTCTACGCACGCTCACGACTTCACCATTTTTTTTAATATTTTCACTGCAGATTTTTAACATTGCCATTTTTTACACCTTCCCATAAACAGTACAGCTGTCATTTTTCACATCCTGTTCAGAATGTGTTTTTGCACCTGTGGTGACAAAAGTCGAAGTCGCTCTGCAAAAGCATCTTTCGGCTAACAAACTGCTATTGCCACTGTTCATGAGGTGGGGGTCACAAAAAAACCATGTTGAAAATTTTGAGTGAAAATAACAATGAATGCCTGAGGCGTTAGGGTTTCCGACCATAACACCCCACCCTGTAGAGAATGACAGACATCAGGGCTGTGACTTGGGATTGTCAACTGCAATGCTCATACCATTCCACCCCCACCCACACCCACACCCTGCAGCCACTGAGAGGCATCGAGGTGTGCCATGGACTATTCAGCCCCAAAGTTCACCCCATTCTCCTATACCACACCCATGTCACAATATTTCCTGATGGAATGGGGTGCGCATAAGGGCCAAAGACCCCAAGGCACACCGTGACACTTGTCGGTGTCTGCACGGTAGGGTGTGGTGAAATGGCATGGCCGTTATGCCTGATAACCCAAAGGCACATCCCAATGCCTGTCACTATCTGCAAGGTGGTGATGGGGTTGGCTTCAGTTCAATACTTCACTGCCATTCCTATTATGCAGCTCTGTAAATCCTACACTACCAATGCTAATGCCAGCAAGCAAACATTCGACATTGACAAATGCTTGTTATGTTTCACTTTATCCTTTTCTCAGTGCATTTATTATCTGCTATCAACATTTTGGAGGATAAAGGGGATGGAGGAGGGAGATAAAGGGAGGAGGTTATCATAACTCTCTCCAGATGTTAGATTATGGAAAAATAATAATCTCGGTGGATCAAATAGCTCAATCCACGAAGGTTAGTGGCATGTATATAATTGGGAGGAGAAGAGGGGGAAGAGGGCAGGCATGTGGTCAGTATGTTCTCTCCTGTTAGAGAGACATAGTGATAGCTATGTTCTTAATGTTTGGTTAACCTGGGGTGGGGGGAATGTGGGTTGTTTGATTTATAGTTCTTGTTTTATACTGAGTTACTAATTATGAAACTGGTATTTATCAGAAGGACAGTGATATCGTAAATATGGAAAAATTATGGATCGGATAAGTTTTCTGTCATGAAACATAGAAACATAGACTTTGATGGCAGATAAGGACCGCTTGGCCCATCTAATCTGCCCATTTCCCTACCTACAGGATAGGCCACGGATCCTAGTTAACCAACAGCCTATTTCTTGCTACCCCTCCACAAGAATTGCCTTAGGTCTGTCCCATGCATTCTTGAATTCTCCCACAGTTTTAGACCCCACAACCTCCTCAGGAAGGCTGTTCCATGCATCCATTACCCTCTCTGTGAAATAATACTTCTTCACATTGCCCCTGAACTGCCCCACCTCTATCTTTAAATTGTGTCCCCTTGTTCTTGCATGTCTCTTTTTCTGAAAGATGCTACCCTCTTGGACTTTGTTGATTCCACTGAGGTACTTAAAAGTTTCTATCATGTCCCCCCTCTCCCTTCTTTCCTCAAGGGTAGACATATTAAGCTCCTTTAGCCTCTCCTCATATGGCTTCTCTTGCAGACTATGCACCATTTTAGTTGCCCTCCTCTGGACTACCTCTATCCTTTCTATGTCCTTGTGGAGATTGGGTCTCCAGACCTGGACACAGTACTCCAGATGGGGTCTCACCAACTGTCTGTACAGAGGGATAACAACTTCCTGTTTTCTGCTGCTGATGCCTCTCCCTATGCATCCCAGTATACCCCAGCCCTCCCTACTGCCTTCTCACATTGCTTGTTAAACTTAAGTTCATCGGATATGATTACCCCCAGGTCACTTTCCTTTTTTATTGTTGTTACTACCTCCCCCCCAATTGTGTATTCTTCCCCTGGGTTCTTGTTTCCCAGGTGCATTATTTTGCACTTCTTTGCATTGAATCCTAGCTGCCATACTTCTGACCATTCTTCCAACCTTGCCAAGTCCCTTCTCATCCTTTCCATGTCTCCTTGTGTATCAACCCTGTTGCAGATCTTTGTGTCATCTGCGAAGAAGCATACTTTTCCTTCCAGTCCCTCGGCAATGTTACTTATGAAGACATTCAAAAGGACTGAACCCAATACTGAACCCTGTGGTACCCCACTAGTAACCCCTCTTTCTTCAGAGTGGACTCCATTTACAACTACCTTCTGTGTCCTGTTGTCCAGCCAATGTTTTACCCAGGCTACCACCCTGGGACCCACTCCCAGGCTGGTTAATTTCACTATTAATCTTTTGTGTGGGACTGTGTCAAATGCCTTGCTAAAGTCTAGGTAGACCATGTCCACAGCCCCTCCCTGGTCTACTACTTTGGTCACCCAGTCAAAGAAATCAATTAGATTCATCTGACATGACCTTCCCGCTGTGAACCCATGCTGCCTTGGGTCCTGTGCCCCACTGGCCTCTAGGTAATCAACTATTCTTTCCTTCAGAAGTGACTCCATCACTTTCCCTACCACAGAGGTCAGACTGACAGGTCTGTAGTTTCCTGCCTCTGTCTTGGTCCCACTTTTGAGAATGGGAATCACATTCGCCTTCCTCCAGTCCTCGGGTACCACACCATCCTCCCATGATTTATTAAAAGAGTTGCCAGTGGTTTCACTAGTTCTCCCCTTAATTCTTTTAGAATTCAGGGTGAATTCAGTCAGCCCCATTGCTTTGTCCACCTTCAGTTTTAGGAGTTCTTGCAGAACCTTTCTTCTGTGAAAGGACTGGGATTGACCCTCTTATCAAAAGTGCTTCTGTTAATTAGATTAGGCACTTCCCTCCTCTTTGTGAATACTGAGCAGAAATATTCATTCAGTATCCCTGCTTTTTCACTGTCCCCCTCTGCCCACCCACCGTTCATTCTATTCAGCCTCACTATCCCTCCGTTTGTCTTTCTACGCTCGCTGATGTACCTATAAAAGGTTTTATCCCCCTTCTTAACTGAGTTGGCTATCTTTTCCTCAGTTTGGACCTTTGCTATTCTGACTTCCCTCCCTGCTTCCTTCTGCCTTAACTGGTACAGCTCTCTTTCTTGCTCTTTCAGAGTTTCCTTATACTTCTGGAATGCTATCTTTTTCTTCCTGACTTTCACAGCCACCTCTTTTGGGAATCATAGTGGCTTTTTCCTTCATTTTGATTTGTTTATTTGCTTCACACAAAGGCTTGTTTCCTCTGTGATGGCAGTTTTGATGATTTCCCCACTGTTGCTCCACACCTCCTTCTAGCCTGTTTGCTAGTGCTTTTCTGAGGCACTGTTCCATCTTGCCAAAGTCAGCCCTCCTGAAGTCCAGTACCCTTACTTTTGTATGGCTTGACTCTGTAGCTGAGTTAAGGTGAACCACACTGTTTGATGGTCACTTGTTTCCAGATGGCAACCCACTTCTAGGTCTGAGATCCTCTCACTGCCCCCGTTTGAGAGTATGAGGTCTACGATTGCTCCCTCATGAGTGGGTTCCGACACTAGCTGTCTGAGGCCTGCCACCTGCAAGGCATCAAGAATGGCCCTGCTCTTGGCTTTGGCTGCAGCAAATGTGCTCCAGTTAACATCTAGCATATTCAGATCTCCCATCAACAGTATCTCCCCTTTCACTGCCATTCAAAGAATGCCTTCTATCATATCCTTGTCCATTCCCTTCCCCTGACATGGGGGTCTGTACACAACCCCTGTGTGGATTGTGGTGCCCTTTCCAGTCTCCAAGGTGACCCACATTGCCTCCTCTCCTCCCTGTTTACTCTTGTGTTCAGTTGCTTTTATCCCTTTCTTTACATAGAGAGCTATTCCTCCCACTCTTCTTCCCTGCCTGTCTCTCCTGTAGGTTATGTACCGTGGTATGTTAACATCCCAGTTAAGGTTCTCTGTGTACCATGTTTCTGTGACTGCTACAATATCCAGGCATCCCTCTTCCATCAAGGCCACCAGTTCAGGGAGCTTGTTGCCCAGACTACGGGCATTGGTACTCATTACCCTCCATTTCCTGATGGCCTTACTCCTTTTTGCCCCATCCCTGTCCTTCTTGCCTTTGTCAGTTTCTCCATTTACCCCTGCCCTTCTCCCTATCGACACCTCTGTGTTGGTGTTGGAATGTTAATGGTGTTAAAACAGTGGTTAAGAGGAAAAATGTTTGGTGATTAATTAAAAAAAAATAATGGGGATACTATCCTCCTACAAGAAATCCACATGGATAAATGGGAGGCTTTAAGGTTAGCGGAATCATGGGTAGGTTCTTTTTTGGTGTCCCCATTTATGTCAAAAGCAAGAGGGGTGGCCATTTAAAATCACCCAGGAGTCTTTCATAAGGTGCATTTGGTTCTTTCAGACCCTCAGGGTAGATATGTGCTGGCAGAAGTGGAGGTGGGCTCAGTGAAGCTCACATTGGGCTCAATGTATGGACCAAATTTTGATTCCCCAGACTTTTTTACTCAGCTGGAAGTGACATTGGGCCCATACTCTGACAAGATAATATTAGCAGGGGATTTCAATACCTATTTAGATCCAAGCTGGGATCACTCAAAAGGAAAAACAGGACCCCCCCAGGAGTACAGCAGCCCTCAGGACCTTAGTGCAGAGTCATGCTTTGAGGGATGTATGGAGACATTGTCACCCAGGAGAGAAGGAATATTCATTTTACTCACACACACAGGGTATATACTAGACTGGATTACATGTTTCTTCCCTCTGAGCTTTTGGGAGAGGTTATGGAGGCCTCCTATGGTCAGATTGTTGTGTCAGACCATGCCTCACTGACAGTAACTATTTCTCTGCCAGAAGGCAGTCATATGGAGGCCCAGTGGAGGCTAGACTCAGCCCTGATTGTGGATCTCCAGTACATTGCCCAAATCAAGGGCAAAATAGAGGAATGTAGAAGTCTAAACCCTCTGGAGGATACTAGTGTGGGAAATGTCTGGGAGTGCCTTAAGGTTGTTATTAGAGGTGAATCTATTTCATATGCTGCTTTTAAAAATAAGAATATGATTAGAGATGAGGTGAATTTGGAGAATAACATAAAGGAGTTGGAGGGGAGGAATATGAGAACCCATTCACCACAAACCTCTAAAAGATTAAGGATTCTTGAGGGACAGTTATCACAACTGACATCTCAGAGGTTAGAACACAATCTAATAATTAGTAAGTTACAGAACTACTTTGATGGTGACAAAGGAGGGAAATGGTTAGCTAGTCTAGTTAAGGGAAGGAGATCAGATAGATCAATTTTCTCAATAGAAAATACCTCTGGGAGTATTACATATAACCAACAGGAAATAAATAACACCTTTAGATCATTTTATTCCTCCTTATACACAACTGAATTCCCATCAGGAGTTAACATGGACACATTCCTAGATACAATCCAATTGCCCTCGCTAGACTCTCAGGAAATGGCAACATTGGACTCTCCACTCTCAGTAGAAGAGGTCAAAAAGGCAGTGTGGAAAGCCAGTGGGTGTAAGACACTGGTTCCGGATGGAATTCCAGTGGAAATGTGTAAGCATCTGTAGGATTTGATAGGATCCTTAATGTACTGGATGATTAAGGAATCACTGGGTTCTGGGATACTCCCCCCTCTCTTACATTAGCTATAATTACAGTGTTATCTAAACCAGGGAAAGATCCTAATATATGTGGATCTTATCAACCAATATCCTTGCTCAATTCAGATTATAAAATTATAGCTAAGATATTAGCTTCCAGGTTGGAACAATATCTTCCAAAGCTGATACATACGAACCGCCTTGGGGGTTGTGAAGGTCAACAGGCAAAACAGAACTTAAAAAGAACACTCAATGTTATGCACAGGTGGAGAGGAAAGGGGGGGGGCTTGTTAGCCCTAGACGCAGAAAAAGCCTTTGACTGTGTCGAGTGGCCATTCATGATGACAGTTTTGATGAAAATTTGGTCTTGGGAGGGGGTTATGAGTTGGATTCAGGCCTTATACAGGAACCCTAAAACCCAAATAATAACAAACAATATGTTTTTGTCCCCATTCATTCTAAATCGAGGAACAAGGCAGGGATCTCCTCTTTCTCCCCTAATTTATGTGCTTACAACTGAAGGTTTAAACTGGAAGGGGGAAAATAATGTGATATCATTATTTGCAGGTGATATCCTTCTTTTTCTTAAAATCCCAAACAAGGCAATGCCAGATTTGCCAGATCAGTATGTAACTGCTTCACACACTCAGACCCAGTACCAATGTCTGCACTGGTATATAGCCACGCCTAGACCAAATTTTAAGTACTGACCCTCTCAGCTTGCTCCTCACCAGCCTAATTGTTCTCTCTCTCTCTTATCCCCCTGTCTTATCAACACTAGGCCCATCCATCCCCTTATTCTTCCTTTCCCAACCTCAGATAGGAGCTCACTACCCTGGGTTGTGATATCCTACCATGCCCCCTACTTTATAGCATTTATTCCCGGGGTTCACACATACTCCTTTTCTCCATCCACCTTCTCTGCATCCCGTTTTACCAACTCCTCTCTGTGCACTGTGCCCTCCTAGCCTTTTTTCCCTTACCTCCCTCCCTTCCCCCCCCACCTTCACCTCTACCTGGTGTATATTTTTATTTTTTTTTTCTTACATTACTTCCTCCTGCAACCTTAGATAACTTGCTTTATCTTCCTATAGACACTTCTATGTATGTAAATACTGTGTAATCTGTACAATATCTGTATAATTCTATGTACATATGAACTTATTTTTCTTCCTCTCTGTAAAGAGTATTATCTGTATTGCCTTGAAAATACCTGTGTTGACCTGTATATACAATTGTTCATGCTCCACCCAGGTCCATCTTGCAAATGAGCTTCTGCTCAACGATGAACGCCTGGTTAAATAAAGACTTGATTGATTGATTGATTGATTGAGATTTACTTAATATTTTTCAAATATATGGGCCTATATCTGGGCACAGGATAAACTGGTCCAAATGTGAATGGATTCCAATGGGAAAGATAAAGACATCCCTAACTCTGGGGGAAGTGATAGTGCCCCCTCCACTTCAATCAAATGCCTAAGGATAAAACTGATGGCCAAATTGTCCAGTATGGCTAAGGCAAATCTCCTCCCAGTGATACAAAAAATAAAAGAACAATGTATTAATTAGAGGGCCCTAACTCTGACCTTAATAGGGTGGGTGAATCTAGTTAAAATGAGTGTCCTCCCACAGTTCTTATATATGTTCCAGACACTTCCAGTAGGTATACCTAATAAATATATTAGATCTATAGAAGGAGCCATTACACAGCTGCTATGACAAGGTAAAAGGGCAAGGATAAAGAAGGAGATATTGTGGCTGCCTGTAGACAGAGGGGACTTGGGACTGCCAAGTGTTAAATAATATTATCTTGCAGCACAACTGGCTCATATTCAGGACCTGATAAGGGAAAAGTCAACTCGCCCGAGCTGGGTTAGCATAGAGGAATGGGGTGTAGGGTCTCTATACTATGATACCATGGTGAGGTACCTGTATGATGGTGGTTATGAAAAACTAGCTAACCCCTGTTCAAAGGTTACATTTAGGGTGTGGAGAGAACCTCACTATATTCCTCAGCACTCCCATACTTTCTCCCCAGACTTGGATCTGGTTGCTCTGTTGAAGGAAGGATTCAATATTTGTGCACGAGACCACCAGTCCCTTAAAAAGTGGAAAAAACAAGGGCTATTCAGGGTGGGTCAATTATGGCAGGATGGGGAGGCCATCCCCTTCAAAGCATTATCAATGAAATTTGATCTGGGGGCTTCACATTAGTTTTTATGGGTTAGACTGCAAAGAGAGATTCGATCCAGATGGCTTAGGGGGCAGTGGTTTGCACCATCGCCGCTAAAAGAATTATTTATGGAATGGTAAGATGATAGGTCTTTTATGCCCTTACAAAGTTGCTACAAGCTATTGATAGGGGCTACCCAGGACCCACTGGGGAACTTAAAAGCCAGGTGGAAACAAGACCTGCTACTGGATGGGCTTACAGGGGGAGACTAGGCACAGATTATGAAAAATTTAATAAAATGCTCAGTTAATAATAACCTTCGGGCCATCCAGTACAATATTTTTTCTCAAGCTTATTTCACACCAGAACTGGCTAAGAAAATAGAACCACAAGCCTCAGACTTATGCCCAAGGTGTACAATTCATACAGAGTACTTTTTCCATATGATCTGGAGTTGCCCAAAGATTCAAATATTTTGGAGGGGTATACTACATCTATTAACAAAAAGTTTGGGACACCCCTTGGGAGTAGAACCCATTGAAAATCTCTTGGGACTCCCTCTGGGATGAGGGAATTCAATTTGAACAACTGTGGAGCTATACAGAATGGGAGTGGTAGTGGGCCTTAGAAGTATAGTAATGTGTTGGATGACCAGTGAAGCTCCAAAAATTACATGTTGGTTAAGCTCATTAATGGATTGTATGAAATTGGAAAGACTCCAATATGAAGTTAAAAATTGACTCGATAAATATTTGAACATTTGGGGAAAAATGGAATGGGCTTTACAACAGGACCGGTTCCCAATGTTCAAGGGGATCCATGAAATGGGGCGAGCAGAAATTATTGGTGATCTTGGGGTCTCAAGTCAAAGACTGGATTTTACTTTTTCTGTTTTTTGTTATCCTCTTTACAGTAATAAGTTATATCTGGTCAAATGTATGTACACAATGATATAATTTTCTGTAAGCCACAAAAGGAATTTACTCTGCAATTTGAAAAATAAAGTTTACAAAAAAAAAAGGTAGAAGTATGGAGCCCTGCTAGCTATCTCCTGGTTTGTGCTTCTGCATGACTGAGGTCAGCACTATTATGTTTGTTGCCTGAATTTTGCCATTATTAAACTGCTTTGTATCACACGACTGGCTATGTGTGGTCTGTTATGTGTCAGGTGGTGCTGGATTATTTTGAATTGGAATGGAATCTATCCCAACAACACACCCAGCAGTGGGGTGTTTTTTCTGAGTTTGTGATCTTCATTGACCCACCAGAAGGGCCAGCACCTAAGTCCCATGGGAATGTGACTGCAAAATCAATAAAAAAAAATCATAGAATAAACATGAGCGATAAAGAATAGCATAGGGTAAATGGGGTAGTATCCTGACTCTGTCACAAGTAAGTTTTGAATGAATAGTGTAACTGTTTTAAATGAACATTTGAAAATGAGTCCCACTGTTTCTGTTTGAAGCAGTATGTATAAATTCCTTATTCAGAATTAACAAGCAACCCTTAGTCTGGAGGGATGGAGACCTAGGACTTGTTTCCACAAATGTTTGCTCTACATGAGGTTTTTCCTCTCCTCCATACCAAAGGTCATAATAAAAATGCATATTACTTTATTTTTCTACTGAGAGTTGAGCTGAATGGTGTCTCACTCCCCTCACTGGTAGTGTATCACCTCTTTCTATGGTATCTCCATTCCCAGGCTGCATCTTCTGTGCTTACAACAAGTAAATGTTTCATCTGCCCACCACTGTGCTTTAGGATTCCTTCCTGAGATACCTTGGTGTATTGTGGCAACTCTATGGGTGAAGCCATTCTTTTTTTTTAATTAAACTTTTTATTGAGTTTTGATATACTACATAACAAAGGAGACTCAGCATTGAATACAATCATACATTACACAGTAGGAGCAATGAGCAAACCCCTTGGATCTGGCATGACAACAAAATGTGTCCTCATTTATACATATTCTAAATAAAAGCATGCAGTAGGCACATAAATAGCATGATACCTCTTCCTGCAGATGTAACACTGATACCTTGCATATAGTAGGTAAGAGCTGAGATACATCGGATAAGGCTTCAGAGGGGAGAGAAGAAAGGGGGAAGGTACTCCTACCTGGAAGGAAAGACATAGACGACAAAGAATCTCAAAAACATTACTACAGGAGAAACTATATACATTGCAGAGACAAGCATTTATTACATTCCTAGATTTATAAAGGTACCAAGTCCACTCCATCTAGCATTTGATGATCAGCGGAGGCTCAAGCATATCCTACCCTATACCAGCTCTGGAGAGGAATAGTGAAGCCATTCTTAAGAGGGGTCCTGTATCTTTAGGCCAGCCCAGTGGTGCTAAAGGTTGCGGCACTGGATGCCACACCTCATGCCACACCAGTGATCCAAGTTCGGGAACAGACTCAGGTTGCTCGGAAGTAGGAGGGGTGAGGAAGGATTGAGCATCCGTAGATAGCTCTCCTTCCTTGGAGGAGGGGGAAATCACATGGCACACAGTAGACTGGCACTCATGGTGGCTGGCTGTCAGCACAGGTGCATTGCCAAGAATGGGGAAGGGCCCACATCCAGGGTGTTAGGCTGCCTCATGGAGGTGCAGACTTCCAGTCCACCCATTACATGGTCATGGGGGGGGGCAACACAAAATCAGGTCAGAGAATAAGTCCCTCCAAGAGATGGACCAGAACTCCCTGTCAGCATCCCTCCTTCAAAAAAAAAGAGGGATCCTGTATCTTCACAGCACTCAAGAAAAGTAATAGTCCACACAGCAGGGACAGAGAATGTGTACTTGGTTCCATTTACATTGCACAAGCATTCAACATACTAACTACTTACTTTGTTGCCCTAATATATATCAGCCCTTTAACTTCCATACTACCTGCTCTACATCTACTTAGAACTTCCCCTTTCCCTATAAATCATATGTTTCCCTTACAATAATTGCTTCTGTTATCATCCCATGTCCTCATATTCCCTACCAGTCCTTCCCTGTGTTCCCCATTCAATTCAAATCAACTTTATTTGTATAGCACACTTCTCTTTATAACTCCATGCACTTTACATCATATACAAAACAATTGAAAACAGTACATAACACACATAACATTAAAATCCTTATTAACAACAATAAAAATTAATCATACTTTGCGAAAGATAGTCTAAGAAAAATGTTTTTAATTTTCTCTTAAATTGTTCCACAGATTCATTTTCTCTGATGGGACGAAGTAGAAAATTCCGGAGGGATGGGGCAGCATGTACAAAAGAGCGAGCACCAGATAATTGCAAATGGACCCTCAGAATCTCCAGCAAACCCTCATCAGAGAAGTGGAGAGGGCAAGAGGGGCATTAGAGACAAAGGAGGTCTTGCAGGTAGCCAGGCTCCGGCCTGTGTAGGGCCTTATAGGTCAGCAAACCAACCTTGAAGGTGATCTGCCACCTAACCAGCAGCCAGTGCAGATAGCAGAGCACAGGTATAATATGACATGACCTGGGAAGGCCAGTCAACAACCTGGCTGCCCTACTCTGCACTAGCTACAGGTGGTGAAGATCTACCCCTTAAAACCCTAGGTATAGGGCATTGCAGTAATCAAGGCGAGAGGTCATAAATGCATGGACCAATGCTGGTATATCACCAGGGGGGATCAGATGTTTAATCCTGGCGATGTTCCTCAGATGGTAAAATGAAGTTAAAACCACAGCTGACACTTGACCTTTGTAATAAGGGCGGCTCTTGCAGGGTCAATCCTCCTACCTCTTTTTGACACTATAGTTCCTAGAAACGTTACTTCTGGTCTAGCAATTTGTACTTTTTCTGGATTTATTTTAAGACCTCTTTTAGCTAGGGCTTTGAGCACACGGTCCAACAGCTGGGCGTGCTCTGCCATGTTTTTGCTTTGTAATAACAAATCATCCACATATTGGACTACCTCATGTTCTAGTCCCTCCTCTTGGAGCACCTGTTGCACATATCGATTGGAACAGTGTTGGGGAGGAGTGGAACCCCTAATGATAGGCGAGTAAATGTATATTGTTGATCTTTAAAGGTAAAAGGGAATTTATACTGGTCCTGTTGTCTAAGGGGTAAAGACCAAAATCCGTTTGCTAGATCAAGTACCGAAAAGACTTTACTGGTAGGTTTAAGTTTATTAAACATTTCGATTGCTGTGCTTATGATGGGGCTAACTTGTGGGGTTACTTTATTTAATCTCCTGTAATCTATGGTAAAGCCGATATTTACCATTGGGTTTTTTAACTGGCCAAATAGGGCTATTGGCTGTGGAACAAATAGTCCTTAACACCCCTTGGGACAATAAATCTTTTATTACTGGTTCTATTCCAGTTACTGCTTCCTGGGGGATGGGGTACTGCTTGGTATGCCCAGGGTCAGGGCCCTCTATTGCTATCTCTGTATCGCTGACTACTCCACAGTCAGTACCAGACACTGCCCAGACACTGGGGTATTTGTCTATTATTTGTTGTAATTCTGTTTGACTTACCTCGGGTCGATTATACACCTTGTTAGATTTAACTGATGCCCAGATGTAACTTTCAGGTACTGTTGTAGTACCGTATCCTTTAATATTTACTTGGCGCAAACACTTATTGACCAAGTCAATAATTAAGCGATGTTTCTTTAAGAGATCACTTCCTATTATGTTTTGCTCCACTAGGCTCCCTTCCATCATTATGAGTCTTCCCTTTCCAACTACTTTAGTTCCCAGGGCAATTATTTGGGGGTAGCTAACATATCCCTGTGCTGTATGCCCTGTACACCCCTCTATTTGTATGGGAGGTTTATCTGGATCTAATGGTATGTGCATAGTAGTAAGTGAGACGGCTGCCCCGGTATCAACTAAAGCCATTACCCGATTTTCTCCCACTTTAAGTGGTACGGTTGGTCGCCCCTGTTTATCAAATGTTAATGCACACACCCATTGCGAATCAGGGGCCCCGGGGCCTCCGCCTCCCTATTCTTCGGTTAACCGTTTGATTGCCGCCAGTCGCCTGACGAGGTCTTCATCATCAAATTCTTGGGGCGGGGCGGTCGGCTTTTTGCGCTCAGCCGCATCTAATATTGTCTGTAGTCTGTCCAACCAATCTTGTGCACTATCACCCCCGCATCATGGTCTGTCTGTTGCGTCTTGTCTTTTTTGTCCTCGGCCCCTTCCCAATTGCCGGGGTCCTTGTCCTTGTTTACCTCCTCCTTTTGCCCAACAGTCACTCATTACAAGCCCAGGCTTTTTACAATTAAAACACGTTCGAGTCTCCTTTTGTGGCTCCTCGTTTGTCCAAGTCACAGCGGCCACTTCCGCTTTTCACTGTTTCTTATTAAGATAAGTCTCCAGGAGGGTAATTTGCTCCTCCTGGGTTGGGGCCAGTTTTACAACTGTCCGCAAGGTGGGATCCAAGTCATAGGCTCGGATCCACAAGTCCCTAAAGGTAGTATCATCCTCTGTGGGACAGTCTTGGCCCCCATATCTCTGATACACCTCAAACAATCGTGGGATAAAAACCCGAGGACCCTCCCCCTCCTGGGGCTTGGTCTGTAATATCCTATCCCAATCCACCTCTTGACGAGCTGATTCTCCTCGCACCCGCCTAATGGCTTCCACTACCTCATTAAAGTCTGCCCATGAGTTGGCATTTTGCAATGCCCCTTCATGGGTCCCTTGTACTTCGGGCGGCATTGCCTCAGCCAAGGCTGCTGACAATTTAAACATTACCAACCTACATACATCCTGGTTGGTTAGCCTTAGCGTTGTAGTAAGTTGTTTTAGTTTTTGTCGTAGTTCAGGTAAGTTGGTTTTGTGATCGACAGGACCGATCATTTTCCCTAAATTTGTGATTTCCTCAATAGTCAAATCTTTGACTACTGGAGCCTCTGGTTCCCTCATCCCCTCATCTGGTTTTGGTGGGAACTCTTTTATAATTTTTTTAACTTTTACTACTTTTTCGCCCATCTCTTTCCATTTGTCCCCATCCTGTTCCATCTCCACTGTCTCCTCCTGTTCTGTCCATTCCTCCCGTTCCTTCTTTTTTTCCCTTTTTAGTCAGCTAGTGGATGCTTGGTCCTCTGCCGCCTCTGCTCTATCCTTTGCCTCTTGGATTTTTTCGTCATCTAAATCAATGGCATCTTTTACCTTCTTGGCTTGTTTTTCATACTTTTCCTCTAACGCTTGGTGCTTTTCCTCCTCTACTTTGTCCCCATTTTTTTGAGCGTATTCTTTTTTTAACCTATGCTTAGTTTTTTGTAATGTTAATTGTACTAGGAGTTGTTCCTGTTGGTGCCTAGCAGTTGCTGACATGGTACCTCCTGTTAACGAGGCCCCCCGTGTCTGTACCGGGGCCATTTTGACTGTTACCACCTCCTTATCTTCCACATTTTGGAGGTTATCTGATGGGTTTTGCGCCTCTTGTATTTCTTGTATTTTATTTGCAGCATTTTGGAGCTCACCGTAGAGGCGTCTAGTCTCAGCGGCGTGTTCTTGCGATTGCTGATCTAATTTAATTTGTAAGAGGGCACGATCTCTCTCTAACAGGCACAAATCTCCTTTTACTTTTATTAGTTGTGCCTTAAGGTCATCACGCTGTTGTTCTAATTCTTGGTATTGACCCTTTGTAACACTATCTTTATGTTTTAGTGTTAAATTCATCAATCGCCTCACTAACATATCATTTCCATCTTTCTGTTCCTTTAACTGTATTAATTCTTTATTTCCGCGACACACAATGGTCTGATTATACTGCCACAACCCTTGCAATGCATTTGCAAAAATTTCTTTTTCATTTTTTACTTTCTCATTGCGGAGGGACACCTGCTGAGTAAAATATAATTGCGCCTGTTGATCATCAGGCACTGGTTCATATCTCCCCCCTTTAGATGCTTCCCCAAAAAACGACCTATTATGGTTTCCATATTCATTTTTCTTATTTGCCTGCCTAGCCTCCACAGCTGGGTTCACCCGTGCACTGGTGCCCCAGCCTGTTTGGCTACGTCTTATGGCTCCCTTGTGAGGTCCGGCTTGCAAGTCCCAGTACCTTCACTTACCTACTCTGCCCCATGAGTTCCTACAGAGTTAAGTATTACCTTTTTATTACTTTTAATTACTTTAAATAAATAAGAGAAGCATACATCACCTGATTGTCAAGTGGCTGTGGCTGTCTGTGTGTGCCTTTCCTTCTCGCTTTAAGCCAGCAGTAACACGTCTCCGAGCGTCCTCACCCTGCTATGGGGCTGGCTGCCCAACCAACCAGCAGCTAGACAGCCTCTTTAGCATGCAGCACCGACGATCCGAGTCTTAAGGCACCAATTGTAACGTTGTGCGAAAACTATAGTTAGTAAATTATTAATTACAAATACTTAGAAAGGAGACGAACGGAGACGAGACTGATGGTGGAAGAATTTAATGATTATAATAATAACCACAGCGAGAAGTTGCAAGTTACAAATGGTACATTCTTCAAATAACAGGCTGTACAAGCTTACTTATATAGTAAAAGCAATACATCTATTTTTAGAACTACTTATGATTGGTCAAAAAACAGCATACACATCAACTTATAAGGTCATAAGATATATTTTTCCCAGTATGAGCATGATCTCACCCTTGGTCAGCACAAACATAGACAGTGTACATTTTATTTACCATATAAGGTGGATAACCTGCTGTTACCACCAGTCACCATAGTTCAGAAGAAAGAGATAAGTTTCCGGCTAACACTTTGGACTGTCCATATAAGGACAGGCATTAAAGTTAACTATAAGGGGAATTTTGGACACCTCTGTGTCTGTGCTTGCAGTCACGTAGGCCAGATATTACTCACTTCTGCTAAATTATAATGCTAAAAAGAAGCACATTAGTATTGCAACTGTAGCTTAGCTCCTTATAAGGGTTTATAAGCTTTTTAGCTCCATGAACCAGCATTTGCCATATACATACAGAATGTTTTTAGACCAAAATAAGGTTAGGCCGCAATATAGGGGCAGACTTCTTTACCCCTTATTACACCTTTCAGCATCAGACCACAGTCCAAGACAACACCAAGACTCTTTATCAATCCAAGGTGAGAAACTGGGAGTCTCCAAGCTGTAGCCCAGAGAACTGGCCAGATTGCCCCATCACCCCTGGTGACCAGGTTCCAGCACCAGTACCTCAGTCTTGTCTGGATTCAGCTTCAACCAATTGGCCCTCATCCAGCCTTGAATCTCAGTAAGGCAGCTGTTAAACACTGTAACCGAATCCTGTTGTTCGGGTGAGAAAACAGGTAAAGTTCTTGAGAGAATAATTAAAGATATGATAGCTTCAAAACTGGAAAATTTTGATAACACACAACATGATTTCATAAGAGGTCGATCTTGTACCACAAATTTGATTAGTCTTTTTAATACAGTAAGTTTCAATCTGGACAAAAAAAATTCATATGATGTAATATCTCTAGACTTTAAAAAGGTGTTTGATTCTATCCCACATTGGGCTCTAATACAAATATTACAACTATTTGGGATTCAAACCAGCCTTGTTAAATGAATTGCAAATTGGTTAAAGAACAGAATCCAGAGAGTGATTATCGATGGTCACAAATCCAGATGGTTTCCATCTACTAGCGATGTCCCTCAGGGATCTGTTTTAGCACCATTGAGTTTTCATATTTTTATTTCTGACTTAACATTACATTTGTATTGTAAAATAATTATGTATGCTGATGATTGCAAAATTGGTAATGTCTGCAACAGCATGGAGGACACTATTCTCTTACAAAATGATTTGGACAAATTGGGTGCCTGGGGGGATATTTGCAAAGGAGTTGTGCTGCCACATCTGAGATGTGACACAGCACGATATTGAAAGAGTGGAGATGCACTGAACATCTCTAGCCACACCCAAGTGCTGCAATAATGTATGTGGCACATCTCCAGGGGGCCTGACCATGAATATGTGGCACATCCCCATATTCAGCCAAGATCTGTGGTGCATCTGTCTGTACATCTCGGGGATGTGCTGCACAAAGTTAGGCATGTTAGAAACACACCTAACCCAAGGCCCCCAAAGGCAGGCAGCTGTACTGCACACAGCACAGCAGCGGCCAGCTCCTGCACCTCAATGGCTAGTAATCCCCTGCTAACCCCAATACCAATCCTGGCATACTCATTAAAATAATGATTTTCCATGTCCCTGGTAGTCTAGTGAGCCCCCCTCCCAATCCCGATACCTGATTGCAGCATACTCCTTAAAATAATGATTGTTCAAGTCCCTGGTATTCTAGTGGCACCACCCATCCCAGAACCTGATTGCCAAATAGACAGAAATTTAACCCACTCCCTGGAAGACTAGTGGCAGCAGATCATGGCATACATTCCACATAATTGCGCCCAATTTCCTGGTAGTCTAGTGGAAGTCCCATCCCCTCACCCACTCAGGACCCACATCCCACCCTGCTCCCCCTGTCCCAGCAGAGGCAGGCAGTCGGTGAGTAGCACAGCCCTATGCACACCTCCATGGCTGCCACCAACTGAACTGTCACTGAATGACTGCATACTGTATTCACTACAATCCCATTGGTCGACACTTTTGACCAATGGGCTTGCTGAGTGTACTGTAAGCTTTCATTCACAAAGTTATAGTACACACTGCAAGCCCATTAGTCGATGCGATTGTAGTGAATACAGTAAGAATGGCTGTACTGCTCACTGACTGCCTGCCACCACTGGGATGGGGGAGCAGGGTGGGATGTGGGTCCTGTGTGGGTGGGGGGGTCTACTAGACTACCAGGGAACTTGGGTGCAATTATGTGGCATGTATGCTGCAATCAGGGGTTGGGAGGGGCATGCCACTAGACTACCAGCAAGTGGGTTATATGTCTGTCTATTTGGTGACTGAGGTTCAGGGGTGGGAAGGGGTGCCAGTAGACTGTGGAAAGGATTGTGCTGCTACACAGCACTGGACTGGGTGAGTGGAGGTTTGCAGGCTTCCCGGCACATCCTGCCAGATGCATCCCTGCTAGAGACATGCAAATGGGGACAAAATGACATGCAAGACATGCAAATGGACCCTTTTGCACCTTGAATGCCTAATGGCTGCATTTGCAGGTTTTGGTCTGAATATCTGGAATTTGGGCATGGCATATCTGGGGATGCACCGTGCATCCCCATTCCAGGTATTCAGACCAACCATGGGGATGTGTGGCATATTGTCAGTGGCCCCCATTTGCACTGCCCACAAAATGTCTGTATTCAGATGAGATACACAATTGAGCATCTCATTTGAATATAGCAGTTATTTGCAGTGGCCAATTTATTTGGGCGGCATATCTAGATGTGCTGGAAAGTCCTCAGGCTTTGAATATGGGGCCTCGGTCTACTAAATAGCATATGTGCTTTAAAACATTTAAATTTTATGTTACTCACTTCGGAAAGACAAAAACAGAGATATAAATGCATGCTGAATTGTGAAATTCTGAGCAGTAAGACCTTTGAAAAAGATCTAGGTGTTACAGTTGATGCTAGTTTAGACTATGACCATTATATGTCAACTACTTTGAGTAAGGTTAATACAATATGTGGGTGGTTAGGCATAATATTAAGTCAAAAGACTGTGGGTCACCCTAGAAACAGGAAATGGGACAGCCATATGAACTGGGGTTGTCTACAGGCCTCCAGACCAAGGGAAGGACATAGACACATTACTATCAGAAGATATAGAAAACATGACAGCTAAAGAGGAGGTTCAGATAATGGGAGACTTCAACATGCCAGATACAGATTGGTCAATACCAGCAGGAACATCTGCCAGAACTAGACACATAGTGGATTCCCTGCAGGGGAGGGCCTCAAACAACTGGTACTACAACAACCCACAAGAGACAGGGCTAGCTTAGATCTAGTACTGACTAATGGGGAAAGGATCACAGATTTCCAGGTAGAAGGTCACCTGGGGCCAGTGACCATCACATGGTATGGTTCAGTTTGGCCTCTAGAACTAAATCACCCCATTTCAAGGCAACAATATGGGACTTCAGAGGAGCTGACTTTGATAAGATGGCCAACAGAGTTAAGCTTGCCCTGGCAAAAAGAAATAAAGATGAGTGGATAGAGGCAAAGTGTGCAAGCATTAAGGATGCAATACTTGAAGCAACATTCTGTTGTGTTAGAGAGAAATGGAAGTACAAAAGAAGAAGGAAACCACTTTGGTTCTCAAAAACAGTAGCAGAAAAGGCCAAAGCCAAAAGACTGGCCTTCAGGTAATATAAGGGAATGCAGTGGGGTGAAGATAGGAAGGCATACCAAACTTCCCTAAAGGAAGTAGGGAAGGCAGTAAGGCAGGCAAAGGTCCAAACTGGGGAAACTCTAGCATGAACAGTAAAAGAAGGTGACAATACTTTTTAAAGATACATTATTGAAAGGAGAAAGTCCAGAGGAGTTATTGCTAAGATCAAAGGGGATAAGGGGGCATGTGAGGAGGAGGACTATATAAGAGCATTTATCCTTAATAGATATTTCTGCTCAGTATTAACTGAAGAGAAGGTAGGGCAGGGTCCACAGCTCAGCACCATGGACACAGGGGGGAGGGAGGTGTGCCCTAATCCCTTCACAAAAGAAAGGGTCCTACAAGAGCTCGAGAAGCTCAAGGTGGACAAGGCAAGGTATTAAAGGAGCTAAGGGTGGAAATATTAGGAGCCATTATCAGAACTGTTTAGTGAGTCTATGAACACAGGAGAGGTCCCAGAAGACTGGAGAAGGGCTCATGTGATCCCGCTCCATAAGAGTGGTAGCAGGGAGGAGACAGGGAACTACTGACTAGTCAGTCTTATCTCAGTAGTGGGCAAGATTATGGAGGCACTCCTTTAGGAAAGGATAAAGCAACACCTGGAATCCATAGGAGCACAGGATCCAATACAGCATGGGTTTACAACTAATCTCATAGATTTCTTTGACTGGGTAACCAGAGTGGTGGACTAAGGGGGAGCAGTTGATGTCACCTACCTTGACTTCAGCAAAGCCTTCGATACTGTTCCACATAGAAGATTGATTAATAAGCTGAGTAGGCTTGGGGTGGGTCAGAGGTTGGTCAACTGGGCGGCAAACTGGTTCATGGGCAGAAGACAAAGAGTGGTGGTAAATGGTATACAGTCAGAAGAGATGTACGTCACAAGTGGGGTACCTCAGGGATAAGTGCTGGGGTCAGTCCTCTTCAATATCTTCATCAGTGACATTGTAGATGGACTGGAGGGTAAGGTTTGTCTGTTTGCAGATGACACCAAGATTTGCAACACATTAGATGATCCAGATGGGGTGGGCAGAATGAGAAGATATCTGGATAAACTGTCAAAATGGTTGGAAGAGTGGCAACTGGGGTTTAACGCAAAGAAGTGCAAGATCATGCAGATAGGGAAGAGAAACCCTGAAGCCAGCTATAGGCTGGGAGGCAGTTGCTGGTAGTTACAAGGGAGAAAAGAGACTTGGGCATCATCATCACAGATTACCTAAAATCATCCTAGCAGACCACTAAAGCAGTCAATAAGACTAGGGGGTTGTTGGGGTGTATTAGTAGGGGTATCACAAGTCATAAGAGGGAGGTAGTAATCCCTCTTTACAAGACACTAGTTAGGCCCCATCTGGAGTACTGCATGAAGTACTAGAAGCCGCACCTTCACAAGGACATTAACCAAATTGAGGCAGTCCATTGAAGGGCAACCAAAATGGTGCAGGGACTGCATCAGAAAACATATGAGGACAGATTAACGAAGCTCAATAAGTATGCCCTAGAGCAAAGGAGGGAGAGAGGTGATATGATCGAAAAATTCAAACACCTTAAGGGCATTAACAAGGTGAAAGTCTAACATGTTTCAATATAAGAAAAACAGCAGGAGAAGAGGACACAGCTTGAGATTAAAGGGAGGCTGATTAAGGGGTAATGGGAGGACATTCTTTTTCACAGAAAAGGTAGTGGATGCATGGAACAGCCTACCTCAGGAAGTGGTGGATATGAATACAGTGCAGGGCTTCAAACAGGCATGGGATAAGCATAAGGGAGCAATACAGATCAGTGTGAATAGATAGGCCATTGACAGAGCAAAAGCCGATGGCACAGTCATATGGTAGAAAAAGAAATGGGCAGATTGTATGGGCCTTGTGGTTCTTATCTGCCGTCAGCTTCTATATTTCTATATGTTTCTATGTTTTATATCCTGTTGCCTCTTTATTGTGCCTATATCAGACCACATTTTGACTTTGCATTGCAGCTCTGGTGTCCTTATAAAGACAAGGATATACAGCAAACTTATAATATTTCAGAGAAAAGTTACAAAGCATATATACCTGGAAAAAAACATGTCATATGAAGTAAGCTTAACTAAATTTTATCTTATGTCACTTGAACATCATCGCATGAGAGTTGACATTGTTTACATGGGATATAATAAATGACCTTTCCTTTATGCAGGACTGTGGACTGGAGTTCAAACAATGTCACGGTTAATACAAGCGGTCACCAATTACAGCTAGCAAGGGATACATTTAATACTAAAAAGAGGTCTTACTTCTATTCCCAGAGAATAGTGAATCCATGGAAATCACCTCCAACTTCTGTTATAATTAGTGAAAATAAAATTACCTTTGAAAACAGACTAGACAAATTTCTGCTTTTAAGAAATAATTTTGCTTACTATGGGTGAGTGACTGGAGCTTATGGGCTTAATGCCTTATTTGCTCCTATATTCCTTATTATGATCCTTAGCATGACTCTCATTATAGCAGTGTAATCTGCATAACTGTGAAAACTCAGCCCATACCATTTTATAATGTCCCCGACTAGTAATATTTATATACCATGAACAACATTAGCATTAATCTTAAAAAAAACAAAGCTATGCTCTTTTCCCACCCCCAAAACAAAGCTAGCAACCACCCACTCCATATCCTTCTTAGTACCAAACAGTCACTGGAACAAGTCTGCTCCTACAAATACCTTGGGGTTACCTTCGACTCAGCCCTCACATTCCATGACCACATTGATGCCCTAACATCCGCCACTAACACGGCTTGGCATCCTCTTTCCTACTTACAGAACCTGCTCAAATGCGTCCTGCCTGTTACGCTCTTCCTTATTGTCCCTGGTAGACTATGGCCTACCAGTCTATGGTGCTGCCGACACGACTGCACTCAACAAAAATCACTTAACTCTGAATAAAGCCTGCAGACTGATTACTGGTGCCCCCAGGCTCACACACACCTGTCAGCTGTATGACGAGGCTAAACTCCTTACCCTGGATGAACGGCTCCGATATCAAACCTGCCTCCTCACAAAAAAAACCCTACTCGGGCTCTCCCCTCCTGGAGTTATGGCATCCATCCACCGGATCCCACACACTAATGCAACACGGTCATCCAACAAGACCACTCTAATGGTCCCCAGATCAAGAACCAGCCGTGGCCAGAGGTCCTTCTGCTACAGAGCCCCATCCTGGTTTAACTCTCTCCCTGCCCCCATCACCAATGCCACCACCATCTCCAAGTTCAAAACCACCCTTCGAAACCAACTCATCATCACTCATAGCTGCTCCTGTCTCTGAAGGCAGCCTCCATGTCGACTTCTCATGACAATGCCCACCAGGTGGCTCTCCACCTAGCCCACCCCACCACCTCTTCCTGGTACACCGTACCTATGTCTAACCTGGCCAGTGCATGCTGTTTTTACGGTATGCCAATTAAATTACTCAATTTTTGATACCAACTTGTGTAACACCTGTCTCAATTACTTGTACCCTGTAACCTAAATGTATTTTGTCTGACCTCAGTGTGACGTGGCGCCTCTGATCACCGCCTATTTTTAGCAAACCTCTGCTATGTAACCTAAAACTCTATGTATGTCTTCAATGTGACAAGGTACCTTTGGAAACGAGCCTCTGGCTCAAAGGTTGTAAACTGATTTCACAAATAAATAAAATAAATAAATAAACATGGGGGACAAGTCTGAACCCTGCGGAACCGACATTTCAAGGGAAGAGGTGCCAAAGAAAAAATCCTCGACATCAATGTCTGCAACCTGCAATGAGGAAACATTTAAACCTGTTGGGGACTGTACCTACCAGTCCACAGCAAACCTGCAGGTGCTTGATCAAAACCCCATGGTCCACGGTGTCAAATGCTTCTGAGAGATTAAGGAAGATCAAGATGGTATGACTCCAACGATCTCTCGTCACCAGGAGATCATTTGTCACCAGAAACAGGGTAGTCTCAGTGCTATGCCTTTTATTGAAATCCAACTGGAGAGGATCAGAGATGTTGTGAGCTGTTAAATGGGTCTCCAGTTGAGTAGCCACCACCTTCTCAGTAACCTTTCCCACAAAAGGTAGGTAACAAATGGGTCTGTAGTTACCCAGGCAGTCCCAAGCTAGTGAAGATTTTTTCAGGAGTGGACTTACAACCTCCTCCTTCAGGAGTTCTGGAAAGACTCCTGTCAATAATGAAACCTGGACTATCCTGGCTAGGACCTGGCCTGAAACATCCCTACTTTGAAGCCAACTGATCCATTGAATTATTTGACTTTGCCTATAGTTCAGTATGGCTGCAAGTAAAACTCACCCCAACCCACTTTGTGATATTTAGACAACACATACCTATGCATATTTTAGATGCTCATTTTCTTTGGCACCACCACCCACCTCTGCTCCTCCAGAGGCACCTCTCTCTACTTGGGTTTTGGGCTTATAGTTCAAGGTAGTTTTAGTCTTAGGGTACCTTGTCCCTGTGGCACCTCAGTGGTGTATATTTTCCCAAGAGGGCTCCTTTGTCTTTCCAACCCCTTAAAAGCTTGGGGCAGAGACAGCTTAGACCTACATTCCACTTAAACTGCAGAACAATTTTACATACTACTGTACCTGTCTTTCTTACCTCTCCAATACATAAAAATGTCAACTTCAAAACTACCTGCTCCATGTCAGCCAAAAACCTCCCTTTCCCTTAGCAATCATCTGCTTCCCTTTAAACTATTGCCTCCATCACTATCCCATTCCTCACATTCTCTACCAGTCCTTTCCATATGTTCCTACATAGCTCGCTGATTCATTGAAGCACAGGTATACATGCACAACTAATGGTGAAGGTGCCCAGGGACAGACAATGATTGACCACTGTTAGTCTAGTTTGAGAATTTTTCAAGTTGACCACAGTCCTCTGTGGTTGTCAGTGGTTACTAATTTCAAGAATTTCCAGTATTATAAAACAAATTTTGAAACTGCTCAGGTAATTTCATTTCTTCCTATAACCTTAACATTCTCTAGTGAATATATGTTACTTTACATACAGTACTTTTGTAATAGCTCTTATTTACATTCTGTGCCCAATGATGCTATTGTTCCTGTGTCTAATGAAGTCTCTCCTCATATAGAACTGATAGAATGGGCATATTTCTATTTACACCACCAACAAATGAAGCCTTTTTAAGATGAAGTGAGCTCACATGCTGATTAATTATGTTCAGTGATTTAAAGTCCATGTGTAAAACATATCTTCTTCAAGCATATCTTCTCCTTTGAACCACACCACAGTTCTTTAAGCCGTCAGTAACAGGACCACCTGGAATGTTTTTGTAGGCTGGGGCTATACATGTTAATGTACCTCATCAGTGACTATATAACATGGGTATCTCCAGCATGCCTCAGTTCTTTCTTCCAGTGTCAAGTGCTCATTGGTCTGCCCGCCACTGCTGAAGAACACTGTTGAATTTGGAAAGTGTACTGTTTTTACTAACTTCAGGTTGGTTATTTTAAGTTTACTTTTATGGTGCTGCTGAAGAAAAGGAACCATTTTTCTACTGTTGCCGTTGCAGTGATATTAACATGGATGAAGTCGATGACAACTCTATTTGTATCCATCGTCTTGGCACAGACCACAATGTTAAAGCCTGCTCAATTTGCCAGAGCTTTAACCAGGCAATCAGGAGACATCACAAAAAGGCTTAGAAGTACATCTAATTCTTAAATGGAAAAACAGGTTGCAGTGAAAACAGCTTCATCTTCATCAACCGCTTCTGTTCCCAGTTCACCATCGGCCCATTGATTCCCACTGCTGACAGCATCCATTGCTGACTTGTTGAAGAAAAGGGAAAGGGGGAAGAGAAGTCAGAAGTGGGAATGGCAATAAGCTAGAAGGGGGTTCAAGGGGAAGGAGGCAGCTGCAGTTTAGTAGACAGCATGCTGCACACTCAAGCAGACTAGATAGACTGAAAGGCCTGTATCTACTAGCAATTTCATATATTCATATGTTTGTAAGTTCTCTAAGTTCGAGTAAAAATGCCACCACTCTGAGAAGAAGAAGAAGTTACACAAGGACAAGGTCACTTCCCCAGACCATTCCCATTCATCTCTTAGTAGAGGTAAGTCTGCTAAAAAAGATTGGACATGTGTCTGATGCCCTCTCTGACCATCTCTCAGACACCAAGGCCATGGCCTGTCATAAAAACATAGAAAGATAGAATTTGACGGCAGATAAGGACTGCTTAGCCCACCTAGTCTGCCCATGTTCCTTCCTAACAGATAGGCTGCAGACCCTAGTTAACCAACTGCTTACTTCCTCCTACCCCCACCTAGGACTGCCTTATGTCTGTCCCATGCATTCTTGAATTCCCTCACTGTTCTTGACTCCACAACCTCCTCAGGGAGGCTATTCCATGCATCTACAACCCTCTCCATGAAAAAATACTTCCTCACATTACCTCTGAGCCGTCCCCCCTCTATCTTCAAATTGTGTCCCCTTGTTCTTGCACATCATTTTTTCTGAAAGATGCTACCCTCTTGGACTTTCTTGATTCCACTGAGGTACTTGAAAGTTTCTATCATGTCCCCCCTCTCTCCCTTCTTTCCTCAAGGGTATACATTTTAAGCTCTTTTAGGTTTCTTCATATGTCTTCTGGTGCAGACCCTGCACCATTTTGGTTGTCCTCCTGTGGACAGCCTCCACTCTGTCTGTGTCTTTGCAGAGATGGGGTCTCCAGAACTGCACACAGTACTCCAGATGGGGTCTCATCAACTGTCTGTACAGAGGGATAACAACTTCATGTTTTCTACTGGTGATGCATCTGCCTATGCATCCCAGTATCCCCCCAGCCTTCCTTACTGCCTTCACACATTGCTTGCCCACCTTTAGGTCATCTGATATAATTACCCCCAGGTCCCTTTCCAATTTTATTGTTGTCAGTATCTCACCCCCCATTGTGTACTCTTCCCCTGGGTTTTTGTTTCCCAGCTGCATTATCTTGCACTTCTTTGCATTGAAACAGAACTGCCATACATTTGACCATTCCTCCAACCTTGCCAAGACCCTTTTCATCCTTTCTACTCCATCTTGTGTATCAACCCTGTTGCTGATCTTTGTGGTGTCTGCAAAGAGACATACTTTCAGTTCCTCTGCAATGTCACTTATAAAGACATTAAAAAGGACCCGGTCCCAGTACTGAACCCTGCGGTACCCCACTAGTAACCCTCCTTTCTTCACTGTGAACTCTGTTTACTACTACCCTTTGTGTTATGTTGTCTAGCCAATTTGATCCACTCCAAGGCTGGCTAACTTGTGTATTAATCTTTTGTGTGTCTCTGTCTACCTCCCCCCTCACTGGGAGATTGACAGCCTATTCCACTATCAAGCACAATCCCATCAATGGTTCGGGCCATCATCAACCCCTTCAGGGCCAGTTGACAAAAATATATTGTATCAAACAATGCCTGAGCTGTTTCAGCATCAAGTGGTGCTGCCGCCATTACCACTGGTTCCACTGGCACCCTTCACTGATCTTACCATCAACATTCCAGTTCTCAGTCCCTGCTGTACTTTAATGCCCTGCTTTTCCCATCGATAACCCCACCTCACTTGTATCCTTTTCCCATCAATACTCAGCCAATGAGGATTGACATCAATAATGAAATGGAGTATAATCTAGAGTATATGGAAAAAGAGTAAGGCCATAGATGAAAACAAAGAGGCAATAATCCCATCTTCTTGCTCAGTGGGTAGTGTGAAAAACACACCAAAGTCTTCACATGAGGAAGCCTTATTTCAAGCCTTCTGGAAAAAGTTTAGGCTAAATTGGAGTTTCAAGGATTCCTCCAAGATGCATCTCTGAGTTCTTGGAGGTTTCTGCCTCCCCTTCAGTTATTATTCCTCCTGTGCACTCTGCACTTAAGGATGTCATGTGGGCTGCCTGATATAAGGCAGCTCAATAGCAAGCAGTCTCAGGTAGGCTGATAAACAATATCCAGCCAACACTGTAAATCCATATTATTCATTACAGTCTGAAAAAGCCTACCAGGTGATTATAGCTGCTCATGACAGATCCAGAGCACCTAAACACATGATTTCTCTTCCTCCTGATAAGGAGTCAATGAAGCTGTATGTGCAGGGGAAGAGAACCTTTATTACTGCTTCTCTCAGCCTAAGGACTGCTAAATATCAGGTGTATATGACAAAATATCAGAATAGACATTGAGAGATTATGGCCACACTTGCTGAATAATTACCAGAGGACCAGGACAAATTATTGGCACAGTGGACTCTTGCTAATGGCCAGAAGGCTGGTATGCACCTGCTGAGATCCACATACGATCCCTCAGATATAGATGCCAGGTCTGCTGCAACAGTGATTTGCCTCCACCATCACTCTAGGCTAGGGTTGGCTGGCATTGTCTCAGATGTGTAACACTCTATAATAAATGCTCCATTCAGAGGTAAACAATTGTTTGGCACTGATTTAGGAAATGCATTAAGGGATTTTCAGTCCTATAAGATGACTCTTAGATCATTGTGTACATTGGACCTTAAACCCTGTGTAGGGGTAGAGGTTCTTTTTGCAGGCACCATTTCCATTCAGGCTGGGACTATTCAAGATGCCCAGGACATGGTTCCCAGTGACCTCAGTCTACCACTTATTAAGATGTCAATGTGCTCCCATGTGCCTCTGACAGACTCAGGAAAGTCAAATAATTACAGGCACCCCCACTGCTCCTTGTACTTTCTGACCCCCTTCCCTTCCTCCATCCTCATTGCCTCAGGAAGTACTGATGAGAGGATGAATCTCTCTCTTTCTACAAAAATGGAGGGAGATTACAACATATGGATGAGTACTGAAGGTGGTTCAGCAAGGACAAGTCTAAGTCTTAGAGCTCCTTACTTTTCCACCAGTGAACCCCCCTCCCAACATTTACCCAACAGCTGTCCCCAGGACATCTTGTGCTCCTACTGGAGGAGGTTTAAACCCTCCACTGAAAGAAAGCTAAAAAAAACTTTCTTGGTTTTAGATATAAACCAAGGCTTTTATTTCTGTTACTTTCCCTAAATGGACCAGGGATTTAATGCTAGTAATAGACCTAAGGAACTGAACCTTTCCATCGAACACAAAAAGTTCAGAATAGTCTCCCTGAAGTCTTTCCTCCCCCTCTTACTGAAGAGGGATTAGATGGTTGTGCTGGACATAAGGGAAGCATACTGTCATGTCAGGATGTGCAGGTCCCACAGAAAGTAACTGTTTCATACTCCAGGGCTTGAACTAACAATTTTCTGTCTTGCCCTTTGGTTTGTGTTCTGCACAAAGTGTATTTACTAAAGTATTTGCTGCAATTACTGCTGCCCTCTGCAATGAGGACCTCTATTCCTACCCATATATAAATGACTGGCTGTTTATTTGAATTTTTTTATTGAAATTTTCACCAGGAAAGGCACACTGAATAACAAGTTACTCATCTCACGGTGTGTCCTGGGGGAAGGGTACAGAGCAAAATTTATATATGTCAAATATACATACATAAAACTTACATACATACAACCAACTATCATTAATGCAATTTAAACAGTGAAGAAAGTGAACATCCTAGCAGGTAATAAAAGTACTGTTCATAAAGTAACATTCAATTAAGTGCAATAATTAAAGTACAATCATTGATAACTTGAGGGAACAGATAAGTGCAACCCGTTCGAGTGTCAGCTTTAGCAGACAGGGGCTTAATTACAACTGAATAGTTACCAGGTGAAAATAGGTTTAATGCCCTGTGTGGAGAAGCCATTGTGTACACAATGCTTTAGACTTGACAATTGTTCAACCAGCTGGGAATACTGGTCAATGAACTAAAACTGGTCCCTACCCCCTGCCAGAGGCTTTAATGCATGGAGTCTCTTCTGAACACGGGACTGAGCTGGGCATTTCCACCTTCTGACTCTGCCTTGGCACTGGTGGCCCAGGCACAGATGGTCTCTACTAGCGATTATGTCTTGGCCAGATGTCTTCTATGATTAATAGGCCTGATGACATCTGCCATCTTGACTGTCACACTGGCTCATCCCCATATGAGCATACCTCAATGGTTCCTCAGAGAACCATGGGCACAGCATTCAGATAAGCTGGTTGATGAGGGCTCTTATGTGTGGCCTACTAATATTCACCATCATCCTTCCAAGAAGTCAGCTACTGATCCATACAGACAATATGTCAATGATATACTATATCAGCCAACAATGTGCAGTACCTTTTTTACACTCTCTAGAGAGAAGCAAGAAGAGTTTGGCACTGGCAGTGGAATACAACATATTCCTGTCAGTAATGTTCCTCCTTGGTATCCAGAGCACACTGGCAGATCATCTCAGTCAATCACATGCATTGTGCCATGAATGGGAACTTCTAGACTATGTCATAGTCTACCTCTTTGAAAAATTGTGTTGTCCAGAGATAGACCTATTTGTGTCTCCATGCAACACAAAACTGCAACCTTTCTGCTCACTTGCACCAGGGCCTGGACTTTTCTGATAAGACACATTGTCCCTCTCCAGGAAACTGAGGTTTCTGTATGCTTTTTCACCATTCCTTCTGATAGGGGACTGGTCAGGCTTTGGGCTGAGTTTGGCCACCCACATTCTGGCGGCTCCTTACTGGCAGTTCCATGTCATAATGGTGATTTCTCTTCCTCAATTACCATTACAGCAAGTGTATATCAGTGAAAAAACAAAAAGGAGATTACTTTGGTGCGAGGAAACACAAGCACACAGGGAAAATGCTGTTCTGTGGGAGGCTGAGCTCTCCAACCCCTTCATTAAAATGACTAATTCCATGGGGGTGCTTGTCAGAGAGGAGGAGAAACTTCCCAAAAAAAATCCACATAGTGCAAAGAAAAAGGACAGAATACTGTCTCCGTCCCCAGGCATGAACCCTGCACTCTCCCCACTGCAGCCAGCTACCCTCACCACTTGCCTATGGTGCCATCTCAGCAGCCTCATGCCACACTACCCCTTACATTCCCTTCATCCTCTTCCAGTCTCCCTTCTTGCTTCCTGTTACCCCGTTCTTCTCTTGTTGCTTCCCTTACAGGATAGCCCACATAACAGACACTGAAAGTGAGTTGCTCATATTCGAGTCACTCACTTTCAGTCACTGTTATAATGGTATACCTTACTGGCCTACACAAATTTGGTTCCCACTACTCCAGCAACTTAGATTGCTGGCCCTCCTTTTATTATTGTTCCCAAGGATAGGGTTACCTTACATACCAGTCCTCATTTTCTTATGAAGCTTTAACTGAAAGGACACTAAATCAGACTACTGATCTTCCTGTTTATTTTTCATCTTCCACAGACAGTGGGGAACATCTGTAGGATACTGCAGTGGTACTTGGATTGTACAAAGGATTGCAGAAAACCATCCTAGCTGTTTATAACTTTTGACTCCAAGATGGTGGGTTGCCTGATTTTGAAACAGGGCCCTTACAAATGGCTGGCAAATTGTATTATGTTTTGTTACCAGAATCATAGTAAGCAGATTCCTTGTCCTTGTCATGATCAATCCATGTGGGATGGCTACCTCAGTGGCTTGTTTCTAAAATGTGTTTGTTGCTGACTTTTGTATAGTTGCTAATTGGAGTACTGTTGCTACATTCCCTAAACACTACAGTCTGGATATTGTCTCTCCTAGACATTCTGGCTTTGGCCTCAATGTCCTGCAAAGCCTCTTTACTGAAGATCATTAGATCATGCTGTCCCCCGTGCTATGTACTGCTTGGGAATTGTTCCATGGTGTGGCTCAATGGAGGGAGATAATCTCAAAGAAGGGAAGTGGTGCTGACACTTTACATGGCACTGGTGCACCCCCATCTGGAGTACTCCATACAGTTCTGGAAGCTGCACCTTAAGAACAACATCAATGTGATAGAGAAGGTGCAGAGGAGAGTCATCAAAATGTTTCAGGGTCTGCATCAAATAGCATATGAAGATAGGTTGAGGGAACTCAACATGTGCTCCCTGGAGTAGAAGAGGGAGAGATTAGACATGATTGAAACATTCAAGAATATCAAGGGTATAAATAAAGTAGGGGTACAGGAGCTCCTTCAGGAGAAGAAAAGCTTCAGAACAAGAGGACATGATATGAGGCTCAAGGGTGGGCAATTCAAGAGCAATGTTAGGAAGTTCTTCTTCACTGAGAGGGTGGTTGACCCATGGGAATTGCCCCTCTGGGATGTGGTGGAGGCCAAAACAGTAAATGGGTTCAAAAACAGCTGGGACATACACAAAGGTATAATTTCACAGAAAGGAGAGAAGATGGGGTAGTTACCTATATCAGGCAGACTAGAGGGATCTTGCAGTCCCCTCCTGCCATGAATCTCAATGTTTCTATGTAATGAAGATAGAATAGTTGCCAACTATAACAATAGATCTTCAAGACAATCTTCTCCATTGAGCCACAACTCTCCAACACCCTCCCTCCCCCATTCAGGTGATGGATGACAGTACTGTCTGCTCTTACAAACGGATTCTACTAGACTTAACAAAAGCCTTTGACACCATCAACCACACCCTCTTACTGGCCCAGCTACAAAGCCTGGGGGTGGCAGCCAATGCAACACTTGGATTCCAAGACTCCATCTCCCTCAGGTCACAATGGGAAAAAATAGGACAGTGTCTGACCCCAAGGAAGTCGCACAGGGGGTTCCCCAGGTATCCAACTTGGACCCCTGCTCTTCAGCCTGTTCCTAAATAATCTCCCTTAAGCCTGTGATGCCAAGATAATCCTATATGTGGATGATGCTGTCATCCTCAACAGCAACTCTCGAACTGAGCAACTCCAAGCAGCACTTCAGCACTTCTTCAGTAAAACACAAGCACAAACTTCTGCTCAATTACAAAAAAAAAATTAGACAATTCTCCTGTTCTGCCTCCAGCTCAAGAAAATGTTCCCCACCATAAACATCACCAACAATGTATTCGCCCCCTTGGAACAGATATACTCCTTCAAATACCTTGGAGTCACCCTGGACAACACCTTATCCTATGCGCTACATGTCAACCAGGTGGTCAAGACAGTCAACACCTAGCTTGGTGTGCTATACAGGCACAGAAAACACCTTACCATGGCAGCCATCTGCCTATCAATTATGAGCCCCATTCTCTCCACTATTGACTACGGCCTGGATGTCTAAAGTGCAGCATCAGACTCTGTGCTCAAGAGGGTGCACGTAGCTTGGAGCAAGGCTTCCAAGCTCATCCGGTATGGTGATCGAATAAAGCACACCTGTTCCCTCTATGAATAGATACACCTGCTGTCTCTTGGGTGCAGGACTAAATTCCTCACATGCCTCCTAGGCAAAAAAACATTTCTGAGGAAAGCCTCTCCCCATGCATAGCAGGCATCGTAGTCCTCCCAGGCTCAGAATATATAACCAGAAAAAGAATGCAGGGGGCCCTCACTATGCCATTCCAATGCACACCTCTCGGACAGCGTGCCTTCTCCTACAGAGCCCCTCTATGGCTTAATGAAGTACTTGAGTCCATTCAGAACTCCACTAGCTTATACAGCTTCAAATCAGACCTTAAGCACTACCTGACCTCCAGCTCTGTGTGCACCTGCGTCTCCAACAGCTGATAGACTCTGGATGACCAGGCCTGGCTCTGCTAACAGCAACTATTCTCAGCACAAGACAGAAGCCACCCTCCCACATGCTCATTGACAATGCCTCTGAATCACTCTAAGGGACTGATCCTGAACACCCCTCACCCCCTCTCCCTCTCCCTCTCTCCCCTTCTCACCCCCTGGCTCCATACTAGGATGGGTCTCTGCCTCCCCAGACCCAGCCCTGCCTCCTTGTCCACTTTTTCTACAGCCCCCCCACCAAAATCCTGTCCTTACTGATCCTCTGCCCAACCTAACCAAACCTCTAGTGCCTCTGCACCTTACCTGCACTTGTAATTAACTAAAGGTGATGTCCATATACTGAATAGTGTTTTAAATGTCTAAGAAACTCTGTAAATTTTTCCTGATTGTTGTGCTGTTCAGTGTCTCAAATGTCCTAAAACTCTATAACCTTCTTGATTGAATGTCTATACTCTGTTCACTTGATGTAGAACCTTTGTAAAAAAGCCTTGGCTCAAAGGTTATTTTCTGAATGCCAAATAAATAAATAAATACAATTCTGTAATGCCTCAAGTGGCATATCTATTCAGGTTGCCATATCCTCTCCTGTGTACTTTATTTTGTCCTGATGGCTACGATCCCTGCCGATGTAATGAGCCTTCAAGTTTTCCTGCAGTGGGAATCTGTGGCATGCTCAGGATGCCCACGTTATATAGGCACCAATAAAGTGTGCTGATGTGGGATGCTCCAGCCAGCATAAAACATTTTAGGATGGCCCTGATTCTGATGGTTTACAGTACTTAGATGTGGCTCAATGGAAGGGGTTCTCTAGAAGATTTACTGTTACAGGAGGTAACTATTCTTTTCTGTTTATAAATTGCAAACAATTGTATTACTGTAATAATTTATATTAATCAAAATTCACAGTTCTGGAGGGACACTGTGGAGTCCGAGCTGGGTTGTCTCCTGACACATCTGGTCCTTAGAAAAGAACTTTATAATTACACCTTCTGTGTTCCCTGTCCACTCCTCCAGAACCCTGTTGCCTCCCTCCCTACATCCCTCATCTGCACCTTTTGTGCTCTTCACATCATTCCCCCCGCTGTCTCCCATCCTGTTACTGCCTCTCCTTCCTCCTCTACCCTACCCTTCCTCTCCCATATCTGCTTCTCATTGTTAATCCTGCCTCTTGGACCTTCCCTACCCATCTCCCCCTCTCTCTCAGCTCCAATACCTCTCCTTCCTCTGCCAACACTGCAAACATAGTACTTGATAACCCCATCATCACTTTCCTCCTTTCCTGATCCTTCTCTCCTCCTACTGCACCTCTGCTCACCTCCCCCATCCTCTTTATAGCCCCATCTTTAGCTCTGCAGTTTCCTCTCTGCATCTCCCCACCTCTCCTTAGTGGGATTATTCCTGCCTCAGCTCCCCCCTCCCTCACTCTCCTTAGTTCCCTCTATAACCCCATTACGTCATCCTCCAATTTCCTTAGCCTGTAGCAAATCGGAAAGCCTCCCAGTTTCCATAACAAATTCATCCAAACAGCTGCCCCACGTGCATTGCAACTCACTATCCTTCCTGTACCTGCTGCCCTCCCTCCATGGTGCCCATCATTCCACCCTCTTTTCTGCAGCCTCCACCCACCTTCATCCATATCTGTCCACTTCCACCACCCCTTGCATTCTCCCCATGCAGCCTTTCTCACCTACTCCCTATTTTTTGCCTTTGGCTTAAGTGTATCTCCACACCTGTTCCCCAGTCCTTACTCTTACACTTATATGTTCTATTACTAGTTTGACATCAGTCCATTAACCCCTTGGTCCTCATTTGATGGGTCTTTACTCAGTAACACATTAATACAATCCCCTCAGTGTACTACATTAATACAGTAACGCATTAGTACCATCACCTCAGTGTATTACAGCTCTTATGAACCATAACTACTTAACACAGCCCTGAGTATGCTGGATCTGTAGCTTAGTAATACATTACCACCTTAGTATATATCAAATTCAAATATGACAACACATAACAACAAGGCTAGCTTTCATATCATAACAATCATTGGAAGAGATCCTGTGGGCTTGGCAAACCGTTGTATCACCACCCACGTACACCCCTTGTGTCTGAACTTTTACCATCTGACAATTAGCTTTAAGAGTTAGTTCATATGAGCAGTTTGTATTTTCAAAGCTCCTCACTCACTGCCTTCAAGCCCAATCCCCAGTGGCTTTTCAGTATTTAAGAAACAGTTGAAACTCACAGCATTAATTTAAAGAACAAACTATTCAAATATCACAGTTAAAACAGAAGATAAACAGAACCAATTTCCTGAACACACCTCCCTCTTCTGTCCCTAGATGAATAATGAAAGACAAGATGGTTCCTGTAAATACCCCTCCCCCTCCCACCAGGCAAACAGCGCAGATTTAAATTTCACTCTAAATATCACTGCCAACAACTGTTCACACAACCAGCACACAAGACAACAGTTACAATGTCACAGTCGAAATAACGGTTGTAACTCAAAGTACTAATTTAAACATACACACTAATTTAAAGTACAAACAATTTAAATATCACAGTTAAACAGAAGATAAACAGAACCACTTTTTTGAACACACCTCTCTCTTCTGCCCCCAGGTGAATAAACCTCCTGAATTGGAGCACACTACCACAGCTTAGGAATGTTCAAGAGGGGAACCTAACTGCATGGGTCAGTTTACAGCTAACTCAGAATATAAAGGCAACAAGCACAATTTCAGAGTGTACGAGACCAAGGGTTTGCAGATTAATGACCTGTTAAGCCATGATATTGCCATATCTATGGGGCTATGTGCAGACTAGAGGAAGTCTATGCAGATGCCCTTGAAGAAACAGGTCTCTTGCAGGGTGAGCTATCAGGATCAAACTAAAGGAAGGAGCCATACACTACAGTATTCAATTTAACCCAGGGAATTACAATTCCTTTGCTTCCCAAAGTGAAAGATGAGTTGGATAGAATGATATGGTGTGGCATTGTTGAAGAGGTCACAGAGCTTACCAAATGGTGCACACCCATCATGCCAGTATCCAAGAAAAATTGAACCATTCATATATGTGTTCATCTCAAACAGCTAAATGCATAACTACAGAGACAAAAATATGTTCTTCCCACATTAGATGACGTTATTCCAAGTAAGGAAATTCTTCTTCATGGAGTATGTTGTTGAACCATGGAATAGCCTGCTGGAGGCGGTGGTGGGGGTCAAGACAGTGGGGAAATTCAAGCGGGCATGGGAAAGGCAGTGCAGGATACTCAAGCAGGCAGCTAGGTGGGGAGGGGTAGGAAACCAGGTTCAAAGATGATGGATCATATGGTCCCCATCTGCTGACAGTTCTATGTTTCTATGTTTATTAGCTGGTGCTAGAGTTGTTTTCTCTACTTGATACAGCAAATGGTTTTTGACAAATTCCACTACATCCAGATAGTGCCAAGTTAACCTTTTATTGCAGTTTGGTATATATTATTTCCATCGGTTTCCTTTTGGCACTACCAGTGCACCAGAGATCTTGCAGAGGAAATGACAGAACTGTAGCAGAACATAGAAGGGGTAGTCACCTAGACAGATGACATCCTGTTATTTAGACATACAAAGGCATTGGACAAAGAAGAACACAACAATCAATTGGCTTGTACACTGGACGTGATCCAGGAAGCTGATTTAAAACTGAATAAGGGGAAATTCTTACTGTGCAAGAAGCAGCTGAACTGCTTGAGACACTGGATAGATGAGCATAGTATAAGTCCAGATCCTGAGAAGATAAGATTCAATAAAGAAATAAAACCTCCTACTTCTGTTCCTGAGCTAAGGTGAACTCTAGGAATGATTCACCATGTGAGTGCTGTACTTACCAAAGCTATAAAAGGTGACACATTCACTGAATCAGCTTTGAAAAGTGAGACAACATGGAACTGGAGCCATACATAAGGAAATGCTTTTATCAAGGTGACATAACTTGTATCTGAAGCACTTGTACTTACTTTTTATGACACCAGGAAATCTGTAATGATAAGTACTGATGTCAGTAGTTAAGGCATAGGTAGCGAGTTGGCATAAGATCCTGATGGCAAGCAGAGACCAGTGGCATATTCCTCCCATACTTTAACAAATGCTGAGACTTGTTATGCACATAATTAAAAAGAATGCCTAGCAGCAGTGAGTGGCATGCGAAAGTCTGCAAAGCATTTTATGGATTAGACTCTTTCAATCATTTTATGGACCACGAACCATTGGTACCACTCATAAACTGCAAAGGTTTAGACAAAGTACCAGTGAAGTGGCAATGAGTTCTCAAGCAGATGAAGAGGTACTTTTCTTAAGCAGAACATGTTCCAGGCAAGATATTGGTGCTAGCAGATAATTTATCCAGGCCATCCCAGGGTATGGGTGTAAACGATTGACACTGATTCAGTTTATATAAGGTACAACTTGCTTGCTGCATGATTTTATTTCAATAAGGTTCCAAAAATGAAAAAATACAAGAATAATAAAAATCAATAATAGAAAATAAATAATTACATAGCATTTGTCAGGATGCAACAGTCAAGACCACATCATTTCACTGGGATCCTTTTCTCATCTGTGCTTCAGAATGCTTTGAGTACATGAAGAGCGAATGAAGAGTGCATGTCCTTCTCTACCAGGCTCAGGAAAGACTGAAAACACAAGACTGCATACAACTGGCACCAGGCAGACTGAATTATTTTCTGCCATTTGCTCTAAGACTAAACTCTGCAGTCACTTATAGTTTCTTTCCAAATGCTGCCACCTGGGTATTATTCCTAAAGGTTTCTGTTTGAAATTCCATCCTTGTTCATTTGGATCTGAGATACATGTTTCCTCTACTAATAAACTTTTGAAAACTTTCTCTTGGAAACTTATCACACACACCATTCTCTCCATTAAAACACATCTGATCTCTGTGGACAAACCCATTCAAAGGCAAAAGGATTTCCTGCAGCGAACGGCTCCACATAACCTTCCTTTTATTAAGCACTGCATCCAAAACCTTAACTCCACTCTGTTTCAGTTCCTCAAGGACACCAAATCTGCAAAGCTCCAGTCTCTCACCTAGCAGATCAACAACCAACATGAGCTCTCAAGTCAGACACAACCTAACAATTTGGTATTTTGTATTCATCCAGACCTTCCCCTGACACAAAATGAGCAATCTCTCATTAGCAAAGGTCTCTCTTTTGTGGCCACACCCAGATATCTTGATGCACCCCAGGTTCAAGTTGATCTGCAGTGCTTCTATCGTAGAGTATGCCTTGCAGCTCATTTTTCTTATGTAACTCCTCTTCCCACAGATGATGACAGCATCACCAGAACAATCAATGCTATCATTTCCCAGTGAGGTGCATGGACACCCCCTCCAGGATGTTTTGCTGCTGTTGATTATTTGGTTAATCAATGCATGGAAAACACCACTAACTTTAATCTTCATTGCAGGCACAACCATTCCAACCTAACACCTGGTGAGCTTGCAGCTCTCAGATCTCTCCAATGTAGGAATGACATTGTTATTAACCCAGCTGATAAGGGAGGTACTGTTGTGGTCTGGCAAAAAGAGGTCTACATCACTGAAGCCACACAGCAACTCTCTGACACCAGGTTTTATTCTTCTCTTCCACAGGACCCTACTGCTGACTATCAGACTGAGGTCACCACCACCATCACCTCTGCTATTGAAAACAAAGAGCTCCCTGCTTCTGCTAAGAGACTTATAGTTCAGCATCCCCAGACATCCAGGTTTTATCTCCTTCCCAAAATCCACAAAACAGGTAACCAGGGTCGTCCCATAGTGTCTGCCTGTTCCTTCCCCACATCCCACATCTCCACATTTTTGGATGGCCTCATAAGATCCCTTGTTGAGTCCCTGCCCTCCTATGTTAAAGACACTAACCATGCTCTCCAGTTATTTGACAGGTTCAGTTTCAGTGACTCTCATCAGCTCATCTTCACCATGGACATCAAATCTCTTTACACAGTGATCCCCCATGATGATGGTCTGACAGCTTTGCAGCATTTCTTGAATAAGTGGGAAGTCCAGCAGCCACCCCCACACACACTAACTCATCTGGCAGAACTGGTTCTTACACTCAATGCTTTTTCTGTTAATAACACTTTTTTTCAGCAGGTCAGTGGAGTTGCCATGGGTACCAAGATCGGTCCCAGCTTTGCTAATCTGTTTGTGGGTTGGGTGGAGAAATGTTTTTTCTCTCATTCACAGGGACTGTGCCTGAACTCTACAAATGCTACATTGACAACTGTGTGGGGGCCACCTCCTGCTCCAGAGAGACCCCCCCAAGCCTTCCTTGACAAGTTTACCATGGCCCATCCTTCCCTTCAATACATTGTTGAAGTATCCTCCTCTACACTGTCTTTTCTGGATATCCAGATGTCAGTACAGAACACTGGTCTGAAGACATCAGTCTATTACAAACCCACTGACTCTCACAGTTTCCTCCTCCACAGCTCCTTCCATCCTAAACATGTCAAGAATGGCCTGCCTTATTCACAGTTTCTTAGACTTCACAAGTTATGCAGTGAAGAGGATGATTTTGCTGAGCAGACCCAAATAATGCATAGTTTTTTTTTATCAACAGGGGATACCCTAAAAGCACAGTGGACAGAGCTCTCTCCTGGGTCAGTAACATGCCCCGTAACCTTGACCTCCACAGGAAGGATACTGTCACACAAGAACAACGGTGAATTCCACTAGTGCTTCCTTTCTATCAGAGCACGCCTTCTCTTCAGAGGATCATCACCAGTAACTTTCCCATTTTGCAAACTGACCCTAACATTGGTGCTTCCTTTACAGAACAGCCTATTGCCTCCTACCGCTGGTCACCTAACCAGTGGAATCTCCTGGTTAAAAGCAGCCTACCTACTCCTAACAGTTCCTCCCTCCCAGGTACCAAACCTTGCAACAGGACTCACTGCTACACCTGCAAATTTATTTCCAGTGTGATCGAAATTCAGGGGTCTACAGGTGTTTTTCACATCACCAAGGTCTCATGCACCTCCACCAATGTGGTGTATTGTATTCTTTGCAGGAAGTGTACAGCTATTTACATTGGAGAAACTGGTAGGTGTCTTGATGACCGTTTCAGAGCAGTCAGGAATGATGAAACTGCTAAACCCATTTGTATCCCACTTTATCTCCAGGGACCACATGTCAATGACCTTTTTCTGTTTGTGTCCTTCAGCAGGGCTTCTGGGATCCTGACCATAGAAAAAACATGGAAGCCAAGCTGATCATCCGCCTTGGCTCCCAGCAGCCTTCTGGTTTAAATGATAGACTTATTTTCCACTAACATCTTTCAGCCATCCCTTTTTTTTTTCCTAAAGTCTATTTATTTTTGTACTCATTTAATTTATTTTTCATTTTCACCATAAGTCTCCATTTCTGTCTCCTTCCCACACATGTGTCACCTTTCAGCCTTCTTACTAGGCCCTGTTAATTAGTCCCCACCTGGGAACTTCCCTAGCTCTTTCACTCCCATTATGCTTTATCTTTCCCATCATCACCTTTTTGTTTCACAGATTCTCTCTTAATCTTACCATTTATCATTTCTTCTCCCTGAGCCTCCCCTTTCTTCTTTCCCCACATATATATCTCTTTCATTTTACCTCCCCTCTACACTAATTTTTTTTTTTTCTCCTTTAGATATTTCCTGAAGAAGACCTAAGGTTGAAACATAGATTTTTAACTCTATTTTCAGCGTGCATTTAATATAACCATTTTGTTTTGCTTTTAGACCACATGCTGATGCAGCACCTTGTTTTTGTTTTTTACAATCTGTATGCTGAAAAACCAATGCTGTTTGTATCGGATACCATTATGAATTTAAAATAAAACAAATACCCTCTCCATAAAAGAAGGAAAAACATCCATTTTCTTCTTCAGCATCCTGAAAAATGGCTTTTTAAATCATCCTTCTGTTTCTTTCCTGCCATGGGAAACTTTTCATTTATAATAAATCTGCCTTTTTCAGACACCAAACCACTATGTAGTATATGAAATTTGCAATGTAATTAGGCAATCAAACATATTTTATACTATATGTACTGCATAACAACGATGCAGCAAAACATTTCTCATATTTTAAATGTGCAAATATTTAACAATGGGTATCTGTTTTTATATTTGCAAATGAAACTGTGCTACCTAGTGATTACATTGTTTGGTCACTTTGTACCATGTGGGATGCATTTTACAGGAATATGAAAAGGCAACATAGAGTAAAGAAGAAAAAGAAAGGGGTGGTGGGGTCTGAATGTGTCCATGCTAACAGAAAAGAGAGAGAATAGTATGTATAGAATAGTTAAAATGCTGTTGCAACAGGCTTTAGAAACATAAATTAGAATAGTCTCTCTAATTCTAAGGTAGGACAACCAGCCCTACTGCACAGACATCCAATGACTGCAATAGATTCAGAAGACTGCACTAGGACTGCATCAGTTAAGTCATACAAAGAGCCCTTACAATCCTCAAAGCCAAAGCTGAGTTCAGAATTGTAATAAGTTAAACAAAGTACCTCCTGAGATTCTGAACACCAGACAGTACTGCATTTCATCAGAGGTGAATGGTGAAAGTACAGTACTTCAACAGTGTGCCTACAAATGTCAAACCTTTCTTTCTAGTAAGATGCAGCCTGCCAGAATCAAACGAACTGTTGCTCTTTGGAGTCAGAATAGTCATTCCAAGAAACATGTGATACATTCTAACAAGACTCCACAAGGGCCATCAAGGAATCGCAAAAGGCTGTGAACAAAAAGTCTGTTTCATGGTCAGATATTGAAACATATATTCAAATGACAGTGGCAACATGCGCAGTTTGTCAGATGAACAATTGTCAGATGAACAAACCAGCACAGTGGAAGGAGTCACTAACAGCAATTCCATTACTAGACTACCCACAGAGGAGGGTTGGTGCTGATATTTGTGAGCTGGAAGGACCAAAGTACTGTATTTGGTTGCAATGGACTTTTTGTTCAGGTACTCAAAACTGCCAATTTATCAGACCTTTCAAGCTCCAGTACCATAAACTGTCCGAAGAATATGTTTGCAAGACAGGGATTTCCGGACAAGCTTGTTACTGATAATGGCCCACAGTTTACAGGGACTGAGTTCCAAAGATTTATGCACAAGTATAGTATTTGTAATGTTACCACAAACCTTCATTACCCACATATTAATGGTGAGACAAAGGGGGCAGTGCAAACAGCTTAGAGAATTCTGAAGCAGGATGATCTGTTTCTCGCTCTACTAAGTTACATAGCTACTCCAGCTAATGCAAGTAAATGTAGCCCAGCACAGCTGATGCTGGAAAGACAACTAAGGACACATGTTTTATGTTAGACATTAACAGAAAGCCATGTCGGCCAAACTTAAAACAAAGTTCAAAACACTGACAAGTCTGCAAAAGCAGCATACAAAGTCCACTTTGATAAAAGAAATTCTGCAAGAATGCTATCTAACTCACGAGGAAAGATGTACAGGGGGTAGAGGTGGACACCAGCCCATTTATGGCAGATATAGAGTCTTGGAGGAACTAGGAAAAGTAAAGATAGAAAAGGCAATTGGGCCAGACAGGATTCATCCTAGAGTGTTGAAGGAACTCAGGGAAGTCCTAGCAGGTCCGCTGACAATCCTTTTCAACAAATCACTAGAGACGGGGGGAGGTACCTGGGGACTGGAGGAGGGCAGAGGTGGTCCCCCTGCACAAGAATGGAAGTAGGGAGGAGGCAGACAATTACAGACCTGTAAGCCTGACCTCAGTGGTGGGGAAGCTGATGGAGTCCCTGCTTAATGTGAGGGTAGTGACGTTCCTGGAGTCAAGCAATGGAAAAGACCCAAGGCAGCATGGATCCACTGAGGGTAGGTCCTGTCAGACTAATCTTATCGATTTCTTTGACTGGGTGACCAGAGTGGTGGATCAGGGAATGGTCGTGGATGTGGCCTACATGGATTTCAGTAAGGCTTTCAACACTGTTCCTCATAGAAGGTTGCTTAACAAATTGGGGAATCTGGGTGTGGGGTCTAAAGTGATAAAATGGGTTCATAACTGGCTAAAAGGCAGGACCCAGGTGGTGGTAGTAAATGGCATAAAATCAGAAGAGGGGGAGGTGACCAGCAGGGCTTCACAGGGATCGGTGCTGGGTCCAGTTCTATTCAATGTCTTCATAGGCGACATTACAGAGGGACTGGAGGGTGAAGTATGCCTGTTCGCAGATGACACTAAGATCTGTAACAGAGTCGAAATACAGGAGGGGCTAGATAAAATGAGAAATGATCTAAGACTACTTGAGGAATAGTCAAGGATTTGGCAGTTGGGTTTCAATGCTAAGAAGTGCAAGATAATGCACATGGGACACAGAAACTCAAGAGAGGAATACAGGATGGGGGGGCAAGTTCTAGCCACCACAAGTCAGAAGAGAGACCTGGGGGTTATCATATCCAATGAACTGAAGTCAGCCAAACAATGCAAAAAAGCAGTGGGGCAGGCAAACAGAATGCTGAGGTGCATAGGAAGGGGCATAACCAGTAGGAGGAGTGAAGTGGTGATGCCACTGTATAGATCACTGGTGAGGCCTCATCTGGAATACTGTGTCCAATTCTGGAGACCACGTCTCAGGAAGGACAAAGACAGGATGGAAGCAGTCCAGAGAAGAGCAACAAAAATGATACATGAACTGCACCACAAGTCTTATGAGGAAAGACTCAAGGAACTAAACATCTATTCACTGGAAGAGAGAAGGGAGAGAGAATATGACAGAGACTTTCAAATACCTTAGAGGAATAAACAGGGTACAGGAGAGGAGCATAATTTAGAAACAAAAGTGCACAAGGACAAGGGGTTTTAACATGAGGCTGGAAGGAGGGAAGCTTAGGGGGAATGCTAGGAAGCATTTTTTCACAGAGAGGGTGGTGGATCCATGGAACAGCCTAACAGCGGAGGTGGTGGAGGTGAAAACAGTTCAGGGATTCAGAAGTGCATGGGATAAGCATAATGGCACTCTGCTATACAGCAGATTGGGGGAAAGGCAGTCTAGATAAGAGTAGGGATTGCCAACCCAAGTAGGCAAATGGGTAGACTAGGTGGGCTATATGGTCCTTATCTGCTGACAGAGTCTATGTTTCTATGTAACTGTATCAAGTTACCCAGGTGAGAATTAAACTGGAAAGAGAAAGGGGATGGATTGTACCTGCTGTAGTACAAGAGAAGCGCCTGATGCCAAGATCCTGTCTTGTGAAAACAGAGAGAGGCACATTCAGAAGAAACATATGACATTTATGATTTATTCCAATACCAAGAACATACGAACATATGAAATTTGCCAGCAGATAAAGGTCTAGAGGTCTATCAAGTCTGCTCGAATGTGCAGATAGCACCCCTTATTCTGCAGCTGCCCCTCCCTTCCACCCTTCCCCTTCATTAACTCCCCCCCTTGTCCTGTCCCATCCTTGTTTGAAGCAGTCCACTGTTCTACTGCATACCACTTCAGGAGGTAACGCATTCCACCCAGCCACCACCCTCTCTGTAAAAAAGTGTCTCCTCATCTCCCTCCTGAACCTTCCTCGCTCCAGTCTCATATCATGGCCCCTGGTGTCCCTCCCCTCCCTTACTTTGAACAGCCCCTCTGTGCTTGTCTTGTTTATTCCTTTCATGTATTTAAAGGTTTCAATCATGTCACCCCTGTCTCTCCTCTCCTCCAGTGAGTACATGTTCAACTCCTTCAACCTCCTCTCGTATGATAAGTCCCCCAGCCCCTTTATCATCTTTGTCGCTCTGCGCTGCACCCCCTCCAGTAACTTAATGTCCCTCTTCAGATACGGATGCCAGTACTGCACGCAGTACTCCAGGTGTGGTCTAACTAATGACCTATACAGTGGCAGAATCACCTCCTCCCTCCTCGAGGATATACCCTTGTAGTACAACCCAGCATTTTGTTGGCCTTTGCAGCTGCCTTCCTACATTGTGTCGAGTTGTTCATTGACCCTGTAATGAGCACACCCAGATCCTTCTCCTCCTCTGTCTGGGCTAGCTGCACTCCCCCTAGCTGGTAACTCCTCCTTGGGTTCTTCATCCCAAAATGCAGCACCTTGCACTTTTTGGCATTAAAGCCCAGTTGCCAGGTGTCTGACCAGGTTTCAAGCTTTGCCAGATCATCCTGCAACCCCTGCCATCCCCCTAGGTCATCCACCGCTGCGCCTACCTTGGTATCATCAGCAAACAGACTGATCTTGCTCTTGATGTCCCATGATATGTCTGCAATGAATATCCCAAACAACACTGGTCCCAACACCGAGCCCTGTGGTCACTCGTCACTGCCCTTGGGTGTGAGCTCCCCACCCACCACCACCCTCTGTTGCCTTCCCTGCAGCCAGTTTCCACCCATCTCACCAGCTTTGCACCCCCTGTGCCTACTAACTTCCTTCCCAGCCCATGTGGCACTGAGTCGAATGCCTTACTGAAGTCCAGATACAGGACATCCACTGCATGGCCCCTGTCCAGTTGCCTAGTTACCCAGTCATAGAACTCGACCAGGCTGGTTTGGCAGGATCTGCCACGTGTGAAGCCATGCTGTCTGCTGTCCTGTAGTCCTTTGGCCTCTGGGAGGGCCACCAGCCTCTCCTTCAGGATAGTCTCCATTAGCTTACCATGATGGATGTGAGGCTCACTGGTCTGTAGTTTCCGGTTCATCCTTGGGGCCACTCTTGTGGAGGGGCACCACATGAAGCCATCCTCCAGTCCTGAGGTACACACCCTGAATGTAGTGAGGCATTAATGGTGTGCCAAGGTCCTGCAAGGACCTCTGCCAGCTCCTTCAGTACCCTGGGGTGGATGCCATCTGGGTTTGGCACATTGTCCACCCTCAGTGCCTTCAAACCCTCTCGAACTCTGCTCTCCATGATTTCCCCATCTGTCACCACATCCCACCCTGCTTCTGCCATTTCTCCCACCTTGGGTGTCACCCCCCCTCTTCTCTTTAGTAAATACTGAGCAGGAGTACTCATTTAGTGCTTCCACCTTATCGCACCCTGCTTCCACCCACCCCCCTCCTTCCTAATCCTTACTATGTGGTTCTTACAGCTCCTTTTCTCCCTGATGTACTTAAAGAAGTCCTTCTCCCCCTTTTTAATGCCTTGTGCCAGCCTGAGTTCCGTAGATGCTTTGGCTCCCCTACTGCCCTTGTCACCGCCTTCGATTCTGTCAAGTACCCTCCCTGTCCTCCCCTCCCTGTTTTCTTGTACTTCCTAAAGGCAGCTCTTTCCTCCTTACCTTTTCCATGACCTCCTTGTTCAACCAGATCGGTTCTTAGCCCTAGCCTTCTTGCTCTGGGCTTTGCAGCAGGTTTGGGTTGCCTCCAGCTATCCCCAGCTTTATGAGCTCCACCTCTGGTTAGTGTCCATACTAGATTGAATTCTGGCCAGGTACCCTTTACCACTTCCCCATCCTCCCAAAGTCGGCCCTCCTGAAGTCCAGCACTATTGTGCCAGATTCCACTCTTCCTTGCCCATATCCAATGTGAGCTATACTGAGTGGTGGTCACCCCTGACAGCGGTTCCTCCACTGTAAGTTCTCTCACAAAGTCCCCATTTGCCTGCACAAGGTCAAGGGTATTCCCTAACCTGGTTGGTTCACTGACCATTTGCAGCAGGAAGCTGTCCTGGAAGGCATCCAACAGTACCTGCTCCCTTCTGTTCCTGGTTGTTGGGGTGCTCCAGTCCACTCCTGGCATGTTGAAGTCCCCCACAATCACCACACTACCTTTTTCACAGGTTCTCCTCATCTGTCCCGCTAGTTCCCTGTCTAACTCCTCTGTCTGAGATGGTGGCCTGTACACCACTCCCATTCTAAGAATCCTATTCTTGGAATCCTGGATTTGCATCCAAAGTGACTCTGTACTACCTCCCCTTCCTTACACACTTCAGTCCTTCCTTCACATATAGTGCCACCCCTCCTTTCCCAATCACCCTGTCCCTATGAAATAACCTGTACCCTGGTACAGACAGGTCCCAGTCATTGTATTGGGTGGCCCATGTTTCCATGATGGCTGCAATGTCCACCTCTCCCTCTGCCATGAGAACCTGTAACTCTGCAGTTTTCCTCCCAAGGCTCCTAGCATTAAGGGTAACCACCTTCCACCCTTCCCCCATCCTGCCCTCCTTTCCTAGCATCAACAACAGTACTTGCCATTTGTCCTTTGTCACTGTTATGGGGGATTAGCTCATATGATTTCCCAACCTGTGGTCTCTGCATGTCTCTTCCCCAACTGCCACCCCCCACTCCTAGTTTAAATTCCCAGCTTCTCTATGTACTCTTCATCCTCTGTTTCAACACTTTTCCCTCTCACTCAAGTGTAGTCTGTCCTTGGCATAGAGACTACTGTCCTCCCAGGTCCCTCCCCACCCCCAACAGCCCATACCCTTTAGCACAACACCAGGTTCTTAGCCATCCGTTAAATTCTCTATTCTCAGCTTTCTTGTTGTGCTTGCCTTTTGGCAACTGGAAGTATCTCTGAAAAGTTACTGATCTTCCTGCTCCCTCACATAATTGTGCTAGTTCCTCAAACCTCTCTGGACTGTATCTACTGTCTTGTCAGCCAGGTCGTTTGTCCTAAGATGTATAATTAAATGAGGCTTGTCCCTACCCTTCTAGCATATTTCAGAACAGACTGTCCCACCCTTTCCGCTGTCATTCCTGGCATGGTCTCCACCCAAATGCGACTATGCCTCTCCCCCTTGCTACCCCACCTAACTCCTCTTAGTATTGAGTCCCCAGCACTAAGATTCCACCCTCTTACTCCCTGCTTGCTTCCATTCATCTCCTCTCTCATTTCCAGCTCCTCTTCTTCCTCCTGCACATTATTTCCTTTACCCTGTTGCAATTCTCCCAGCAGAACTTCCCCGCCTCCAGTTTGGTCCAGGCATTTATCAATTACTCCTCTAATTTCATCATTTCCCTCCTCCACCTTCTATCTCTAGCAGTGCACAACTATTTTCTGAAGGCCCTTCACAAATGCCCGCTCCCTCTCTCTTCCTAGTAACCTGTTCTTTCCTTTCCACTCCATGACTTTTGCCACTTCTTCGCCTCCCCTCACAAGTCCCTATCTCCTCCTTCTATTTGTCTTTTGTCTCCTGACCTGGTTTCCCCGGCAATTGTTCTTCCTGGCCTGGGCACCTTTGTCTCTGCTTCCTTCTTCTGACCCTCTCTCACCACTGTTGGCTTAAATCACCCTCCCTCATCTCCCTTCTTCCTCCTCCAGTATTGGGCTAAACCCACCCCCAATCTGCCTTGCCTGTCTTAGTTCCTCCTGCAGACCCTCAATCTCCTTTCTAAGTTTTTCTATGTGGTTGCACACTAAACATCCTCTCATACTCCAGGCAAATTTTAGAAAGATTGGTGCACCGCAGTTGTTGCATCCTACCACCCTACCCATTGCTGTCGTTGCCCACCAGCGACCCCCCACCCTTCCAGATGCAGGATACCAAACACTCTCCCAAGTCTCCCCTCTCCCTCCTCTATCAGTGCAAAACATTTTCTTTATTTCCCTTACCTCCTTTGATGCACACGCTTAGATATATTGAGCAACTGATTTTATATTCCTATCCTTCCTATCCACACTCAAAACAGGCTTTAAGTAGCCATTGCACAACCTTCTTCAAACTCCTACTCCTCCTTTCCCCAATGCAATATCAATGCAAGAAGTAATAATGAAAGCTCTAGATTTGCATTTACTTCCTTCCACTGAGAGAGCAGTCACCTCTTCACTTGCTGCTGTTCCTTTCCTGGTATGCCCCTCCTACTCAACAACCCTTCCTATACCCAGTGTTTAGCTCCTAAATTAAACCAAACAGCAGCAGCTCTGTGATGTAATCCCAAGGTCAGAGCAGCAGTCCACTCTCTAAAGAGCAATAGAGCAATATATAAGAGCATATATATATATATATATATATATATATATATATATATAGAGCAATATTTCAGCATAAAGCTAGATCTAACTCTAAAATTTCAGAAGATATCAACTTTCCACTGAACAAAGACTAGAGACTGAAACAGATGCTCAGGTTGATTTACCTGAGGTTTCATTTTCAGGAAAGTAAATAACTAGCGATTTTCATCCTCAGAGTGCTGTGCTGAAAACATCGGGTGGGAGACAGTTTAGAAGCCTATGCACTACAAAGGCAAGTTTATAGCTACACAGACATGACAAAGTAATGGGGCAGAATAATCCTCTGTTCTGTGGAGTGACTGATAGTCTACTCAGTACCCAAAGTTAAGCAGTTTTACTCTAACTGTTGTGTGAAATGTGTTTTGAAATTTTAGTTAAAATGTGATGCTAAATACTTAAAAAGATACACATACTTAGGAATGTTATCTAGTTAGTAACAAAGATGGGGAGATGCAGCAGCAAGTGACTGAGTGTACTAATACATAGCCACTAGGTGAAGCCAAAGTACTGTTATGTGCTGTAGTAGGGACCTTTTTGTAGAGGTGCACTGGAGAAAGCATACGTAATAGTGTGTGCATAGATATGTGCTTCCTGGAAGAAAATTGTTGTGGTACGTTGTAAAAATAACAAAGTTAATCTCTCTGTAAGCCTCCCAAGCATTGTCTGATACTCTCAGCCAAATATATTACAGAAACCATAAGCACTATGATTTACCTAGCTACCACCACAAACCTTATCTCTCTTGCTCCACCATTATCAGTTTTCCCTTTTGTCCTCTATCTGGCTGAGTATTTTACAATGCATAAAACCTGCTACAGTACCACTATAGGCACAGTGAATTTTAACTGTACTGGAATAGTTAGTGTCCCCTCCTGATTTTACCTCAATTGTCAGTTTTTTAGAAGCCTGTTTTTTCTGTTTATGCCACGTCCCAACCACTGTGACAAATTACCCATTCCTACCACCCAAACCTTTAGACATGAAGAACCCCCACTAGAGCTGTGCGAAAAAAAAAACTTCTGCAGGCTGACTTTGCATGAAAATCGAACTTTTGCTTCTGCGAAGGTTTGGAAATCAAATTAGCAACTTTCACATAACTTCTGACATAGAATGGCAGAATAAATGTATGAACAGTGGAGATTAATGTATTAAACTGTGGAAAAAAATCTGTAGAACTGATCACTGTCAGAGATCAGTTCTACAGAATTTCTTTTGGCAGTTTAATACAACATTAGTTACTCAGCAATTCATACATTGATTCTGCAGTTCAGTAAGTCACTGAACTGTGGAATGAAAGTTTGAACTGTGTATAGCTGGCTCCATATTAATTTGTTTCCCTGGTATCTAGTGGCACCACCCACCCTCTAATCACTTGTTCTGGCTGTAATTAATATAATTTCCCTGGTGTCTACTGGCACCCCTACCCTCCGACCACTCATCACGGCCATAATTAATATTGTTTCCCTAGTGTCTAGTGGTATTCCCCCACCCTCCGATCGCTTTCCCGGCTGTAATTAATATTGTTTCCTGGTGTTTAGTGCCACCTCTCACCCTTCAATCACTCACTTAGGTCCTAATTAATATTGCTTCCCTGGTGTCTAGTGGCAACCCCACCTTCTGATGGCTTGTCCCATCTGTAAATAATATTTCCCTGGTGTCCAGTGACCTTCACCACACTGCCCACACCTGGTTGGGTACATCAACCTGCCACTCTCCATTACGCAGCAATCATTTGATTAGGGAGCAACATATAAGACTGGCACATCCTCTTCTTCACCATCTTGGCCATCCACTATATGTAATGAAAGGGAGCATGCAACCTAATATTGTGCTCCCTATCATTATATATGATGGCAAGCTGAGGTGGTGAGAGGAGGGGTGTGCCAGTCACCATATATGTTCCCCACTTTCTGATCAAATGACTATGCATGAAAGGGAGGGTGGCAGGTCAGTGTAGCCAACATGGTGTGGGTAGTGTTGGAGCCACTGGACACCAGGAAAATATTAATTAAGGACAAGGCAAGCATTTAGAGGGTGGGGCAGTGCCACTAGACATCAGGGAAACTATATATATATATATATATATATATATATATATATTTTTTTTTTTTTTATCGAACCACCAGAACCTCAACCCCTGCTTTGACCCATGGCACTCTACATTGCATCCCCTGGGACTTACCTCCTTTAGCCCAGTACCCCCTGGATTGCCCCCCGGTGGGGCCACCACACTATCTAGATCCTCTCAACAACAGAATAAGGGTGCTGGCAGATATGTCCACCAGCATTGCCTTTTTGGCTTTCCCTCCAAGATGGGGCACAGGATCAGCTGGTGATAGCAGGCAACAGGATAAGGTGGGACTCAGAAGCGCCGTGGCATGTAGTCAGTGCCAGCCAAGTGGGCAACATTAATGGCAGCTGCTATTTTGTAGTGTTTTTCACCTGGGGCGGGGACGTGCAGTGACATCCAGCATCTTCCCCACCCCCTGCAATTGACGGCACCAGCACAGAGTTACCCCCAGCCTCCACCAGGGGTCCACATTGTGCCTGACACTCTACTTCCCTCCCTCCCAGAGAAGGGGAACAGTCCCAAGGATGCTTGATCCTTCTCCCCCCCAGCCAGCCGACATCCCAGGTCTGTTCCTGAACCCGGGTCATCTGCATCACAGATAGGCACCTTGCCCTGTGCTGGTAGGGAAACAATATTAATTACAGATGGGACAAGTGATCAAAGGGTGCGGGGGTGCCAGTAGACATCAGGGAAACACTTTTATTTTTACAACTTAGTATACTTTATTAAAGTTTGATCAACATACAACAAACAGAACCATAAAGTAAGCCATCACAATAATAATTACCTAGAGATGGAATTTACTGACAATCTGACACCACACAATAACAAAAAGAACAAAACCAAAACCCAACCCACTCTGCCTCCCCCATCTACCTCCCTCTTCCCTTACCCCCTCCAAACCATTGCAGGCAATAATATACAGGGAAAAAAACAAACAGTACCAGGTACAAACTCCATAGATGCCAGTGCACAAACTCATATAGCCACTGCTACATCATCCCAGACTAAAATTGGTACTGCCCTTCCAGTATGATAATGGGGAGAGAGTCAGGTTCCAGCCAACAATGAAATAAATGAATCACTACAGGCTTAGAATCAGCGTATAGTGTGATTAATAAAAGCAATGGTCATTCTGCATTTAAGACTAAGAAGACTTCCTTAATTTTCAGTTGAAAGTGCTGTTTGCATTAGTTTTTACTTTATATTAGTTTTATATGTGTTATTATATTTGATATTTTAGTTATTATAATTTTATTTTGTTTGTTGATTTGGGTTTTTGTCTCCCCTCTGTGTGAGAGACAGTGGGTGGGATTGGTAAATAATGTGCCTCTCTTTTCCACTACTTTGTGAGAGGAAGTGGTGGAGTTTTCATCAAAAGAGTGCTTTTTTGTGTTTTTGTTTATTTTATTATTTATTTTTGTTTTTTTGGTAAAGTGGATTGGGGGCGTATTATTAAAGTGTTATTTTTAGTGGTATTAATAGGTTTTAATGTGTTGGGTTGGTGAAAGCACAGTCAGGTGGTACTCCCCCTCAAGACTAAAGGATCTCCGACTTTTTGAATGTCCCACACTCCCTTTAGAAGTGTATAGGAAATGCCGAATACTTGGCATTTTGAGACGTAGGAGTGGTGGGAATAGGAGATCCTGGAACTCTTGGGGGGGATGGGAAAGCAGTGGGCGGATAGGAACAGTTAGAACCAGGAGGCGCCCTGGGGCAAAATGGATGCAGAAGCGTGGTCCGTCGTATCTTGTGTCCATACCCAAGGGCACTGACTTGATCAGGCAGGAAGCGGAGTCATCCTTGGAGTCTCATCCCTTTTGGGAGGTGTTAAGCAATGCTAGGTCTATTAGAAACAAGACTGCTTTAGTGGCAGATCTTGTTGCTTCTGTGGACTTAGCTTGCATCACCGAGACCTGGCTTGATGAAAATGCAGGCCCCATTTTGGGATCTGCAGTTCTGGACGGGTTCTCGGTGATTCACCACCCGAGAGTGGACCGTAGGGGCAGGGGAGTTGCAGTCTGTTTTAGACAGGAACTGGACCTCAGGGAGGAGCCAGTTGGATATACCAACTCCTTTGAATGTATTGTGGGTGCAGGTGCAGGATTCAGGATACTCCTCATTTATCGTCCACCAGGTGATGGGAGAGAATTCCTGAGGGAGATGGCAGATTTCTTCGCCGAGAGGGTTTTGGAATTCCCCCGATGGATAATTCTGGGGGATTTCAATGCCTGGGTCGATGATGAACTCGCACTTTTTGGACAAAATCTCCTCCAATTGACTGATTCATTGGGCCTGACTCGGGTTATTACCACTGCAACCCACCAGGGGGGGAATTCATTGGACCTGATATTCCATCTGGGGATGGAAATCTCCGATGTGGAGGTGGAGCCCATCGGTTGGTCTGACCATCATGCCCTGAGGTTCAGTTTCATGGCCCCCTGAAAGAGGCCTGCCCCTAAGGAGATAGTACAGTTTCGTTCTTTGAGAGGAGTTACCTCAGAAGGCCTAATGACGGAGCTGGACTTCTCGGTTTTCCAATGGATAGCATGGATCCAGGGTCTTTAGTGTTGGCCTATAATAGGGCAGTTGTGGGGGCCCTGGATGTCATTGCTCCTTTCCATGTTTGCCCCTGTACTCTTCACCCCGAGTCCCCGTGGTTCACCGCGGAGATCCGTGGGTTGAAGAGACAGGGCCGAAGACTGGAGAGACGCTGGCGGAAGACTCACCTGGAAGTTGACAGGCTTAGACTGCTAGATCATTATAAAATCTACCAGTTAGCAATCTCCCATAAGAAGGCAGAGTTCCTGTCCAGGGAGATTGCTACAGCAAGGAATAGACCGGCCCAGCTCTTCTGGACTGTGGACAGACTGTGCAATCCAGTCTGTCTTCATGCCGGTCGAGCATTATCACAGTTACAGTGTGAGGAGTTTGAGACGTTCTTTGCTGATAAGGTATCTGCTATCAGAGATGAGATCAGCCAGGGCCTCCCCATTTGGTCTTGCAGTGACCAATCGAGAGACACAAGTACCCATTTGACCTGGTCCACGTTCAGTCAACCGGTAGTTATGGATATAGTGAGAATCGTCCAGACTCTGCACCCAACTTTCTGTGGGCTGGATCCGGGCCCTACACGCCTACTTGTGGGATGTGTAGAGGTTATCGGCCCGATCCTTACTGGGATAGTAGTGGCATCATTGGAGAGAGGGATCTTTCCTGATCCTTTGAAGGAGGCAATAGTACGTCCCCTTCTGAAAAAGCCCTCCCTTGATCCCGACTGCCCAGGAAACTACAGACCAATCTAGAATCTTCCCTTTTTGGGGAAGATTATTGAGAAGGTGGTCACTTTGCAGCTGGAAGATTATTTAAACATCCACAATATCTATGACCCTCTCCAGTCTGGCTTCAGGAAACAGCACAGTACTGAGAGGGCTCTTGTTCGGGTATTGAATGATCTTCTGATGGCAAGAGATCAGAGAACTCGTTCTGTCTTGGTTCTCCTTGATCTTTCAGCTGCATTTGACACTGTGGATCATGGGGTGCTGCTTGAATGCCTGTGGTCTCTCTGTGGACTAAGGAGGGTGGTCCACAGTTGGTTTAAATCTTTTCTACAGGGTAGGACTCAGAGAGTAGTGTCGGGGATTTATTACTCGACCTCTCGCTGTCTACACTGTGGAATGCCACAGGGTTCAGTGTTGTCCCCCATGTTATTTGCGGTGTATATGCTTCCATTAGGGGACACTATAAGACATTTTGGTTTGAGTTTCCATTGCTATGCCGATGATTCTCAACTCTATATGTCTTTTGTGCCCGAGCAGGAGTCTGAGTCAAGTACATTGCTTAACAACTGCCTCCAGGAGATACAGAACTGGATGAGTGCTAATTGGCTGAGGTTGAACCCGGGGAAAACAGAGGTATTGGTGGTGGAACCGGGGGTAAGGATATCAAGTCCATGGGCGGGAAAACTCTCAGGTTTATTTCTGGGAGAAACCCCGCTCATGGCATCTAGTCAGGTGTGTAACCTTGGTGTTATATTTGATGAGGGCTTGACCCTGAGGGCAAAGGTGTCAGCCATAGTCAAATCATCCTTTTTTCACCTAAGGAATATAGCATGGGTGAAACACTTGATTCCATCAGAGGATCTTCCTACCCTGGTCCATGCCTTTGTGTCCAATCATCTTGATTACTGCAACACCCTTTATCTAGGGCTGCCAGGAGTGGATATCCATCGCTTACAGCTGGTGCAAAACACGGCAGCTAGGTTGTTGACTGGAAGCCCGAGGTCCAACCATATAGCACTTGTGCTTCGCGAATTGCACTGGCTGCCTGTACAGTGGCGGATCACTTTCAAGGTCATGTTGATGACCTATAAAGCCCTACACGGTTTGGGACCTCGCTACCTGAAAGAACTCCTGACTTCTTACTGTCCCTCCCACTATCTCTGATCCTCTGGTGAGGGATTGCTGGAGATTCCCAGGGTAACCTTAAAAACATCTGGTGGAAGAACATTTGCCTTTATGGCCCCTACCCTGTGGAATTCTCTACCTTGCCAGATACGCAATTGGCTGACTGTGGAGAGCTTTAAAAAAGCTTTAAAGACCTTCCTTTTTAACCAAGTATTTTTTTAGTGATTTAAATTATAATGGATTGCTTTTGAATTTGATGTTGTTTACAGTTGTGGTTTCGATTTGATGACTGATATTGTAAAGGCGCCCTGAGCTTTGGAAGGGCACCTTAAAGAAATAAAAATTTACTTACTTACCTTTTACTTAAACCATTGTGCCATCGAGGGCATGTGTGATCCTTTTTAATATCTTAGTAACAGTAATTTAGCCACACCCAAAATTATGGCCATATAAACGTTCAACTTTTGAAGACACTGAGTCATAATTTCCTAAGATGCAAGTTTCTTTAGTAAAATAATGATTGTGATCAACTAGGACATAACTGAGTCCCAAATAGAATGCCAAAAGGTTACTATCTTAGTACATGTCCAAATCATATGTACTAAAGTGCCCTCTCAATCCAAACATCTAGGACATCTGGGGCCAAGAAATCTTCCCATCCTGTATAGCCCATAAGGAGTAAAATATAAATTATGTAGAATATGAAACTGAATCAGGTGCAATCTATCTTGCTTCACATAGGTATAAAGATTTCACCAAATAGCTGACCATGTAGAAACAGAATAATGTAGATCTAATGCATGTACCCAATAAAAGGCCATAGGGGTATATTTATTCCAAGCCTGTATACTCAATTCCCTGAAGATATGTGAAACTGGTCTCTTTTGCACTGCCAAGGTAAACAGTTTAACAAACATGTCTCCTGCCACCTGTTTAGGGTTGTGCGAAATTGGAAAATTTTGCCCAGTGAAATATTTCTGTGCAATTAGTGCATTTTGCAAAATATTTAGCTGGGTGAAATGCAAAATTTCGCCCATGAAATTTCACCCCCAATCCGGCGAAATTTTGCTCTCGGGAGAAATTTTGCACCTGTGGCTGAAATTTTGCCACCCGCAGTGAAATTTCACCACCTGTGGGAGTAATTTCATCTCCCACGGCAAAATGTTGTGGCCCCTAGCCAAAGTTCTCCCTGGTGTCCAGTGGCCCACCCCCAGCCAATCACTGGCCTAAATTACATCAAATATGCACCCCCACACACAAGTTACCCTGGATTTTAACAAGTAAATAAAATGTACCCTCCACTCTCTGGTGTCTAGTGGTTCCGCCCTGGCGATCACTGCCCACAATAACATTACATAAGCACTCTCTCCCCCCAAAGTTACCCTGCCACCTCTGTTTGTTTTATTAAAAAAACAAAATTAACCTTCCACTCCCTGGTGTTTAGTTGACCCCCCACCCCATCATTAGATAGCAGCATCCATCCAACTCCCCCGTTAGTAACCCGATCAGGCCACCAGCACAGCCCTCCACTCATCTCCATGGCTGGGAGCCTGACTGAGAGCCACTGAGCACTTGAATGAATGAATGCATACCATGCTCATTCATTCAAGTACTCAGTGGTGCTCAGTCGGGCTGCTGGCCATGGAGGTGAGTGGAGGGCTATACCGGTGGCCAGATTGGGTTACTGGGGGGAGCTGGGTGGGTGTTGCTATCTATTGGGGTGAGAGTTGGGAGGTCCACTAGACCCCAGGGAGTGGAGGGTGAATTTAATTTTTTTTAATAAAACAAATGGAGGCAGCAGGGCAACTTTGGGGGGGTGCTTATGTAATATTATTACAGACAGTGACTATGGGGAGGACCACTAGACACAAGGGAGTGGATGGTGATTTTTTTTTAATAAAACAATTGGGGGGATGCAGGGTAACTTGTGTGTGTGTGGGGTTTCAATTTATGGACTTGTGGTGGCCGGCAGCAACAGGCAAAATTGCAAAATGTTGCCGCAATTTTGCGAAACATTTCGACTGCAGAAATCGCCAGTTTCGCTGGCAAAGTTTTATTTTGCTGCATCTCTACTCCTGATACCAAGGTGGTTTGCCTAAACATCTTAACAAACAATGCTTAAGCTGAGCACACTGTAAGAACTTATGTACTGGAAGGTTAAACTATGATCTAAAGGCTTCAAAGGATATAATATTATTATTACTAGTTAAGTCAGATAGAGCAGTAACCACAATCCCCTTCTAGATCCCCAGCAGAATGACTTTATTCTCAATGAATACATTTTGACTTTTAAATAGTGATTTAGAAACATCTTTCTGATATGATAAATGTAAAAACTGACTGTGCATGAACATGAATAGACCTTCCTGTAGGTGTGTCTCTAAGCTCAGCGGGTACCTTAGAAAGGGATGCGTGTAACAAGGATTTTAAAGAAATTTGGTATTTCTCCACTAAGGTATTCTCTGTGGGCCCTATTCACAAAAGGTGCAGATGGGATATGTGCAATGTAACCCTGGTACGTAGCCCACCTGCACCTGGCTGCACACACTGTGCCCCTGCATGCCATTTACATCCCTGCAATGCCCCCCTCACACAGCCGGCACACCGACTGAATACTCAGCTCCACATGGAGGTGGGCCAGGGACCAGTATGGAGGGCATGTCGACACACCATGCAATTCATGATAGCGTGAGTGCCTTGCATGGCTAGTGATGGCTACACCATCCAGAAAGCAGCCGTAAGTGTTACACACACACCCAGATGCAGCTGCTTGTTGCAGTGAGGATAGTGGGGGTCTATGGACCCCTCACTGTGGCTGCCCCATCATTAGGGGACATTGGGAGGGCTGGAGGACTGTCATCTGGGGGTTCCTCACCCCTCAGTGATGTGGCGGTGTATGTGCCCATTAACAACATAGCACCCAAAGGGCACAAGGAATCCAGTGAGGGTCCCAGGACAGGCAGATGATTGGCTGCCAGACTGAGTCTGCAGCTCCGTGCCTGCCTGCCCACATGAATCTGCATGCCCATAAGAGGGCGCGGCTGTGTAAGGGAGCCGGGCATGGATCGGTGTCCATGAATCCAATCCCTGCACAGATCTCCTGCAGGTATGGAGCAGCACAGGGGAGTATGTGCCATATGCATGTACCCCCTACTGCATTAGTGAATAGGGCCCTTTATGAAGTTTCCAGTACTCCTCCTAAAAGTTTAGTAATTAATGCTAGTAAGGTATTCTTGAAGCCAAACAATTCTCAGTTTCATTCAGGGAACTTAGCTGATGAACTTGGGAAATCACCACCCCATCCTACTAAGGTAGAACCCCTTTCTCCTCCGAGACAAATATATATTATAGGTGACTCCATTATTAAGCATTTGGATCATCCTATTTGCAACGTGGACAAATTTAATTGTACCTGCTCGAGTTTAAGAGGGGCCAGAGTTTCAGACATTACTTCTGTAGTTGAAGAAATACTAGCAGTGACTGTAGAAACCCCACTGTTTGTAATACATGCTGGGACTAATGATATAAATGGAACAAGCCTTGAAGAGCTTAAACATGGCATCATCGCACTTAATAACGTGCTGGCAGAGAAAGACAGCCTTGTATGTTTTTCTGAGATTCTCCCTGTACCTAGAGCTACTAATGCTATCAATACTAAGATCAAAGCCTTTAATGACTAGCTAAGATGTTGGTGCCTCCAGCAGGGCAACTTATGCCTAGCACACTGGGAAACCTTCTATTTGAAAAATTCTTTGTTCTGCTGGGATGGACTCCATCTCAGTCATAGGGGAAGTACTTTATTGGGTAGAAGTGGCAATTCAGCTATTAACAAACTTTTAAACTAAGAACTGGGGGGGGAGATGGGAATTTGTTCTGTCCTCTAAAAAGGGTTAATAGTGATTCCTCTGTGTGCAAGGTCCTTTCTCTCAATGCAAGATCTTTAATTTGGTTAAAATGGTAGAACTTGAGGCTAAGTGCCTGTCAGCTAATTGTGTAGTTATTTCTGTTACCGAAACCTGGTGGGATCCTGATACAACGTGGATTCTGAACCTTCCAGTATATTAGCTATTTCACATGGATCAACAAGGCCAGATTGGGGAAGGGGTTTGCCTCTATGTCAGGGAAGATATAGCCTCATTTCAACATCCCCTTTTTAGTAACACTGAATCCATATGGGTGAATATTCAGTTTAAGGGACAACCCCAACTTTTGGTTGGGACATGTTATAGGCCCCCAAATCTAACTTGGATTACACCCTACTTTTGCATAAAGAAATTTCAGAAATGGCCTCTAAAGGCAATATTCTTGTCCTGGGTGATTTTAATATGCCCTCTATAAATTGGACTTCCTTATCTGGTAGTACGCGCGCTGAAAAGGACCTAATCACTCTTATAGTGGATATGGACCTTGAACAACTTATAAGTGAACCCACATGTGTAGAGAACATATTAGACTTAGTCATTACTAATATAGGGAGCTCATTATTTAATATTCAAGTTGGTGCCCCTCTGGGTACTAGTGACCATAGATCAATTTGTTTTTCATTATTATTTTTTCAGCAAATATTGAACCACTCTGAATTTAAAAATTATAACAAAGCAAACTTTAATATTATTAACAATCATTTAAATTCTATTTCCTGGGATGCAATTGTATCCCCTCTATCTCTTGAGAAATCCTGGGATTATTTGAAATCATCAATCTACTATTTGGAGGACTTATTTGTTCATATTAAAAAAAATATAAGAAGAATGGGAAAATTCCTTTATGGTTTAGTAAAACTATTAAAAATTTAATTAAAAACAAACAAAATCTTTTTTTCTCTTGTTAAAAAAGTGAGGGAGATACTAGAGAACAACTGCTTACTAAATATAGGAAAATCTTAAAACTTTTAAAACAGACTATTTTACAATCTAAAAAGAAATTGGAGTTTTGTTTGGCTCACTCTAAAGGTAGCTACAAATCATTATTTTCCTATCTTAATAATAAGAAAATGAATAATAGATATATGGGTCCTCTATGTGTAAATAATTCTATTATTTCTACTGATAGGGATATTGCCAATACATTTAATAATCAGTTCTGTTTGGTTTTTACTAAAAAAGAAGTCCCTAAACTTTTTAGGCAGTTAACAATTCTTCCCCTCATATTATTACTGAAGATGACACCCTTGAGGCGATTTGTTCCCTCAAACGAACTTCTAGCCCAGGACAAGATAATATTAATCCCACTTTTTTATTAGAAACAGCTGAAGCTATAACTAAGCCTATGACCTGTATTGTTAATAAATCTTTATGTGAAGGTGTTATTCCTCACGATTGGGCAATGGCTATAGTTATACCAATATTCAAGAAAGGTAATCATTCTAAGCCAGAAAATTATCGCCCAATAAGTTTAACCTCAGTCATAAGTAAATTAATGGAGAAAATTATCAAAAAAATTTTAGAAAATGAAACAAACATAAAAAACTTAAATGACCAGACTCAGCATGGATTTAGACAAGGGTAATCTTGTACCACCAAACTGGTGGCCTTCTATAATTGTATTAGTATGGGACTAGACAACGGTATTCCTATGGATGTGGTTCTCCTTGACTATAGTAGAGCTTTTGACAAGCTTCTCCATGATTTACTGCTTGATAAAATGGTTAAACTGGGATTTTCACAGTATATAATTAATTGGGTATCTGGTTGGTTACACAACAGAGAACAGCAGGTTAGAATAAATGGCTCACTTTCGGAAGCTCATAGTGTGACTAGTGGGGTTCTGCAGGGCTTGGTTCTTGGACCTACTCTGTTCAATATCTTCATAAGCAATCTACAGGTTAACTCAGACAATCGCCTCTCAAAATTTGCTGATGACACCAAATTAGGAGGGCCTGTATTTACATCACTAAATAGAGAATCCATTAGTAATAATCTAAAAATTACTGAAAAATGGGCAGATTCAAATAGGATGTTGCTCAACCCAGGTAAGTGTCATGTATTGCATTTTGGAAGGAATAATCCCAAACAGACTTACTTCTTAAATAAGTCTTCCCTTCAGGTATCATTAGTAGAGCAAGATCTTGGAATACTAGTTGATAATAAATTGTCTTCAACCAGCAATTGTACCAGGATAGCTAATATATCTAATGCGATGCTTACCCGAATTCAAAGATCCTTTGTGTTAAGGACTCAGGAATGTATTATTCCTTTGTTTAAAGCATATGTGAGGCCATACTCTGATTATGGTTCTCAGTTCTGGAGTCCTCATTTGATGCAAGATATTAATATGTTAGAAAAAATCCAGAACAGAGCGACTAAAATGGTTCCATATTTGTCCAAGATGGACTATTGAAGTAGACTGCAGAAAACTGGGTTACATTCACTTGAATTAAGATGTACTAGAGGTGATCTTCTTCTACTGTATAAAATTCACAACTCCCAGGATTTAATGCATCAATGTAGATTAAAATTTTCCAGCAGAAGGATATCCCCTCGTTTCCATAATAAACAAATTGATGTGGCTAAATCCATATTGAACAAAAGATTAAATTACTTCACAGTGAGAACCCCCAGAGTTTGGAACATACTTCCGCAACATTTGGTGAAAAGTGGTTCAACTTTATCATTTAAAAAAGGTTTGGATTTTTGGATGGAGTCTAATTACTCCTGGGTATAACTTTTCCCACCATGGTGGTTGGGGACAATCTCGATGGGCAATAGCCTTCTTTTGTCCTTTTAAACCAAGTAAACCAAGTATGCAGCCAGTCTGGAATGTGTAAGCATTCTGCCATTGACTGATCCCTTTGAAAATATTTAGACCCCTGTAAAGAAAAATAATAAAGTAACAAATGAGGAATTTTTAACCCTCACAGATCCTTAGGATAGCATAATGTGCTGATTGCTCTGCAAGGAGTGTTCCCCAGCCATATGAATTTAGGCTAGATGGATTGGACTCTATTAAACCAGGTTTTAGGAAGTACCAGGTTTAACATACCTAATGGGTATAACATCCAGGGTAGAATCACTATTTTAAGGATGTTGACTCAACCTCACAAAGAAAGCAGCTTTGTTGCCATCTTTGCAAATCTTGCTCATCTGCCTGACCATTGGGTCTAAGTTCAACACCTTCAAAAGGTGGGCATCCAGAGATAATTTTAAGCCCAAAAAAGATAACGATTTGGATTCCCATTTAAGGCCCAGAGCCAAAACATAAGCCTTAGGACACCCAGAGGAAAAGTGAAAGACTGTAATCTTGTTTAAATTCAGTTTGTATTCAGACAGCTGGCAAAACTGAGTAAATAAGTGCAGCACTGCCGGGTGGAATGTCTGCCAGTAAGATAAATGTAGCAGTACATCATTAGCGAACATAGAAAGCTTAAATTCCTTAGTACCTATACTAAGGCCTTTAATTTCTGGGGATGAAATAATTTTCTGAGCTAGAGGTTTGATATATAAATTAAATAACATTGGGGAAAGAGGGTACCTCTGACAGGTACCCATAGGCAAGGGTATAAAAAACCTTCCGCCTGTAGAATTTCAGCAGAAGTGCGACTTTTGCTTCCAAGAAAGTTTGGAAATCATTTTGGCAACTTCTGTGGAACTTCTGCTTTAAAACGGCAGAATAAATGTACCAACTGCTTGTTAATATATTAAACTGCAGCAGAAAATCCACAGAACTGATCACTGTCTGTGGTCAGTTCTGAGATTTTTTTTGCCTGCAGTTTAATACATTAACATTAGTCCACTGCTCCCCACCCGCTAATCAGGGTCCCATTCTGTTGAAGAAAAAAAATATTTCTTGATGGCTAGTGGTCCCATCCCCACCCACCGATCACGGGTCAAATTATGTTGAAAAAACACCTCCCTGGTGGCTAGTGGTCCCACCCCCATCCACTGATCGAGGGTTCCATTATGTTGAAGAAAACCCATCTGTCCCTAGTGGCTAGTGGTCTCACCCTATCTGCCGATTGCAGGTCCCAGTATAATAAAAAAAAAAATGCTCCCTGGTGGCTAGTGGTCCAGCCCCCACCCACCAATCATGGCCCCCAAAAAGTTATAACTCCCTGGCATCTAGCACACACCCTTCTCTATGATCCCTCCCCATAATAAAAAAAATGCTGTCCATCGCTTTATTCAAACTATTCCCTTGGTGTCTACTGGATCCCCCTCTCCCTATTCCCAATCCCTGTTAAAAAAAAGTAATTCCCATTCCCTGGTGTCTAGTGGATCCCCCACCTACCCCATCCTGACAGTCCACCACTACTCCGCTCTCCCCATCCTGACCCCGAGCAGGCCACTGGCACAGCCTTCCTCTCTCCTCCATGGCCAGCAGCCCACTAAGCTGTTAATGAATGAATGTGTGCTTGTACAAAAGTGTGGATGGAACGTGGGAAAGTGATGAAAGTAGGGGCATGCAGCTACATGCCACACAGCACCCATCAGCCATGTGGCATTCACAAACAGGTGAGTAACCCGGCAGGAGTGTGGGGATGGCAACAAGGCAGGCATTAGCTGCATGCACGGGTGGTTACAGGACATGTGGATCATGCACCCCACCCCTTGACCCCACCATAAAAGGAGATGCAGTACTGCAATGCGGGAGCCCTATTGAGGCGTGGAGTGGAGCTCAAGTCTGGGTTGGTGTGAGCAACAGTTGCCAATGCTGGAGGGAGGATGCCCCACCAACACAGCCCACTGTGGCCAGAGCGGGTGATGGGCCACCTGGCTGAGAGTGGGGCAGGTGGCCCCATTCTTCAAACTTCACAGGCGAAAAGGTGGCCATGTTGGTGACGGATGTCTGCCATTACTACAATGACCTGTATGGATCAAGGGCCCTGACCAGTCCAGTGGAGACAAAAGCATGGAACTGGTTGGACATACAGGCCACCGTTAATGCTGCAGGACCGTATGCCCACACACTGTCCACCTTCAAGCACAAGTGGCAGGAACTCTGGTCCCAGGTGAAACAGAAGTTGTGCCAAGCACAGCAGTTCCAGGGTGCCACAGGTGGCAGTCCTCCTCCCCCAGAACCACCACTGATGCCCATCGAAAAGTTTGTGGTCAACACCTTCAGCGATGTGGCAAGGGATGGTGAGCCCGAGGGAATTGACATCATGCAATTTAAGTGGTCATGACAACAGCATACCACAAACAAATACACATGGTGCCACTGGGGATAGCTTACTGTCACCTTTCCCACTACAGTGTATGATGCTGACAGTCAGGATGAGGGTCCATTGGGCCAGAGCACAGGTCCCATGCATGTGGGGAGCACCATAGGTAGTTGCCGGCACAGCAGATGTGTACAGGTTGCTACCATTCACAGGCACTGCAGCAACTAATGTCCCTCCCCCAACAGGTGGCATGCAGACATACACCCAACTGATACCACCAGTGCAGGCTCCACCAGCAACACACAGGGACACAGGCCTGAACAGCACTGCTGCACTGAGCCAGAGCACCAGGATATAGGCCACCACCCATGATGGCATGGTGATGCAGACAGAGGAGACCCCTGACAGCTAGCTGATCGAGGGACCTATGGGGAAGGAGGACATCGGCAGCCCTGCGAATGTTGGTGGTGGCACAAGCCCAGAACAGCATGGTGCAGAGCCACCACCCACTGAGGACATGGACACACACGCCACCATGGACACAACACAGAACTACCAGCCAGGGACATCAGCAGGACCGATAAAAGCATGCCGTGCAAGACAGAGATTGCACAGCAGCCCCCTGACCACCTACTACTCTGACCTATGGAGGCTGGAGTGGGAGCAGCTACAGTCAACAAGGGAACAGACCCAGGCCTCAAACTGGCTTACAGGAGTCCTGTCAGACACCGTGAGGGTAGAGGAGCAGATGACTGAGGATCTGCACATCATTGTACAAGTGCAGGGGCTCATGGCAAAGTCCCTAGAGGCCAGTGTCTGGGCACAAGATAACCTCACTGCAGAGATTGTGGCCACCAGGTGTGCATAGAAGAGGGTGGCCAATGCACTCACGGCCATTGCTGCACACCTACAGGGGTGATTGTGCAAAAGTTTATCAGAACTGAAGTATGCCTTGGTGGTACTGAGGCAGAATCACATTACAGTCAATTCAAATTGCACTTGAGTGCCTCAGTGGTACCTCAAGGTATACCTCAGTATTGATAAACTTTTGTACGCTTGCCACTGTGTGCAAGACACAGCCCCCCACCCACACTGCTGCACCCGCCATCCCATGAGTGAAGGGCAGGCATCACAATTCACCCAACACACACATAGCCGGCCTGGACATCCATCAATCCTGGACACAGCAGCCCCACACAGGCCGCACTGCCATGGAATGCTGGCACAGCACTGCAGCAGTAGTCACAGCATACAGCACACACCTCTACCAGTGCAATGGCACAGTGGCACCCATGAGGCACAGACACAGGCCCTGTCGGATGTTCCAGAGGTGCTTGTAGACTCTGATCTTACTGCCTCATGTCTGGGCTGGGACAGGCACACACACACACACACACACTTATGTGCAAGCCACACACCATGGTGTATGCATCACAGGGGGGTGACCAAACAGGTGTTGGGATCCAGCTGATCCACACCCGGCACAGGCCACACACAGTCTTGGCCCCCCGCCCATGCCAGCAACACATACCCCACAGCCACTGCACATGTGTGGTCACTGGCATAGCGGCTTTGCCCTGGTGCATGGTGGTACACTGCCACACACATTTATGCTGAGCCCGCATGCCCCATGGAGGAGCATGGGCAGTGATGGATGGATGGCACATCTGCAGGACCCGCCAACCAGGGCTGGCCCCGGTATGACCTGTGCAGCACTAGCAGGTCACACAGTGCCTACCATGGCACACTGTGTAGGTGGCATGGGGCCACAGGCCAATGGGTGCTCAGAGATGCATCATCATCATTGCACCAATGCCACAGCCCCCTAATGGCTGAATGCACCATGGGCATTGTGGTGCCAGACTTTGCATGTGGCAACACACTCCTTCTATGGCTCACCACGGTGCCGCTGTGGCACATCAGCATGACTCCGCTGGTCCTAGGGCTGCGGGCTTGAAGGGCCTGCATGGGGCTCTGCTGGGCAGTTGTCCAGAGATACAATCAGTCTCCTGCATACACAGATGTTGTGCAGCATGGCACAGGCTGTGAACTCTCTGCACACCCATCCAGGGTCTAGCATCATAGTCCCACCTTTGTGGTCCAGGTACCAGAACTGCATCTTCAGGAGTCCACTGGTGCATTCCACGATGTTCCTCACCCTCGTATGTGCATGGTTGTAGACCTCCACTGCAGGGTGCTGTGGTGCTAGGTAGGATGTCAGGATATATGTTCGCAGTGGGTATCCACTGTCCCCTGTCAAGGGAAAGGTACAATGCATTAGTGCAGGATACTGTGGCATGCGTGACCTGGGGGAATCCCCTGCATACTCACCTAGGAGCCACCCAGTACCCTCTGCATGTGTGGCCATGTGTCATTTCAGGGCACTGTTGTCGAAGATGTACACATCATGGCAGAAGTCTGGGTAACTGACAAATACCTTGGTGATGATGGACCAGGAGCCTCCTCTAGTGCTACTTGTTGTGCACATCAATCAATCAATCAAAATCTTTATTTATCCAGGTGAACATCATTGAGCAGAGCTCTTTCACAAGATGGACCTAGTTAGAACAGGGTTGGGTAACATCCATCATAAAAACATATAAATACATGTAAATAAGTATATAAACACAAACACAATGGTGCAGTAATAGGGGAGTCAAATGATAAAAGGAAGACAAGGCAAGCCATAACAAAGGAGGATTCAAATGCAAGGGGGCAGGTCCACCATTGAACCATACAACTGTATATAAACCATGTTCTCTGTATAGTAGTACCAGTTAGTTCATTTACCAGGGGCAGTCACTAGTACTAGCCATGAAAATGGCTTGGAGAACCACCAACTAATGGCAGGTGGGGTACCAGGAGGGTTATGTAATATGTAAGTGAAGGATAAACATTGTGAGAAGTGAAGTCACAAGGATAGGTCAGTAGAACTGATGTGGCGGTGGAGTCCTATGGGGAGAATGAAAGGGGAGTTAGGACTTTTATAGTATGATTGCGTGTAGATTGTGCATGAGTGCAGTATAGAGTTGTGAAAAGAAGGCTGGAGAAAGCTTGAAGATAGACCAGTATCAAAGGGAGGACAGAGGCATCAAGGTGTAACATGAAAGCATGATGACAGACCAGGTCCAAGGAGGAGACAAGCACTAGAAGTAATTCATTCATGGTTAAATGGTACAGGTTAGCATGATGACAATTCATGGCCATGGAAAACAATTGCATTGATCATTTCTAAGATGTTAATATAAGATCTTGAAAGATGAGATGCCGATGGCTGACCTCAGTTTCAGTTTTTTTTGCAATTTATTCCACAAGGATGACAGTGTAAAGCTTATAGCAGCCCTGCCAAAGCAAAAGTTAACTTTGGGAACCATCAGTAGGAAAGATTTGCAACTTCTCAGGGAGTAATTGCCTATTGATTTTATAGGAAGACAGTCTGTAATGTATTGGAGCAGTTTTTTGGAGCTGGCTGTCAGAGTCCATAAGGCTGCATTTTTATCAAGCCTGAATTGAAGAGAACTCCACCCCACTGATTGATATAGGGAGCAGTGATGAGTGGAATAAGGCAGGCCTGTGATGAACCTCAAAGCTCTATGATGTAATGTGTCAAGTTTGGTGAGGTAGAAATTGGGACAGTGACTGTAGAGGATGTCAGCATAATCTATCAAGGATAGAAAGGTTGATTGTACCAGCTGTAGTTTGGCATCTCTAGTTAAGAAGCAGGCTATCCTAAGGAACAGGATAAGTCTCTGTTGTAATTTTTTGAGTAATTCTTCAATGTGCCCTATAAAGGAGAGCCTATGGTCCAGCCATACTCCCAGGTATTTAAATTTAGGGGCAAATTCCAACTTCTCGCCAAGAATTGTAGTAATCTGCGGCACAGGATCTAATAGGGCTGAATTTATCATTTGGGCAGAGTTTGAAAAGAGCATTGCTTTTGTTTTCTTGGCATTAAGTAATAGTTTTTTGTTTAGAAGTTGGTGTTACAGCAGGTTGAACTCAGATTGAAGGTCATTATATGCAGATTGTAATGATGAGCGGCTTACATAAAGAACTGTGTCATCTGCAAACAGTTGAATGTTGGCATTAGTTATGCTTTCATCAATATTGTTGATGTATATTGCAAATAAGATCGGTCCTAAGATAGAACCCTGGGTGAACACCTCTTAGGATAGGTTTGAGAGTTGAGAGATCTTCCGCTTTCACCTGCTGGAAATGATCAGAGAAGTAGTTGTTGAACCACTGTAAAGATAATGGGTCAGCACCTAGTGAGGTCAGGGAAGAGAGTAGCAGAGAATGGTCGACAGTGTCGAAGGCCTTGCTCAGGTCCAAGAATATGGTGCAGATGTAATTCCTGTTGTCTAGCTCTCTTTGCCAGTCATTAGTCACTTTGGCAAGTGCTGTGATGGTGCTATGTTTATCTCTAAACCCTGATTGGACTGGATTAAGTAGGTTATTAGCTTCTAGATACTGCTCCAGCTGGTTACTTACAACTTTTTCCAGTAATTTTGACAAGACCGGGAGAATCAAAATTGGTCTGTAATTATTTAGATCACAGGGATTTCCGGACTTAAACGGGGGTATGATGTGCGCTGCTTTCCATATTGAAGGACTGGATCCTTGAGTTAATGATAGGTTAAATAAATGGGTTATGGGCATGGCTAACACATGGATGGCCACCTTCAAAAAATATGGGTCAAGGGTATCCGCACCAGCACTTTATTTTACATCCAGTTTTAGCAATAGGTCTTCAACTTCTTTCAGAGTAGTAGGACGCAAGGAGAAGACTGAATTGGTGACACTAGGATCTGCAACTTGATTATCCACCTAAGAGCATATCTAATTCACAGGGGAATTGTCGAAGGCTAAGCCTGCAGTCGTAACGTGATTATTGAAGGCATACAGAACTTCCAGTCTGTCACTAATGGTGTTATTGTTTAAGGAGATTTCATTAGGTAGTGAGCCACTGGATGTGTAATCAGACAAGTTCTTGATGGTTTTCCAAAATTTTGTAGGATTTTTGGAGGCAGAGAGAAATTCAGAATGATAGTATGCAGCTTTTGTATCTCTAACCATTCTAGTACATGAGTTTCGTGCCCTTTTGCACTTGCACCAGTCCGCAGCAGAGTGGGTTTTGCGTGCTTTTTTTCATAGTTTATCTCTTTCAGTCAATGCAGATTTTAATAATGGTGTGAACCATCTACATGCATTTTTTTTGCTATTCGCACCTTAACTATAGGGGCATATTTTTTAAGGGCACCTAGGATAATTTTGCTGAATATGTCGAATGCTGATTGCATATTTTTTGGCAAATAGCACTCTTGCCAATACAAGGAGTGTTTCAGTTCATTTATATAGGCAGTGAGATCAAAGTTCCGTCTAGATCTCTTGGCAGCAAACTTCAGCGAAGTAGTAGGTTTGTTGCTTAATCTTATGCAAGCAATAAATGAATGATCACTGATATCACTGAAGAAGGTGCCAGCAAATAAGAAGAGATGTGGTTTATTCACTAGAATAACATCTAGCAGGGTGCTGTCTTCCACGTTCTTTTTATTTACTCGTGTTGGTTCGACAATGAGTTGCGATAATTCATGGGTGTCACAGAAAGCTACGAGGGGAGCGGCAGTTTTAGATAGCCAGTCTAAATTAAGATCCCCAAGAATAATTATTTCTGAGGATTTTTGTTCGATGATATTACTCAGATGAGGTAACAATTGTAGATTGGAAGAAGGAGGTCTATAGCCTATGATACATAATGTTGAAGTGTGGGAGATGGTGACTTGAAAAGACAGACGTTCATAAGGATTTGCAACAGATAAAGCATTCAGACAGGATGCCGTATACCTATCCTTGACATAGATGGCAACCCCTCCACTGCTGGAGTGTCTGTCTGCTCTAAATAGTAAATAGTTAGGGATATTGACTTCCCTGTTGGAGGTGGCCGGTCTAAGCCAGGTTTCTGAAACCACAAGGATGTCTGGTCAAGTATGGAGGACCCAGGTCTGGATCATGGAGAACTTTTTTATCAGACTGCATACATTAATGTGAAGGAAACTCATGCCTTTCAGTGTGGCAAGGTCAGAAGGCAACGTAATTGCAGCCGGTAGCCCTGGATTGAGCTCCACATTTCCTGAGCACAAGAGAAGAAGGAGTAAAAGTTTTCTTAGAGTGGCAATAGTAAGCTTCCTACTGGTAACCCCTTTACGTCATTGTGGGCCATCGTCCTGGGGGGGCACGCCCCAATATTTTTTGCCCTTCCCACTAAGGGTGGCAGAGATGAGTACTCTGACTGCTATCTGTAGAGGTGACTCCTCTATGATGTTGGTGGAAGTCATAAGCTGAGGTGGTAATTCATTTTGTGTACCAGCGTTAAAGGTAATATGAAAATAGTGTTGCAGAATTGGGGAGTTGAAAAGGCATATATCCAGGTAGGGACAGGAACTAGTTACAGAGCAGATCAGATTAGTATCCACATTAATAAATGCTTGAGGTGGCATATATTGGGCATGCGATATGAGGTAGAAGGACCAGAACAGGATCCACGATTTGACACACATAGTGGAATAAGGATGGGGGGGAGCTAGAGAGGAGTGAGCTAGAAAGACGAGGCGGGGTTTACGTGTATTTAATCAGGACCGGGGTGGGTGGGTGGATGAAAAAATTGGCAGCTAGGGCTCCCTTCCTGTCACATGAAATAACTGATGCTCCTTAAATAAGCCCTTTAGTGTTTATGATTAATATGTCTACAGAGTGATATTAGAATATTATGCTGATATTATTTGAGCTTAGTTATGATTTTGGATCGTAATAGTAAGGTGGTGGGCAATTGCTACACTCAGCAATTACTGTAGGAGATTGCAATATAATGTAGTCGCTGATTTCCTAAGGGGACTGGTTTAAATTCCATGTTTTGAATTCTATGGGTATACTACTGTTTTTTTCTACAGTATCAGGAGAGATACTGTAATTTCATACTTGCTATACCTTTTTGAGTCTTTTAATTGTCTACCATTGAGGAGACATGGATACCCTCAAAACTATATTTATTTATTTATGCTCTTGACATATCAGGAGCACCAATTGAGTATGGCATCTTCTATTTTCTTTGCTCTGTACTGTAACTCCTCAAAGTCAGAGGAAGGAATGATTATTTCAGGGTTGCATTTTATGGCACTGGGGCGCACTTTGGTTTTAGATAAGGCGGGTCAAGATGGTAGCTACCTCCCTGCCAGCTGCTTCAGACCACATGACTTGGAAGGGGCTGTTGGCCTGGGTGAGAGTTTTTATTGTTTGGGGATGGAGTGAGGTAATGTTTTAGGATAAGAGATTGTAGTTAACTTTTTGACGGGATGTGTATGGGTATGGGGAGAGGGACCTGTGCAGACTTTCAAATTCTGGGGCATGGTTAGTGACTATTTCTGTTTCACTTTGTGTTTCACTTTGTGTACTATTATGTCTCTGCTTTGAAAAATGACAACATGGAACATCAATGTGGGGAGGGACAACTCAAAGAAATATTGCATTTTGTGTCATCTGAAAGCTTTTCATCCTCAGATTGTATTATTACAGGAGACACACCTTACAACAGACAAAACTGATAATTTGGAAAAAATGTGGGTGGGGCAGATATATGGGACAGGGCTTTGGGCATGGTGGAGGGAGGTGACAATTCTTATTGATAAAAATGTTCCCTTTCAGCTATTACATGAGGTTCTTGATTTAGAGGGTTGTTACATTATTGTTCATGGTAAACTGGCCAATAACTGAAATTGTTATGGTCTCCATTTATGGACCCAATTTAGACACCCCCTCATTCTTTCCATCTTTGGTACCCGATCTTGTCCCATAAGTCAAAGTGTCATGTATTTTAGGGGGAGACTGGAACTTAGTCTATGCTAATGATTTGGATAGATCTTATAGTAGAAAGGCTGGTTTATCTCCAGCTCAGAGGGAATTAAGGGAATTCATGGAATATTTTGGGTTGCTTTATCCCTGGAGAGCCTTGCACCATGGGGAACAAATGTATTTTCTTTATTCATCCTTGACTACAACTACGACCTATATCCCTCCTTCCCATCCTTTCCAAATTACTGAAAAAAATTGTCAATTCCCAGCTTAGACAGCATTCGGAAACCTTCAACATTCTGAACCCTGTGCAGTCCAGCTTCAGGCCATGTCATAGTATGGTCTCAGCATTTTCTAAGGTCTCCAATGACTGGTTAAAATCTCTGGATGACAAAAACCATGTCTGTGGCTTATTTCTTGACCTTGGCAAGACATTTGACACTGTGGATCATGACCTGCTCCTGCTTTCATTGCAAAACATTGGTCTGGACACCCAAGCACTAAATTAGTTTTCTAGCAATCTAACCATCCATCAACAGCAGATTAATTGTTCTGGCAGTTCTTTCGTAGTTCTCTACTTCTCTCTCTCTACTTTGGGCTGCCCAGGACCCAAACAAATAAGATCACCTATAAGGAGGACTATAAGGACTCCCTCTTCTTGGGCTAAGATACAGATATGGCACACTGATGAGTTCAAATGAGGACAAAACACATGTCTGTGTGTGCTGTTCTCAGCTTTTGCTGATTGTATTCTGAGGCCTTCTGACACCATGCAATTCTGCTTAAAGTTGAGCCAGTCCAAATTAATCCATGGGTATTTGCATATGCTTCCCACAATGGTTTGCATTATTGGGGTATGTGCAATTTTGTTATATATATATATATATATATATATATATATATATATATATATATATATATATACATACATACATATGTATATATGTTAATTTACCCTGTCTAAAGCTGGAAAATACATGTTTTGGCAACATTCCAACACTGTTTTAATACCTGCATCACTGCCTGCTCCCCATCCCATCACTGTTGATCTGACTGTTGACTGCCATGCCACCAGCAGCTTTGGGCCAGTAGCACCTACCTCCTTCTTAACTGTAATAGAAGAAATTTATTGATCTGTTGATCAGCCACCAAGTTGTATACTGTTTCAGGTGGTTGCTCTCCTTCCTCTTTACATGCAGTGCTCCTTCATTTTGTGTCCTTTTCCTAACTGCATTATCTAACAGCTGGCCAAGGTGACTATCACTGATTCTATTCAGTTGGCGCTCTGTGTTCCATGTGTTAAGGAAGCCAGAAGCAATTTCAGCAACTCAATAAGCAAATTGTTTTTTAAAGATAGCAGGCATTCATTACCACACCATGGGCTTCTCCCGTTCACTGCTGCATTCGAGTTCTTAAGTGTGCTGCACATTCTAACTTGTTATTACTGGTTCTATGTCCAACGGAGTTCTTCAAAACTGCCCATAAATGATACAACCCATATGTTATAGATATATTTAGATATACTGTACCTCATTATCATTGGCTGCCACTGCAGGTTGGAGGTCTCCTACAATGTGTTCTGTCAATACTCCCTTCAGAATCTTAAAGAACCTACCACTTCCTATTTTACAGCTAAATTGACTGACTTTGCCCCACCACCTGCAGGGCAGCTCAAAGACTCCAGTAGCTAGCCATGTAACATCACAGCCTACTCAAGTTTCCCTCTCTCATCCAATGAGTTTTCTTCCCTTACTCCTCAAACCCAGTTGCGATGCATTCCAGAGTATTTACACAAACTAGTGGTTGTGCATCCCTCTCTGCCACCTCTGTAACACTGAAGAGAATGTCTATTCCTGTCATGAAGATAATCTTGAATATACTGTGTTACTTCTGTGTGTGCAAGAATTTTCCACCATGACCTTTAACCAGGTAACTCACTGAATTGTACTGCAACTTAAGCATGCCGTTTCCTACTATTACCAAGGACCCCCCATGAAAACAAGGTTTTGAAGCTTATGGGGCCATGCCACCATCACTGTGATGCATACTTCAACTAAATGAGTAAATGAAGACTATTCAGGAAGGTGAAGGAAATAACCTGAGGGTGAGAAAAGGTTGATAGAAACATTTTTCTATCACAGTGTGAACAGCATGTTCAATACCCAATCTAAAATTACAGAGAAGATTTCCATAACTGTGTTGGGAATTTGAGACTGACAGTGTCATCAGATATTTGCATTCTGATTTAAGGGATTGTAGTGGTGCTCAGTGATATCTTCTGCTTTGTCACAGCATGTCAGTCAGTAACTCCCAATAACACGAGTTAAGTAAACAATAAGACACAGAGTGAGTTGGTTGTCAGGGATTAATCTATGATCAAATGCATAAGGAGACATGAGGTACTTGTGCCAAGTTTGAAACTATTTAAAAAAACCAAAAAAGAGCCTTTTAGGAGACCATCCCTTCCTACCAGCCATTTGTCTTTCCACACATTCATTAGATGGAATGCTTGTTTATTATGGTACAGAGAAATTTAAACTGCTGGAATTCCTGTCATAACATTTACCCCTCCCACAAAACATAAGGTGTCTCAATTGTTTTTGAAGCAGTGTAAAAAGCAGGGATTGCCCTGGCAATCTGGTAAGGATAGATTGGAGATTTCTTATGGTGACTAAAGAAACACCAATAATTAAAACTGTGAATAGTACATCATTATGTTTGTTTATGAATGAAAGGAGGGTATCATAGAAGGAAAGAATGTTTAATTATGTATCTATTTTTTTTTTATTTAATGGAGTCTTAGTGTTTAGGGCCTTGCTGAAGGGTTTCAGTGAGTAGAGGTGGTAGCTATGTTTGCAATGGCAGTCAGGGATGAGTGAAGTGGCTCATGAATTCTGTATGAGACAGGCCCACATTTCAAATCTCACAGCCTGAACGTGTTCCAACAAATGCATTCCTGGGGAATAAACATATGGGTCTCAGAACATATTTAGTCAATCAGGAAGTAAGACATTTTAAACACATTTTATGACAATGGTTAATCCTACAATATCAACTTGATGCCTATTTCTCTGGGCAGACTAGGTAGGCCAAGCAATCCTTTTCCGAGGACAAATTATGTTTCTATGATTCTTATTTAATGCTTAGAGATCTCTAGTGTGATATAGAAAAAATGCAGAGGCAATTGTGTGCAATGAAATTTTTTTTTTTTTTTGCACACTTGAGGTGTGTGATGATTCATAATCTTCGAGAGTGAAACTTGGGCGGTTAGTGTGGTCATCACACACCAAGGGTGTAGAAAGAAAACTTCATAAGTACACAGTCATTTATATTTTATTGTTAATAATAACTGCTGCAGTGACATGTGCACAAAAATCAAGTTTCCTAACAGGAATTTGTGAAATGTGAGCACTCCAAACGCTGGAATAATTAGGTATGACATCATGCCTGGTTATTATGACATTTGATCCCACTGATGATCAGTGTGATAATGGTGGGGGGGGTCACTAATTATTATAATGTAACCCCCCCACTGGCCCCCCTTGTTTAACTGGCAGGGCTGCTCCTCTCACCGCATAGCATCTATGGGCAAAAGAGAGGGATGGGGGATTACATAACATTGTACACACATTTCTCTGAGCCTGCTATCACAGACAGGCAACCAAGTGCGGCAACTGCCTGGCACACACCTGGTGGGACCATTTACCATGGCCAGCAACCCAGGTCCCTGGGAGAAAAGGCTTGCTCCTAATTGTACTAGGTTTGTACTTCGGACAGGGGAAGCACCCAAGTAAGTGGGCAGTGAAAAGTAACAGTGCACTATCCAAACAGGTTGGGATTCTAAAGCGCGGCTTTTATTTACATACACAAAGAATAATTACAAAGCAAAGGTGGACCCCCACAGGGTTACTCATACTGGTAATGCAGATTACTGAGGTGCAGACATTCCTGAACTTCTTATTTAACATAGGCATACTGAACACAAACAGTGAACTCTCAGATTCTGAAATGGAGATTGGCACACATAGCCAGTTACTGGTACATTTACTCTTGACTAGACACACATGGCCAGTACTAGGACACTTTCTTACTGACTAGGCACATATGGCCAGTACTAGGACACTTTCCCATATTTCATGAGGAATACTGGTGGCACACATTACCACCAAAGAGCATGTACAGGCTCACAAATCTTCCAGCACCCACTGCACTGAGGTGAACTGAAAAACAGAGAATCCAAAACCCACATCTGGGTAACTATTTCCATCAGGCACTGGCCAAATGCACTGACTTAAAAATTGAACTGGTGCTCAAACTGAACCCAGAGAGGTAAACTGGTTACTCCAGATGGGGGGGTCTCCCACCTTTTGCTTCCAAGTTTAAAATCGGCCCTTCATTTGGTTACTAACACCGTCATAGAAAACTTGTAGATGCTATCTTGAAATGTGTTTCACACTTAACATACTACATGACTAAAAGTTCTGTACTTGAACAGTCTCTCTCTCTCTCTCTCTCTAGACTCCATCGTAGGCAGACACTTTTAAAAACAGACACAGTCTAGGTGACAGGGTCCATTTGTCAGAGAGAATTCACCAAAAGGAATTCAGGTGCCCCTCCTGAGCTGACACAAAAGTACTCACAGTTCTGAAGTTGTCACAGGCAACTTCACTAGACAGACTGAGTGAGGGGATTGCCCTGAACCTTGTAGATCGCCCCCACTTGGCAAGGTCTCCACTACTTCAATCACTGTCTTCTATGTTCTTCTTCTAGGGTGAGAACAAACTACCCAAAACATAGTGGTAGCTCTCTATCAGAGCTGTCTAAGGAGCTGCACAGCAAGCTGCAGTCTCCTCCTGGAACTCCTACTCAGGACTAACTGAACATTCTAAAGCTATCATCCCTGAGTTGCAAGCTAGTGTGGCTTATGCTGCTGCTACAGTTCTAAGCTTACATCACCCTCTAGCTCAGCTGAGACTGACACTACAACTTGACAGTGTGAAATCCATTTAATTGGCATTTCACTAGCTGTCTTTCCCTACCTGCCACTGGTTCTAACTGGGATTCTAGTAACCCCTAGGAACAAGGGGGTTACAATCAAAATACTTACATTTAAGAGCACAATGAAAATAGTATCAGGATATGGTCAGTCACATTCAACCTGTTGCTGAGCACCTGTTGGAATGCCGTACAAACCTTAATACCATGTCGCTATTACACCCCTAAATATTTAGTGTCATTTATGAATTATATCAAGTTGTTAATCATACACAGAAGGTATTAAGAAAATAAAATCAGTCACTGTCTTTTAAATTAATGATTACTAGAAGGTGAACTCTTATTTTTATCATTTTGATGTTTTGATTTTTTTTTTCTTGCCAAAGGGTTAGGTTAAAAGTTATTGACTTGAACTGGTCAGTCTAGCTTGGCCTGTTTCCTGTTGCATTTGTCATAAAAAGGAAAAAGAAATTGCCTTAAAGGCTTGCCTCTGTAAAGGGCACATTATGTGTTCTTTTGTACAGTAAATGTTATTTACCTCATAGGTGTGTTTCATAATTACATTCCAGTATAAATGATTCACATAGAAGAGTTATTCATCTTAGTTTGCATCTCTTCCTGATGGCATTTTTATATACTATTTGTAATGTGTGGCCAGAAAAAAATATGTCCAAACATGAATTGAACTCAGGCACCCAGAATAATGCATACATACCTACCTGCCTACCTATCTATCTATCTATCTATCTATCTATCTATCTATCTATCTATCTATCTATCTATCTATCTTCTGTCTATCTATCTATTTATATATATATATATATATATATATATATATATATATATATATATATATATACATACTGGATGGAGGATAGATAGATAGATAGATAGATAGATAGATAGATAGATAGATAGATAGATAGATGTGTGTGTGTGTGTGTGTGTGCATGGCAAAGGCACATAACTTCACCTGAGCTCCTTTCTTCTAGGTTCCTTATAAGGACAGAGCAAAGAACCTTACCAGAGCAAAGAAATGGATTAAGACTTATTTTGGCTAGAAAGATTTACTGTGTGTTATTATTATTTTCTTTTGTACTCACAGGGGTTGTTACTGTTTGTTGCTAACATTTTATTGCTTTATTTTTCTCTGATTCAAATTGTTGTTGCTGGGTATACTTTTTGCTGCTTTATTACAGGGTGTGCGTACAGGTTTGTGCTTACAAATTACTGCTGTAATCTTCTGATTAAAATTGTCTTTTGCAAGGTATAGCTTCTGTTACTGTTTTATTTTTCTCTGTAGAAAGGGGTTCTTACAGGGTATATCTTCTGTGAAATTATTATAGGTGGTGTTAACATTTTTCTGACTTTTTATCATTAAACTAAGCACAATTACTGTTTGCCACTATTTTATTTTATGTTTTTGTTTTTTGTGTTTTTGCTGAAAGGTTTTTGTTTGTCTCAGAGGTGTTGCAGTCTCTTTCTCACATTGAAGGAGCTAATTGCTTTCCTCCCACAGCTCTTCCAGGGGATTAGGTGTGTAACTGGGGGTGGAGCTGACAAACTGCCAGTACCTTCCAACAGAAGGAAGGGTTAAATGGTCAGGTTAGTTGATATCTTGGCGGTGTAAGACTTGAGTTGCTGGCAAAGGCACATAGCTTCACCTGAACTCTTATCTTCTAGGTTGCTTGTAAGCACAGAGCAAGGAAAATGATTAAGACTTCTTATGGCTAGGCAGATTTACTGTGTGTCATTATTATTTTCTTTTGTACTCACAGGGGTTGTTACTGTTTGTTGCTAACATTTTATTGCTTTATTTTTCTCTGATTCAAATTATTGTTGCTGGGTATACTTTCTGCTTCATTATTACAGGGTGTGCCTACAGGCTTGTGCTTACAAATTACTGCTGTAATCTTTGGATTCAAATTGTCCTTTGCAAGGTATATCTTCTATTACTGTTTTACTTTTCTCTGTAGCAACATATTTCTTGTAGGGTACAGTATATCTTCTGTGAAATTATTACAAGTGGTGCTTTACAGGTTTCACAGTTTTATCTATCATTAGGATCCTATTAGGATCATTAGCGTGAATGCAAAGAGGTGCTCAGAAATATTTTCAGAGTGCGTTGGTAATGCACACAGTTGGTGGCTGGCCATGGAGGTGAGTGGTGGCTACGCCAGTCACCGGCTGGGAAGGTAGGGGCTGCTGAGGGGCTAGCATAGCTGGGTGGGAGGGTGGGGGCCACTAGACTACCAGGAAATAGGAAATCATTTTATTTTATTATAATGGGGTCCACTAGACTACAAGGATATGTACAATGAATATTATTTCATACAGATCGGGGGGCCACTTGACTACCAGGTATGTAAAAAAATACACATTGGGGGGCCACTATACTACTAGGACATTACACATGATTACATATTTTATTATGATGGGGGGACCATTAGACTAGCAGGGATATTTAATACATTATTTGTGTTATTCAGATGGGGCAGAATGAAGCCCCCTGAGCAAAACCCAGCCTCATTTAACTTTTTAGAGCACCCCTGGGCTGAGAAAAAACATTTTAAAATCTGACCATCTCGTCCCTCGCTCTTTGTTCATGAGCGTGGAATTTCTTTGATCGTGACCCTGCAAATTCTTTGAACGTGAGATTCTTTGATCGTGAAGGTAGGAGGAGATGGTCAGATTAAAAAATAAATTTTCTCAGTCCAGAGGTGCCCTAGGAAGTCAAATGAGGGTGGGTTTTGCTCAGGGGGCTTCATTCTGTTGAACCATGGTGGTGGTTTTCTGGAATTCCTTACATTTTTTGATTTATAGATTATGTTTTCTTTGTTCATGAGCCTGTAAATTCTTTGACCATGATCCTGCAAATTCTTTGATTGTTTGATTCTTTGATCGCCATCTTTGATCTTGAGGGCAGGACAAGATGGCCAGATTTTTTATAATGGAATAGATAGGGGAAATTTTGCCAAAGTTTAACATTGAATATCTCAGAAACGCTTTTGTCTATTTACTTGAAATTTGGAGGGTGTTTACAGCATGTCCTGTGGATGTAAATCACAGTGATTACATGTCACAAAAAACTCTTTTGCTGGAGATATCGTGTGGCACAGTTTACATTCTGTGGACAGCGTTTTGCTTATGGTGGTGCCTTGAAATTGATAGGATACCTAGCCTTAGTGTCATGGATGTAGTTTTCAGTCATTGTGTGTGTTAAATGTCATCAGATGTGGAACTGTGCCAGTGTGAGGAATGAAAATTTCAAACTGTGACATGCTATATCTCGGACATGGTTTGGTCTTTTCATTTGAAATCTGGAGAGTGTTGACAGGATGTCCTGTGGATGTGAACTGCAGTGTTTACATATCAGATAATTTATTTTTTACAGAGTGATTGCATGGTGCAGTTAATGTTTTGCAGACAGCATTTTGTATTGTTCTACTACATTAACATTTGTTTACTGACTGGTTGTGCTGTTGTCAATGTACTTTTTAGTCATTAGCTGTATAATGTGGCCCAACCCTTACAAGTTGGTGGGAGCATGGGGCCCGAAGTGCCCCACTCTCCCACCAACTTGTGCAACTTTCTACTTTTATATTCTTTCTTAAAAAGTAAGGAAGTTATATGCAAATAACTTTGTTAATGCATCAGTTAGGGTTATTCTACAGTGACAAAAGTGAGGAAATTCAACATTAGGGTTCCCACTCCTTGCATCCCACCCCCCTCCCTGCCCCCACCAACAGGCATTGGGGTGTGCTTTGGGGTCGTTGGCCCTAACTCTCACCCCATTCTTCTGCTCTACAATACCTCAGCTTGTTTGCACATCGGATGGGGTGAGAGTTAGTGCCGATGACCCCAATGCACACCCTGATGCCTGTTGGTGGGTGCAGGGTGGGGGTGGGGTGCAAGGGATGGGGAAACCTAATGTCAAATTTCCTCACTTTTGTCACTGTAGAATAACCCTAACTGATGCATTAATGAAGTTTTTTGCATTCTCTCTCTCTCTATATATATATATATATACCAATAACATATTTATTTGCTTTTGTTAACCAGGTAAGCACACTAGACAGCCAAGTGCCTATTTTCAGGTATGACCCGGGAGGTTACAAGGTACAGATAACATAAAAGAGATACCAGGCATCACAAAACATTATGGTAGAATAACAGTATTATACAAGCAAAGGCGGCAGAGTTACCAGGTATAGGGCCAGCCAAACCCTCAGTTACAGGCATCACAGGCTGAGGAAAAGGTAACATCACAATAAACACTATGATAGAGTAACAGCATTGTACAAGCAAGGCAAAACAGAGTAAACAATTGTAAGGCTGGACATACCCTCAGGGGGTAAGGATAGTAGGTAACTTGGAGAGACAGAATATAGAAAAAGAGGTTACCTGGGAATCCCAAAGACATTAGGGTAGGGAATGGGCCCAGGGCAAATTGAATAACATTTTGCTGCAGCTATCAGTTACAGACCACATCAAATTGGAGGAAGAGCATTCAATAGTTAGGTGTTACACCCCCAAACATTTGAACTGGGAGTAGTAGCACTGAGACAGGTGGAAGCCAATTTCAGGAAGCTCCATAGGGAGGCTCTGAAGCATGGATGGGAGGGGGCTGCATGAGTGATTGCAGGAAGGAAGTTCCACACTCTAGGCGCATATGTGGTGAAGGCCCAATCACCTGCGAGGGAATGTTTTTTTGGAACCAGGAGGTCCTGTGAATCACTAGATCTTAGGTAACATTAAGAAGTGCCAGGATTGAGGGGTAGGGTAAGTGCTGAAGGGGTAGCAGTTCTGATGATGTTGTCAATGAAGTTGACAAGGACAAAGGTACGGTGCTTATCATGAGGGAGCCATTGAAGTTGTGAGTAAAGCTCACAGCGGTGCATGAGGTGAGGTGCAGAGAGCTCAAAGCGGCATACGTTGTTGCGTGTAGTGTCCAATTTAATGGGACTGGTCTTAGGGACAGAGGCAAAAGATACAAGCCCGTAGCAGAGTGAGGGTAGGAGGATCCTCCTGGCAATTGTGAGGTGTACGGCTGGAGTGAGACTGCTTTTGACTCCATATGCTAGACCGAGCTTGGCATTTGTAGCATTACACATGTTCTGAATATGCTGGGTGAGGTCCAGTTGTGGGTCGAGGGTTACACCCAGGTACTTGACAGTGGCCATGGTTTGCAGGGGAGTACCATCAGCTCCAAGGATATTTAGGGGATCAGGGCAGGTTTTAGTCTTGGCAGTGGAGCCAAAGAGCATTACCTGGGTATTTTTTAGGTTGGTGGTCAACTTATGGCCCTCAAGCCAAGCTTGGATAAGGTGGAAGTCAGAGTTCAGCCTGGAGTTGATGATGGAGATATCATGGGAGCTGGCCAGGACAACTAGGTCATCCGCACAGAGGGTGGAGTGCCCATGAACTGTGATGGATGGCAGTTCATTTATGAATAGGGAAAACAGTATTGGCTCCAGGACAGATCCCTGGGGAACCCCACAATTTACTATGGAGGGGCAGAGAGGGCACAGTTGAAGCTGGTGTATTGCTGCCTGCTGGAGCGGTAGTTAGAGAACCAGGCAAGGGCGGGGGAGAGGCCCAGTGACTGAAGAGTGGAGCATAGGAGGGAGTGGTCAACCCAATCAAAGGCTTTAGAAAGGTCCACAAAGAAGGCTCCGGTTAGCTTACCTTGATCGGTAGCAGACCTGATTGTGGAGGTCACCACGGCAAGGGCAGTAGAGGTGTTATGACCTTTTCTGAAGCCATGTTGGGCAGGGGGAGAGAAGCTCATAGCTCTGTAGATAGTGGGAGAGCTGTGACGCAACAACCTTCTCAAAGAGTTTATAGATCACGGAGAGGATCACGATGGAATGGTAGTTCTTAAGGTCTTTTGAATCACCTCATTTGAGGACAGGGACAACCTTGGCCACTTTCCAGACATGTTAAAGGTGTGGGTGTCAGGCCAGGCGAGGAGAGATGCCCCCAGGTTGAGCAGTCTGGGTTCAAGGCAGTCATGTCCAGCCCTAGTGTGAGGGGAGAGACCTGTGAGGAGTTTATGGGTCTCCTTGACTGAGACCCATTTTAGGTAGGGGGGGCGGTGGAAGTGCTCGCTCGGGGGTGGGCCATGTACCATGGGGATGGAGGGCTAGGAAGAGGGAGCAGGCAGGTCAGTGAACAGGGAGTTGAAAGCATTGGTGATGGTGAGGGGGTTGTTACAGCTGACCCCTCCAATGTGCATGTCAATGACCTGGAATCTGGGCAGACCCACCAACTGTGTTTTTGATATTTTGCCAGAAACTACTTGGATTTCTAGCTGAAGATAGCAGGGCCATTTGACAGAACTCACTCTTGGCAGTATGGATGGCTCTTTTATGTGAGTTTCTGAGCTGCCGGTATTCAGTGAGGTTCTTATTGTTGAGGGAGGTCTTGTATCTCTGCCAGCATTTGTCCCTCTTCTTCATGAGGGAGAATAGTCCACCATGGTGCCATTTTGTGACTGTCCCCTTTACCCTACTTTTTGTGAGGGGGGCATGTTTGTTTTGTAAGGGAGTGAACACAGCGGGGAAATTTTCAAGAGTTCCTGAGGGGTCACTGGTGGCAGTGACCTGGGACCAATCTGCTTGCTGTAAGTCCGCAAGAAAGTCACTAATATTGAGTTTGGAAAAGTCCCTTATCTGTATCACTTTACAGGGAATTGTGGGCTGGGAAATGCCCCAAGTGCAGTAGGTGGGTGAGGGATCTGAGATGACATCCAGGAGAATGCCTGAGGAGACAATTATGTCTGGTCTGTTGCTCAATACCTAGTCAATGAGGGATCCTTTATCCCCCCGGGAGGAAAGCCTGGTGGGTTCATTGATGAGTTGGCTGAGGGCAAGGCCAGCAAGCAAAGGTTCATATTGCTTGGTTTTGGGACCCATCCAGTTTAGGTTAAAGTCACCCAGAACTAGAACCTCATTTGAGCCAACCTTTACTTTTAGGCTATCTAACAGTGAGGAGCCCTAGCACTCTACCCTTTGAAGATTATAGGCACAGACCAAGTGAACCTTTTTGTGTTACCTAACAGGAGAAGGATATGCAGGAACTCTCAGACTGGGGGTGTGAGGGTGGTGTGTTCAATGAGAGAGACATTTAGGTGCACCTTATAATAGATGAGCACTCCCCCATGCTTGTTTCTGGTCCTGTCTTGTTTGATGAGGCTGTAGCACAGGTGGGTGCATGCAGAGTCAGGTGTGTGAGGCTTCAGCCAGGTTTACGAAACCCCCAAGATGTCAGGGTTAAGGTGTGTTGCCTAAGCCGTAAGCTCTACTAGATTGGGTAGGATGCTTTGAATGTTCGGGTGGGCCATTTTTAAGACCTTAGCTGACTGCCAGGCAGGGAGGGACTTGAGAGAGTACGTGGTGGCCTGGGGTCCAGGGATGGGTGCCGTGCCCTCAGCCAGCCCATGGAGGGCCATGCCTGCAGTCATGAGTACAGCGGGTAGCAGCGAGGCTCTGGGCACACTATATGGACAGTTAACAGAAGGCTCAAAAGGATGAAGCTTTGCAGGGCCCTATCCAGGCTATGGCACTTGTAGGCAGTTTGTAGCCATTGCTTAGTTAGAGGTTGCTTATATGGGCACGGGCAACAGGGATGGCAGCGATAAGATTGACTGGCTCAGCTAAGACTGGGCACTAGACATGCTAATGTTGGATCAGAAAAACTCCTCATTGGGCTATGAGTGACTGACAGGTGCTGTTTAGGGCCTGCTATATAGTTACTTAATTGGGGAAAAGGCTGGACAATTGATGATCAAATTGTAGGATTATGTTATCCTGTACAGGGATAGACAGTGCCATCAGTTTAGCAGCTGCAGGTATGTAGCAGTAGAGAAAGGTGTAGAACGGCCTCTAGAGGTGATGACTGATAAGCTGCTAATGGTGAAGATGACTGATAGGTGCAGAAGCTCAATGACCCGGCCTAAAAAGGTAGGACTCACCAAGGGTGGTGGTGGGGGGTGGGGGCAGCTGGCACAGAGCACCAGTGGGGCCTCTGGAGTGGACAGCAGAAAAAAATGCTGCTGGCTTAAAGAGACAACTGCCACCTGTGGCAGCAGCTTAGCGTACCTGCACACCGTTGGATTTTCTCAGTGGATCTGACGGCTTGCTGGGGGGGAGGGCTGAAGTCTGAGGCCCTGATGGCCGACCTGCTGAGAAGAGAGGAAAAAAGGCAGGGGTTATATAAGGGACCAGGTAGGCTGGAGGAGGGCCTAGTCAGAAGTGTCCAAGTTATACCACTTTAAACAGCATGCATTTTTTTACTACCACTCTTCAGTGTGGTCCAGCATTTTAAGTGAAATATTTGCTCCCGAGGTCCAACAGCAGCAGCATGCAGTAGCTTTAAATAGTACTTTTTCAGCAGGGGAAACAAACTTTGTGCTTCCTCTATGACAGCCAAGTGAGCTGAAAATGAAATAATTAGGCTAGTGAATGAAATGCCTTAAGGTTCACCTAGATTGAGCAGACCACTGGCAAGTGTTATTATTTTAAAAATATCCCCTAGATTGAGCAGACCTCTGGCAGGTGTTATTATTTTAAAAATATCTAAAGGAGCAGGGGTGAAGTAACTTAATGTCCTCCCCCCAAAATTAAGCAGCAAATAAGCAGATTTAGGGATACGAGGACAGCCAAATTAACATAACCAAAAGGTGCCAGGTCTGCTGTGGTAAAATAACTTAACGCTCCCCCTGAATTAAGCAAACAAACAAGCAGATATTGGGATATAAAGTCAGTGAAAAACTATCTGTAGAGCTACGCCAACTTCAATGTGGAGTGGCCCTCTGAAAAAAGGCACCAAGTTTGAAAGTCCAATTGTTCAGCTCACTCCAGAGCAGACCGCAGAAAAAATACTGCTGGCTTAAAGAGAGAACTTCTGTCTGTGGCTTACTGGGAGGGAGGTCTGAAGTCCGAGGCTCTCACAACTGACCTGCTGCACACCAGGGGAATTTCTCTGTGGATCTGACAGCTTGCTGGGGGGGGCTGAAGTCCAAGGCCCTCACAACAGACCCGCTGCACACCGGGGGATATTTACCATCATTATTTCAATGTATTTAGAATTTCATCAATATGTTTTGCAATATATGGGATATGCTAAAATGGCCATACTATTTCAATATTTTTTATTTCCAATACATTACAATATATTTTACACCAAGAATATATAAATACATGTAAACATATTTCAAAATATCTTTTATTTTTGTAAGGGAAGTGACATTGCAGAGGGGCTGGAGGGGAAGGTATGCCTCTTTGCAGATGATATTAAGGTCTGTAACAGGGTCAACACTCCAGGGGGTAGAAAAAATGAGAAAGGATGTAATCATGCTTGAGGAGTGGTCAAGAGTGTGGCAGCTAAGATTCAATGCAAAGAAGTGTAAAAGCATGTACTTGGGGCACAGAAATACAAGGTAAGAGTACAAGATAAGAGGGGGTTACTGATGGCCACCAGTCAAGAAATGGACTTGGGAAAACTCATATCTGATGACCTGAAGGTAATCAAACAATGTAAGAAGGCAGTGGGGAGAGCCAATGGGATGCTAGGGCATATAGGGAGCAGTATCACAAGCAGAAAAAAGGAGGTGGTTATGTTGCTGTAGAGATCACTAGTAAGACCTCATCTGGAGTACTGTGTCCAATTCTGGAGGCCACATTCCCAGAAGGACATAGACAAAATAGAGATAGTCCAGTGAAGAGCAACAAAAATGGTGCAAGGACTGCACCAAAAGTCATATGAGGAAAGACTACAGGACCTCAATCTGTATTCTGTGGAGGAGAGGTGAGAGAGGGAGGATATGATAGACTTTCAAGTACATCAAGTGGGGTTCTATGATGCCAGTTTGACAACTAAGTTATCGACCGCCATCACAGAGATGGATTTGTCAACCACAACTTGTGGTTGATGTACATCTGACTGGAGACCCTGGCTGATTTTCATCAAGGTCTTTGCCCCCCCAAAACCCCAATGCATGGGTCTCTGCCCCCTCAGCCCCCAATCTCTAGGATTCTAACTCTGAGTTGAAGTTGGATTGAGGAGGGGGTGCAGGACCGGGACACAGAGTGCCAAGGTCTTGGGTTGACTATTACAGTGAAAATGTCAATGTTGCCAGCATCAGTGTTTTCACTGTAATAGTGTCACCATAAAGGGGGCATACCAGTCAGGGATATAAACAAGGTACAGAAAGGTAGCATCTTTCTGAAAAGGTGTACAAAAACAAGTGGGCATGACATGAGGCTGGGGGAGTAGGCTCAGGGGCAAAATGAGGAAGTACTTTCTGACAGAAAGAGTAGAGGATGCTTGGAACAGCCTCCTGACAGAGGTAGTGAGGGCAAAAACAGTAGGGAAATTCAAGAATATGTGCGATAGACTTAAGAGTACTTTAGCAATAGGGAAGAGTGGGTATGCTGCAGATCAGCTAGGCTCTGTGGTAATGCATTTGGTAGTGAAAAGGGGCAGACTAGGTGGGCCACACAGTCCTTATCTACCATCACTTTCTGTGTACCTGTGTGTATATGAGGATGTGATTGCCTCAATCCTGCTGCCAACTGCCTGCTCGGTTGAGATTGGACCATCAAGCTTGCTGCTCCAGACTACTGGCTGCCACCCCTCTGAAGTCATCAAGTGCAAAAGTAGTAGTAACTGAGCAACCAGGGATTAGAATTGGAAATGCAGCCACCCATTTACCCGCTGAACACTTACTTATCCTCTGCATCAGTGTGGATGAAACTAAGATGCTTTCTTCTGGAATGTTTTCAATGGTAGCAACAACATGATGTGTGTGTGTGTGTGTATGAATGTGTGAGTATGCAACCTGTCCTGCCCATAGGAATGAAAGAGCTAACAGCTGTAGCTGCAGCTGCACTGTCTGTAATCTGGCACTGTAGTCTGACTTTCAGAGTTTCAGTAAATTCCAGAACAACATATAATGAGTTAACCCTTAGGTTGCTGAAAGAAATAGAATAAATCTATTAGACTGAGCTGGACAGATGATAGAAACAGCAGTTTCAAAAGGTTTTTTTTTGTTAATAACCTGAGAAGTTCTGAGGTACAATACAGTAGCATCCCCCCTTTGCTTCAGATGCCTTTAACATAGAGTAGCAAATAGCAAAAATCAGATGGGGGTGCACTGTTTTGCAGCTGTGATGGAATACTTTCAAAAGTCCAAAAAGGGAGTTCCACGATCAGCCATTTTAGAGCTACAATCTGATCCCAAAAGGGGACTAGAACAGATCACCAACTACACACCTGTTAGTTTGACAGCCATCCTGTTTAAAGTATTTGAGGGCATTTTAAAAGATTATATCACAGACTTCTTGGAGCAGGAAAACCTTAGGGACAGGTCACAGAATGGGTTCTCAAAAGGCAGATCCTACCAGACAAATATGTTGTACTTCTATGACAGGGTGAAAAGGGCAGTGGACACAGGAGATTCAGTTGGTGTGATCTTTTTATACTTCTCTAAGGCTTTTGATAAGATCCCACATATAGATTTAATAGATGCACTTCATAAATTAGGGTTACAGGATAACATAGTCAACTGGATCCAGTTCTGGCTCACAGATATAAAACAGTGTGTATGCATAAAGGGGGTTTGCTCAAACTGGGCTGTGGTAACTAGTGGAATGCCCCGTGGTTTTGTACTGGGTCCTTGCTTGTTTAATATTTACATCTCCTCTATTCATTATAATCATGGTAAAATCTGGTTAACAAAATTTGCCGATGATTGTAGATTGAGGCCATAGTTCAAAATCAGGAAGATGCTGTAGCACTCCAGCAGGCTGTAGACTACATTCAAGAATGGACCACAAAGCACAAACTACTTTTAAACCACAACAAATGTATGGTAATGCACATGGAGAAAAGGAACCCAAAAAAACTTGCATTCATTAAACACAATACATCTCAGTAAACAGTTGAGGAAAAAGACCAGGGCATCATGATCTCGCATGACCACTCATTCAAGTCACACTGTAAAAATATAGTCCAGAAAGAGAATAAAATATTAAATTATATATTCAGGCACATTGAAAACAGGAGACAAGAGGTCTTGGTCCCTTTCTATTCATCCTTGGTGAGGCCCATTCTGGAGTATGGGGCCCAGATCTGATCACCATACAAAAAAGGGGAAATTCAAATAACTGAGAGGGTACAGAAAAAGGCAATTAAAGCTATCAAAGACCTAAGGGGGAAAACTTATCTGGAAAGACAGATAGAACTGGACATGTCCACTCTGGAGTACAGGAAATCACATGGGGACATGTGCCTACTACATAGGGTATGGTCAGACAATGACTTATGGGATATTATGGGGCTGCAATATAGGGATCAGATTTACACTACTCGTTTTCATCCTCTACAGTTGAAAAACAGAAATTGCAAACTGATGAAAAGTAAGCAGTTGTACAATCAGAGGATGATTCTCCTATGGAATGGACTTCCTATTGAGGTTGTTGGTAGTACTACCACAGACCAGTTAAATTGAAACTTAGATAAATATTTAATGGATAACAGGTAACAGATATCTACTACCAAGGTGAGCTCTATGGATGAAAGTCTAATTCCTTTTATCTCTGTACATACCAATGATACTTTGAAAATAGTTTTATACTAGTGCTTCTGAATTGCTCTTTTACAGTGCTATTCCATATGCAACCCCTGTACCAACTAGGGCCCTCCCCACTACGCCCATTTCCACTGTGTGATACTGGGAAACACACTCTTGGTACTAGCAGACATGACACTCAACAGGGGTGCCCAATTACCAGTGTTGGTACCTGAAATAAGGAAAGCTCTCCCTTGTAGCTTTTTTTTTGTTTGTTTTTTATTCTTTGTGAAAAAGAAAATGGCCCCTCAATGTCAGCACTGGTTGGAATAGCACCAGACACAATGCAATTGGCTTGAAAAGCACCGTAGAAACAGCATAGGTGACAACAGAGCCATGCAGGAACAGAGTATGGCCAAAGACAGTGCACTCATGAACAGTGCATGAGAATAGCACATGGGAGAACACAGCACTCACAGAAACAGTACCAGCAAAAACAGCACCTGCAAAAACAATGCACAGTCAAAGAAACCAAAAACAGTGACAGCAAAGACAGTGCCTGCAAAAACAGCATGCAGTCAATGAAATCAAAAACAGTGTCAGCATAAACAGCGCCAGCAAAAACAGTGCGCAGTGAAAGAATACAAAAACAGCACCAGCATAAACAGCATCAGCACAAACAGCGCACAGTCAAAGAAAACAGAAACAGTGCCAGCAAAAACAGTGCCAGCAAAAGGAGTGGCTGCAAAAACAGTGCACAAAGTAAAGAAAAATAGCACCAGCACAAACTGAGCCAGCAACAGCAGTGCACAGGCAAGTAATGTGTAACTAAAAAGATGCCAGCAACAGCACCCCCCCAGCCATGAAATTAATAACAAAAAGTTGCCAGCAATAACAGTGGCCCGGGGCACAGAGGTGCCAAACACCTTACCACTGGACACGCCGGTGACCCATGTTCGTGAATGGGCACGGGTCACCAAAGGCTGGCAGGGGGGGTGTGGGGTGAGATGGAGCTGCCAACAAGCAGCACCCCTCCCTGGTGAGGGAGCTGAGCCACCCTCAACTCTTGAACACCCCACGGTGGAGGCTGTGGGGTGCTGCAGTCTGGGGCAGCCAGGGTGCTAGGCCAATGGCATGGGGGAAGGGGCCATCACCGGGGCAAGACGGCACATACACACCACAATGCACATGCATCTCTCTGTCCTAGGGCCCAGGTAATGGGGTCAAATCAATGGAAAAAAGACATGAACCACAGTGAGGATTAAGCCTCCACCAGGCTCCAGGGGACAGACGGAACAGACAGGGCTCACATAGTGCATCAACATCCCATACCCCATGGAGTCTGGAAGGTGGGGCTGAAAGGCAGCTGAAGTCAGCAGAGGCAGATGAAGACAAAATAAAAGTAAAAAGATGCCAGCAAAAACAGTGCCCAGCCATGGAAAATATAACTAAATGGTGCCTGCAAACACAGTGCCCAGCCACGAAAAAGATAACGAAAAGGTGCCAGCAAAAACAGCGATCAGCCACTGAAAATATAACTAAACAGAGCCTGCAAACACATCACCCAGCCATGGAAAATATAACTAAAAGGTGTCAGCAAAAACAGAGCCCAGCCATGGAAAATATAAATAAAACATGCCAGCAAAAACAGCGCCCAACACCGGAAAATAGAACTAAAAGGTGCCAGTAAGAACAGTGTGCAGGCAAGTAAACTATGACTAAATGGTGCCAGCACTAACAGTGCTCGGGCAGGGAATTACACAACTGGAAGCGCATGCCACAATAGTGGGAGGTCAGGCAACATACAATGTAAACTGTGCCTACAAAGCCCACAATCAATCAAGCATGAATAAAAATAAACAGCACCTGTACGATCAGCAAAAAGTCAGGCAAAGGGATATTGTGCAGCACGCTGTGCAGAAAGGAGCATTACAACTGGAGGGGCAGGTCACACCTGCAGGGACAGGCTGAATGCAATCCCCTGCTGGTACTCACATGTTGTGCGGGTTCCATACTCTGAGACAACAGCTGTGATTCTGGATGACAGGGACTTGTACTTCCTCTTGTCAGCTTTCAGCTCATGCCCTGCAACAAGCTGGGTGTACTTTATGTCAGTCAGACATTGCTCCCCGCATAGGCAGTCTATGAAGCACCAGATTGTGGAGTGGCATGCTCCAATATGGGTGCAAAAACTGTGGTGCCACCCCTCCACTGCATTGTTTGTCCTCAGCAGTCCCTCCTTAGCTGCATTGTAGATATTCCACATCTCAAATGGGAATACAGGGCACCACCATCCAGATCATCCCACTGGTTGGCCCAGCCAGGTGTCTTCAACATAATCCAGAAATGGGTGCAGCAGGTCACCATTGTCCTTGTAGTATTGCCAGTCCCAGAGCTCTTTGAATGCAGACAGCACATCTACGATGGGGATGAATGGAAGAGCAGCCACCATGCAGACATGCATGGTGAAGGTGGCATCATCTATGTACCGCTCTACAGCACCTTCCATCTGCTGCTGCCTTCTCCACAGGGCTTGGCACGGGATGAAATAACACACGGGATGAAATAACAGCCACTGACCTCTGCGGTGGGAAACACAGCTTTGAGGCCCCTGACAGCAGCCAGCTCAAAGTCAAACATCATGGTTTCAGGGGCATGGGCGGAGCACAGTTATTTGAGCTGTGTGAAGACCTGTGTGTAGATGACAGAAGTGCAGGATGACATCAGGACATATGCGTCAGGAAGCACTGTGTTCTGGCTCATAGCATGCACAGTGTAGACCTGGTTGAAGAGGGGGGGAGCTGCTCCTGAAAGTTCCATCCATGAACCAGTCTTGATTACCTTCCAGATGTGACAGGTTGTCCTGCATTCAAAATAGAAGGAAACGCCCTGGTTTGGAGCCACTGTCATGGTGGAGGAATGGCTCAGTCCACTCGGTCAATTGGTATTCATCCAGCACAACCAGCTCGGTCACAGATGTTGGCATGGCAGGGGATTGGCAGGCAGTATTATGACCCAGCACACCATTCTCCGCAGGTGGGTCATGGTGGGAATGCATCCTGACACAGCTGCCTAGATGTCTCTGGTGCAGGTGAGCACTACCTGGCTGGAGCTCTCTGCAGAAGTCACAGCTCTCTCCTTAACAGCCTGCACAACACTGCACACCTTGATAGCAGCTGTATCTGGAACATGATTGTGGCACCCCAGGCTGGCCACCTCATCCTCTCCCATGGTGTGCAAGCAGCCCTTGCATTTGCAGTGGTAGCAGTCTAGACACCTCCAGTAAATCTTGCCTCCTCTCTCTCCTTCCTGTAAAGGTGGACCTCATGTATGAGAAGCCTACCACCTTTCTGGCTCCTTGTGAACTGGAGAGGCATTGCAGTGTTTGTCCTCACACGTAGCCAGTACACCCCTGAATGAGCTCATTTTTGAAGTGCATTCCCCAGACTCCATTGCCAACACCTGTTCCACCTCCCCCCCTTCATTGACCCTTTTCAGCCGCACCTATCTGCCTGATCACTGTGCAGACAGCCTTGCGGGTGTGACTGTAGGCTGTGTACAGTGACTTCCTCCTGGCAACACCACCTCCTGCCACACATATACATTGCTTGAAAATGCCCCACACACCCAGAATCTGATCCCTACCTGCACCTGCTGATGCAATTGCACATGAAGTTGGCTGTTCTATTACTGATCCCCAATGTACTCACTTGCCACTGTCAAGGTGCAATGGTGAAAACGGGAGTAGTGGTACACATGTACTGCACTGTCCCTACTTCCTTGCAGCTGTAAGCACTCCAGTGTAAAAAAAAACTGATGAAAACTGCAATGGCATACATGCAGTGGTAGCGGCATGTTTTTCAGCAGGAGGGCAATGGTAGGCGTGTAAAGTCAGTGGCTTGGCAGTCTATCTAGGAGCGGTGTGTGCACAGTTGTGCTCCGGGACAACCTCTTCCACCAGACTACACCCTGCCTAGGTTTGAACTACTGTTGATTCCCTGATCAACTCTGCCTACACGCTAGTCGAGCACCCTATGCAGTGTGCTATGCTGTGAGTACAATGCTGCCATTGCTCTGCCTCGTCCTGTACTGCTTGATTTTGCCAATGGCCCTCCATGCCTACCTGTATGTTCCACAGGTCACCCCTGTGCCCCACCTCGTACATGGCTGCAGGACCACCCATTGTTCCAGAGGCTGAAAACCCACCCTCTGTGTGGGCCACTGTTCCATCTCTACTTTTGCCCAAGAACATTGCAGGGTGGTGTCAGTTGTGCAGCAATTGCTTCACAGGGGCTCATACCCTGGCTTCATGGAGTGTCTCACAGATGCAACCCAGCGCATTATGTCCCCTGTGAGATGTTGTTGGGAGGGCTGCCCCAAACTGCACTCCAGTCTTGGTTGGCAGGTGAGGGGGGACACTGGACACTCTGCTAAATCACCCTTGTGTGTGTGGTGTCCGTCCACCTGTGCCCACCTATACAGGCTATGATGTCCTCACTGCCATGGGGGGGTGAGACCATGCAGCTTGTTTGGTGAACCCTCTGCCATGCCACTGGGCAGTCTACCCATGCACACCTGGGGGGGCACTTACTGTCACTGTGTATGGCTCCATGGGCTGTGTTGGGTGGCAGGGGGTGCTGCAAAAATCAGACTTGCTCTGCTGGGGGGGTGCAGTCATGGGTTGTGTTGGGCAGCAGGGGGTGCAGCAGGATCAGACTTGCTCACTATGGGGGAATGTGTGTGCAGCCATGGACTGTTATGGGCGGCAGGGGCACAGCAAGGATCAGACTTGCTCCGCTGGGGGGGATATGTGTGCCACCATAGGCTGTGTAGGGTGTCAGGGGGTGCCATTAAGCATGAGTTTGCTCTGTGGGGGGGGAGGACTGCCATGGAGTTGCCTGTTTGTTGCATGGGTCATTTCCACAGTTGCCACCATGTCCCGCCTGACACACCATGGGTGGGGACATCACTGGCTGGTGGTTTGTTGGTGGTAGGAGGGCATGTCACCCCTCTTGCTGTGTGTTCTGGTCAAGTGGGTCTCTGACTATGGCTCCCTGTGTTGCCACCCTGTGCTCCTCACCACTGTTTGCCTCCCCATTGTGTCCGTCAGCCCCCAACGGGGTCCTATGGCCACCACCCCCACTGTGGGCCTTTGGCTCCTGTGCCACCATACAGGTTATGTGTCCATTCTGTCTGGTGATGTTTTGACCACACTGTTTGGCTGAAACTATTTAGGTTACACTGTTGCAACCTGGTGGGCTTAAGGTCTGTTGCTGTCACCTCACCTCTGCCTCCATTACCCTCCTGCCACCCAATCTCCCACTCAGCAGCCACAGCCCCACCCCTTAGTAACCTACCACGTGTCCAACACCATAGTTCTCTCTGGACCAGAAACACATAATCACTTCTTCAACACCAGACAGAGGAAATCAGATATGCGGTCAATGTATTTTAATTTGTTTTGAACCAGTATTCATAACTTGGTCATATTTTAATATTTATCCCCCCCATTTCAACATGGCTTTCCTGGGACACCACCTCATGAAAAAGGTATGTAGAATTCTTCAAATCCAGCCTGAGAGGTGATTTTGCAGTCACTCTATGAAATCATCTTTTGCCTGTTGTTTTTCAAATCCTGGCCAAAATGTTTTTTGTGCCCCGTGTAGCACAAAATGGTATACCAATGTTTCAGTGACACCAAAACAGTGAAACCAGCACAATGACATTACCCCATTCGACATTCACAGTGTTGAATGGGTTGTTGGAGCGCTGTAGGTATACAGTGACTCCCAGTGTTGGCCACTCTCCTCATTAATCCATCCCCAGGAGTTGATTATATATAAATCTGGGGGTACATGGGGCAAATCCCCCCACAAACAATGTAGAAAAGCCCCAGTGCCTGGGGTACCATGGTGGTCTGTTGATGGAGTTCCCAGTCAACATGGTCGCTGTTGGCAAAATGTTGTTGCTGTGGGGGAAGTCAACAACTTTGTTGAATTGGCTTGGTTTGATGTTTCAGCTGAGATTTGAAAATTTTCACCTACTGAGTTCATGAAGTGAAGTCATAAAACAATTATGTTGAAAATTTGGAATCAAAATATAAAAAGAAAACAATAAAGTTGTGAAGTTAATGTGTTTTACAGGGATGGCCAATGGTCCATTGCGGACCAAGTTGCCTACCCCTGCCATTGACCTGAGTTTTGGTGCAAGCTCAGTGAGCTGGCTGAATGGGCCAAGCCTGGGACAAAGGCACTGCAGCATGCAGCACTGGTCGAAATCTGGGGAACTACAGAGCAGTGTTCTGGCACACACAAAACACCTTGTGGTGGGACAGGCATCCTTCCCTCACAGGAGGTTGATGTACATGTTGAGGCCTGATGGGTCTAGGCACTGCTTTTTGACAAGTTGATTAGCCAGATAGTTTTAAATTACAGTGCAGGCACAGACCTACAGTTAGTAGGAAGTCAAAATCCACCATGTATTACCCATCTCACTATGCATGCCTGCCACACACACCACACACACAAACATCCAGCACTGAAAACCATTGGGCTTGTAGTGTATACTGTAAGCTGTCACTGACAGTTCATTTGGTGGCCAGCCATGGAGGTGTGAGGAGGGCTGTGTTGCTCACCAACTAGCAGCCATGCTAGGGTGAGGGCAGCAGGGTGGTGTGTGATTACCGCAGTGGTTGGGGGGTTGGGGGACCACTACAGTACCAGGGTCAGGGCATATGTTCATTTGGGGACATTGATCGGTGAAGGGGGAGGGAGAACACTACACTATGGAAATAGGATTGACATTATCAGGTAGGAGATCGGGCACTGGGATGGGGCACTACACTATGGAACCATTTTCTTTAATATTGGGAAGGTGACCTGGAAGGGGGGGAGGGACCACTACAAAGTGGAAAATTGTTATTTTTCATATTGAGTAGGGGATTAGGCAATGGGGTTGGACCCCACACTATGGAAATATATTTTTATTATTACTGGGTAGAAATTCAGGAGACCAGGAACCAGGGTGGGACCCTACAATATGGAAAAATATTTTGCTTATTTGTGGGTGGGAAATCATAAGATCAGGGACTGAGGAGGAACCCTACACTGTGGAAAAATTATTTTGCTTATTAATGAGTGGGAAATCATGAGATCAGGGACCAAGGAGGGATCCTACACTCTGGCAAAATATTTTGCTTAATTATGGGTAGGAAATCATGAGATGGGGACAAGGGAAAGAGGGACATTACACTATCTTATGGAAAAATATTTTTCTTATTTATGGCTGGGAAATCATGAGATCATTGACTGGGGAGGGACCCTACACTATGGAAAAATATTTCACTTGTTTATGGGTGGGAAGTAATGAAACTGGGGACCGTGGAGGGACCCTACATTATAGAAAATATTTTGCTTACTTAAGGGTGGAAAATTATGAGATTGGGGACCAGAGAGGGACTCTATACTAAGCCAAAATGCTTTTATCATTTATCAGTGGGAAATCATTAGATCAGGGACTGGGCAGGGACCCTACGCTATGGAAAATATTTTGCTTATTTACAGGTGGGAAATCATGAGATTGGGGACCAGGGAGAGATGCTACAGTATGTGAAAATATTCTGCTTATTTATATACTCATTCATTGAGAGAGCTCAGTCAGGCTGCTGACAGTGGAGGTAAGTGGATGGCTGTGCTAGTGGCCCACTTGGGGGTCAAGATGGGGAGTGAGTGGGGTAGTAGGGTACTCACTGATGGAGTGGGGAGGGTCCTCTAGATGCCAGGGATTTAATATTAAAAAAAAATATATATATATACATATATTAGAGGCAAAAAAATCCATTTACTGCATCAATTAGGGTTGTTCCACAGCGACAAAAGCGAGGAAATTCAGTGTTAGGGTTGACCCCCCCTTGGACCCCCCACAGCCTACCCCCTAACCGGCATCATGGTGCACCATGGGGTCGTCGGCCCTAACTCACACACCATCACATATGTAAAGAATCTGAGGTGTAGGAAAATGGGGTGAGAGTTAGACCGGCGACCCCATGGCACACCACGATGCCATTTGGGGGTGGCTGTAGGTCCATGGGGTTTTCAACCCTAACACCAAATTTCCTCACTTTTGTCACTGTGGAACAACCATAACTGATGCATTAAATGGAATTTTTTGCAGCTAATTTCCCTTTTTTTTTAGAATGATGATGAGAAATAGTGAATGTAATGCAGCATCGGGAGCATGGGACCCTTTGGGCCCCACACTCCCGTCACGTAATGTCTTGTGACATAGTAACAGGAACACAATGCAAACAGAAGTGCCAACAGTGGCATACATGGTAATGCAAACATAAAGGGTAATGAAAAGTTCATAGAAATGCAAGCACAAAGTGACGCCGAAGCAAAAGGTGATGCAAACGGACATTGAACTGCATATGAAAACACAACTGGTAATGCGAACAGTGATGGCAGTGGTATTTAAAATGGAAATGTTAAGTGTCACAGCAAAAAGAATGCGAAGGGGAACAGAAACGGAAACACGAACACAAGTGCACACGTAAACGCAAACTGTAATGCACACAGGCATGGTACCAGAATTGTAAATGCAAATGGTAAAGATAACAGGAAGAATAGTGCCAAAGGAAACAGAAGTGGAAATGGGAACAGCAGCGCGTATGGAAACGCAAACCGAAATGTGCACGGGCACAGTACCGCAATTGTAAATGCAAATGATAACAGTAACAGCAACAATAACACCAAAGCAAACAGAAACGTAAAAGGAAAAGCAAGCACATATGGAAACAGAAACCGTAATGTGCACAGGCACAGTAAAGGTACTGCAAATGCAAATGGTAACAGTAACAGCAAGGAAGACGCAAAACGAAAGAGAAACGGAAATGCAAATGAAAGGGCTGCCGTAAACAGAAATGGCAATGCACACGGTGATGCAAACAAAAATGCAAAGAGAAATAGTAGTGTAAACGCAAATGGTAACAGCAACGAAAACGCATGTGCAAATGACAACACAAAGGGTAATGCACATGGTGGCGTACACGGGAACATAAATGCAAACGGGGACAGAAACGCAAGTTGAAATAGTAACTGCAACAGTAATGGAAGTGCATACCCTGATTTTGCTGAACAGGTGCATAAAGAAACACAGTATGTACAAAGAATATATACATTGTAATGGGCATCGAAGCTGAAAACGAGCATTGGAAGTACTTCATTGCTAATATCTCAGCAACCGCACGACATAGAAAAAAAAAATTAAATTTCACAAAAATCATGATTATCCTGGCTAGGATTTTGTTATTAGATAGCCCATAGGGCTATGTAACTCGCAACAAAAAATCTGTATCTTGCATTGTTTTCGAGATACAAGCCCTGAAAGGTGCGCCGTACGCCACCATGTTAGTCTATGGGAAGAAATGCCAACTTTGGAGTACCGTAACTTTGCAGCCATGCTATATTTTTCACCAAACCACTAAAAGGCACATTTGTGAGATGTTAACTGCGTTCCCTTCAAATTTCAGGCCAAAAGACCTAACTGTTCTTTTGCAGCAAAGTGGCAAAGAACTCCTGTCATTTAGCCATAGTGTTCTAATCTTTCATGATTTAAAGTTTTCAAAAGTTTTGCAAAGTGTCAGAACGCGACAGTACTTTGGAAAGTACTTTTTCCAGAACTTTGAAAAACATTTTTCTGGGGTGTTTAACCCCAAAATAAAGACATTGCTAGCATCCTCCGTCTCCGACTAGGTGAATACAAAAATAATTGTGTCTCTAGATGGTTCCAATTTTAAATGCCAAGCATTTTTCTGATTACCAACTGAAAACAAAATATCGGATTAGCGAAAGTACTAGGGCCATTTGCGACAGTAAAAAGTGCATTTGCGAAAGTGTCAAACTTTTTGTTAACTTTTCCCATTGACTTATAATGGGAACTTGTTTTTTGGATAACTTTTAACCGTTCAATATTTTTTCATGAAATCTTCAGAAGGCACATTGGGCACACCAGCCACACGTTCCCTGAAGTTTTTGGACCACTCATGCAAACCGTGTGACCTGTAGGCATGAGCAAAGAATTCACCATATAATGTAAACATGCGCACTGATCACGCTTAATAACTCTGCAGCCGTATATCCGACCGGTACAAAACTTGGCAGATCCCAAGGTGTATGGTTCTTGATTGTGCATTCCAAATTTCAGGCAAGTCTGTTGAACTGTGCAAAGTTATTAAGGTATAAAGTTTGACCCTTTAACCTTAAAAGGGTCCTCAACCCTAATTAAACTATGGTAGCACTACGTATCATAATATAAATATATATATATATATATATATATATATATATATATATATACATACATATATTTATTTATACAACATGTATTTTGGGATAAAACTAGGGATACAAAGTAATATCTCAAGCAGCCAGTGACGATATCACTGATATCTCCATGTTCCTGTACATCATAGTAATATCTCCATGTTCCTATACGTCATGGTGATATCTCTAGCTTCCTATATGTCATTTAAAGGAAAGTGAAAATATTTCACTTTCTGTAGTACGCAACTCTCTATCTACAACCTGCACCAGAACATGCACACCCCTCCCTACAACAGGCTTCTGATATGTGATTCATACTGACATTATTGTAGAATAAGTACAAAGTTAAAAAATTTATCTGGTCGATCCTGCCACTGTGCCTTTTGATAAAGTTATTATACTTTTACTGTCTGCCCCAAAATGTAGCTTCACCGAGTGCTGTGAAAACTGAAACATTACCTGCTGTCAGAGCTTTTCACTACGGGAGTCTGTATCAGAACTCCTGGAAAACAATGAGCATTTATATACTTTCAGTGTATTTCTTGAAAAGAAGTTTCTGAGTCCCGACTCTACCAACAGGGCAGTGTCTGAGGTGGGATTATGTGCCAGGAATTGGGAGGCTTCTGTTCTGGCCCAGGGAACAAACTCTGGGTCTCAGATAAGGAGAGGGTTGAATCTCCACTGCAGAGTGGGGGTTGTTGGTATCCCCCAAGTTATTAATAATTGGACAGGGCATGGTCAGAGATGATTTGTGGAAGGATAGTGGCATCCAGGGAGTTATGAAGAAGTGATGGGAAAGTAAGCCAATAGTCCAGCCTGCTGTATGAAGCATTAGGTTCTGAGTGATATTTATAGTCGTTCCTGGGATGGAACATCTCCATGCATCTGTGAGGCCATGATCTTTGATTAATTGGAGTAAAGCTCTATTTTCTTTACTATGCGTTTCCCTGCCCTATCAAGGAGTGGTTCCAAAACCAGGTTGAAGTCTCCTCCAAGGAGTAGGGGACAGTTAGGAGGTAGGAAAGTACTGATACTTTCAGCAAGTTTATGGAAAAAGTGTGGGTTGTCAGTGTTTGGGGCATAGATGTTACACAGCATGAGAGGGCCTACTGGGATGAGATATGTAGCCAGGACCCATCTTCTGTCTGAGTCAGTAATAGAGTCTGATAGGGTCTATTGACGGGATTTATGTATTAGAATAAGGACACCATGTTTCCTAGATGAGGCTCCGGAGTGTATTCCTTGTCCCACCCAGTCCTTTATCATAGTGCAGTGGTCATTTCCTGTTAATTTTGTCTCTTGGAGAAAGGCCACCTTTGATGTAATATGTTTAAGGTGAGAGAGTACCTTTTTGCACTTAATCGGGAAGTTCTGTCCCCTGACATTTCAGGTGTGAAAAACCAACTCCGCCATTGATCTAAGGAAGCGGAAATTGACTATGTTTCCCTTATATATCTGGGTCCTATTACAGTGGGAAGAGACAGCAGGTATAAGTTATGCCCTTAGTAGCCTTAAGTGGTAACAGTTGAGTGCTAAAGAGAATCATACCCTGGAAGAGGTGTGCCTCCCTTGCGATTGTTGTAAAAATACTATACTTTAAGTAGGAATAAAAGTAAGATCTATATAAACACTATATCATAAGTATTATATATTCAGAAAAAGAAAAAAAAATTCAGGTGGTTTCAAACAAGGCTTAGATGGCTGGGGCCCCACCGTTATTTGTACCTTACTGTCCGAATAACAGCCAGGAAGGATGGAAAGCTTCTTGCAACTGGTATAGTATGTACAAGGTGAGCTGTCGTCCGGAGCAATAAGGGTTAAGTTATATCTCTCTGAGCTACCGGGGATCAGAACTGGATGTAGGGTGGACTAGGTCCTTTACCTACTGGTATTTATGGAAGAAGGGTGTGAGTTTCTTTCGTATATTGAGGCAGGCAGGAGTTTTCTTAGCCAAAATACGGGGTGGGGAGGAGAGCACTAGAAGAATTGTACTCACAATATCTGCTTTATCCCAGGACCATAACATTTCCTACCCCTATCTAGCTACAAGTAACATTCTGAATACATACATAAAGCCCTTATAAGCCAATGGAGGAGTGTCTAATGGGGGGGGGGGTCAATGATTTGATCTGCCCAACTTGTTGTCCAAACTACCAGCCAAATGAGAAGGATGTGGGGGGGAACTTATCTTATAGCCCCGAGTCACATCGTATTCTCAACCCGGTTACCCCAATAGGCCTCCCACCCTTACTCCCTATAGACAAAGAGCCAAACAGAGTTATCTGTAGGCCATTCAAACTGGGTGCACTTCTTGGGGGTCCTCCTTTCCAGCGCTGGTATCCTGCTTCTGCATCAGACCTTGTGGTGGGCCCGAGTCCGTGGTCGGAAGTTCAGGACTGTCTAGGAGGAGGGCCCCTTCCACCTAGATTCCAAGAATGGCACACAACCTCCAGCTTGCAGATCCAATCTGTCTGTCTGTTCCGATGCCTCCATTTCTGATGTCAGTTCATCTGTAGCTGTGGTGTCGGTTGGGGCAAGGGGTGAGAATCTGTTCTGAGAAAAATAAGAACTAGTGTATTGCACTTCATGAGATTCAGCCCTCTGTGTGCAAACTTCTGATGGGTAGGAGTATTCTTCAGTGAAGGTTCTATCCCAGAGGTGTTCCCATCTGGCCTAGGTCTCAAACGGAGGATGCTTGCGACCTTTGAGTAATTCAAGGTTCTAGCTCTCATCTGGGGCCCACTGTTCACTGAGTCTCTGTGGTCGTGGTGGGCTGGTCTTGCTTCAGGGGAGACCATCTGTCAAGGGGAGCACTAAATGCCATTTCAGACCTATCTGGCATTAGGCTACGATGTCGGTTCTGTGTTAAGGGCCAGGAGGAATTGATAAATTCTATAGCTGCCTCCGGTGTGTGGAACAGGATCCCTGTGCCATTATGGGTGATTGATAAGATAGCCAAGTATCTAAGGGTGAAGAGAATCTGGAGGATATGGAGCTGTCTTCTGACCTCTGTGTATGCTTTCCTCTTCATGGCCAGCTCCCGTGAATAGTCTTGAAAAATCATTATTCTGTGCCCACGCCATTCAAGAGCTCCCAGTTCCCTAGCTCTATGCTGGACGGCTTCTTTTTCAGCAAAATTGAGTATGCGGGCCACAATGGGTCTCAGCCGTTCACCCTGAGAAGGCCTCCTTTTCAGAGAACGATGCACTCTTTCAGTGGTAAGCCTGGTGGTAGGTGGTAGTTGTAGGAGCTCTGGTAGGGCTTGTTGTAAGAAAGTAGTAGTTCTGGATCCTTCACAGCCCTCTGGAAAGCCAAGGAGTCATAGATTGTTTCGTTGACTCCTATTTTCTATATCTTCCATTCTTTTTTGTAAAGTTTTAATTTGAGCTGCCTGCTCTCTCAGTATCACAGAGTGGTCCTGGAGCTTCGCCTCGTGGCAGCCTGTTTTTTGCTCCGATTGTGCCATTCATGAGTCAAGCTTTTGCAAGGCACCAGAGACTATATTAGTAGCCATTGTGAGGGCTTACATTTGTGCCATTAGAGAGGCAAACATGTCTCGGATGGATGGTTCTCCGGCCCCTTTATTTTTTTGTGCCATGAGGGCGTGGCTTCGTAGCTGTTTCTAGGCCCGTATACTGGAATTAGGGGATCCTTGTGTCCAAAGTAGCAGAAAGTTGCCCCAGAGGTAATCAGAGAAAGGAAATATTGATTTGTCTAGTATATGAGTTGGAAAGCTCAGATAGGTCGGGTGTACATCGAGATCTTCACTCTGGATTCTCAGCAGAGACAAATTAGCACTCCATCTTGCCCAGTAGTCAGGCCACGCCCCCGCTAATGATTTTTTAAATTACTTATTTAAAAATAGTAGCAAGATCGACTAGATAATTATCTTTAAACAACTTTAAACTGGCAGGATCAACCAAATAATTCCTTTAAAAAATGTGTCATCCCTTATGTTGGTGCAGGATATGTGGGGTTACGGTATATGGGGGGGGGATTGTTTTTCAAGGGCCCAAAACACATGTTATATAAACAGAACATGACATGGCCTGACTGAAGATATCATATTTATCTTCACTCGAGGCCGATGACATCAAGATATCTCAATGGTGGCTTCACCACTCGTGATATATCATGATATCATTGGCCTCTCATGAATATAAATGTGGTATCTTCAGTCAGGCCATGTCCTATCCCCTATATATTACATTGTGGCCAACTGGTCAGTGATCGGTGAGGGTTTGTGGGGGCAGGGGGGTGATATTAGTTATTACAACTGTGGCCATCAATATATCAGGGGTGGGGGGCACTTGACACCAGGGATTTAATTAAAAATATATCTGTATTTATATTGTGGCAAAATTGCCAGGAATTGATGTGGGGGGGCAAGGATTTATACATATTTTAAACTGTAGCCAAAGATTTTGTGCAAAGTGTGGCATTTCACCCACTAAATCCCACTCTTCACATTCGATCTGCCACTCAGAATTCGCAAACTTTGCAAATTACGCTTTGGGAATTGAGTGCAATTTGAGAAATATTTTGCAGAGTGGAGTTTGCAGACTTCACACATCACTACATGGGGTTATGAATTAAAGCTTTTTTCAGTGATTCTCCATTCTTGATCTCTTGAATCACAATAGGTGTAGGCAAAGAAAAAACTTTGCACCAAGTAATTTGCCTCAAAGTCTGCATTGTGGCCTTGCTTTTTGCAATATAAAGCCTGTACTTTCTAGGGAGAAAACTTTGTGAAGTGACGCTTCACAGGGAAAAATATCTGCAAAGTTTGAGACTTTAACACTTGAAGGAGATTTTTCTCTGTGAAGTGGCACCAGAATCTGATTTTTAGTTAGTCAACATTTTGCTCAACCACAATTTGGATCCTCCTGTGGCTATCATTATACTTTGTTCAGTTTCATCTGTTGGGGATAGGCATGGTGTCACTGGGTACAGCCTCATGGGGTATGCATTATCATTAATGTGAAATACAATGTGAAGATTTTATCAGAGTGTCATGAAAAAAACCCAGCATGACACATTTTGCACATGGCACATATAATGCTTTTCAACCAATAGGTCAGAGCATTCACCATTATCAGCCACGGTTGACTCAACCTTCACTGTTAAAACAGGAAGGAGCCTAGAGTGGAACCTGGGTACTTAGTACGTTCATGCTATGGTAACTCTTATGTACCTGTAAGCCTCTTTATTAATTTGTGGTTATAGAAACTGTATGTTTGTACAGTTTATTGCACCTTAGACCTTGCAATACCCATGTTGGACATAAAATACATCTTTTTAGTTGTTAAGATACCTGTCTTTGACATAGGGACCTGTGTAAAGTCACCAACATGTGAAATCAATGTATCAGTTACTGATTATAGAGTATGAGACATGGATGGCTACATTACCCAGGTCATGTTGCTTGCCTTTTGCTAGAATAACCTTGTTGTATAATACACCAGTGTACACTTCACACTGGTCTCCACAGACATGACATGTGAGTTTCTGGTAGTGGGCTGCACTTGGTCAAAAACAAGGTAACATATTTTAAGTAGGGTGACATGATCCAGATACAACCACTTAAGGCCATGTGTATCCGTCATGTTTTCAAGTGCCATATGGATGATAAAGATGCATGATCTAGGACTAGGGTAGTCTTCCTCTTCTATGACAACTTTCACCTCACACAGTAGGGTATGCATCAGCAGTGATGGACATATCCTTCGGGTCATATTGCCTGACAAGTTTCACTTTTTTATAATGTCATCTTTGCCTATCATAAGGTGCCATACTGCACATCATGTTATATTGTAACACTTAATATATCCTTTTAAGTGCAATAACAACATCCTTCTGAAATACTGGAGAGTGGCAGGGCTTAGTCTAATTTGATTGCACAAAATCCTCAAAGTTCAAAGGGAGTCCTATGGCCTGGACACTTCTGCACAGTACCATGGCAATGATTTGTGCCCTCACAAACAAGGGGAAAGCACCCTATGGGTGTAACATAGCTGGACATTTTATGTGTATGAAAGTCTTTGTAGCCTGCACAATCGAGATACCATTTTGATTTCTGTGCTAACTCCTCTATATTTCCTTGCAGTAATAGCTCAGTTTGCATCACAGTCCCACAAAAGACGGCTTCACTGCGATGCCCTTGCATCCCTACAATGGCCTTCGCTAGATGGTCACCTTCAGTACCCTCTGCTTTGCAGCACATACAAGCTTGTAAGCTGCAATCCCCCTGACAGCCTGGCCAGTCTCCAGGTTCCCAAGTGCTCAGCACATACCCTATGAATCACTGGGCGAAACCTTCTAGTTAAACCCAGGGTTCGCACCACTGCCAGCAGTAAATCCTTTGCCACCACGGCCCCTGCCCTATGGAATAAGCTTCCTCCCCTCCTTTAGGACCCCGCCCCTTGAAAAATTCTGTAAGGGACTTCATGTTCACCTACTAGAAGTTAGCATGTGCTCCTGTCAATAAGGTGACAAACCTTAGGCCAGGTCCTTACTAGCCTAGACATGCACTGCTGTATAAAGTAGTACTTTACCTCCTGATTGCTACACTCCTACCCCAGCATATTCCTATAATTGTCAAATGCCATCCCCTGTAAACTAATTCTGGCACACTATCAGCACTGTTTATCCATGTATTTACTCTCCTTGAACTGCTCTGCACTTGTTCATATGTTGTACCTGTATACCTCTGTAACTAATGTTGTACCTGTATACCTCTGTAACTAAATCCAGGTCGCCCCTGAAAAAGGGACCTTTGGGGCTCAGCAGGCCTACCCAGTTACCAAAATTGAATAAAATAAATAAATAAATACATGTGGAGCTCAAACAGCAAAGAAAGTCAGTGTCATCCCTAATGAACTGCGCTCTTGCGCCACAAGTGTTTGGTGGAGGGTATCTGGCTACCTGCAATACTCAAGAGGATGGACAACTTGTATGAAGATGAGACTGGAACTACATGATACATTGAGCCATCTGTGGTGAGTGGTTATTTAGTAGTGATGTCCTGGGTGATTCTGCCATGATTTAACTTGGTACATTGCAAGTTTTTGGCAGACAGGCTGACAGTACTTTTGACATGCCTGGGCAGGTTGTGAATTGTGGGGAAGGGTGGGCTGTGACTTCTGTCAAAATGTCCGGGGGACTGGGGGCAGTTGGGGGCTGGCAGATCTGTTGGCATACCTTGGGGCTGCAGGTAGCTGTTGGGGGCTGACAGTTCTGCCACCATGCCCGTGGGCACTGGAGGTGACTTGGGAAGGATGGTAGTTCTGTGAATAAGCCTGGTGGGTTGCAGGAGACTGTAGGGGAGGTGCACAGTTCTATCAATATTACTGGGAGGTGGAGATGGCTGTGGGTGGAGACTGGAAGTTCTGTTGGCATGTCTGGATGGTTCAAGGTGGCAGTTACTGCAGGATGGTAGTTCTATCAACATGCCTGGGGGTTGGAGGTGGCTGTAGGGGAGGAAGGTAATTCTCTTGGCATGGCCAGGGGGTTGGAGGTGGCTGTGGGGGAAAGCTGCCAGATCTGTAAACTTGACCTGTTGTGGCGGAGGGGGAGGCACGTTTGCTGACATGGCAAAAGTCGAAAGGGACTGCTCCTATGATAGTCAGTTCTCAAAGTACACACTAGAACAGAACAAATCAAAAAACCTGACCGACTTCAGCCTTACTTTGTAGAAGAAAGTCATATGCTGATTATCGTAGCTGAGTGCCAAAGCTCACTAAATTGAAAGAGCAGCAAACAGCTGGTTTATTGGAGTCTAGAGACCCAATGAACCAGTTATGTCAACACGCCTGAGGGTTGAGGAACTGTAAGGGGCAGGTGGTTCATTTGACATGCCTGGGGTTTGGGGAGCTAGAAGTTCTGTTAGACATGGTGGGCAGATCTGACAGTGTCACAGCATCCATCCAGCATTTGTTTTATGTCTGTTCATTCTTGTTTTATGTGTGTCACTGGCCCACCCACAGTCTATCACATTCAGATGGGATGGTCCTGTGGAGGTGGATATCAACCTGGTCCTTCAACATCATCTATTGATTTTGGGGGAAAAAAACATTATTCCCATCTACTAAGGGGCTAGAATCACATAGCAGAGCACGTAGCAATAGTTTTTTGTGGACAATTGTTCATTGTTGTTGCCTTCCATTTTCTTTCTGTCAGAGTATGTGTAGACATGCCTAGTCATAATAAAGTCACAGGTAGGCAGCAGTGCTGTGGGTTATGTGTACTGTATTTCTTTTTACATCATTGCATTTGTGACATTAACACGTTTGGTACACTTACTACTATGTAGTGTGTTGTATCTCTAGGTCATGGGCTTTTTATGGTAACATTTTGGAGTGGGGGATGACAGTGTTGGCGTTCATGTCAGCCAGGTGCATATCTGTGTTTATGGCTGGGTTGTGGGTCAAGAAGTTCAAAATCTATGAAATGCAGTCTCATGGTCATATCTATGTTTGTGTATCCATGCCATAACCACACTTGCACAGACAAGCCTCCTTTGTGGCACATACTTCTGTTTCCTGTGTAGTTCCTCATTACTACCTTCCATGCATTACACACCTGTATTGTTTATGCTATGTTCTACACTTTATGTAAATCATGAAGCATACAGTATGTTTTATGCACCACGTATTACAGGTTGGGATTTTCTGCATGGACCCTCAGTGATCAAATGTTAATAAGGTGTTCCTTGAATAGACTAGATGGATCTTGGGTCTTTTTCTGACACCATTTTTTCTTTGTGTCTGTTACTAAAATGAACAAGGAGACAATACAGTAGGCCACATAAGGATCACTCATGTATTTATGACAGAATCAATAGTTATATGCAATAAAAGTAACAAAGACAAGTCAATTTAATTTTTAAGCACTCTATCATAGGATCTCAGGGGCACTGTATAAAGTAGAAGAAAGAATAAAAGACAATAAATGCATAAACTGTTCAAAAGGCATGATTATTGATACTTTACGCATTACTAAATAAATTAAATAATTTGTGCTAAATACTTGATCAAAGAGATATTTCAACCCCTACTTAAATGCACTGGGAGGTGCTTAAGGTAGAGCAGCAAGGGTTTCTAAAAAGCTGGGCCCACCACCAAGAAAGCCCTATCTCCAGACTTTTAATCGAGATCTAGGATAGCCAACAGCTGACCCATAGTGGAGCAAAGTGAATGACCAGGAGCGTACCATAGTAAGAAATCTTTTCATGTACTTATAGAAACATAGAAACATACGAGTTGTTGGCAGATAAGGCCTACTTGGCCCACCTAGTCTGCCCTACATTCCCTACCTACAGTGTCACTGGAGACCCTACTTGGACTATGGTTTACACCCTCCTCTTGCTGATAAGGTTCCCTTTTGTCTATCCCATGTATTCTTACATCCTGTGACCATTCTAGTCTCCATCACTTCCTCTGGGAGGCTGTTCCAAGTGTCCACCACCCTCTCCATGAGGAAGTACTTACTCACATTTCCTCTCAGCCTCCCTCCCTCCAGATTCATATTGTGACCCTGTGTCCTTGAGCAACTTTTCCTTAATGTTCCCTTCCTCTACATTGTTTATTCCTGCGAGGTACTTGAATGTCTCTATCATATCGCCCCCTTCCCCTCCTGTCTTCGAGGATTACCTATTAAATCCTTAAGCCTGTCTTCGTAGGGCTTCTGCTGTAGGCCCTGAACCATTTTGTTTTCCCTTCCTCACACTGCCTCCACCCTATGTTCATTCAGAGATGGGGCCTGCAGAACTGTACAAAATACTTGATTTGGAGTCTCACCAGTGATCTATAAAGGGGTATTACTGCATTAGCTACCTCTTTCTGCTGCTGACACCCCTCCCTATGCATCCAAGCATTATGCTAGCCTTTTCCACTGCCTTATTTCACTATTTACCTTCAGGGCATCACAAATGATAACCCCCAGGTCTCTTTCCTGTTTTGTGACTGCAAATGCTGCCTCCCCACCCCCCCAAGTTGGTACGTTGTCCCCAGGTTTTGTACCATAAGTGCATGATTTTGCATTTTTTTGCATTGAATCTTCCTCAGGTCCAGAATGGGCTGCATATCCTCTGTGCATTTGAGAACTAGAAGGATGTGAAAATAGAACCCTCTGTTCTCCTGGAACTGTTTCTGTGGCTCTTTTCTATAGCAGCATGTGAATTTCCTCAAGCAGCACTGGAATGTGATCTGGAGGGTAGCTTGAATGAATTGGAGGAAGATCTGGAGGCCACTCCTGAAATTTTAGCATGTGGCCTTGCTGTATGAGCTGCAGGTCCCATGCATTTGTTGTGATCTCCCTCCACCTGTCCAGGTGGAGGGAGAAGCAATCCCCTAACGCTGTCTCCTGCTGGAGGGTGGCAGTTTGGCAGAGTCATGCTGAGGTGGGACCAGTTCTATGTGATAACAGCAATTGCCAAAAGGTGATCTCCATTACAGTAAATGTACATTGCCAAAAATAACAATGGTGTTATACATTCACAGCGAGGAAACTACCCTTAAATGTTTATGTGGGGGACTTCGCCCCCACCACACCACCCTTTCTAAATATAACAAACTCGGGGGTGCATGTCGGGGAGGGGGAAGAACTAGGAAGAAAAAAACAACAACACACCACCACAGAAAAGCACAAAATATCATGCTCCTCCCCAGCACCCTCCCCATCAGAGCCAACCTCCCTAACCACTGTGACACTAGGCCAGCTCGGCGGCTTTCCCCCTCACCACCCTTCACATATCTTCCAGATACCTTCTGGTATCCAGTCGCTCTTCTGGTCACCCTGCATTTCCCAGTCGCTACCCTTTCAGTATCGCTCTTCTTACAGGTGCTGAGACTCTGAGTCACTCAAATCTGAGTTGCTCAATCTCAGTCATCTTTTTAATGGTAACGGGTCATGGGTCTTACCGTCGGTGGTGCGATCAGGTCGGGATGGGGGTGACATTCTTTTCTCACTTCCTACTACCGCAGAGAGAGGAATATTATGGGGGATTGGGCTGGGAGAGGGGCTCTGCTTATGCACCTGTACCGCCATGGAGAGCGGCATATTATGGGGAATTGGGACTGGGAGTGGGGTTCTGCTTATGCACCTGTACCACCACAGAGAGCTACATATGATTAAAGTTTGGGGCTGGGGGGTGTCTGAGTTCAATACTGTACTGCCACAGAGGGCAGCATTTGTCACGGGTGTCAGACGGGGGGGACACTGGACTGCCAGGGTGGGCAGGCTACCATGCTGCTGCCTACAGTATGGCAGCCTGCCTGTGGGTGGCCACCCACTTAAGCCTTGAAAATCTAGACTTATCTTTCTGTGGCACATCTCCGGACTTGCCCCAGGGATGGGCCGGTAATTAGGGCTGTGAATGGGGTTGCAACAGGTATGCATGGGTATGCCCCCATCCAGCCCCTCCAGATGTGCCACATATCATTAATGGTGGTATGTGGCACATCTGTGATGCACTGGCACATCGGGGTTGCACTAGCACATCAGTCCCTTTACCAGAATCGCCTTTCGGTGCATGTTGGGGATGCACTGGTGCATTTTGGATGCGCTGGGCACATCTCTTTTGTGAATCCTGTCCATAATGAAGTGTCTACTATGTGTATAAATTACATTTATACACACAGTAGACACAACATCACCATTTATACACACTGTAGATATTCAATTTCCCCCTGACCTACCAGCTCCTCAGTGCACAGTCTGCTGTGCTGCTTGCTCCCACAAACAGACCATCCTTAACCAACGATCACTTTTTCACTGAGAAAACACTCTCAAACACAAAAAGAAGTGGCCAATGGTCCTAATAGCACACACCACCTCCTAAAGAAACTGTGCACCCTGTACCTCTCACTAACAGAAAAATAAATCACCATATTTCTACAAATCCTACAGCTCTCCTACATGCAAAGCATACCCGTTCACACTATGGTCTTTCCACTCCAAAATGTCCATTATGCAACAACCAGTCATTCCAGATTCAACCACCCCACACACACACAATCACAAACAACACACACAAACCCATTCTTAAAACTCACAGCTCATAGAACACTAAACAGCATGCAGACAAACAACCAAACAAAAAAAAACACTTCTTCCTTCCAAACTTAACTAAAACACTAGAAAACAACACTCAGAAGCAAAAACATACCTATTGTACAAATGGGATATGTGATGACCGGGTGTGCAATACACTATGAATCTGAACTTGTGGAAAGCGATCTGGGAAACCGTCACTCATGGCTCAGATACTTTCTGCCACTCATGAGGTTACCTGAGTTCACTCTCCTCTCATTCAGATATAGTCAACTCCACCTACGGTGGACATGGATACCATAGACAATTGGGAAACACAGACAAAAACAAAAACCAAAAACATTCCCATAGGTAATGATATTTGTTGTACCTGTTTATGCAGACATTGCCTGCCGGCAATAGTAGACAACCGATGGGGGTGATAAGCACTAATTGAGCCATTAAAGATCTTCATTCAGCATCTGGCAGTGATAAGTGACTGACTTAACAAGTTGGGAAGGTGCCAGTACTTAAGCATGTCAGCACTTTGTAAGTTAGCTCACTTTAACCACTACCCCCTCCTGGTGTTGGCGCCAGCAGCGATAACTCTGTTTCCTGGTTTGATCATGGTTTGATCCAAGCAACTGTGAGCTGAGTGTGAGGAAGAGCAACAATGATAAGGAGCCTGTAGGAGTTCTGGGTAGGTCTGTCGCTAGGAAGCTAGGGAGCTCCTGCTGGGAAAGTGAGAGGTACGCTGCTGCTCCTGTGTCCTGTCTCTGTAGGGAAGGTAGCAAAGGGATGTAGCACTGGTCCAGGTGGCTGTCCGTGGAATAAGGGGTAAGCAAGATGTGATGTGGCACTAAAGCAAAGTTACCCCCATTTCCCCAGTACAGTACTGTATAGTACATGCTGTACTGTAGTGAATACTATGGGGAAGGCAGTGAGGGGATATAGCGTTGGTCCAGGAGGCCATCCATGGAATAAGGGGTGAGCAAGATATGCTGTGACACTGTAGCAAAGTTTCCCCCGTTTCCCCCCGGTACAGTACTGTATGGTACCTGCCATACTGTAGTGAATACTGTGCTGTTCAATGCTGCATTTTTGTGGTTTGGTAAAGTGCTTTAGCTAAGAATACTGCAAGCGGCATTTTGTTAGGCAATGCTGCCCCTGCCGGCAACTATGGGCATTGCTTTAGGTGGACAAAATTAAGCTGAACAAAACTGTCTGTGGTAAGTTGCTTACACTGTACCTAGTGTATTACACTCCCTGTCATCACATATCCCCTATATATATATTATAGTGGTGCATACCTCTCAACTGTCCCTGATTTTCAGCGATATCCCTTATTTTGTCTCAAAATGTTACTCTGTCCCTCCTAAAAATTGTGTTTCTGTGACCAAACAGTAGGAGTTGTAAGCAAAAAATAATGTCAAACATTAAAGTTACAGACTTGTTCTTTCTTAGAAATGCGTGTTACACTAAGCCCCTTTTTCTACCAGCTTCCTGAGTTGCTATCTTCAATTTTGAAGATGTGTCCCTGATTTTGGTCCTTTGTCCCTGATTTTTTTTAAGCCTTGTCCATGATTTATGAAGCAGGAGGTTGAGAGGTATGTCGTGGTGTCCTGGAGGACATATCTCTTAATGTGCTAAGTCTCATTCTGGTTGGATGAGTGGAGTCTGAGATATGGATATCAAAACAAACTTTTAAAGAAATTATTTTTTATGTGTTTTTGCCATCACCTGGTGCTCAGACAGTTTGGAATTTTGGTCTGAAATTTTTAGAGTACAAAAGGATTTGGCTCAGAAGGATTTCCTATGGTAGTTTGGTGAAAAAATATTAATCTGTTACAAAGTTATTAAGTTTAAAAATATTGGGTTCTAAGCCTGCTCAGTAAGTACAGTACTTCAAAAATGGCTGTATGAAGTTTTCATATGAGGGATCCTTTTTTGTCAGGGAAAGAATCTTATTTCATGTGCCACCATCTTGCTTTCCATTTTTTTCACTAAAAATTCAAGTTTGCAAAACCACAAAAATGACATTTTGGAGAGCGACCAACTCATGTATCTTACTTATCGGGAGCACCATAGACATATTCTTCACATAACTGTAGCACAAATGGTCTTGCAATGTTTTATTATGATTATAAATCCTTTTTCATGACTCATGATGTGAAAATAGTTTCTTTTTCATATGATGACTCATGGAAAAAGATCCTTTACTGTGAGTGAAAATCCTTTCTGTCTTATTATTTTTTAAAAAAATAATTTTTAATGATATCTTGGAAAATACCTGTGAGCGGATGCTCATTTGTAGGTTCTGTGTCAGTTACAAGAAGAAAGTGAGCAGGTACATAGCATTACATACAAGGCATTACATTGCAAGTAAGTACAAAAATTGGATTGGTGCAAAACAATATGTTATAAGCTAGGCAGACAATACATTGGTGTGGATTACAAGATTGGGATAGCATTTGGCTTAAGGTATAACATTTAGACATTGTTTCAGCATTGGTGAGAAGGTGTCTGCATCAGAGAGTTAAGCCTGCTTGGAGGGGAGAAACAGAGTGAATAACAGGCACAGCTGTGACATAGTGAAGTGTATGCCTACAAAAGCGGTTAAGAATAGATTCAAGAAAGACTAAAGACAGTGGGGCTAGGAAAGCAGCAGACAGGGGGGCATGAAGGTGAGGACAGAGGGAGGAATAGGAGCCCAGTGGGGAAGGGAGGGAGTGGATGGGACAGTGAAGCGCTGTAAAGGAAGGTGCCCCTAGGATTAGGTGGAACACTAAGTGCTACTGTTTTATGGTGGTCCAAATGTAGGAGAGTTGTTTTGGTCATTATGAATGGCCACTGGAGTCATAATTGTCTTCTGTGGCAAAGTGCTGCCTGAGCTTTTGCTTGAAAGCACCAACGGCTGTGGTATCAGAGATGGCTGATGGAAGGGTGCTGGTCCAGTGTGGTGCATGGTAGTAGAATGCACATTGACCCTGTGGAGTGCAGCATCTAGGTTTGCTGAAAATTTGGCTGTGAGTGTTTCTGGTCAGCCTGGCACTTACATGGCACATGAGCAGATTCTTGACTCCTGGTGGCATCAGATTTAGTGTGACTTTTTTGACCAGTAGATAAGTATGGCACTTAACTCTGCTCTTTAGCAGGAGCCACCCTGCCTGTGAATAGAGCTCACAGGTGTGAATAAGCCTTGCAGCACCTGTGAGGAATCAGCAGGCCTTATTAAGGGCCAGAGAGATGTGATGGAGGGCTGAGTCTGGTGCAGAACCATAAACTACTAGGCCATATTCAACAAGGGTAATGACTGAGCTGGTGATGGCCATGTTAAGTGCTTCATATGTAAGGCTGTTCTTGTGGTGGTAGAGTATCCTGATTCTGGGACTGATGGCCTTGGCTGTGTTGTCTATATGCTGTGAATAGGACAGGGTGGAGTCAAGGGTGATACCCAGGTACTTAAAGTACTGCACGAGGTCCAGCACATCACCATTGTTGTTCAGGATAGACAGTGGGAAGGTCTTGTGTTTACTGTGAGTGTTGGAGTAGATCATAGTCTTAGTTTTCTTGTAGTTAAGGATTAGTCTGTGCTCCTTAAATCATGTTTCAGCAGCAGTAAATCCTAATTGGATGTCATTTTAAAGTAGTTTGAGGTTTGGGATGCATGTGAAAATGACAGCATCATCAGCATACAATAGCATGTGACTGGTGCAAGAGCCTGGAAGTTAATTTAAGAAGATACTGCAGAGAAGGGGCCCCAGTACTGATCCCTGGGGGACCACTGAGCGAACAGGCTTGCTATCTGAGACAATGTCCCCAATCTTGACTCACTGTGAGTGATTGCTGAGACAGCTGTTAAACCATAGAACTGTATCAGAAGAGAGACCAGTGTCTGATAGCAGTTCAAGGAGGAATGTGTGGTGAACCATATCAAAAGCTTTCGATAGGTTGATGAAGGTAGCCCCCACTAGCTGCCCTTGATACAGGGCTTGGTGGATATAACCAGTGAATTCCAACAGGACTGTGATAGTGCTGTGTCCCACTTGGAACCCATGTTGTTCTGGGCATCAAAGTTGGTGCACGTTTAGGTATTCCACAAGCTGATCTGCCACTGTCCATTCAAGTGCTTTGGAGAGCGGTGGGAGTATGGAGATCGATCTGTAGTTGCTCTGTAGTGCCCAGTCTCCACTTTTGTGAACTGGTGTTACAGAAGCTGACTTCCAGAGCTGGGGGAACTGAGAGTGGTGGAGGGATAGGTTGATGATGGTGGTCAGGGGGCTTAGTACTTCCACAAGTGCCATAGTGATGAACTTAAGGTCCAGGTTGATTCCACTGTACCTCGACTTGCCCAGCACCTTCTCAATGTACTTTCTAGTCTCAGTATTGCTGACTTCTTTAAGGTAAAAAAGCAGATGGTTCCCCATAGGGGACTGCTCACACACTGGGTGCTTCTGGACAAGAGGATCAAATTAATCTGTTGGGAGCACTTCACTTAGGTCCATGAAGGCAATACTTAGGGCATTTGCTATTTGGAGTGGATCCACTGTTGGTACATTGTTGACCAGGAGCATGGGGAGGGCTGTTTTGGAATCCTTGCCAGTAATATTGCTGAGGTTGGCCCAGAAGGATTTGCTGCAGTTCTAGGAGTTGGAGAGAGCTTCCTTATAGTAGGAGCATTTTGCTATGCAGATAGCTTTTGTGTACCTGTTCCTAGCTTTTTTATATAGTTGGATATTGGCAGCTGGACCATGTGTGCGTGCTTTTATCCAAAATTGGTCCTGAGCATTGAATTGTAGAAGGAGTTCTAGCATTATCCAGGGGTTGCAGGCACTTCAGATTTTCTTGTTTTCAGGGGGGCATGTTTATTGCAAGTGACATTAAATTTTGTGATAAAGCATCCAAATGTGATGTCTACATCATTTGTTTCATGTAGGTCAGACCAGTTTAAGCCTTGAAGGTCTGCCTTGAGTTGTGGTAGGTGCCCTTTGAGGAGTACACAGCTGGTTATGGTTCTGGGTAGGGGCTTGCTGAAGTTGTTTTGCCAGGTGCGGGTAACAGGTGAATGATCGCTCAGTGAGTCAGGGAGGACAGTAGTGTTGGTGATGTGGGCTGGTCAGTTTGACAGGATCCAGTACAGCAGTGTACAAGTACCAGTTTTGTAGTTGACCCTTGTTGGGATTGCCACCATCTGGGAAAAGTGGATAGTCACTAGAGCATCTCTCACCATGGCAGCTGTCAGAGAGGGCCAATTGATGTTGAAATCCCCGAGAAGAATGATCTCGGAGTTAAGGTGCAGGGTGGTAACAAAGTCCAAGAGGTCACTAGCACCATGAATTGTTGTTTTAGGTGGGATGTACACTGTGAGAATCCAAAGCGCCTTGTTGTGAGAGCCTAGTAGGATTGTGATGGGTAGGATTTTCAGATTGGTGCTTCTGTTGGGGAGGGGAAGGATATATTCCTGTAGTGTGTCCTTTATGTAGACTGTGCAGCCCATGCCTTTCTTTGAGGTATGGTCCTGCCTAAAAAGGTGTATCCAGACAGCATGATGGCAGAGTCTGGTACCTTGTGGGATAGTCATGTTTCCACAATCGAAAGGATATCGGGGTTATGTTTGGTGATCCATACCTTTAGGTTGTCCAGTTTGGGCAGCAGACTGCTGATATTTAAGGTGGCAAGGGTGAGTCCTGTAGATTTTTGTTGTGGGCTATTCTGAGAGTGAGGGGGGCCAGGCTTGGGGTATATATGTTACTCGATAGCATTAGTAGTAGCAGAAGTAGGCAGATAATGTGGTTCAGAAGGAGTTTGTAGCTTCTTGAGCATTGCCATGTCCCTGATATCAGCATTTTAGAGGAGATGTAGTGGGCAAGGAATTCATGGATGTGCCAGACTAAGGAGGGAAATTTTATCAATCAATCAATCAATCTTTATTTATCCAGGCAACACACCATTGAGACAACTCATTTGCAAGGTGGACCTGGGTCAGTTGACAACTTCCTTACAGAAAGACAATAGAAATACATACAGCACAATTCAGTACAGATAGAATTAAGCAAATAATACATGTATTGCAAAATATACAATATGACACAGGTGTATAGAACAGATGCAATATATACAGTTCCCTCCGTTGAAGACTAGTTATACAAGGCATTTTTATTTTATAGAGGGAGAGAGTACTAATATGGTTAAGTTACTGCAAGCATTTGCAGACTTCTTTAAAAACCCTTCCAAAAAAAGATTTTTAAAAGTGGGTACTTTTATAGGTAGAATGATTTTTAGAGATTTGTATGCGTTGTTCCGGACAGCAGGGAGACAGTGACCTATGTCAGCTTCACCAAAGCACGTTCTAACCTTAGGGGTGACAAGAGAAGTATAGGTATGGCTTCTGAGTAGATAACTTCCAAATGGCAAATGGGAAGGCAGTCAGAGATATATGCATGTAGTTTACCAGAGATGGCTCTGAGTATCCAGAGGATTGCATTTTTGTGATGTCTATAGGTAAGGGAACTCCAGCCTGTGGTCCTGGGGACAAGGCATGGGTTGCCCTTTCATAGAACATGAGCTTGTCTAGGAGTCAGGAGAAGGTTTCCAGGACTTAATAGTTCATTTTTTAAGGTTATTGTGTGTGGATGCATATCCAGCAGAGCCAGGATTAGGGTGAACGCTGCTTGACATAAGCAATAAAAGCAGGATGATTATAAGTAAGTTTCTTTCAAGTTGCTTGTGAAAAAACCTTTTGGATCTTCTGGGGCCAAGGTGCCTTCTGTGTTCTGAGCGCAGTGCCATGCGCTCAAGTGGAGTAATTAGGTTGGGATATGAGACAGGGACCACAGTGGCAAGTCACCCCTGTGGAGGCAGCAGGAGACAGTGGCAGGACCAGTGACCCTTGGTTAACAGTTTAAAATTTCCTGTGATAAAGCCGGGGTCATAATGCATATTATGCTCGATAGTGGTACAGGATAGGGGAACTGGCATATCACTTTGTGAAGTGCCATTGCTTAGAATCAACAGCAGTATGAAAGAGAGAGCTTGGACAAGGTGGACGTAGCCCATGTTCCTATAGGAAGAGCTGTATGTAGCCCTGGTTTCAAAGGAGGCAGAGGAAGCAAGCAAATGTACACAGAGTTGTGATGATAAGAGCTGGGGAACAAAGTGTGTGACGTGCCAGATAGGATAGGAGCCACTAGTGGCAGCTGCATATAACCTGGTAATAGTGGAGTTGACACAGAAAATGTCACTGCTACCAGAGATAAAGCCCTCTAGTGGCTAGAAGATATAATCTGCTAATGGAAAAGTCAGCAAAAAAAAACGCTGTCAGTCAGGCCGTTTGCCGTGTAATAGCTCCTGGAGAAGGTGCAGCTCCCACGGGAGAGGTTGGAGGCAGATGCCAGTTTAGGGTTAGTGGCCTGCGGATGGGAGAAGGGACAGTCAATTTAAAGCAATAAATACAAAGGCAGTGGCAGCTAATCCCCTAGGCCCAGGAAGCTGAGAAGGAGGATTGCATAACAAATGCTCTGCACAAAAGTTTCTCTAAAATGAAGCGAAAGAGAGCTTGGCTTTGCTGGCATGTTTTCCTTGGTGTCTAGTGACACCCCCCCACACTCCAATTGGCATCCCCATATATCAATTATATTTCTCATGCATGGCACTACTGACTAACAGAGTTGGTAGTGATGTCACAGATGATGTCATTACCTCCCACCCCACCAAAGTATTTAAAGAATGCATGTGTGGGCATGGTCCACTCCTGACACAGCAGGGAGACTGAGTTCAGCCCAGCACACTGCCCCAGTAAGTTGTCTCTGTATTCTAAATGTGAACACTAGAAAATTAAATATTCTTCTTGATGAAGTAAATGAAACATGGACAGTGACAGTAGAGGGAGCAGGAAAGATTTAAAAAAGAGTTTAAAAACAAAATGGAGAAGAATTGTGACCAAGTTATACAGGTGAGCAAGAAACTGCACGGATAAATGTGGAAAGAAAACTATATACCTGCTATAATAAAGAGTGAGATTTCTTACTAAAAGATGTACATTGGGTTTCAGAATTAAAAATGGCATCATTTAAAAAAAAAATCAGATTAAATATAGAAAGAAAGTCATTACACAACTCCCACTGGAAAGGTGATTTGGCATTTGGTTGGTGAAATCACCTTTCTGGCAGGATCTGTGTAATGACAGTCACATTGTTCATGATGTGGGGTTATGAGAAAGCTATGTTGAAAATTTGGGGTCAAAATGATTAAAAATGGCAGCGCTATGACCATTAGTTGCAATTTCACTACGCACTCTCGTAACTATGGGAATTTAAAATATTCTGATCCCAAATTTTCAACATAACCTTCTTATTACCCCACCTCATGTATGCACACCTGCCATTTTTCAAATCCTGGCCAAAATATGTTTTTGCACCTGTGACATGGAATGGGGTTGCAATTGCTCAGAATGACTTTTTGGTGGGGATTCGAGAATTTTCCCTACCGGACACATGTGGTGAGGTAATAAGATGGCTATGCTGACAATTTGGTCACAGTTGTCATATAAATGAAAGTACAGGACCAAGAGGGCCCTGCACTTCCACAGCTACATACATATACACATCTGGGTATTAGGGCTGACAATCGCAAGGCACTCCTCCATCGTCTGTTGATCCATGCAGGGTGGTGGTGGGGTGGAGTGTTAGGGTTGAAAACAATAACACCACATTTCTACACTTTTCTTGCTGGAACCTTAACTGATGCAGTAACAAAGTTTTTTGTAAAGAATTTAAATTATAGGGGCGCAATTGAGCCACTATTGTTAGGGTTCAATGGACAATTTTATTTATTTTTTTTATTTATTAAGATTTTGGAGAACACCTTTGAGCCAGGGCTCTTTTAAAAAGGTTCCATGTGAAAAAACAGGTCATGTAGAAAGCCAAAACCACATGAATGAATTACAAAACATGCTTCAAGCTATACAATAAGGAGCCGCCAATGGCACTGTCTAGTATTGTGGAGTGAATACTTAAGCAGCAGGAACAGCACACCAGGCATTGTACAACATATGCCTAGGGAAATCACATGAAAGGGTAGGGCAGAAGCAAGAGATTACAGGTGCAGAAAGTATCGCAGGTTACTAAAGTAAAAGAAGGAGGTGGAAAGCAGCTAAGAGAGCATTGTCAAGGAGGGGATAGGTGACAATAAGAGGGTAGGTGGGGAAAAGGAGGGTTGGGTGTTGAAGTGGGTAGACAGAGAAGGGGTGTGAGGGAGAAAGGGTAGGTAGAAAATTAAAGGTTGGAGTGGGATGAGGCAATTGAGGAGTGGTTGGTAGTGAGGGGAAATATGCATGGTTGGGGAGAAGGGAGTTAGAGGTGGGGGAGAGGAAGGCAATAAGTGTAGAACTCTAGAGGGAGAAGGATGGATAAAAAGGGGGATATGTTAAATGAGAGCAAGCGACAATGATGGGGTGGAAATACTGTTAATGGGAGGTAGGAGAGCTTAAACTCAAACTTTTGCACTTTAATAACTTTGCAACTGTTTAACCAATTTGCATGAAAGTTTGCATACACCATTGGAGATCAAATATCTCTGTATGTGACAAGTTTTGTTCTGGTCAGATCTGTAAGTGTAGCTACTGTATATGGAGTGTCAAAAAATATAAAAATTACCATTTTTCTGTAAATTGTTGTCACACTGTTTCTCAGAAACAGCTTGCACATTTGGACTGAACTGTTTAGGGTATATTGGGCTTTAGTAACAGATGTGCCTTTTGAAGGTTTGGTGAGAAAATTCTAATCTCTTCAAAAGTTATTAAATTTCAAGTTCCCCATTATTTCCTAGGGGAAAAGTTAGATGTCCCACTTGAAACAACATTCTTTTTATGCTTATGGGATACGTTTTGCTGCAATTGAGGAATCTGGTTTCGAGATTCTGCCATCTTGTTTTCAATTAGCAAACCAGATTAACTTAAATATTTTAAAAAGTATTAGTAGTAGGTAAACACCAACAGTTGTGTTTACCTAATAGGGCCCAGAAGAATCAGATTCTTGGGTCAGTTTTTCTCCAAAATGCCCTTACATATATTTATTTTATCTGAGGAACTCTTTACCCACAAATTGTGGAAATCTTGTTCCACAGTACAAGGAGCTTTTACTGTAAATAGAGGAAACAGGATTTTGTGTTTTGCAAAGCAACATTCTTTTCCTGTAGTTTGCAAAAGAAAATTGTTTTAAATATGTTTCTTTGTCGCTTCACAGCAAAGAAATGGTTTGGACTTTTGGGCTGAAAATTTCTGGGTTGAAAGCATTTTCCCACAGATGTGCCTTTTGCTGGTTTGGTGAAAATATATTATGTTGCTTTGGAGTACTGCTGCTTTAAATTTTGCTTGATTTTACATAGGATAACATTGTACTGTGAGATGTCAGCAAGTGTTTCTTTGTCACTGCTTTGTGAAGAAACCATTTAAAATTTTGCTGTCACATTTTCAGGGTACAAAGGGCTTGTCGTACTGGTGTGCCTTTTGGTGATTGGTGAAAATATATTAATTTGGTGTCAAGTTACACAGGTTTCAAATGTTCTTGTTTTTCCTGTAGGCTAACATTGCAATGTTATTATTTATTTATCTAAAATAGATTTACCAGGAAAGACATACCGAGCCATAACGCTCATTTCCAGATGCATCCTGGAAGGGGGAGGAGTAACAGAAGTACAAAAACAACACAAAGAAGCAATGTAATGTAACATGATACTACATCATATGATAATAAAGAGTAACTTCTAAGCAAGTAAATAAAGCAAGTTAAATGACAACAGTGTGTGCAATTAAGGTGAGAAAGGAAAAATAAAGAGAGGCGGGAAGGCTGAAAGAAAGTAGGGGGTAGGAAGGTGGGAAGTAAGGGTAAGAGAGAAGATATAATAATAATAATAATATTCTTTATTTTTACTGCACCTTTCTAAAACCAAGACGCCTTAACAACAAACTTCACATAAAAACAATACAATAAAACACAGATACAATAAATACTGGAGTCATAAAATTCAATAAAATATCAAATACAATATGCCTTATACCACATGGGGGTTTTATGATCTGTTTATTTATTATTATTATTATTTCTTTGAGAATTGTACAGAAAAAAAAGAATATATTTGCATAACCTAGCAACCATTGTCTGACTCTTCTTTTATTTATGCAGATAGCAAAGGTGATTATAAACTTAATTAGTTATATCTCAAATGTTGATACTGTAATCTCTCATGTTATTTATACTTCATGGTACATATAGGATAGTAGATGGGCAACCATGCACAAGCATTGTGCTGTGCCACCAAGAAGTTCTAATTCACTGTACCCGCAAGAGGGAATCAGCCTTGGTGGCACACCAGAACTGGATTGTGCATTGACTTGCCCATCCACTATTCCATATAGTGGATGTTCATACATGTTTGTTTCATACATAGTACTTTGTTTCAGTCAACTGTTGGTTTGAGGTTGGGTAACATGATAGATGGCCTTAGGCTCACACAATCCACAATGTGCTACAGATGTACTGGTGGTTGGGGGTTACTTGATGGCTCATCTTAGGCTCAAATTATTGACAGTGTGCAGCATATATTTCTGCAGATTCAAGCTCTAAAACAACAGTTTGCAGCTAAATTACATAAGAGATACATAACAGGGCTCTGTGGAATGCATGAATTATTCCCACAACAGCTGTTTGCCGTTGGATAACCTCACATGTGGTGTAAGCCATGAGTGATGTGCCCAAGGTCAAACAGCTCAAGTGAAAATAATTCATGTATTCCACAAGGTCCCTGTTCTGTATTTCATTTATTCAATAGGGATCTTTTAGGATTGTGCAGGGAGTTTTGTATTAAACAGTTTATTTAATTTTTAATGTTAACTTATATGGACTTTTTTTGAGGTTTTCCCAGCCTAGCTCTGCTTAGCATAGTGGTTGCTAAGCAGTTGCTATGGATGCACCACATTTACATTATGGACAGTACATAATAAAAAGTTTGATGCGCAATTCTTTTGTTTTTGCATATTTTTTGGGGGAGGGGAGATATGTTCAGAAAAAAAGTGAGTGAAAATTGGTGTTTCTGCCATTTTTTGTGGTATCACGTGAGAATAGCAACTGAAAACAGGCAACCTGCAAAATGGTGACTCAGATTCAGGCTACTCTGGGCATGGGCTACCCTGCAAGGGTAGCAACCCTATGTGAAAGCGAGCATTGGGAAGGGCAACTGGAAGGGGGGATAGCTAGGAGAGGGGGAGGGAAAGGGAAGGAGTTTGTAGGGTGTGCCTGCTGCCACCGAGCTAGCTGTGTGGTGTGGTGGTGATGGTGGCTAGCTCTGATGCAGCAGGTACTGGGTTTGGGGCTGGGTACCAGTGCATATTATTTTGCCTCTGCCTGTGGCTGAATTAATTTTTTTTTGCCACAATGAGTGTTTCACTCCCTCCCTGACATGCACCCCCCCAGAGTTAGTAATCCTTAGGTAGGGGGGTGTTGGGGTCAAAGTCCCCATGGGGGGCACAGCCCCCCTGCACAAAAACACTATTTAGGGTTGCCAAATATTAGGTCATGAGAATGTGTATATTGCCAATTTGCTTTTTGGCGATATACACTTGCCATAATAGTGATCACTATTTTGAGATCGCTATTATAACATAAAACCATTTTTTACTGATTATAAAAAAATCTAGACGGAATATATAAATGAAACACCTCTCATTTTGTTGATATTTTTGTGCTGAACAACTTTTATGCTCAATGTGCAATGCTATCAGTTTTCATTTTAAAGTTATTTGCATTTCTTTGTCGAAAAAGTGTAAAAAGGAACCTTAATTTTAGTACTGCAACTGAGGCCAAACATTCTAAATTGGCTGATGACAGCAACTGTGTACATTAATGAATGATTTCATAGTAACTATGTACATTAATGAGTGATAACATAGTAATTACAGTATGTACATAAATGCACAGACATTGTATTGAGTGCAGGCATAGACATATTCCAAGTAATTCCTGTGCTGCAAATGGAGCAAAATCTCAGTAAATGTACCAACCTTGAAAAAAATCCACTGCAGTTGTAACCATGTACTGCAAATCTGCACTCATGCTTAGTACACCTAAATGTGTACTAAGCTGTGTTTGGCAAAAAATCTATATCTTGAAGCATTTTTGAGATATAGGCACCAAAAGGCACCATGTTCACTACAGTTATCATATGGGAAATTTCTCAGCTTCGGAATATCAAAACAATATAAGCAATGCAAATTTTCACACCAAAACACAATATGTCACATCTATGGGAAACCCCCTCTGTACTCTGATAATTCCAAGCCAAAAGTCCTAACCTTTTCTAAGCAGTGAACTGGCAAAGTTTTAAAAATCCTTGTTCATGAGCTGTCAAAATCCCTGTTCGCGAGACGATTCCCCATCCGTGAGCTATCAAAATCCCAGTTCACAAGCTGATCCATGTTCATGAGATAGGGCCATCTATCTTCATCTCACGAAAAAAGACTTTGATAGCTCATGAACTGGGATCGGCTCACGAATGAGGATCTCAACAGCTCATGAATGGGGAATCTCTGTTCGCTAGATAGGGCCATCTGGTCCTCATCTCATGAATGGGGATTTTGACAGCTCACTAATGGGGATCCAGCTCATGAATGCGGATTTTGACAGCTCATGAACAAATATTTGTTTTTATAATCCTTGTTTGTGAGCTGTCAAAATCCTCATTTGTGAGCCGAATCCACATTCATGAGCTGTCAAAATCCCTATTAGTGAGAAATCTTTGTTTGTGAGATTTGACCATCTAGTCCTGATCTCATGAATGGAGATTTTGACACTTCACAAACAAGGATTTCTCATGAACAGGAATTTTGACACCTCACGAACAGGGATTTTGACAGCTCATGAACAAGGATTTTTTTAATTATTCTTGTTTGTAAGGTGTCAAAATCCCTATTAGCGAGCCAAATCCCCATTCATGAGGTGTCAAAATCATCATTCATGAGCCAGTCCCTATTCATGAGATATGGTCATCTGGTCCTCATCTCGCGGATGGTGATTTGGACCCCTCTCGAATGGGGATAGGAAGTGAATCCTGAATAGGGATTTTCAAATCAAAAAATGGCCATTTATTTATTTTGATGTATTTAGTTTTTGTTGACTGGGTAGGGTGCACTAGCCATGGAAATGACTATTTTCAGGCACGACCCAGGATGTTAGAGAAATAATACATTAGAAACAAGAAATAGCAGTGCAGTCATTTAACAATCCATAATTGTAGAATAGGAATACATTGTAAGCAGGAGAAAAAACAACAACTACAATTTGAGTGCATAGCAATGAATAAAGATAATGTAATAAATCATTACAAAAAACAGGGCCGCACAACAGGTACAATTATAGTGCATAGCAATGTACAGTATAAAGAAGATGTGATATAGCAATACAATAAACAGGGCTGAAAGGCAAACATTCAGGGACAAAAACTGGTAGGATAATACAATGATGACTGGAGTACTATAACAGAGCAGGAGGGATATTGGAGGATAGGGAAGTAGAGAGGAACTGGGATGATAGCATATGGAATGGTTAGATGGCATAGGAAATTATAACTGGATAGGAGAAGAGGACCAGACAAACAGAAAGGTAGAGACATAGGGTGACAAGTGCTGATATAGGGAGTTTGTGGGTACATAGGTTGGAGAGAGCTGTGAGGGCTAGGGAGGTTTAAAACAAATGCTGGTGCAGGATTCAGCAAGATGGTCAGGTAGCAATTTTTGAAAGAGGCATGGGATAGTTCTAGGTATATAGCTAGAGGGAGGGAGTTCCAGTGTAGTGGGGCATGACAGGGGAAAGCGCTAGCACTTTTGAAAGAGTTGTGCCTGGCAACAAGGACAGGGGCTTTGGCCACTGAGTGAAACCATAGTTGGATGTTTGGTTTAGAAATAGCCCCACAAGACGCTTGGGTGTTTGGGTTCTGATAATGTTCTCAATGATTGAGCCATAGGCATAGGCTGTAGAAGCAGATGGAGAAAGCCAGCACAGTTCAGAGTAGAGGAAGCAGTGGTGTTTCATCCAGTGTGAAGAGGTAGCATAGTGACTGATGTTGTTGTACGTGATATCCCATTTCTGAAATAAAGTTTTACCTGCCGAGGCATAAGTAGCAACCCCATAGGTGAGTGATGGGAGGAGTATACCACGTCTTGATTGACCCATGATTTGGGAGTCTAATATTGTAAAAACAAGTATCCCCAGTTGTCCCCTCTTTTACCTGTAGACTACTGTTGCCAATAGATTGGGCAGTTTGCCTCATCCATCAATAGTGCAGATTGCTCCACTAACTCACCCTTCTGGTTATGTACACTGCTTGCTAATACAGTCAGATGACTATTAGATTCATGTGGACAGCATACTATGGGCTGTGAGGGAAGAACAAAGTTCACCTGAGGAGCAGGGCTTATGAAGAAAGATCAACTGGGTGTCAAAGACACATTTGGCCTGGCTTTTGGTTGGGATGGCCACTGAATCTGACAGCAGCCAACTGGGTGGTACTGTAAGAAAGGAAATCATCATTCTTTCATTCTACTGCAGGACACTCAAGACTTAACATGATCTCTTCACTGTTGGACATTTTTTTTGCAGAGTTTGATAGCAGTATCCTTATATGTTGCAGGCTTGGTGGAGGAGGGAGCCTGGGTACTAGAAACTGGGAGGTACATAAGTTACATGGATATATATAATTGGGATAGGATGCTGCAGGTTTTGTTGGGTGGAGGAACATGCTTGAAAATGTTAGTATTTTGGGAGGGGGGTTTACACTACTTAATAGTGGGTAGGGTGCAGATTTTTTTTAAAACTACTGTTTTATTTAGAAAAAGGACTTTGCCATGCAAACTGTGGAGTGCAGTTAGGGCCTTAGTTCCACTACGTTCACCATTAAGTTCCTTACTTTGTATCAGCTTTGTGCGCATGTGTGTATGCGTCCATGGGTGTGTGTGTGTGTGTGTGTGTGTTGGGAAGGAGAATAGTGGGAGGGGGAGTGACAGGATTGGGTAGTAGGTAACAAAGGACTAGCTCTAATTACCTGGAGATGGCTGGGGAGGTATTTGTTTTTTGTAGTTTTCAGCCTGGCAAACTCAGACCAGTCCAGGATATCGTGAACTTTATCTAGTTCAACTTTCTAGTGTTGCCAGGTTCAAGCTTTAAGAGGATCTCACAGCTCTACTCTACTTAAAAAGTCAAAACTCAAAGGTTGAAACCTTGTAGAAACAATCAACATTCAGATAACTGTGCAGTGTAAACAATGGATGATGAGAAATGTGTTGCTTTGATGTGTAAGCAATTGATAATAATATTTTATATATTTACATTTTATATATTCTTGGGGGATATTCATACTGTTTCTTTTCTTTCTCTTATCTTTACTCCTGTAGGTCTGTGGTCTGCATCTGCCCTGTCAACACTGGCCCTTGGTTACTTGTCTCATCACATATTGTTTTAAGGACTTTGGAAATTGTTGTCTAATTCTCAAAGACTGAGACGTTCACCTTTCATTCACTAATATGCAGCCAAGAACATTTGGTAAACAAACCAGTGTGGCATAGATGCTCCTTCCAGCCTGAACTTTTAATTCTTCCTCATCCTTATCCATCAGACATATCATTCTTGTTTCAAAAGAAAAATATTAAAAATGTAATATTTGAAATTATATTATGTGAAAATGTTATTACATGTAAGTTCACAATGGTCAAAATAAGCACCACTGCTCTTTTTTTAAAGAAACGGTGCACACTAACCATCAGTGCCACTGCCTTTTTCCATTAAATAAGGGAGCATCTAGACTTCCTTACTGAATCGGGCTACAAAATGGTAACTATAACTTTTTTTTTCCTTTTATCCTACTGATTTTCCATGCATTTCAAGAAAATAGCTCCCTGGCCTTAGGCAAAATCAGATATGTAACACAATTGCTCTTCCATCACTGGGGGCCAAAGCAGTTATTTGGTTCAGATGATTACTGCAATGTGTCTGACATCTGTGGTGGAGGGCCAGGGAGTTTTTTCTGTTTTTATGTCCTCTGGAAAATCAATAAGGTATGATAAATTACTTTTCAGTAAGTTTTACTTTCTGCACCTTGACTTCGTTGTTACCGGAGTGCAGCTGAGACGGAATTAGCACAGAGTTGCCCGGCGGTCATGAGGGCTGAAAGAAGTAGCCCTCCCCCCACACCCCCTTCATTGTTACCAGAGCGCAGCTGAGATGGAATTAGCACAGAGCTCCCCGGCGGTCGTGAGGGCTGAAAGGAGTAGCCCTTCCCCCACACCCCCTTCATTGTTACTGGAGCGTAGCTGAGATGGAATTAGCACAGAGCTCCCTGGCGGTCGTGAGGGCTGAAAGGAGAAGTCCTCCCCCCACACTCCCTTCATTGTACCCGAGCGCAGCTGAGATGGAATTAGCACAGAGCTCCCCGGCGGTCGTGAGGGCTGAAAGGAGTAGCCCTCCCCCCACACCCCCTTCGTTGTTACCAGAGCGCAGCTGAGACGGAATTAGCACAGAGCTCCCTGGCGGTCGTGAGGGCTGAAAGGAGTAGCCCTTCCCCCACACCCCCTTCGTTTGTTACCGGAGCACAGCTGAGATGGAATTAGCACAGGTACTTGCCCTGCAGCAGATTGCCAGGACTGCTTTGTTCACCAAAATCCAGCACAAATAAACCTCCTGTTTGGCTCCTTAGTGTCACTTCTGCTCCAAGCTGGCTCTGGCTTTTAAAAAAGAACTCTCTTGGCGCCTTTTTTAAAGGGGGTCTTAAATGCTCGGCTCAACAGTGAAGATAGTATACTTTTTATTTTTTTAGCTTCAACTTAAATTGTGCCTGTACCTCTGCATAATCCACTGTTTTACTTCTAGTTACCTTCTCCTTTAAGTCCGTTTTTCACTTTTTTCACAAACTGTTGCCTTTTTAGTTGTGATATAAGTTAGTTAAAACTGCATTGGGCCATCTGATGAAATAATTGAAACATTAGTGTGCCGTGGTTACTGTCCTGTAAGGCTGTTGCTGCTGTTGCCAATTTTAAAGAAACTCCAGTTGTGCCTTTCCAAATAATTTCTGAAACTGCAGGCAGTCCAGCACAAACAAACTGTTTTTTGCAGTATAATTGAAACGTGCCCCCATAGAACCCTGCCCCCCAACCCCACAGAGAAATCCTCCTGAGCCCTATTTAATCTGTTTTTCTCCTCTCTCCTGCAGAGCTCCCTGGCGATCGTGAGGGCTGAAAGGAGTAGCCCTTCCCCCACACCCCCTTCGTTGTTACTGGAGCACAGCTGAGATGGAATTAGCAAGGTACTTGCCCTGCAGCAGATTGCCAGGACCGCTTTGTTTGCCAAAATCCAGCACAAATAAACCTCCTGTTTGGCTCCTTAGTGTCGCTTCTGCTCCACACTGGCTCTGGCTTTTAAAAAAGAACTCTCTTGGTGCCTTTTTGGCTCTGCCCCGCCGAACGCTATGCATTTGGCTCCCCACCGCCCCCACCACCACCCTTGGTCGGCATCCAAATATATAGGTTGATTTCTGATCACATGATCACGAAATAACCTATCAGGCCACTTTCCCATCTGCAGCTTATCTTCTTCCACCACTAGAGGCCCTTTCACCATTTCTACTCTTTTTCTTTTCTCTTACTTCATTTCTCTCCAGCACTGTCACATATTTTCCTCACATTTCTAATTACCATGCTCTCACTTATCTTCATCGTTCTACTCTTGCAATTTAATCAGGCACCTCCACCTCCCACTCATAGCATGAAAAAGGAGCAATATATTGAAACCCTCTGTCAGCGCATTGGCTGGCACTCCCAGCCCTGCCCCACCCCCCACTGCACTCTGCGCCACCAGCCCATACAAAACCAGACCAAAAACTTCCGCTAACTCCCCTCTACAACCAATATATAGTCAGCCCCACCTGCACCCCTGGATGTCATCTCCATGGCAAGTTACCCACTGGAGCCCCCTGGAGCCCCCTTGCCTGCCAACCCTCCATACCCACAACACAACAAACCCCTACCCCCGCTTACTCCTCCCATCTGCCCCTTACCCTGAAACTACCAATACCCACAATCAGCCGCACACAGCATAAATGCAGAATACCTGCTACTCGAACAAACTGCAACCGACTCAGGTCTCTCATTCTTCTTCTTCTGCTGTCAGGAAATGTCCACCCAAACCCTGGCCCCCAGCTTGCCACACCATCCCACCCATCTCCTGGAAATGGTCTGTGCATTGCCTCACTAAACATTTGCAGCCTACAAAAAAAAATGGGATTCCTTTCATGTCTGGGTACTCCAGAACAACCCAGACATCACTGCCCTGAGTGAAACCTGGCTCTCCCACTCTGTCCCCGACTCAGCAGTTAACCTCCCTGGGTACAGCCTCTATTGCGCCGACCACATGGAAAAGCGAGGGGGTGGCTGCGCTACCTACCTCAAGGACTCCCTCACTGGCCACCTTCTCCCCCTGCCTGTACTAACATCCAGGGCTCAGGCCCTCACTCTAATTACTCTAGGTAGGTCTACATCCCCTCTCCTCCTCACCACGGCCTATGTCCCCCCCCAGAGACCAGAAACTAGCCTTCCAAGCCATCATGTCCCACCTCGCCACCCTATCCCCAAAACAAGAAAAAATACTATTAGGGGATTTTAACATAAATTGGTTGGCCAAAACAGCTGCGCCCTTATATCAATGAGGCCTCTGCCTTTGATCTCACCCAGGTCATCAAAACACCCACCCGGCTACACGCCCGCACGGGGACATCCACCCTTCTAGACCTAGTTTTGACCAACCGCCCCCACAAAATAACAAGCACCCAAGTCCTCCCCGACTCCCTAAGCGACCACTCGCCAGTACTCTGCAACTGGTCTGGTACCATCCTCAAAACCGCTCCTAAAATTACTACTCAACGTAAACTAGGGCCTGGCAAATTACCCCTTCTCAAAGCCCACCTCAGAGATTGGGACTGGACACCCATTTCTAATACACTCCACCGACCACGCCCTCGAGCTGTTTGTCAACATTTTTAACTCAGCCTGTGACAAGTTTGCCCCTTTTTCCAAAACTATGATCAAGGGGAATCATGCCCCATGGCTCTCGGACCACCTCCAAGGCCAACTACGTTACCGTGACGCACTATGGCACCTGGCCAATGAGACCCAATGGCCTCAGGACAGGCAACGCTATCAGGATGCCCGAAACAAGTGTACCAGGGCCATCCGCACCGCCAAGGCAAACCATTATAAAGCCACCTTAACCTCCTCCTGGGGAAATGGGTGCAAGTTCTGGGAGAACGTAAAGGAACTCTGTGACAAAGGCCCAAATCTACCACCTGACCAAATACTCATAGACGGTAGCCTCTCCACCGACCCTTTCAGCATAGCCGCAGCCCTAAATGCCGATTTCACTGATCTGTCCCATGTGTTGTCTCTAAATTTCTTCTACATTCTGGCTGGAACAGATCATCCCTGCCTCAACTTATGGCGCTCTACCTATGAGTCCTTACACCGGAGACTGCAAAACCCTACCTTACTAAAGCTTTAAACAAAATCACTACAGTCACGACTCCCTAGACCATAGACCTCACCGCCTCTCTCCAGGAAGTCCTCGCCCCTCTCACCCACATTCTAAATCACTCCCTCTGCCAAGGGAAATTCCCCACCCAATGGAAATCGGCCTATATCACACCTATCTATAAAAGTGGTGACCATACATCCACAAATAACTATCACCCAATCTCTATCCTACCCCCCGTCGAAGGCACTAGAACACATAGTCGCCGACCAACTCACTGAACACCTAAATAAATATAACCTTCTTTCCAGACAGCAACATGGTTTTCAAAAGGGCCACAGTACCACTACCGCCCTCCTTGAATTTACCTCCCATGTCCACTCAGCCCTGGACCATGGCCACCTCACATGGTGCCATCTTCGTGGACCTATCTAAAGCATTCGACACAGTAAACCATGCCCTCTTACTAATCACCCTGGCCCACCCTGGAGTACAATGTTAAACTCAATTTTCTGTTTGCTTCTTGTAGAAAGACAGTTTTACAGATTTGTATGAAAGATTCAGGATTTGTTGTACATGACGGAATTCACAATCCTGAAAGTCTCATGTAAATCTGTTCAGTATCTTTAGAGATATTAAAGTGTGAAAAAGGAGTGTTATTCCCTTTGAACTGAATTGTATTTTTTTCTTTGAATTTTTGCTCTTTCCTAAACAAAAAACTATAAATCTTCATATTGTGGAATTTTGTATGATTGTGTAGGTTGATGGGGAAGGATTTCCTGTGTGGGGTTTGATATTTGGGAGCTTTGAAGTTTTTAAGTTTTTTACATTTGAAAAACTGTGTTTTTATCATTTCTTCATGTGCTCCTAAGTTGGGCTCTGAGATAACATACAGCATGAGCAGAAGGGCTTCAGTACACTAAACTGCTGTCAATATTTTGAAAATCATAAAGGTTTGCTCCAGTGTACAGAAAAAATAGGAAAGTATAAATTTTGAAAGTTGCTGTGTGTGTGTGTATATATATATGATAGTGGCGCGGTCGAGCCACTATAGTTTGGGTTGAGCGGCCAGTTACACACTAAAGTCAAATGTTTGGAAGTTAATAACTTTGGACCTATTCAATGGATTTGCCTGAAATTTTGTACAGGTGTTGGAGTGCAGTAGATCTCTTGATTTGCTAAGTTGTGTTTCTGTCGGAGTGCTGGTCTTTGTGTACGAAAGCACTGAAAAATGCAAAATTATCCATTTTTGGAGGCAGCTTTTGACATTCTTAATGTGGTCATACATGGCCATTGTGTGGTGTGCCACTCTGCAAGATGGCTTATTTGAAAGAGCTTTGCTGGCCGAACATGTCGCTTTTTGTCTGGTGAAAAAATATTAAGGCATTCAAAAGTTATGGCACTTTCAAGTTCCCATTATAAGTCAATGGGAAAATGTATATGTATATCTTGCGATCAAAGAATGGGGGTTCTTGCCATCTTGTCCCACCTGGCAATCAAAGAATTTGCAGCCTCACGGTTCAAGAATCTTTGTCCCAGAGGATTTTCAAAATTCTTTGATTGCGAAGTCTGCCATTTTGTTTTTTATTTTCCAATTGGAAAAACACAAATATCTCGGCTCAGGGGTCACTTCTGAAGTAAAACTTTAATGGGTTTTACTCAGGGTGCTCTGCTCTATTGAGCCATGCCTTTGGTTTCATCCAAATCAGTCAAAAAATAGAGTTATAAGCTTTTAAAATCTTAACTCGCGGCTCGCTAACGATCTTTGATCGCGAGCCTGCAAATTCTTTGATTGTGAGATTCTTTGATCGCGATCATGCATCGTGAGTGAGGGACGAGATGGCTCAATTTAAAAATCAATTTTCTCAGCCATGGGGTGTCCTAGGAAGTCAAATGAGGGTGGGTTTTACTCAAGGGGCTTCGTTCTGTTGAACCATGATGGTAGTATACCATAATTTCTTAATTTTTTGATTTATAATATTTTTAATTCTTTGTTTGTGAACCTGCAAATTCTTTGATCATGAGCCTGCAAATTCTCTGATCGTGAGATTCTTTGATCGCCATCTTTGATTGCGAGGGAGGGACAAGATGGCCAGATTTTTTATAATGGAATAGATAGGGGAATTTTAGTAATCTTTCATATTGAATATCTCGGAAACAGTTTGGTCTTTTTACTTGAAATTTGGAGGGTGTTTACGGCATGTCCTGTAGATGTGAAGTATGGTGTTTATGTGTTGGAGAGATATTGCATGACGCAATTTACGTGTTGAGGACAGTGTTTTGCTTGTGGTGGTGGCTTGAAATTGATAGGGTGCCTAGCCTTATTGTCATGGATGTAGTTTTCAGTTGTTGTGTGTGTTAAATGTCAACAGGTGCAGAACTGTGCCAGTTTGATGAATGAAAATCTCATACGTTAAAATGTTAAATCTCGGACACGGTTTGGTCTTTTCACTTGAAATTTGGAGGGTGTTGACAGCATGTCATGTGGATGAAAATTACAGTGTTTCAGTGTCAGAAAACTTTTTTTGGTGCAGATATGGCGTGGTGCAGTTTATGTTCTGTGGACAGCGTTTTGCTTGTGGTGGTGGCTTGAAATTGATAGGATACCTAGTCTTAGTGTCATGGATATAGTTTTCAGTCATTGTGTGTGTTAAATGTGGACAGGTGCAGAACTGTGTCACTCTGACAAACTAAAATTTCATATTTTGATATGTCACATCTTGGACACGGTTTGGTGGTTTTACTTGAAATTTGGAGGGTGTTGACCGCATGTCCTGTAGATGTTAATAGAGGTGTTTACATGTCGGACAATATATTTTTATGGACATATTGTGTTGTACAGTTTACGTTTTGTGGACAGCGTTTTCTATTGTTCTACTAGATTAACATTTGTTTGGTGGCTGGCCTTGCTGTTGTGAATGTACTTTTTAGTCATTGGGCATGTAATGAGGCCTGACACTTACAAGCTGGTGGGAGCGCAGGGCCATTACAAACTTGCGCAACCTTCTACTTTTCTATTCTTTCTTAAAAAGTAAGAAAATTCTGTGCAAAAATAAACTTCGTTAATGCATCACTTAGGGTTCTTCTACAGCGAAAAAAGCAAGGAAATTTGGGGTTAGGGTTGAAAGTTCTCCTTGGACTCCCCAGCCCTCCCCAACTGGCATTGGGGTGTGCGATTGACGCCGGTCCAACTCTCACCCCACTCTCCTATACTCTGCTTCTTTACATGTGATGGGGTGAGAGTTAGGGTGACGACCCCAACACGCACCTGATGCCGCTGGAGGGTGGCTGGGGTCCAAGGGGCTTTCAACCCTAACCCCGAATTTTCTCACTTTTTTCACTGTAGAAGAACCCTAATTGATGCATTAATGAAGTTTTTGCATAGAATATATATATATGTGTATATATATATATATATATATATATTATATATATATATATATGTAAAATATATATATATATATATATATATATATATATATATATGAAGAGATTTCCTAGTGGGTTAGAAGCTGATATCTTGCTTCCTGTTTTACTTATTAAAGTTTCAAAATTGGCTTTGAGGAGTGTGACTGAAAGTGAAAGGGACGAGCCTAACTTCACTTTCACTTTCACTTGTGCTCCTCAGTGACATGCAATATATTAAGATAAGATACAACATATTGACATATCTGAGTCATATCCTATCAAATATAAAAGTTGACTCGGCTGCACCTGAAATACTGTGTACAGTTTTGGGCCACTAGTGACAAGCATAACATTAGACTGCTGGAAAGTGCACAGAGAAAAGCCAAAAAAAAAATTTAGACAACTTTCAAACATGCCTTATAGAGAGTGAGACTGATGGAGATTAAACTTTAGTCCTTAGAGTGTAGAAGATTAAGGGGGGACCTATGCCTGGTCTATAGGGCAATGCACAACAATAACATTCTGGAACATGCTCAGATCTAGAAGTGGGTAGCCATTTGGGAACAAGTGACCACCAAACAGTGTGATTCACAATAAACTCAGCTACAGAGTCAAGCCATACAAAAGTGAAGGTTCTGGACTTCAGGAGGGCAGACTTTGGCAAGATGGGATAGTGCCTTAGAAAAGCACTAGCAAACAGGCTAGAAGGAGGGGTGGAGCAACAATGAGGAAACATCAAAACTGCCATCACAGAGCCAACAGGCCTTTGTGTGAAGCAAATAAACAAATCAAAATGAAATAAAAAGCCACTATGGTTCTCAATAGAGGTAGCGGTGAAGGTCGGGGAGAAAAAAATAGCATTTAGGAAGTATAAGGAAACACAGAAGGAGCAGGACAGAGAACTGTACCAGTTAAGGCAGAAGGAAGCAGGGAGGGTAGTCAGAATAGCAAAGGCCCAAACTGAGGAAAAGATAGCCAACTCAGTTAAGAAGGGGGATAAAACCTTTTATAGGTATATCAGGGAGCGAGAAAGACAAAGGGAGGGATAGTGAGACTGAATAGAATGGACGGTGGTGGGCAGGAGGACAGTGAAAAAGCAGGGATACTGAATGAATACTTCTCTTCAGTATTCACAAAAGAGGAGGTGGGGGAAGTGCCTAATCCATTTAACAGAAGCACACTGGATAGGGGGGTTGATCCCAGTCCTTTCACAGAAGAAAGGGTTCTGAAAGAACTCCTAAAACCGAAGGTGGACAAAGCAATGGGGCCAAATGGAATTCACCCCAGAATTCTAAAAGAATTAAGCAGAGAACTAGTGACACCACTGACTAATCTTTTTAACAAATCATGGGAGGATGGTGTGGTGCCTGAGAACTGGAGGAAGGCAGATGTGATTCCCCTTCACAAAAGTGGTACCAAGACAGAGGCAGGAAACTACAGACCTGTCAGTTTGACCTCTGTGGTAGGGAAAGTGATGGAATCACTTCTGAAGGAAAGAATTATTGAGTACCTAGAGGCCAGTGGGTCACAGGACCCAAGGCAGTATGGGTTCACAGCGGGAAGGTCATGTCAGACGAATCTAATTGATTTCTTTTACTGGGTGACCAAAGAAGTTGACCAGGGAGGGGCCGTGGACGTGGCCCACCTAGACTTTATCAAGGCATTTGGCAAAGTCCCACACAAAAGATTAATAGTCAAATTAACCAGCCTTGGAGTGGGTCCCAAGGTGGTAGCCTGGGTAAAACATTGGCTGGACAACAGGACACAGAAGGTAATTGTAAATGGAGTCCACTCTGAAGAAAGATGGGTTACTAGTGGGGTACCACAGGGTTCAGTACTGGGTCCAGTCCTTTTTAATGTCTTTATAAGTGACATTGCAGAGGGACTGGAAGGAAAAGTATGCCTCTTTGCAGATGACACAAAGGTCTGCAACAGGGCTCATACACAAGGAGGTATTGAAAAGATGAGAAGGGACTTGGCAAGGTTAGAGGGATGGTCAGAAGTATGGCAGCTTGGATTCAATGCAAAGAGGTGCAAAATAATGTACCTGGGAAACAAAAACCCAGGGGAAGATTACACAATAGGGGAGAGGTAGTAACAACAACAAAAATGGAAAGAGACCTGGGGGTAATCATATCAGATTATCCTAAGGTTGGCAAGCAATGTGAGAAGGTGGTAGGGAGGGCTGGGGGGATACTGGGATGTATAGGGAGAGGCATCACCAGCAGAAAACAGGAAGTTGTTATCCCCCTGTACAGACTGTTGGTGAGACCCCATCTGGAGTACTGTGTCCAGTTCTGGAGACCCCATCTCCGCAAGGACATAGACAGGATGGAGGCAGTTCAGAGGAGGGCAACTAAAATGGTGCAGGGTCTTCAAGATAAGCCATACGAGGAGAGACTAAATGAGCTTAATATGTATACCCTTGAGGAAAGGAGGGAGAGGGAGGACATGATAGAAATGTTTAAGTACCTCAGTGGAATCAATAAAGTCCAAGAGGGTACAATCTTTCAGAAAAAGAGATGTGCAAGAACAAGGGAACACAATTTGAAGATAGAGGGGGGACAGCTCAGGGGCAATGTGAGGAAGTATTCTTTCACAGAGAGGGTGGTGGATGCACAGAACAGCTTTCCTGAGGAGGTTGTGAGGTCTAAAACTGTGAGAGAATTTAAGAATGCATGGGACAGACATAAGGCAATTTTTGTGGGGGGTAGGAAGAAATAGGCTGTTGGTTAAATTGGATATGCAGCTTATCCTCTGGGTAGGGAAATGGGCAGACTAGGTGGGTCGTCCTTATCTGCTGTCAAAGTCTATGTTTCTATGCTTGGTTGGTAACTGTGACAGTTTTTGTGAACCCCCCCCCATCACCACTAGACACTCCTTTGTACCCTGGACCCTATTTCTAAAATCTGCTGCAGTAGTACTCGTCTTCTCTTTAGGTCTCACTTGACCTTTTTCACCTTTCTACCACAAAGGGTGGCCTTCTATTGTGGTATTCTTCTACCCCGCTAATTTTCTACTTTTGTCTTGGTGGTGATAATGTAGAGGCTGACCTAACTGCCTGTTCTGGCTAAAGAATAATGGGAAGTAGTCAAAATTAAGTTATGTCACTTTATGTTTTAAAAAGGTTTGGTTGCTTTGCTCCACTAGATAAATGTATTCACATTCCCAAACTGACCGTGATAATTATGTGCACAATTCTTACCAGTACTTTTTCTTTGCCCACTGTTTCCCAAATACGTACAACTAACGTGGAGCTGTTCTCTCAGATAGAGCTTAAGTTGGCATGCTCAAAAATGTGCTAGCTTTCCTTGGTGAAATGCCCTGATCCTGGTTCTGGATACAGGACTTTGGTAATGTAGCCATTCAGTCTTGCATCTCTCAATCACTTTTGCAATTTGCGAATTGCAACCTTTTTTTGCTGCTAGCTAGGTGCAGTGTCTAGAAGTGCAGTTGCGCACCTCGCAATTGCTGTTTGCAAATGAGTGTTCTAGAGGAACGCACCTCTCAGTTGTGAGAGTCTGTTTTATTTGTCTCTTCAGTTTTGTCCTAGTAGAAGACAAAGCGTACTTCACTTGAGAGAAACAAATATTCTTAGAATGTAGTAATGCAAACAGGTCTAAAATAAAACCAAAATAAACCCAGGAAAAGTTCAGTCTTGGAAATATGGGCATTTCATAACAACATGAATAGCCCAAAATTTCCACGAATGCCCAAATGTTTAAAACGGCATTCAGACTGACACTTTTGGAGACTTTCCGGGCTTAAAACTAAAGCGATTGCTTCTTAGAAATAAACCATTGTACTTGTGTTAGTTCATTTTAAAGCTCTAGTAAGAGCTGTTTCATGACACTCTTAATGTATGTTTTGTTTTCATGTTAGTTTAAGCAATAATTAAAAGAGGTACCTGTATGCTTCCTATGCCTGCTCAGATGAAAATGAGTTTCCTTAAGGGCTTGAGGCACCCTAGTGGACCCTTTTTATAATAACATCATGGTGATGTCATGATTTGGAGGGGGAGACAAGGGTCATTAGAGGACCCTTGCTAATTCATCTCTAGTTATTTTTTTCTATGAATAATAATATTATACAGTTCATAAACATTATTGCAGTACTCCTTAATTGTAATAGATCTAGCAGTTAATGAAGCCCCATTTCTTGCACTAGGATAGGATTATTCTCTGTATTAGATTAGGGGGCAGATCACATGATTAATGATGTCATAGTTTTCAGTACATAAAAAAACTTGGACTCAGTATGTGGTCAGATAGGTTGTAGAACACAGATGATGGTGGTCATGCTGAAAGGGAGCTAGTACCACTTTGTGACATTTTTCAGAGAAGAGTATCTGAAGCTATTTAAGAATTAAGTTTATTTTCTTGTTTTCCTGAAGTTTTCTTTATTTAGTTTGCTGGAGTAAACATTACACACTACAGCAGTTACTGTGTCTTCAAGAGAAAACTTGTGTCAGGTGTTGTCACTACCCACACTCGCTCACAGTAACGCAACATCCAGTAAGAGAAAACAGGTTCCACTGCTATCAGTTGAAAGGTGATGTGTACAGGACTGAAACATGTGGGGCTTGGTATAACCAGATAATGGGCACTACCTGGAACAGGCTAAAATATGAAATAATGTCTTGCAAAACTCTGGGGGCCTTTAAAATGTCACTAGATAAATATATGGGAAACTGGAAAGTTGAGGTTTTGGAATGAGCTTGAACGAGTCTTATGGCCTAACGGCTATTGATTTGTACACTGCTATGATCCTATGATATTGTAAGTGCAATCAAAGTACCAAGTATTATGAGAGCTCCATCTAAATAAGTATATGCAAAGCATCAGTGAAACTCGATGGAGAGGCGAACCAACTAAATGTTAGCCATGAGGCTTATAGCTTGATTATTGTTGTAAAATACTCAGAACGTCTTGAATGGTCTTTCTTGCAGTGTACCAATAGAAAATTGAATTTTATATGCTCTCCATAGCCAAATTTTTCATATTTCAAGCCTGTTAGACTACTAGGTAAATAAATGATGAAAAGGTTCATCCACAGCTGGCGTAGTATTTAGCTAGACACAGCCAAACACCGTATTGAGATTTTTTCTTTATGGACATTTATACTACAATCTATTTATTTTTGTACTGCTCCATGGAGATGATACTGACTTCCAGATAAGTATAATTATTCTATTTGGGAACATACTGAATTCAGACTATCTGTTCATTCAACCTTTGGGTGATTTTTTTTAAAGATATGATAGCTTAAGATGTCGTATCTGATCAAATATAAAACTGCTAGATGCAATCAAATATGCCAATTAGTATGAGAGCTCCATCTGAAAGTGAATGCAAAGTGTCAGTGAAACTCTGTAGATAGCTGAACCAACTGAATCCTGATACAGTATATATTGGAAATTATTTTTTAAAGAAATGCATTTGTTGTCAGAGGATATTAAAGCACACTGAAGGTAATATAAATGTATTACTTGCTGGAGATGTTCAAAACAAAATTTATTTGGCTAATTAATAACAAAGCTCTAGACTCGCAGTATCCAATGATTCTCCAATCAAAAAATCCCAATGATCAGCGCTGCCTCATCTCCATTCATAACCAAAAATTAATGGGGGGGGGGCTACTCCCGAAATTCCCGCTACACTGCTTCAAGGTAGCCCTGAGGCTTATAACTTGATTATTGTTGTGAAACACTCAGAGCATCCTCAAGACCTCAAGGTCTTTCTCTCAGTGTGCCAATACAACATTGAATTTTACATGTTCTGTGTGGCAAATGTATTCATATTTCAAGCCTTTCAGACTACTAGGTAAATTGTGATAGAAGTTCATCCCTGGCTGGCATAGTATTCATGTTGAGAATCAGGGACTGATTTTTTTTTCCATTTTTGACGTTGTTGCAACTTAATGTGCATATCTGGAACTTCAATAGAAAGACTTATGGATCCGCTGTGCCTAGCAGACACTAACTAAATACTATGCCTGCCCTGGATGAACTTTTGTACAATTTCTCTAGTAGTCTGACTGGCTTGAAATATGAATAATTTTGCTACAGAGTGCATATAAAATTCAATTTTGTATTGGCACACTGAGAGAAAGACCTTTCAAGATGCTTTAAGTATTTTACAACAATAATCAGGCTATAAGCCACTACCTTGAAGAAGTGTAGAGGGGATTCTGGAAGTAGCCTCCCATCCCCCATGCTCCTCAGGGACATACGATATATTTAGATAAGATATTACATCTCAAGATATCTTAAGATGTCACATCTTATCAAATGTAAAAGTGCTAAGTGCAATCAAAGTGCCAAGTATTATGAGAGCTCCATCTATAAAAGTATATGCAAAGCATCAATGAAACTCAGTGGAGAGGTGAACCAACTGAATGTTAGCTGTGAGGCTTATAGCTTGATTATTGTTGTAAAATACTCAGAGTAGTGCAATTTACAGACTTGTAGGAATCTGGTCTTTATGCAATTCTATGAGAAAGTAGCCTTTAAATATTCTTCGGGGTAGAAATGAAAAAGTATTTATAGGCTGCAGTAATAGGAAGCATATAAGAAAAAAAAAGCTTTTTAAAGGCACGTCTAAAAATGAAAATTGATAATAGTGTTATTATGTAACTGAAACCAGGAAGAGACACATCCCATGTACATCTTTGCTTGCCAAACATGCATCATTTCCTGGATTTCTATCGAGAAGAGATCTGTATTTCCCCTAAATAGGATAAACAGAAACTGTTTCCTCAATTATGAACTTTGGAGGTATTGTACAGCAGCAGTAAAACATGCAATTAGAGCTACCCTAGGGCCATACTGAATACTCCACGTAGGTGACATTTCAAAGATTCTCTACTGCTGTGTCATAAATCACTTCAAATATCAAAATGCACTAAAAAAGGATCTTGGAGACAGTAAAGATGCAAATGTTTGACTGAAGAATAACTGGAAGATTAACTTCAAAACTGTCTTAAATTAAGCCAGGTAAACAACAGCACTGTATGTGCAGTATTGTGAAATCATCAGAATTCTATTAACTACATGCATCATCTGCTTGGTTGTTATATTACCTGCCAGGAAATGCCTCACTGTATAAACATAAAGCCATGACCTAGGACAATAAGACTTGCCAATAAAAGGCAGGCCAGCTTGTCTAAAGTCCCCCTGACAGACAAGCAAAGGGGGGGGTAGGAAAGGGGAGGGACCGTGATGTCAGAAAGGGTCAAATGACCAGGGAGAAGGAGAGCTTTCAATTGGTTAGGGGAGGTTGTTGGGGGCGGAGGGGGCATTTTGGGCATGTAAGGGCCTGCTGCTTTCTGGTCACCCTCTCTTTTGCTGGGAAAATGATTCTCAGCACTTCATTGGTAGTTTTCATAGGTAAGGGATGCTAGGCCTTAGACCTGGTGGGGCTGACCTGGTGTGGTTGGTGGGTGGGGGTTTGGAGCAAAAAGGCAAAGAGTAATAATGCTGTTTGGGAATGAGGGTACTCTAGCATAGAAACTGTGATGGAATACTTATTTTGTTTTGTTGTTGTGATGTGAATTATCAAGAACTGGTGGGGTTTTTCAAGCTCAGTATGGGATGCAGAATTGCTGGATGAAAGTGGCTTGCAATTGTTGAGCTAGCGGCATTATACAGGGTAGGGGGAAGACTTGGAAATGCTTCATAATGAAAATGAATCAGCTGTATGTCTGTCTGGCTCTAGCAGTGTCCTTTACAGGAGGGTGCACTGGTTTTGGCTGTTTTGTCTGGGGATTTGGTATTGGTGGGGAAGACTCTGTCATGCTGCAGCCACTGGAGCAATCATTGTAGGGATGGGCAACGTGGCAAGAGAGATGCCCTCTACGGGAGGGTCCATTGGTGGTTACGGGGCCTTTTGTATGACACAGCATGGTGTGCAAGTCTCTGATGGGTCATCCTAATGCTGCTAGTTCAGAAGAGCAGATGGCAAGGTTCAAAATACATTAAAAAAAAAAAAGATAGTAAAAGGACTGAAAGCAGCGAGGAGGCTGAAACCCTTGGTGGCCCGGAGGTGCAGTCTGGCAGCTCCAACCCTGACATTCGCAGCTGTGATAGGTGAGGGCAGCAGGGTTTGGAGGGAAGTCTGGTTGGGCAGAAGCAAATGCGGACAGTTACTACAGCCATTTGTTAGGAGGAGGGTAGAGTGGCTATGGGGAGTGGGGCGGGATGGGGATGCGCAGCTCCTCAGAGCAGAAAGTTCAAAGATGGAGGTCTGGTTTTCCCCAATACATCCCTGGTATGCCTCAGATGCAGGGACTTGGTTTCAGACATGAAAGGAGGGATATGGTGGTGCATGTGGGGGAGGAAGTGGCAGTCTGGGCACTGCGACAGGAAGCACCATTGTTTTGGGTCGGGCCGGTAGTGTTTCGTGGGGCCTGGAGAAGTTGAGTGGGGGCATGTGGGCCACGTGGGCTGCAGGACATCTTGCATTGGACTGGTGGCCAATCCAGGTGGCTGCTGGGTGGGTAAATGTTCTGACATTGGGGGGTCACAGGTAGGCCCCGGCTGTCAGGGACAAGTGCACTGGGGGGGCCGTGAGCTCTCCAGCAGGTTCAACAGGGCCTTGGTCATGGCAAGAGTAGGAGGTAGGCTGGGCCTGGTTGGAACAGAAATGAAGGAACCAGGCAATTAAAGAAGAAAACATGGGGGTTGGTGGGGGGTTTGTAAAAGGATTAGTGCGGGGCCATAGTCATGTGAGAGCACAGGACAGCTAGCCATGTGGGAGAGCTGGAATGGAATTCGCCATGGCGGAGGGGGAGAGCTGGTGGGTGGTGCAGCGGGCAGTTTATTCCAGCTCTGGTATGGGCCACCAGCCACATGGCGGTGGTGCCATAGAGCAGGCTGATGAGATGCACAGGCCCAGGTGGAGAGTTTGGGCTTTGATTGGTTAAGGACTGCCCAGAGAGGGAAAGTAGGCTGGAGCGATGCAGGGTGGCAAGGGAGCCACATGCTTTAATGGTGAAGCATGGGGTCCGGGGGGGGGCATTTTTTGAATAGATGATGCAGGGGCTGCTGTTCGTGGGTAAAGGGAGAGCACCCAGATCCAATGGGGCCTGGAGTGTTGTCAGGAAAAGGATTGGGACAGAGTTCTTGGTGCCGATGGCTGGCCTAAACGTAGTGCAGCAACAATGCCCCCCCTTTTTCAAAGGTAGAGATGAGGAGGTACCCCAGTGGGGGGTAGGGGAAGAGAGTTGTGGGATTGGGATTATGATAGGTTGCCTGTCCCAGTGATGGGCAAAAAGATATGGTTCAGATAGAGAGCCAGGTGCTGGGGGAACAGGTAGCCCAGGTAGTGGCACCCCCGAGGGCCTACATAGAGTAATCGGTCTGGATGTCTGTGGAGACACTGAGTGGTAGTGTCCCAAGAGAGCTACGGACACAGAATTAATAGAGCTGGGAAACAGTAAGTAAAGGATTATGGCTATATTGAGTTGCTACTCTTGAACGCCTGAGGAAAGGAGACAATTCGGGGAATCTCCACATGTTGCTACATGAGGTGCTCCCTTTTTAGAGTGGGCCTTCTCAGGGTAGGAGGGGCATTTGTTTTCCCAACTTGAGTGAAGAAGTGATCAGGCAGAGCATTCAGTGGTAGCTCAAGCAACATCTGTGACAGAAAACACTGGCACTGCACTAGGAAGGTGCGGCGGGGGTAGGAGATCTGGCGAGGACCCTCATTGCAGCACAGTAGCCAGCCAATCGTGTTCACTATGCCATTACAGCATGCACTTCAGGCTGGTCCTGGCAGGTGGAAGGGAAAGGTGGAGGGAACCTACCCCTGGTTGCCAGCTAGGCAGGGGCAAAAAAAAAACTATTCTTGTGAAAGCTTCACTTGTTAGGGCAGCGAGTGTGAGGATACTGACGACAAGTAACCTGGTCCTATCAGTCACTTGATGCTGCTTTATGGCAGCTCTATTTACAGGGGTTTATTCACCCGGGATATGGGGTGAGCCAGGTTGCGGAGCTGTGAATTGAACAGGGGGTGCACTGCACCCATGTACTGGATGGAAAATGGACTGCCCATGGTATGTGGCTACAGGGGGAGGGACATGACATGGGGCTGGAGGTTCCTGAGCCAGGTAGTCTGGGTGGGTGGGAATAATGAGCATTAGCACGGGAAAGGATGAAGTTGGGCCAAGGATCAGGATGGCGGTTGAAGTGGACAATGCAGAGGGCCCTGGCTGCCCTGGTGGCCCAACAATGGGCATAAGAGACCATGAGGGGGCCACAGGTCCAAGGGCAGACTGCAGGTGATATGGGGGCATGCTTTGCCCTCATCAGGGAGAGGCAACAGCTATTCTGGGCAGAACACACAGTGGGCCCAGAACATGGCTACAGCAGTGCAGGGACATGGCGCTATGGGGACATTGGGGAACCCAACTCCATCTTGGTGAACATGAGGAAGGGATGGGAACAGACCAGCCTACAGGACCAGCCCTGCAGGGGCACCAAGGGGCGTACGGCCCAGGGTGAGGACTGGCAGGCCACAATGGCCAGGGCGGTGGTGTATGAGGCTGAGAGGGTGTAGGGGTTCAGGCCCATCCCCGGGACAATTGGTATGTTTGGAGGATGCCTACGAGTAGAGGGGGCCGGCCTGGCAGAGGGCAGGTGCCCCTACTGGGGCCTGCTGGATATATGGGGGGTGCTAAGGCAGGGGAGTACCATGTTCCTAGCCCCCATGGGGGAGACCCATCATCCTTCACAAGCTGGAGATAGGTCAGTGGAAAAAGGGGAATGAATGGAAAAGAGGGGGGGCAGGAGAAGGGGAAGGCAGCACGGGCTGGGGACCAAGGAACCCAGGCATAGAAGTAAATGAGGGAGAGGATGGAAACTAGGGGCCAGATCATGTGTCTGGACCTGGGGGGGGGTGTGGACTGGGAACTGACCCTGTGCAGGTTGGGCCTGGGTAAGTGGGGTTACCTGCTAGTGGTACCATATGGTGGTGGTACCTGGTAGTGGTACCTGGTGATGGTACCTGGTTTCTGGTGAGGATGGGGGGGGCCAGATCAGCTGTGTCCAGACCCCAAAGTGCTACTAGCAAGGAGAAGAGGATCAAGTTGGAAGAAGGTTCCAGAAAGAAGTAGATTGAATTATTGTGGTGGTACTGTACTGTACTGTATACTGTTGAAATATGAAGTGTGGGATGCAAATATAATTTACGTGCCTTAATAAACATTGCCAGTGAGCATCCAACAGAAACAGGTGTGGAGAGATTTATTTCTGGGAGGGGGATCAGGGGACAAATGGTAATGCAATGCTTCCAAAATAGTGCCATTTGTTTAGTGGAAATTCATTATTTTACTCTCTGAATTATTTCTAAATACAAAACAAAAAAAGGGGTCTGCTGTGAAGCTTTCGCAAGGCAAAGAACTGCATATCCATGCTCCAGATGTGTTGGATGCTAAAAAATATGCATGTAGTAACCTTCAGTAACTATCACTAAGAGATGAAGTATTGCAAAGTAGGCCTCTCTATGTCTTTTTGACAAATTTTACAGTAGTTCAGTAATATAATAACTGTATACTTTAAATTTTCAGATAGCTAATACCATGGAACTGAGGTATTGTTCAGTATTACATCTTGCCCTTTTCATTTAATGCAGCATTGTAATGTAATCCTATGTGTAACTGCATAACTTCCGTATTGTCTTGGTCACTAGTTCAACAGGCATAAAGAACCAAAGAAAAAAATATTAATGCACTGCTTCTTAAATATTGTAATTTTTTTTAGTGGAGATCCATTCTATTATTCTCTGAATTATTTCAACAATAAGGACTGCTGTGAAGCCTGCTCACTGCAAAGAACTGCATATCCATGCTCCAGATGTGCTGCTACAAAATATGTATGTACTGTAGCTGGTAACTTTACTGTGATGCAAAATGTTGCACAGTAAACCTTACTGTCCTTTTGGCTAATATTGCAGTAGTTCTCTGATATGAAATTAAATGCTGTTTTGAGATTGGGAAAACAGCAGTAAAGTTTCTCTTTTTTTTATTTTCACATATTTCCATATCAAATGTGATAGAATGTAACAATATTGGATTGTAGATTTTCCCTCTCAGAATTTATTTACAAGAAGAAAGGTGATCCTTCAGATCCAATAATGTATAGACCAATCAGTCTCTTGGATGCATCCTAGAAAATTTTCTGTTGCATAATCCTAAATAGGCTTCGGACATGGATAGAGGAATCAAATGTATTTAGTGAATTCCAAAATGGATTCTAAGAGGGGAGCTCTACAATTTCAAAACAGCATTTGATTCAATTAGGTGGACATTTTTTTGGCATAAGTTGAGATCTTATAGTGTGGAACCCAAATTATTTGATGTCATAATAGGACTCCACCAAGATACGTGGTTAAAAATAACATATAATCAGAAAGGAGATTTAACAAAAGAAATAAGAACAAACCTTGGTGTAAGACAGAGATGCCTATTGGCCCTTATTTTGTTTAACCTCTCCATAGTTGAAAAGCTAGATAAGCCAGAATTCCATTCACCAAGCATTAAAAACACAAAGATACCCATTCTAGCATTTGCAGATGACCAAGTATTAATATCAAACCCATTAATAGGATTGCAGTGGAAAATAGATCTATTTTCTAGTTTATGTAAAGAAAACAGATTGATAATAAACAAGGATAAAATTTATCTTTTAGTGTTTGGTCACAAGCAGAAGAAAATGCCTTCTATGGGTCTATGAGATAACGGCGAATGCCTAAAGGCGATCACCGTTATCGCTCAGTCAGAGTGCCAAACACTTTTTCTGCACTCTGAGAACCCTTGCGCACCAGCACAATGGAGCTAGGACATTTTTAACTACTTCTGGGCTGCTCCCCTTGTGGGAGGGTTCTCCCAGCACCCCCTACTTAAGGATTCTCAACTCCAGGGGGTACGCTGGGGGGGTGAAAGTAGTAAAATGAAAAGGTTCAGGCCGGTGCCAAAAATCGCACCAGCGCCCGGACCCAATCCCAGTACCTCAGCCACCCCAGCCATTGCCCTATCCCCAACACCATGCCACAGCTTGACCAATGACCACAGCGCCATGCCCTATAGCCTGTCCACCCCTTCCCAGCCCACCCTCACCATGCTCATTCCCACCCCCCTCATGCGGTATGTATAGCGACATCTTAGCAGTGTCAGTGGCTCAGTAGGTAGCACACTCACCTCTGAGGCCAGGAGATCAGAGGGCTGTGGGTTCAGTTCCATCTGAGTACTTCGGTTAATATCCTAGTACTGACACTGTAGTGCAGCATGAGAGGGTGCTGCACTTCTGAGGTGCCGTCTTTCGGATGAGACGTTAAACCGAGGTCCCATCTGCCTGGATTGGTGGTAGTTCAGGTGGATATTAAAGATCCCATGGCACTTATCGAAAAGAGTAGGGGAATTTCCCCAGTGTCCTGGCCAAATTTCCCTCATTCACTAAAAATACCACCAACAGCTTAATCTGGTTCAAGGTCAGTTGGCATTCATCTGTATCCCCCTCCCCCGGGTCGTGCCTGAAAATAGGCAGGATTTGTCTAGTGCACTTACCCGGTCAACAAAAAGCTAAATAAATAAATAAAAAAAAATCTTGTTGACTAGTTCACCCATCCCCTCATCCGGTTGCCATACCTGTCGGTTTCCTTGAGTGGATTGTGCGAGGAAGGTGTTGCCATAATGGATGGCCCCCTTCCTCATGCGCCCACTTCACGGGTTACCGCCGTCTACATTCATAGACAAAAGAAAGATTGCTACTGTCAAAAGCTATTTATATCTAGAAGTATGCTATACCCATGATACCAAATGGATGGAACATCTTAAGTTGTCACCAGAAAGCAATAACTTTACTGTATTTAAAAGTTACACCACACAGATGGGGAATAAATTAGTAAAAAGGTTATTAAAAGTCACTGAAGCAAAAATAAGAGCAAGCATATAATATGCAGAAGAAATATGAGCCACAGAGAACTTGGAAATGCTGGACGTACAGTTAAATAAATTATATAGATATATTATGAAGGTTCCTCAGGCAGTCCCAGCCCTGATTCTCAGAGCCAAATTAGGACAGCTCCCACTTATAACATACATCTTAGAAAAGAGGATTATATTTTTATTAAACCTTTTATTGCTACAGGAAGATAGAATCCCCAGAATGTGTTTTGAAGAAGAAGTTGATTACACTATGAAAGGGACTATGTTTCCAATGATGACATGTATTGCTTCCCAGGTATATCCTATGTGTTTAGGTGATCTGTTGTGACAAATACACTACTGGCTATTTGAGGAGATAGTGTTTCAGGTAAAATGAAGGATAAAGAATACATTCAATTCTAGAGAAATGGAATTTTTGCATACATGTAAACATTTCAATTGGTATAAAAAACTAAAAACTATCCACAGTTTACAGCAATACCTTGTGCTATTGCAAGACCCGGACATAAGAAGGATAACTAGATACAGACTAGAAATATATATCTGTAGACATACAGTAAATATTACCAGCACAAACGGATGGGTATTGATTATGGTTTATGCAAATATAAACTGAGAGTTCCAGACAGCTTTAAACATATTCTCCTAATTTGTCTGTTTTATAAGAAACATAGGAAATTATGGTTGGGGCCTCTATTGTCAAACCTCGATCTACCCTCAGATTAAATTTTAATTTATTTTTTCAATTCGTATGAAAAAAAAACTATTTTGTATTGACTTGATCACATTTCATTGTCATTGAAATAGGTTAATATATATATATATATATATATATATATATATATATATATATATATATATATATATATGGAATAAGGATGTCATATTTTATATAGAGCTGCAACTGTTTTATGTTTTTATATTTTTACCAATGCATGTTTATGTAAAATTTTTGTTGACTGCAATGACCTTGTATTGAACCATAAAGGAATTTTATATTGTATAGTTCTCTGATATTATAACAGTACGTTCTGAAGCTTCAGAAAGCTAATACCAAGAGACTGAGGTATTGCTAGGTAGTGCACTTTGCCCTTTGCCACAAATGCAGTATTGTAATGAAATCCTATGAATAACTGTGTAACTACTGTGTACACAGGGCCCCTAATTCAAAATGGGCACAAACAACCAGAGTATGGAGTAATGCTTGTGCAACACTGTTGATATTCAGGTGACTAGCTATATGATTGCACTATTTAGCACCTCACAGAAGGTTGTTGAAGAAGATAGAGGATCTGGGTGCAGTGAAGGACACATACGGATGTGAAACTGACTGATGGGGAGACAGCAGAGGGTTGTGTTTAATGGAATCAAATCAGATGAGAGGGAGGTCACAGTGTGGTACCACATGAATCTGTCCTAGGTCCAGTTCCTTTCAGTATATTCATCAGCTACATAGGAAAAGGAATCCAGGGCAAGATGTGTCTCTTCGCAGACAACACTACAATCTGTGGCAGAGTAGACCATAAAGAAGAGGTTAGGGAGATGCATAGAGATTTTAAATGTTTGAGAGGCAGTCTAAGTTTGGCAGTTGAAATTCAATACCAAAAAGTGCAAGATTATGCACATAGGGAACAAGAACCCCAAGAAAGAGTACCGGCTTGAGGGGGTTAAGCTGGACATGACCACTGAGGAAAGAGACAATGGGTCATCATCAGTGACTCCCTAAAACAATTCAGCCAGTATAACAGGGCCTAAAGTAAGGCAAACAGGATGCTGGGGTGTATAGGAAAGGGTACTGACAGCAGAAGGGAAAAAGGAATTACTATCTTTCTATCACTGGTTATGTCTCACCTGAAGTACTGTGTCAAGTTCCCGAGTCTTTACATAAGCAAAGATGAGGACAGGCTGGAGACAGTGCAATGCTGCATGGCCAAAATGATTCAGGGCCAACAGGGCAGATCATATGAGGATTTTCTCAAGGCACTAAATGTGTGCTAGGTGTAGGGTAGATGAGAGAGGGGAAATATGACAGAGGTGCTCATGTTCCTGAAAGGAATAAACAAGGTAAACTGTGAGGAACTACTTAACATAAGTAGTTGATCAAGAAGAGGGTGCACTAGTGAAAACTTTGGGGAGGGTTTTTTTCAAGATGGAAGTGAGAAAGTTTTATTTTAGAGAAAGGCTGGTGGAGCCATGGAAAAAATCTTCCAGCTGATGTGATCGGTGCCCAAACTATTAATGCTTTTAAAGATGGCTGGGACAGAGTGAAGCACTTAGGGGTTGTTCAGTGTGGTAGCAGTAAGGCAGGGAGCATTGGGGTAGATTGTGTGAGTTAGAATCCTCAGTGGGCAATAGATCCTGGGTGTGCCAGGGATTACAGGCAGACTAGATGGACCAATGGTCTTTTTCTGCTGCCACTGTCTGTTTTTATGTTTGCATGGCTGTTATATGTAGATGTTTTGGCCTTCTGTCTCCTGTGGGACTACCACCCTGCTGGGGCACTGTTAAGGCAAAGGAACTCCCTTAGGGAGGGCTCCACCCTTAGAGGGGCCAGAAACATAATTAATTTTTGCTAAAAGTACGTTAGGAAAGAGCCCAAGGAGAGGAGCAAGCAATAGGAGGAGGAGGGGAGATTGTGGGAAAAAAGAAACAGAGCTTCTAAATAAAGCTGGAGGATGCTTTTTTAAATTAGGGGTGTGCAAATATCTTTTCCTAAATATTCATCCAAATATTCAGTATTTGAAGGCCAAATAGTCAGGTATGTAGGTATTTATTATTCAAGTGCTTTTAAAAACAATTAGAGAAACACTCTTCCTCTCCACCCTTCCTTGTGTTCTAATGCTCCTCCCTCCTCATCCAGTCCAAACACTCTAAAAAATATGATCCTCCATCCCCTCACCATTTATAAGCACTGTGATCCCACCTTCCTTCCCCCAGTACCCATATAATTTTGTTTTAGTCTTAGGGTAGACAGCCAGCACAAGAAACTCACTTTCAATGCCAGCTACCATCTTTAATAGAGAAAAGTGCTGGGGGGGAGGCAGGGTGCTGTCAGGGTAGTTGAACGGGGAAGCACCTAGGGATTCTTTGCTATAATTCAAACAAGTGCCTCTCTATTAAAGGCAGTGGCCAACCATGGAGGCAGGTGGGCTGTGCTGGTTGCACACCATTGAACTAAAAATATTGTGCATGCTGGGGGAGAAGGGTGGAATCAAAGTGCTGATACAAGTTGGAGGATGGGGTAATATTACTTATTCTATGCTGGGAGGAGGGTGGGAAGGACACTGGAAAAAAATCAGCAAATTTGCGAGAAAGTTTGCAATAATTTACTCAAATTAATCATGGATGTCCCAGAGTTTGGGGGGTCTATGCTAGTAGGGTGGGGGATGGGGTTCATGTTTATTTTATGTGAGGGTGGGTTTTTTTTTGTTTTGTTTTCCCCCTTTTTTCCTATTTCAATTATTTTCTGAATAGCAGTTCTTGAATACGAATAGTCCACTATTAAAGTAGGACTCACACATATTCAGGAGCCCTACTATTTGTTGTATTTGGGAAATACTATTCAGCTTGTGCACACCTCTAGAGTTTAAATAGACAATGAAGTGGGTTATGGCTGATTGCACCATCCACTGAACCACAGGCATAGCCTTTTAATTCAATGGCATCCTTTACCAAATGAGGAGCTATGCTTTTGCAACATTGTTGATTGTCAGGTGGCTAGTTGTATGACTGTGTTGTTTGACTGTTATATAGGATGCTTCAGTCATTCATAAGCTCTGTTTTTAGTGGGACTACAACCCAGTCTGGGTTCTATGAAGGCAAAGGAGTCCTTCCGAGAAGGTTTCCACCCCTAAAAGGGCTGCAGAAGCAAACTACTTTTAGGCTATAACTACCTATGAATGAGCCCAAAAGAACTGCAAAAGCTGCAGACACAGATTGAGTAATGATAGGGGCAGAAGATATCTGATGTCAACTGATAACAGATGAAAGCATGACTTTCAGAAAGAGAGAAAGAATAACGGGAAATTATAGAATGAAAAAAATGAGCCACCATCAAACCCCACCTCACAGCAGAAATCCTGCTACTGTACTTGGTAAACACTATGATTAAATATACTGTATATATAAAATACTTACAGGTTGTGGTGCTCAGGAGAGAAAAACAATCTTGTGGAGAGAATCTCTGGGAAACCATGGACTTACTAATTATCCATTTTTACATGGGTAATTATTGTTATGACAGCTCAACTTGCTCATTTGGAATTCAATTCAAGGGATATTTTGGAGGGATAACTCTCCCTCTGTCCTCTGATTGGAAAATGCCATGAGGCTGTTGTAAGTTGATCTCCACATCTAAAGGAAGTTAACCCATGATGAAGGCCCATGCTTTGAGCATACAGATGGATTTACAATACTAGATAATAGTGCACATTACTGGTCATTTTGTTTCTACCAATGGAGTTTTGCAGTGAACATTCCATTGTTCTTCTGAGAGGAATGTGAGGATCTTTAATTTCTCTCAGGGCACTAATAAGCATTTGGCATCTCAAGTTACTGCATCAGCTCAGAATATCTTTCCGAGTAAAACTTTTGAAATAAGTCATGAATAAGCAATTTATGACAAGACAACAATAATTATTAAAATGTTAACTAAAGATTGATTTAGTGTAGAATTAGGGATGTTTTAATTGCATTTATTTATCCCTGTGGTGGTGGTGGTGGGGGGGGGACAATATACCTCAAGCCACGTTTGACCTTAAACTGTACACATTAAGACCACAAAAACTGGGCAAGTACCACCCTTCAGAAATGTAGGAAAGATGCAATTCCAGAGTAGTCTTATGCAAAGTAAAGTTTTATTCACTGCCAACAGGTGAAACTCTGTACCTCTGCATGCCTGACACTTTATGGAATTACTCCCTTTATGAAAGGCATGGTAAATTTGATAAAGAGATTAATTCTGAAGTGCATCATGCACGAGGAGGTGTAGTTTTAAATGCTGGCACAGAATAAAACTTCACTTTGCAATAAAGTTCACTCTGGAGCTGCATCTTTCAAACATTTCTGAAGACTGGTAATTGCCTGACTTTTGTGATCTTCATTATTATGTTTGTATTGAGAGCATACCATACATGGTGCAGCTTCTGCAGTAAGATTTTTAATTTCATGTATCTTCAGTAGAACTAATAATTGGGTTAACCCATTTTCTTTTTAAGCTGCTTATGGCAGAAATACAGATTTCTCTGTGTTATTTAACAGTGTGGGGGAAGGGGTTCAATAGAGGATGGGATAGGGCAAAGGGCAGGCTCAGAATTGGAAGGGAGAGGGCATGACCCACTGCAATCTCTAGAGTAGGGGCTTGCAAATGATCAGACTCAGTAAGCTAGTTATTTTGATGTGTATATATATATATATATATATATATATATATATATATATATATATATAAAAAATATGGTATATGTGCTTCACTCTCAGACAAAATGTCCACTGAACTAATTTTTAGCAAGCATATGAGTTTATATTCTAAGACCCATCCTTATTGTATTTTTAATTTTTTATCAGATTTTGCAAGGTCGTTTTTACAGTTGCTTTTATAATAAATTACTTAAGTCATCAAAGATTGTAGCCAAACACTTTTTTTAAATCTATTCCATTGAAGTTACTTGTTGACAGATTTACTAGACTCATAACATGGATGAAAAAGGATGGGGTTACTACATGATTCCGATGATAAATAGTGGCGCACTGATACAGTACTACAATATATACTACAAGATACTCCATTGTTTTATGCTGGACATGAAATGTGAGCAGAAATATATAAGACTTTCAAAATCCTGCATAATTATTCAGAAATGAAAGAAACAAAAAGAAAAATGGGCAGGATGACATTTTTGCAAAAAAAATTAAAAATAAACTATTATTATTGCTGAAAAAATTATATGATGACTAAGAAATACTGGTACTTTAACAGCTGCAGTATAAGCATAATTTGCCCTGTTCTAGAACGTATTGAAAGCATATTTCTTCTTTTGACTTCAGAGCAGATATTTTCAAGTCTTAATATTTTTTAAGTATATGTAACTGTGTCCATTTATGTGTCATGTAACAGATAGTCAATTTGGTAGAAGAGGGAACTGACACAAGAAGGAACCAGGTGGCAGACAGAAAAGAAACTGTCAGGAATTTGGGACTTAGGGAAGTAATGCAAAGTGTCAATTATTAATAGTGGTGGGGCAAAGTGAACCTATAGGTGACAAAGGGAAGGTTACAGGGGAACAGAAACACTGCAACATATCAAACTCATGTTGTCTTACACCTAGGGTGAACAGAATGTTCAAATTCTGGGAGAATTCCAACGGTAAAAGAACTCTGACATTCTGTAAGAAAAACAGTTTTTGCCGATTAATAATTCATAGGTTACATAAACTGGATTTTTTTCTACAATCTATGGGAAAATATTTTGCAGTTTATGTGATTCATGGATGCAGTTTGGAAGCAAAACTGCCATTCTGCACCCATCCTGATGGCAGAATTCCATACTTTACACAGCTCTACTTATACCTGGTTCTGTTTCTGTGCATCTCTCTCTTTTTTCTGTTTTCCTCATCTTTAAAACCAGTTCTGTACATAATTCCTCCAGTGTGCCATTATAAATAATCCAACCAGTAGCATGATTGGCTAGAATCAATCAATGGTTAATGCGCTGTTACTCCTACTTGCCTGGACCACCTACTTCAAGGCAAACTGAACACATTGAGGAGCTGCTCCATTTTCACAGATGAAGCAGCCCATGCTAGTAGTGGCATTAGCGCCAGAAGCGATTGAATGATTCTAACCGATGATGTCACTGGTTGGCAGGACCACGTACAGAGTTGGTTTTAATGATGAGAGAGACAGGAATCAATAAAGAGAGATGTGTACATAAAGATAATGGGAATGACAATAACTGATTCATGACAGCTGCAGAGGCCCCTGCATGGGCCGTAGTGATGCATCAAAATTTTATTTCGCCAGTGAAATTCCGGTGAAATTGAAAGTTTCACCATGCAAAATATTTTGCAGGTGTAAAATGTGGAATTTCACCAATGAAAAGCAGAATTTCACCAACAAAATACAGAATGTTACCTGCAAGCATTGGAATTTCACCTGCAAGTGGTGAAATTCCACATTTTGCAAGTGACATTTTGAATTTTGCCAGTAAAATTTTGTATGCCGCACCCCTGAATTATTTCACAAAATGCGTGAATTTTGCAAAATATTTCACGGAGTGAAATTCCACAATTTTGCACAACACTAATGAGCACAGGGGAGCCTCTGTGGTATTTGCAAGCCCTACACACCCATCTGAGGGTACATATAGGGCTACATGGATTGGGCTCTTATAGTAACTTTATGGAATTATATTGAGCTGCCTGCTGAAGATTGGAATTTTCTTGCAAATTGTTGAGGCTGAGACTCCTAATTTCTGAGTTTATTCCAGCTTGACTAGTTGGACGAAATAAAATATTAAAACAAGAAAGCATTGTAGTTTGGACCCTTACTTTAAATGAAAGACCAGCATGCATGGCCATCATAAAACTTTAGTATCAAGTTTGGCCCTAGGTGATAAAGGGAAGGCTACAGTGAAGCACCAGTATCAACTATGTGATTCCACCTGCTAAACATATCCTCCTGAGTAAATTACATATTTTTCTCCAACTCCCAACATGACTTTGAAGGTGATTTCTGAAGCAATATTGTACTGTAAACTTAATTTTATACTGTTTAAAAGCTGGGGATAGCAGCTGTAAAATTATGTAAAGATTATGCTCATAGGGTAAGCATTTCTTCATACATTTTCCATCAGCATAACGGTGGGAACTGAAGAAAATTATGCAATTTACTTAGAAAACATACTTAGTATTTTTGGTTCACTGGTAAGGAGGCAGGTACTCCCCTACCTCTCCCCTCTCCTCCACTCTAAAGATAGTAATAAAAGAAAACATTTATTATAAGTTAGCCAACCTTCAGTACTTTTGAAGATGAAGGCCCAGTCAAATCCTATGCAACTGAAAAAATATCTCAGTGGCTGAGTAGAGTGCAGGCATTGATATTTATGAGATGTTGTTGAGGATGGAAAAAGCAGGCATGAGGGCAGACTCCATTCCTTATTATTGAATTTCTTTTCATAAAGGACGGGTGAATGATTCATGGAGAAGGGGTCAATTGTTTAATTTGGGGGGGGGTAAGTACTTTTGGTTTCCAGACTGAAGATAGTATCCATTCCAGTTGTAAGCTAGGCAGCCAACACACAATTACAAAAGAGACATGATTGCTTCCCATCATACCTTGTATGCATTTCAGGAGCACTTTGAATGCTCATAGGCAAAATTGAGAGCAGGGTTCACTGGTTCTGACATTTATGGATTCATTGGTTTAGATCTTTCTTGTTCTAAGTTTTTAGGCAATCTTCACAGTCTTTTCAGAGTTCAGAATGCAATGACAGCCTCCTTTCTACAGCCTTCCTATCTATAGTTATTGTTTTTTATGATCTTATCTCTGTGTGACTTTTTGATCACAGTATAGCACACCACACCTCATTACATTAGATTAGCTGTCCATCCTGAGCTTCATAAGATACACAGACAAGCAAAAAAAATACAGCTCATGCTTATAAACATTAGCCTATAGCTGATTTTATAGTTAATTAATTCTTTTAACAAAAACCTAGTTATTAGAAAAAAAATCTGGCTCCTCTTCACATCCTGAGTAGCAGCTCTCATTCATTTTAGCAACCGGAAGTGTGAGGTTAAAGACCCTGTAAAACTAAGTCCATTGTGGGGCTCACTATGCACTGTATCATACAGGGGAAGGGAAAAAAGAAAAAAGGAAAATAAAGGCAGTATGAGAAGCAAGACAGGCAAGTAGAGGTGAAGGAGCAAAGGATGTGGGATCTTCATTGGCCCAACTCAAAAATCCAGCACCACCACCACATAATAGACCACACACAGCCAGTTGTGTGAAAGAAAGCTGTTTAAATAACGGCAACATTCAGGCAGCAAACATAATGTTGCTGAACTCAGTCATGCAGAAGCAAAATCCAAGGAGACAGCTATAGTAGCAGGGCCCCAAACTTCTACTGGTTTTGCCGAAGTGCTCTAAGGAAGTGTCCAAAACTTGGTGCACCTAATGGATTTAAACTATCGCCTTAAAGGGACAGACACCCATTACTGATCAAAGATACAATTAAATCCTACGTGCTTCCAATTATAATCTCACCTTAGTCTGGCCTAAAGGGGAAGACTTATAAAATACATATGTGAAACAAACATATTAAATATCTACAAAACCGAAGGGTGAACCTAGTGCTAAATATATACATATATACATATATATATATATATATATATATATTTATATATATATAACCTTATCATTCTCTAGTGAATATACAGTATGTTGCTGTACATATAGTACTTTGTAATAGCTTTTATTTATATGCTGTGCCCATTGATGCTGTTATTCCTGTGTCTAATGAAGTCTCTCCTCATATAGAACTGATAGAATGGGCATATTTCTATTTACATCACCATGAAATTAATCTTTTTTAAGATGAAGTGACCTCACATGCTGATTCATTATGCTTAGTGATTTAGAGTACATGGGTAAAATATATCTTCCTCGAGTATATCTCCTGCTTTGAACCACACCACAGTTCTGTAAGCCGTCAGTAACCTGGATTTTTTTTGTAGGCTGGGGCTGTCCACATCAATGCACCTCATCAGCGCCTATATAACATAGATATCCCCAGCATGCCTCAGTTATTTCTCCCTCTGTCAAGTGCTCATTGGTCCACCACTGCTGAAGAACACTGTTGAACTTGAAAAGTTTTACTGTTTTTACTAACTTCAGGTTGGTTATTTTAAGTTTACTTTTATGATGCTGCTGAAGAAAAGGAACCATTGTTCCACTATTGCCGTTGCAGGGATGTTAAGATGTATAAAGCTGATGATCACTCTGTTTGTATCCATCGCCTTGGCACAGACAACAGTGTTAAGGCCTGCTCAATTTGCCAGAGCTTTAACCAGGTAACCAGGAGACATCACAAAAAGGCTTTAGAGATACATCTAAATCTTAAATAAAGGGAAAAACAGGTTGCAGTGAAGACAGCTTTATCATCATCAACTGCTTCTGTTCCCAGTTCACCAGTGGCCCATTGATCCCCACTGTTGACAGTGTCTGTTGCTGACTTGTCGAAGAAAAAGGAAAGGGAAAAGAGAAGTCAAAAGTGGGGGGCACTAAGTTAGAAGGTGGTTCAAGGGGAGGGGGGGCAGCTGCAGTTTAACAGACAGTGTGCTGCACACTCGAGCAGACTAGATAGACCAAAAGGCCTGTATCTGCTGGCAATTTCAAATGTTCACATGTTCATAAGTCCTCTACAGTAAGTTTGAAGAAAAATACCACCACTCTGAGAAGGAGAAGTGATGCAAGGACAAGGCCACTTCCCCTGACCATTCACATTCACCTCTAAGTAGAGGTAAGTCTGCTAAAAAAGACTGGACCCTGGCTCTAACCATGTGTCTGATGCCCTCTCTGACAATATCTCGGACACTAAGGTCAGGCCTGTCTCCATCTACATCCCCCCAATCACCGGGGGATTGACAGCCAATTCCACCACCGAGCACAATCCCATCAATGGTTCAGCCATCACCAACCCCTTAAGGGCCAGTTGACACACAGATATTGTATCAGACAATGCCTGAGCTGTTTCAGTATCTATTGCTGCTACCACCATCACCACCAGTTCCATTGGCACCCTTCGCTGATCTGTTATTGATCTTACCATTGATATTCCAGTTCTCAGTCCCTGTTGTACTACCCTGCCCTGCCCTTCCCATTAATAGCCCCTTCTCACGTTTATCCTTATCCCAGCAACATTCAGCCAATGACGATTGACATCAATTATGAAATGGAACATAATCCAGAGTGTATGAAAGAAGAGGAGGAGGCAACAGATGAAGACCAAGAAGCAATAATCATGTCCTCTTGCTCAGTGGAGAGTGTGAAAAACACACCAAAGTCTCCACATGAGGATGCCTTATTTCAAGCCTTCCAGAAAAAATTGAGGCTAAATTGGGGTTTCAAGCACACAAGAAGGATTCCTCTAAGATAAATCTCTGAGTTCTTGGAGGTTTCTGCCTCCCCTACAGTTATTATTCCTCCTGTGCATTCTGCACTTAAGGATGTCATGTTGGATGCCTAGTATAAGACAGCTCAATAGCCAGCAGTCCCAAGAAGGCTGATAAGCAATATTCAGCCCCCACTGTAAAGCCATATTTTTTTTTCTGTGTTATCTTTTTTCCACCCCTGACTTTGCAGCCATGCCAGCCTCTCCTTCAGGTAAGCCAATGCTGCATCTGACCCATCCTGTCCCCCGAATCCTCTGCTCTCAGATGGCTGCCAATCCCCCAGGGTAACCCGGCATAACCCTTTGCCTGGTGGGTCCCCTTCCTCCAAGATGTAAGCCACCAGCCAGGGGGCCTGCAGACCAGTGCAACTTCTTGGCCTGGAGGGTGCTGCTGAGGTGGAAGGCTTCAGGGGCATTGACAGGCTCAGAGAGCTAGGCAGCCATCATCTGACCTGACGTGAAGAATTTTCACATTTTTCTGATTGACGTCCCTATGCTATTGTGCAGTACTCCTGGTCTTCACCAGAGGCCACTGCTGACCAATGTTTTCCCTGGCCCACCCCTGAGATAGGAGAGGAGAGGAGAGGAGAAGAGAGGAGAGCAGTCCCAATGAATGCTCAGTCCTTTCCAGCCCCAGCCACCCCCTGGCATACCAAGTCTGTTCACAAACCTGGGTCACTGGCGTGGGTCCAGGTAAGGTGCCTGCACCTCAAACCTCTATGCCACTGGGCTGGCACTTTTTTTATTTGTTTAACTTGCCTGACTCCTCAGCTTCAGAGTGGGGCCTTGTACCTCCTCCTACTCCATCCGCCAGGTCCTACCAAGGCTTCTCCTGGTTTCATGCTGCTAATTGTGCTAGGGGTGTATGTATTTTTCCCCATTTTCTCCTGATGCCCCTGAGGATGCTGGTGCAGAGGACATATGTCCAGATGAATAACATGTTGATGCACACTGCTATCAAGTGCCTGACAGAGTCCTCCCCTCCCCAACTCCGGAGAGCCATGTGCCCCAACTGAACATGCTTCCACAGCCAGAGGAGCTACGGGTGCTGTGGCTACCAGGTAACCCACCCCAGAAGGAGGAGAACATCTACTGGGACTCTCAATCTTCCTCTCCCATCTGACCCCGGCAGCCCGAGTCTGTTCCCAAACCTGGGTCGCCAGCATAGCACGAGGTGTGGCATCCAGTGCCTCAGCCCTCAGTGCCACCAGGCCAGCCCATGCCATATTTTTCATTACAGTCTGAAACAGCCTCTGGGGTGATCATAGCTACTCATGCCAGATCCAGAGCCCCTAAACACATGATGTCTCTTCCTCCTGTTAAGGTGTCAAGGAAGCTGTATTTGCAGGGGAAGATAACTTTTCTTTCTGCTTCTCTCGGCCTAAGGACTGCTAAATATCAGGTGTATATGGCAAAATATCAGAATAGTCTTTGAGAGATTATGTCCACGCTGGCTGAATAATTGCCAGAGGACCAGAACAAATTATTGGCAGAGTGGACTATTGCTAATGGCCAGAAGGCTAGTAAGCACCTGCTGAGATCCACATATGATGCCTCAGATGTAGTTGCCATGGCTGCTGCATCAGAGATTTGTCTCCACCATCACTCTTGGCTAAAGTTGGCTAGCATTGCCTCAGATGTGCAACAATCTATAATGAATGCTCCATTCAGAGGTAAACAATTATTTGGCACTGATGTAGAAAATGCATTAAGGGATTTTCAGTCCTATTAAATGACCCTTAGATAGTTGCATACATTGAACCCTAAACCCTCGGGGAAGGGGTAGAGGTTCTTTTTGCAGGCACTATTTCCTTCCAGGCTGGGTCTATTCAAGATGTCCAGAACATGGTTCCCAGAGACCTCAGTCTACCACTTATCAAGCTGTCAATCTGTTCCATGTGCCCATGACAGACTTAGGAAGGTCAAATATTATGGCCACCCCACTGCTCCCTGCAGTTTCTAACCGTCCCCTCTCCTTTCTTCAACCTCATTGCCTCAGGAAGTACTGATGAGAGGATGACTCTCTCTTCTTTCTACAAAAATGGAGGGAGAGTATTACATATGGATGGGTACAGGAGGTGGTTCAGCAAGGACAAGCCTAAGCCTTATAGCTCCTTACTGTTCCACCAGTGACCACCCCCACTTACCCAACAGCTGTCACCAGGACATCTTGCCCTACTGCTGGAGCAGGTTCAAACCCTCCACTGAAAGAAAGCTAAGCAACCTATCTTGGTTTCAGATATAAGCCAAGGCTTTTATTTCTGTTACTTTCTCTAAATGGACCAGGGATCTAAGGCCAGTAATAGACCTTCAGGAACTGAACCTTTTCATCGAACACAAAAGTTCAGAATAGTCTCCCTGCCGTCTTTCCTTCCCGTCTTACTGAAGGGGCCTAAGATGGTTGTGCTGGACATGAGGGATGCATACTTTCATGTCAAGATCTCCAAGTCCCACAGAAAATATTTAGTTCATGCTCCAGGGCTCAAACTACCAATTTCATGTCTTTCCCTTTGGTTTATGTTCTGCACCATGTGTATTTACCAAAGTATTTGCTGCAGTGATTGCTGCCTTCTGCAGTGAGGGCCTCTATTCCTACCTATACATAAATGACTGTCTGTTAAAAAAGCCCTATCTGGGGAAGCCATTGTATACACAATTCTTTGGACTTGACAATTGCTCAACCACCTGGGAATACTGGTCAATGAACAAAAGTTGATCCCTAACCCCTGACAGAAGCTCCACTACATAGAAGCTCTTCTGGACATGGAACTGAGCTGTGCATTTCTGCCCTCTGGCTGTGCCTTGTCACTGGTGACCCAGGCACAGCTGGTCTCTACTAGTGATTATGTCTCAGCCAGATGTCTTCTATGAATAATAGGCCTGATGACATCTGCCATCTTGACTGTCACACTGGCTCATCCTCATATGAGTATACCTCAATGGCTCCTCAGAGCACTGTGGCCACAGCATTCAGATGAGCTGGCTGATGAGGGCTGTTAAGTGTGGCCTACTGGCCGTCACCACCATCCTTCCAAGGAGTCAACTACTGATCTATACAGACAATATGTCAATGATGTACTACATCAGCCAACAAGGTAGAGTTACTTTGTACACTCTTTGCAGAGAAACGAGGAGAGTTTGACACTGGGCAGTGGAATGCAACATATTCCTGTCAGTGGTGTTCCTCCTTGGTACCCTGAGCACACTGGTAGATCACCTCAGTCAGGCCTATGTATTGTGCCATGACTGGGAACATGTAGACTCCATTGTGGTCTACCTCTTTGAAAAACTGTGTTGTCCAGACATAGACCTATTTGTGCCTCCATGCAATGCAAAACTGTAACCTTTCTGCTCACTTGCTCCAGGTCCTAGAGTTTTCTGATGAGATGCATTGTCCCTTTCAAGGAAATTGAGGTTTCTGTATGCTTTTCCACCACTCCTTCTGATAGGGGACTGGTCAAGCTATGGGCTGAGCCAGCCACCCTCATTCTGGTGACTCCTTACTGGCTTAGACAAATTTAGTTCCCACTACTCCAGCAACTGGCAGTAGAACCTTCTGCCCCACTCCCACTGTGAGCAGAACTTTTGACACAGGAGTAGTGTACTCTAATGGAGTGAAATCAGTGATTACTGCACCTCCTTAGCTGGCTCCTCAGGACACAAAGCTCTCCTGCTTTGGGGTTTCCCCAGTGGTTGCAGATGTTCTATTGATGGCTAGAAATCCATCTACTTGGTACTCCTATTCACAAAAATTGAAACATTTTACAGTTTGGTGAACTCGATATGCCTTAAATCCCTATATGTGTCCAGTCCCTGAAGTACTAGACTACATCTTGTCCCTACAAGACTCAGGACAGGGTAGGCCTCTATTAAGGTACACATAGCCATTGTGCCAGCTATTCATGCCCTCACAGAGAGCAAGACAGGGGCCTAGCTAGATGTTTCCCATAGATTAACAGGTATTCTCCTACTGCACCTCCTGGTCAGAGATCTGGTACCGGCATGGTGATTTAATTTGGTCCTAGAGACCCTGACAACACCTTCCTATGAACCTGCTGCCCCTTGTGAACTGCACTTCCTCTCTTGGAATACACTGTTTCTAGTGGCTATGGCATCTGCTAGATGCATTTCTGAATTGCAGGCTTAGATCGCAGGTCCTACATTTATTATTTTTCTCAGGGATATGGTTACCTTACATGCCATTCCTCATTTCCTTATGAAGCTTTGACTGAAAGGACACTAAATCAGACTACTGATCTTCCTGTTTATTTTTCATCTTCCACAGACAGTGGGGAATATCATTTAAATATGCTAGGCATCCGTAGGATGCTGCAGTGGTACTTTGATTGTACAAAGGATTGCCGAAAATTCTCCCAGCTGTTTATAACTTTTGCCTACAAGATAGTGGGATCCCTGATTTTGAAACAGGGCCCTTGCAAATGGCTGGCAAATTTCATTATGTTTTGTTACCAGGATGATGGTAAGCAGCTTTCTGGTCCTGGTCATTCTCAATCCACATGTGGGATGGCTACTTCAGTGGCTTGTTTCCAAAATGTGTCTGTTGCTGACTTTTGTGCAGCTGCTAACTGGAGTACTGTTCATACATTCCCTAAACATTACTGCCTGGATATTGTCTCTCAAAGACATCCTGGCTTTGGCCTCAATGTTCTGCAAAGCCTCCTTACTCAAGATCATTAGATCATGCTGTCCTCCCCCTGTGCTTTGTATTGCTTGGGAATTGTTCCATGATGTGGCTCAATGGAGGGAGATATTCTCAAAGAAGGGAGATGGTGCTGGTGCACCTCCACCTAGAGTACTGCATACAGTTCTGGAAGCCACACCTTAAGAAATACATCAATAGGATTGAGAAGGTGCTGAGGAGAACCACAAAAATGATTCATGGCCTGCATCAAATGGCATATGAGGATAAGTTGAGGGAGCTGAACATGTACTCCCTGGAGCAGAGGAGAGAGAGGGGGGATATGATTGAGACATTCAAGTGTATCAAGGGTATAAATAAGGTAGGGGTACAGGAGCTCCTTCAGGAGAAGAAAAGCATCAGATTTTGAGGACACAATATGAGGATCAAGGGTGGGTGAAGCAGGAGCAATGTTAGGAAGTTTTTCTTCACTAAGATGGTGGTTGACCCATGGAATTGCCTGCCCCAGGATGTGGTCGAGGCCAAAACAGTAAACAGATTCAAAATCACCAGGGACAGGCACAAAGGTATAATTTCACAGAAAGGATAGAAGGGGGGGTAGTTACCTATATTGGGCAGACTTGATGGATCTTGCAGTCCCCTTCTGCCATGAATTTTGATGTCTCTATGTAAAGAAGATCGAATATTTGCCTACTGTAACAGTAGATCTTCAAGAGACTCTCCTCCATTGAGCCACAGCTCTGCCACCCTCCTTCCATCCCCTATCTGGGTAATGGGTGACAATACTGCCCGCTCTTACAAGCTACTTCTACTCTAATGCCTGAAGTGGCATCTCTACTCAGGTTGCCATATTCTCTCCTGTGTGCTTTGTTTTGTCCAGATGGCTATGATCCCTGCTGGTCTGATGAACCTTCAATCTTTCCTGCAGTGGAGATCTGTGGCATGCTGGGGAGGCCTACATTATACAGGCACCAATAAAGTGTGCTGATGTGGGATGCCCCAGCCAGCATAAACCATTTTAGGATGGTCTTGATGCTGATGGCTTACAGTTCTAAGATGTGGCTCAATGGAAGAGGTTCTGTAGAAGAGTTACTGTTACAGGAGGTAACTATTCTTTTCTCTTTATAAATTGCAAACAATTCTATTACTGTAATAATTTATATTAATCAAAATACACAGCTCTGGAGGGACACAGTGGAGTCTGAGCTGAGCTGTCTCCTGACATATCTGGTCCTCATAAAATAACTTTTAACATCTAAAAACTGCTAATTTTGACTCTACAAATTTAACAAAAACAACATACTTTTGTGAAGAAAAGTATCCGGCTCAAAATGGTAAAGCCTAATGGAGGTCAGCAATTAGGACACACTGGAACAGATGGAGGAAAGGGAACAGTTGCTGGCCCAACCACATGGTCAGCACATCAAAGTGTTTCTAAAGGAGATGGCCCAGAAAATAACTCTAAAGTCACTGGCCATAAGCTACAACAATTTATAGATCCATCAATGACAACAGAACAACAGTTGGACAACCTCACAGATCATATTGCGATTTTAACACTTCTGTTCAAATTTTACAAACCAAAATGGAGGACAGTCAGAGGCACTGAGACACACTGAGGAGTGTTATGATGCAACAGGCTAAAGAAGCCCAGCATGTTATTTTCTGACTCAAGATCCTTGAAAAATCAATGACATAACCAAAATATAACTCATCAGTGTTCCAGAGGGCACAGAGGGAGATCATGCAGTGTTATTCCTGAATGACTTGCTGAGGAAGTAATTTAGCTGTTATTCAGGAAAAAAAAATGGACTTTGCTGTTAAAGCATTTAGGATCAGGCCAAGAGGAAAGAACTGGAGGACCTGTCAAGGGTACTCATGATTGTGGTGGATTGGGTGCATACACAGATATGATTTTAAATAAGGGGACATTTTTATGACCTATCACCGCAGAGGAAGTGACTATTCTTCTTTTCCAAGATATGTACAATGCTACCTGCCAGAGGAAAAAAAAAGCTTCAGTCCTGTTCACAGCATGCTTACAGATCTAGACATCACATATTCGATCCAATTCCCAGCCAAACTCTGAGTAGTGTGGCACAGTAAAAGATACATCTTCTCTGACCCAGGAGAAACAGGGAAGTGGGCAGCAATGGTGGCACCTCCAGAAAGACCACAAGAGACCTGATGGTGTAAGAGGAGCAAGATCCCAAAACCTGAACAAAGAGGGTCTTTCTCCTCATTTTATTTCACATGGGAGTTCTCCTTTACTTGCTAATAGGGTGGTTTGCTCCAGGTTTGTATAGTTACATGCACATTGTTGATTTATTTCCAGTGTTGTATGTATGCATCTGAGTGTTAAGTGTTTGTTTCTTTTATTTTGAGGGACTGGCACAATAAAATGGTGACACAAGACTTTTGGACACTTACTAGCTGCATTAATAGACCGCCCACTAGTGGGAGTCTGCCATATTTCCCACTTATGTTTCTTCCATTCTGACAGCATGTAATATAAACTAGCTCTGAATAATTGTTTAACATTTTCATGTAGCAAATAAGGTGCAACTAAGCCTTAATTCTCTAACTTGTTATTATAAAGAAATTGTGAGGAGTTGAGAGGTATGTTATGGAGGCTACTGCCTTGGAAAGATCATTGCACCTATTAACCAATTTGGGTACAGCATAGTTGGACACTGCAGGACTCTTTTTTTAATTATGAACTTCGCCATATGCTCTTGGGCTACAGTTGTACAGCCCAATGATAAACATTTCTGTGGACTGTAAACCTTTTTAAGGTAGCCCCTCACATGTATTTTGACTAATCATATGATGTTATGACATCCTGAGTAGTATTAGACTGTATGGCCCATATGTCATACAGTATAAGGATGTACAACATTTATTAAATGGATAAGTCTGTATTTTGCACATTTTAGCAAGTGAATAAAATATAAGTAAAAAAATATATACAATTCTCCATTCTGATATGCAATAAATTATGCACATCTGGGTGATATTACATGTCTTTATTACCACAGGAAAACCATGGCCAAACATAGAATAACCATATTTGATCATGGTGTGTCCAGAATATTCAGGAAAAATTAGGAACGAAAAGAAAAGCTGAAAAAACATAAACCATGGAGATGCTTTAAAAATTCTGTATTAACCATGACCAAGAACAGAAGACAGATGGAACTAAAACAATTTATTAACAAACACGGTTTAATAATAAACCTTAATATTTTATAAATCTACGATTTGCACATATGTTTAGGAATTGTTTTTTTACTTTAGAAAAAAGAAAAAAGAATTAGTTATCCATCAAAGTTCAGAAATGTTTGCAAAAAAGCTACCAATACTGATAAAAGTACTTTCTGTAAGGACCATCTTCTAGCCTCTGCTGGAGACTCCTTCAGTTTTTTGAGCTACATCAAGGGTCTTATAAGTAGTTCCTCTAAAAAGACATTAATAATAGGTCTTTAATAGTATAAACTGTAATAAACCTGTAACTATTGCTAATGCTTTTTAACAATCATGTTTCCTGCTTTAACTACATATACTTCCCATCTTTGTCAACATATCTAATTAGTCAACCAACTGAACTTCTCCATTCTCATCACCCTCAGTTTTTGCTGAAAGGTATCACCACAAAGGATATTAAAAACTGGCTGGGTACTCTGTTTCACAGCCCTAGCCCTGCTCCTGATGAATTGAAAACTAGGATCCTCAACCTTGCTGCTCCTATCCTTGCTACACCTATTGCCCACATTGTTGATCTAACAGTAATCTCTGGAGTTGTGCTTGATGTATTGAAAAGTGGCAGAGTCATCCCTGTTATCAAGAAAGAAGACACAAACTTATTGACAGCTACAATCCTATTTCTCTCCTCTCAGTTCTAAGTAAACATTTGGAAAAGGTGGTTGCAGTGCAATTGATAGACTATCTCCATAAGTACAAAATCATTACTTTCACAAGGGGCACAGCATGTCCACTGCACTTGTCTAATTATCTAAAGATATCACTCATGTTTGCCTATAAGACATTGACTACCCAGAGTATTGGTTTGTGCTTCTGATATATCCTTTCCCTTACTCCTCCTGGGCCTTGATGCTACTGTCCTGCACTCTGGCACTCAGAATGCAGCAAACCATCATATTAATGTTATCCACTGCATACTATACTATTACATAAGATTTCAATTAAATGCTTTTTAGATTTTATGCAGTATTAGCCACTGTTTAGCAATTAAATCACAACTTGTAATGGCAAAGAACTAATGTGACCTACTGGGAATTTAACCCAGGCCCCCAGAATACTGTTCCAGTGCTCTAAGCACTAAGCTACGGGCTCACATGGTTGAACCTGGGGTTTCCAGACACAATTCCTTTCTCTGGTATTGCAAATCCTGCAACTAGGAACAACCAGGATGACAATTTGATCTTTTTGTTGCAGGAGTCAGGATTTGCAATACCAGAAAAGGGAAGTGTCTCCGGGAATCCTATGTTCAACCATGTGAACCTGTAACTCAGTGGTTAGAATGCTGAGCAGTATCCTGGGGGCATGGTTTAAGTCCCCAGCAGGTTACATTATTTCTTTGTCACTACGAGTTGTGATTTAATTGCTAAGCAGTGGCTAATACTGCATAAAACTAAAAAGCATTTCACTGACATCTTACTTATCAGTACAGAAAGTACAGTATGCAATGGATAACATTGATATGATGGTTTGCTGCATTCTGAGTGCAGGAGTGTAGGACAGTAGTATCAAGGCCCAGGAGGAGTAAGGAGAAGGATACATCAGAAGCACAAACCAATCTTCTGGTAGTCCCATATCTTACAGGCAAACATGAGTGATAACATTAGATAATTAGAATTAGATAATGAATAATAGATGATGAATTTATTTCTTTGGCCCTACAATTTTTGATTTTATTTGTAAACAATGGCTAATACTGCACTAAAAACATCTAATTGTTATCTTGATTGTTCCTGGTTGCAGGATTTGCAATACTAGAGAAAGAACATGTGCATGGGAATCCTAGTTCAATCATGTGAGCCAGTAGTTCAGTGGTTAGAGCACTGGGATGACATTCTGGTGGCCTGAGTTCAATTCCCAGTAGGTCATAATATTTCTTTCTCACAATTAGTAATAAGTAACTCAGTGTTCGAATGTTTAACCATTAGGTGGAACCAAGTGCTGGTATGTGCTGTAGTAGGGACCATTTGTAGAGCAACAATGAAAAAAGTGCATGTAATGTAGTGTGCATATAAATGTGCTTGCTGTAATAACCTTGCTGTGGTGTGTTGTAATAAAACTGAAGTTAGTCTCTCTCTCTCTCTCTCTCTCTCTCTCTCCAAGTCTCATGAGCATTGCATTACTAGAGATGCAGCGAAGTTTAATTTCACCAGTGAAGTTCCTGCAAAGTCAGGAATTTTGCCTCATGACATATTTTGCAAAATTTCTGCATTTTGAAAATTGTCCACTGGTGCAAAATTTGAAATTTCACCCATGAATGGTAGAAATTTTTCCCACAAATGGTGGAATTTCACTTGTGAGTGGCAAAATTCTACTGTTCGTGGATGAATTCCTCCATTCGTGGGCAAAATTCTGCATTTTGTGGGTAACATTTTGCATTTTACTAGTGGAATTTCACACTTTGCAACGGCTAAATATTTTGCGAAACATGCAAATTTCACGAAATATTTTTTGGAGTGAAATTTTCAGAATTTGCATATCTCTATGCATGACATGCTTTCAGAACTGAAAACTACTTAGAAAAAAAGAGCAAGAGTGACTGCAAGTGAGAGAGACAGAAACTTTCAAGATGCCAAAGTTTAATCCCCCTGATGCTTTTGACTTCAGCCAACCTGCAGACTGGCCTGACTGGAGGCAATGTTTCCCATTACAGAACTGCTTTGAAACTGAATGAAGTAAGTGGGGAAGTGCAGGAATGCTCTCTTTTTTATGCTCTGGGAAAGGAGGCAGAGATAATTTTCAAATCTTAATCATTTAATCAGGAAGGGTATGAGAATAATTACCAGATAACAATAGAGATGCTTGATGCATACTTGTGCCCAAGTGCAATATGACCCATGAAAAAGCCCGATTTCAAGAGCATACTCAAAAGTCTGGGGAAACTGTGACTTTGGGGAAAGGAAAAAATGAACACATCAGAGACAGACTTGTGATTGGAATCCTAGATAAGGAACTTTCTCAGAAACTTTAAGAAGAGCTAGAATTGACTTTGGAAACGGCAATGGAAACATCATGCCATCCAAACTTATAAAAGGTCAGGTAAATGATCAAGGAGCAATAAGACTCTAAGGGGGCTAGATGGGGTAGCAAAAAAATAATCTGCAGCCTGGCGAAAATAAGTAAACCAGACCCATATGGAAAAAGTCAGCACAGTCTCAGTAGCCAGAACAAATATACTGGAAGTGTCAGGGGACATGCATGTGGAGATGGCTGTCAAGCATGAAATGCTGTCACAAGTACAGCAAAATACATAATTTTGAAGTGTTTTGTTGTACACTAGGTTTGAATGGAATAACTGTGAGAGAAAGAGTTAAACCAAATCATTCTTTCCTGGTCCGTTACCTGTCATAACAACATCAAGTGAGCCATGGACCATTGACCTCGTACCTACTGGTAACAAAGTATCAAATTTAAAATTGGTACTGGAGACAATGCAAGTGTTATTTCTGAGTCTGCTTACATGTGTTTAAATAAACCTCCTGAACTGGAGCACACTACCACAGTTCTGGAATGTTCAAGAGGGGAACCTAACTGCATGGGTCAGTTTACAGCTAACTCAGAATATAAAGGCAACAAGCACAAGTTCAAAGTTTATGAGACCAAGGGTTTGCAGGTCAATGACCTGTTAAGCCATGATGTTGCACTATCTATGGGACTATGTGCAGACTAGAGGAAGTCTATGCAGATGCCTTTGAAGAAACAGGTCACTTGTAGGGTGCTCTATCAGGATCAAACTAAAGGAAGGAACCATACACTACAGTATTCAGTCTTGCCCAGGGAATTACAATTCCTTTGCTTCCTAAAGTGAAAGATGAGTTGGATAGAATGGTATGGTGTTGTATTATCGAACAGGTCACAGGGCTTATCCAATGGTTCACACCCATGGTGCCAGTATCCAAGAAAAATGAAACTGTTTATATATGTGTTGATCTCAAACAGCTAAATACAGCAATACAGAGAGAAAAATATGTTCTTCCCACATTAGATGAAATTATTAAAGTGAGGAAATTCTTCTTCATGAAGCGCATTGTCGAACCATGGAATAGCCTGCTGGAGGGGGTGGTGGGGGCCAAGACAGTGGGGGAATTCAAGCTGGCATGGGAAAGGCAGTGCAGGATTCTCAAGCAGGAAGCTAGGTCCGGGGGGGGTAGGAAACCAAGTTCAAACATGATGGATCATACGGTCCCCAGCTGCCGACAATTCTATCTTTCTATGTTTATTAGATGGTGCTAGAGTGTTTTCTCTACTTGATACAGCAAGTGGGTTTGGGCAGATTCCTCTACATCCAGATAGTTAACCTTTTTATTACACCATTTGGTAGATATTATTTCCACAGTTTTCCTTTTGGCATTACCAGTGCACCAGAGATCTAGCTGAGGACTATAGCAGAACCTAGTGCTGCTGCTGCCTTTCTGACAACACCTTTACTCTGAAACATCAACACACCTTGTGACACACTCCACACCAGAGGGAAGGTGTGGTCAGGAAGGCAGCAGCCCCACTGAAAGCAAGAAACTAACAAGTGTATTGCAATGGCCGCCTGAGTAGTGTTTTTCATCACAAATAACATATTCTAAACCTACAGAGTCCACTCAAGGAAACTACCAGAAGGTCAGCAATCCTTTATAGAGATGGATTTAAGCCACTGAGCCATGAAAAAGTTGTAGAGGATAACACTGCACTTGATACTGAATTCACCACTAAATGCTATCAGTAGCCAGATAAGTATGTTCTTGTTTTTTCAGTCACATGTTAAAAATACACTATTTTGTTCCTTGCAGGCACAAGTAAACTCCAATCAAGGAAATAAATATATTTTGATGCAATTTTACAGTTTGAAATTCTGTTTTTGCAAAGGCCTTATAAAAACTCTGGTTTAAACATATACCAAAGCATTTCGTGGATCAACTTTTGACTAATTATTTATAGACAGTCGGTGCAGGGTGCACACTAAATTAGTATTGCTTTAGAGCAGTCTTTACACTGTTGTCACTGTAAGATTTGCCTGTTTCTTTGATATTGCAGATAGTCCTCATCTATCCTTGTTTTACTAAGGGAAATAAGTAGTCTCCTAAGCTCCAATTTTGTATCTTCCCACCATGAAAAAGGATCTTTATACATTTTGAATACTTTTTTGCTAATAAAATATTTGACTTGGTGCTGTATGCTTTGCTGTTGCAACAAGGAGGAATTAAATTTCCACAGGCTGGGCCCATATATCTTCTGCTGTGGTCCTATAATAATATACAGTTCTTTGTGATCTGAATATTCAGCTGCTTCTATCTTAGTTGATTGTATGTGTAATATTTCATTTAAGAGAACAAAATCAATTTGGGTAGCAGAGTTATCCTTTTGAGAAGTGTCAAGCCTGCTGTCTGTAGTGTTGTGCTTAAAAAAGTTGTGTCACAATAGATTTTTTGAGTCATGGCTGTTTTTCTCCTGTCTTCTTTGGACAGACCATGGTTAAAATCCCCCTCATATTATATTTTGAGAAGAAAACAAATGTGGTTTAACTTGACTAAATACAGTGACTCTTTCCACTTTACTCTGAGGAGCATAAATATTCAACTATCTGTAATATTTATCCAGGTACTTAATGTCTAGAATTAGCACCCGTCCAGGTACTAAATTAATAATTTTTATCACTGGTACATCAATATTATGAAAAATAATCCCTACCCCTGAACATGCTTCTAACCCTATAGACCAGTATGATATCCCAGTATACCAACTTTTCAGAGCTTTAGAAACTTCTAATACTGTGTGCAGCCTTGTGTTCTGTAAAAAAAAACACACACAGCCCTTCTTTACATTATTCTTAATACTATTTACATTACTAGTTAATATTGTAAGAGGTTGCTGCTTAAGGAAAGAAAACAAAATTGGTTTATCACCTATTCAATTCATGGTGGTTTAACCTTCTGATTTTTAGCATTTGCCCACAACCTTTTTTTAGTTACTTTAGGTTTTCCTTATGTTTGTGTTTCTGGCTCACTATTAGGGATATGCGAAAAAAATTTCCGCTGGTGGAATTCAAGCGAAAGTCTGACTTTCGCTTCTGCAGAAATTCGGAAATTGATTTCTGAACTTCCGTGGAAATTCTGCCTGAAGTCGCTGCCCTATCCAGTTGCCCAGCTTGCCGTGAAAAGCCCAGTCAGTCCAGTCCTGTCAAGCTGTGATCCGTCCCCCACCCCATCCCTACCTAACAACAAATGCCCTAGTGGCTAGTGGTCCCTCCCCTCCACCTCATCTGCCAAAAAAACTAAAATTGTCCACAGGTATTCCTGTGTAGCAAGAACAGACTGAAACCAAATTTAGCGCTTTCCACCACTTCATGTAACATTTATTGTGCTCACATGTGGAGTGCAGGACACAGGAACCACCATTCAGAAGAGCAGCCGATAACACCTAATGTTTCACCAGAATCGGCTGTGGTAGATCCCAAGTTGGCGTAGGCAAGATCTGACCCCATCATATTCCTTGCATCTCTGGTCGAGAAGCATAGCTGAAATCAATTAAAATGTGCACTGGGGATTCTTGCCGGACAATTGTGTCCTTTTGTTTTGCCCTCTGTAGGATATTGTCCCATTCTCTTTCCTTTCCTAATACCACTAGGATCGTAAGTGCCTGAGTTCCGCCCACTACCAGTTGGAGTCTCCTGCCTCGTGGCGTTATGGCATTTAACAAGAGTCAAGCCCCCCCTTCCCCATTTCCAGATGACTTGTACTTTTTAAAACAAATTCCCTGGTGATCTAGTGGTTTCCCACACCTTCCCCATCTCCAATCCTCAGTCCCATTATTTCCAAGGTGGTCTAGTGCCCCCCCACCCCAGCAGGTGTCCCACCACCCAGTGGCCAAATTCTACCCCCATTTCGAACCGCAGCAGGTGGACCGGCACATTCCTCCTCTCTCCACCATGGCCGTCCTGCCCACTGAGCTGTCAATTAATGAGCGCATTCTCAACAAGAACTTGTTCATTCATTGGCAGCTCAGTGGGCAGGACTGGCCATGAGAGAGAGAGAGGAGTGCTGGCTCCACCCACTGAGTCTGAGATGGGGTAGGGTGAGCTGGGTGGTGGGACACTGCCGGGGTGGTGGTGGGGGCACTAGATCAAAAGGGAAAATAATGTGACTGACTGGGGTTTGGGATGGGGAGGGTGTGGGAAATCATTAGACCACCCAGGGCATTTCTTTTATAAAAAAGTATGAGTCAGATGGAGATGGGGATGGTGGATTGATTTGTTAAATGCCACTGGAAAATTTTAGTTTTGGCAGGAGAGGTGGAGGGGAGGGAACACTAGCCACCAGGATCCAGGGCATTTGTTGTCAGGCAGGGATGGGGTGGGGAAGGGAACACATCCTGGTGAGATGGGGTATTTTTTTAAAAAGTTGAGCCCCCAGCAGATGATCCGGTTGGGGGAAGGACCACTAGCCACCAGGGACTGACAATATGTAGTATGTACTCATGGAGCTGGTGGGGGGAAGGGCCACTAGCCAACAGGGCTGGGGTGGGCAGCGGAAATGTTGTTTATTGCCCCTAAGGTGAAATTTTGCCCATAACTTTCGTGGAAGTCTTCCGTTCTGCCACAAGTGGAAGTTTGGAAACTTCCGCGAAAGTTCATTGATTTCCCCGGAAGTTCCATGGTGGCGGAAAACCACACTCTCGCCCACCCCTACTCACTATACTCTGACTGAGAAAGCCCATCCTGCTGTCCTGACTCCACAGATGAACCCTCAGATTCATTATCTTAACTTTTCAATCTCCCTGCTAAAGCCTGATACCTATTTGATGTTGGTTTAACCAATATCTTGGGTACCTTTGGAACTGATTGTAAACCAGCTTGCCTTCTTCCGGTTATCATTTTCTTGGATTTTGTCTCTGGGGATTGGGGTGGGGATGGAGGCATAGTCACTGCATCTGGGTCCTGCTGAATCTCATTACAAACAGTCTCCATTGTCATGGGTTCGAACTTGCCTCTGTCCTTGTGTTGACTAAAATGATCTGTAGGTCCTGTACTGCTGCTACTCTTGTATCCCCAGGTGCCTGTTCTGTAGATACCAAAGGGTGCTTTGTTGATTTCCTAGGATCTCTTCATCTGGGGGGGAAGGGGTACCTCTGCCTATCATCTGTGACGTAGTGCTTGCCTAGCAACTTGCTCTACTTTCTCTTGTATTGTATATGTAATATGTATTACTCAATTGTTACCATTGTTGTCCCCCTTGTGTTGCACTGAAAACCAATGATGTTACTGAATGTAAGTGATTACTGGTCCTCCCTACCTCCCCCTCCCACTCCCTCATGCTCCCAACCCTTTGTTCCATAGCTCCAGGTTCTACTTATGCCTTTCTCCCGCTATAGCCATAAAAATGCTCTCTGACTCCCTGTCTCTCTCTCAAGCTTCTCTACCTCCTATGTGCCCTGCTGACTATTGCTCCTTAGTTTCCAGTTTTACTTGCACCTCTTCCCACTTGAGCTATTACAACACTCTCTGGCTCCCCCATCCCACTCCCTCACACTCCCCTACCTCTCTGTACCATGCCGTCTCAGTCTCATGCTCCCCTACCTCTCTGTACCATGCCGTCTCAGTCTCATAGCTTCTGGTTCAACTCGTGCCTTTTCCGCCCTTCCACTCCCTTATGCTCCCCCATCCCCTCTGCCTTGCCGTTTTCAGTTCCATAGCTTCGGGTTTAACTAGTGCCTTTTCCCGCTAAAGCCGTAAACTGTCTCTGGTTCTCCCTCTCCCACTTCCTCACGCTCCCCTACCCCATCTGTGCCTTGCCGCTTATCAGCTCCATAGCTTTGGTTTCCATCTGTGCCTCTTCCCGCTAAAGCCGTAATAGGTCTCTGGCTCCCCTTTCCCACTCTCGTATGCTCCCGTACCTCTCCGCACCTGGCTGATTCAGTTCCATAGCACCGGTCTTTCCACGTCTTTTCCCGTTAATTGCTGTATTTGCCCATGGCTCCTCCCTTCTCTTTCCTGCATGCTCCCCTACGTCTTCTAATGCCTTGCCATTTTGGCTCCTTAGATCCGGATCTCCATGGCCTTCTCCATCAGAAGCCGTCGGAATCCTCTGGTTGGCCTTATTCCCTTCTTGTCCAGACCAGTTCTTGGCGCCCGCTATCCCAGAGCGTTCCCCTGGCGAGCCTTTTTCCCTCCTTGCAGACCATGCCCTCAGCCTCCCCTGCTGGCCCGCTCCCATAGGCCGTTCTCCCTGATCATCTACCCTACTCACACTCTCTTCCCCTTCTTCCCCTTCTAGTCACCCCTCCATTGCCTCTGTCCTCCCTCTGATTATTTTTCTACCTGTATGTACTGCCCTCCCCTTCCCCTTCTCCTGCCTATCGCTTACCCCTCCCTTTACGCTTTTAGTCATATCACTCCCCACCCGACCTCTCCTTCTCCCCCCTGCAGGTCCCTCGGTTCCACCAGCCTGGATGCAGGTTGTAACCTCGTGCCACTAAAGCGTATTGGCCGTCACCTTTCCGCGTTAGATTTTCTTCCCTGTCTTGCCCATACCACCCACAGGCTCTGAATTACACCTCTCCCTTCCCTTCTTCACTTCTTTTCCCTTCTTTTCCTATACCGCGCCCCTTCTCCTTACAAACCTGTGCTCCCTCCAGTCCCCTTTTGCCCCCCTCCCCCCTTTATCTTTAGAATGTATGCATACCTGTACTTGTTCCAATGAATCTCTCTTGTACTGTGTAAATCTGAACTGTCTTAATTTGTACTGTAACTGTACCTCCCGGGTCGTGCCTGAAAATAGTCACCTGCTGGCTAGTGCACTTACCTGGTTAACAAAAACTAAATAAAAAAAAAAATAAAAATAAAAAATGTTGCTGTTTTGGTGTGTTCCCTCTGTGCTAAGGTGACCAACAGCTGTCGCTCTTCATTATCAGTAGAATCTGGTGCACTATGTGCTGCCTTTGGACATTTCATATAGGAGTGCCCTGTAGTACCACATACATTACATATAGCTTCATTCCTACATTGCTCACTTGTATGTCCTACTGTATTACACATCTTACATCTTAATCTGTCACAGCTGCTGCTAATGTGCCCAGGAGAACTGCATCTATAGCAGATGGTCAGCTGCCCCTGGTAGAAAAGTACTCTCCTATCTCTGCCTAAAAAAAAACAGTTGGGGAGGTGCTGGAAACCTGGATTATCAGAAAGTAAAATTATTCTTATTCTCCACCCCCGTGGTCCAAATAGTCTCCTAGCTGAAAATTGCCTCAGGGTGGCCCACAACTGTACACCACTGTTTGAGCCAGTAGGTGAGGTCAGTGACACTCACCCCTTCATTTCTAAACAAAACTGTAAGCATTCTGTGGGTGGGCTTCGTTAAGGGAATTACATCAAAGGGCGACTATAAAGGGGTATTTTCAACTTTCTGGTACCTTGCCCAAATTTTTCCTAAACCACTGCTGAGTTTAAAACTTACATCAAACAAGGCCTCCCCTGCTACATGGATTACAGCATACAGCTCAGTAGCACTGAATTGCAGGTTATCTTTCAACAATTTTCTACCCACATACACCCTATCAGGAAAAATCTCTAGTCCACATTTGTGCAAAATCCTAACTACATTACATCTTTTAGCTGGATATGCCAGCTGATGAAACAGAGAGGCACAAGGTCTGGGCCTTTGTCCACCATCCATCCCTTGACTCTGGTTGGAGTTCTCATCTGTATTTCTATTAGTTTGTTCTTTTGCAGTCTCTGTAATATCAGACATTTCATAAAATTTCACTGGCGGAGTCTTCCTGTATTTTATCTTTTTTTCCACTTCTGTATCCCCTACTTGTAAAGTGGCTTCTGTAACTGTTGTGGGTAAGTTGAAAACGGGGTTCTGGGTGAAAGGCAGTTCTTCAGGGAAGTGTAGGGCTGAATCAGTGCCCATGACACAGAAACAGACCCTACCCTGCTCTTGCTAGTCTTACTATTATGCTCTGCATGTCTGTACATATTTTTGATCAACGGTCAGTATTTGTTGGTATTCTGAGACAAGGGCATCCGCTATTGAGCACTTGCAAAAAGGGCAACTCAATAACAGCGCCTGTTCACAAGGCTACTGGATGGGGGGGTAAATACGGATATAGTGACATCCTGTCATTGTATGTATCGCGCATGTGGGGAGCAAGCATGCCGATGTGACTGGCGGAAGGAGGAGGGCTATGTGGCGTGTTGTGGCCGGTAGGTTGTTAGCTGTCCCTGTGGTATGGTGGGTGGGTGGCTGCAAGGGTGCAGGGTTTGATTCCGGCATGTTTATTTTGTTGTGCACCCAGCTTAAAATTTTTTCTGTCCAGTTTAGCACCTACCAGACATGTACCTCCTTGGACTTGTGAATCCTTTAGTACGGGTGTGAAGGCTGGCCCCACATAATAAGCCAAGTCCCTGGTTGCCCCTTTTGCTATGCACGGGGAGTGTACATCGGCAAAATTGTTTTTGCCGATGTACATTCGCCCTAACTGCGATCGCCTTTCTGCTATCACCATTATCACATAGAACCATATTTGTTTATTCATGCCTACCCCTGAGATGTGCAGTGGAGTAAATACAGACGTCCAGTTTCCTGATGTGGGACACTTAACCAAATCTGCAGCTTTTAAACAATGTTCCATAGTCCAGGGCATTTTCTCTGGTTCTACCAAGTCTGCCCATGAAGTTTTTGATGGTATTGCTTTCTTTGTTATTCTAGCCCTTGTTTTTTTCTGAATGGGCAGAAAAACAAAAAACCTGTTGCTTGATCTTGGTTATTTTTGTCCGTTTGAAACACCACAGAGGTAGATGGAAAAGGAAAGTCATTGCTCTGAATGTTCTCCTGTGCAGCGGTTGTTGCTACGGGACTATCTGCAGTTGTGGCTTGGTTGTCAGGAAGGGAATAAACCATTGCAGCTATGCCAACCCCTGCTAAAGCCACTCGTAACTCTTTTTTCCATTTGGAAAACTTCTCCTCCACTTGCAATAAATATGAACGTATGAAATTTGCCAGCAGATAAAGGCCTAGAGGTCTATCAAGTCTGCTTGAATGTGCAACTAGCACCCCTTATTCTGCAACTGCCTCTCCCTTCCACCCTTCCCCTTCATTGACCCTCCCCCTTGCCCTGTCTCAGCTCCTTTTGAAGAAGTCCACTGTTCTACTGGATACCACTTATGCCGGTAATGCATTCTGCCAGCTACCACCCTGTCTGTAAAAAGTGTTTCCTCATCTCCCTCCTGAACATTCCTCCCTCCAGTCTCATATCATGGCCCTCGCTGTCCCTACCCTCCCTTACTTTGAACAGCCCTTCTGTACCTGTCTTGTTTGTTTCTTTTATGTACCTAAAGGTTTCAATCGTCCCCCCATCCCTACTCTCCTCTACTGAGTACATGTTCAACTCCCTCAGCCTCCTCTTGTAAAAGTCCCCAAGCCCCTTAATAATCTTTGTCACCCTGTGCTGCATCCCCTTCAATTACCAATAACTTAATATCCCTCTTCAGATATGGGCACCAGTACTGCATGCAGTACTCCAGCTGCGGTCTAACTAATGATCTATACAGTGGCAGAATCACCTCCTCCCTCATTGAGGATATACCCCTTGCAATGCAACCCAGCATTTTGATGACCTTCACAGCTGCCTTCCTACACTGTGCCAGGTTGTTCATTGATCCTGTAATGAGAACCCCCAGATCCTTCTCCTCCTTTGTCTGGGCTACCTGCACTACCCCCAGCTGGCAAATCCTCCTTGGGTTCATCACCCCAAAATGCAGCACCTTGCACTTTTTGGCATTAAACCCCAGTTGCCAGGTGTCTGACCAGGTTTCCAGCTTTGTTAGATCATCCTGCAACCACTGCCATCCCCCTGGGTCATCCACCACCACTCCCATCTTGGTATCATCAGCAAACAGACTGATCTTGCTCTTGATGTCCAATGATATGTCTGCAATGAATATCCCAAACAACACTGTTCCCGACACTGAGCCCTTTGGAACACCACTCATCACTACCCTTGGGGATGAGATCTCCCCACCACCACCCACCACCCTCTGTTGCCTTTCCTGAAGCCAGTTCCACATCCATCTCACTAGCTTTGCACTCACCCCTGTGCCTTCTAACTTACTTCCCAGCCTCCCATGTGGCACTGAGTAGAATGCCTTACTGAAGTCCAGATGCAGGATATCCATTTTATGGCCCCCGTCCAATTGCCTAGTTATTCAGTCATAGAACTCCACCAGGCTGGTTTGGCAGGATCTGCCATACATGAAGACATGCTGTCTGCTGTCCTGTAGTGCTGTGGCCTCCAGGAGGGCCACCAGCCTCTCCTTCAGAATAGTCTCCATCAGCTTACCCATAATAGATGTGAGGCTCACCAGTCTGTAGATCCCTGGTTCATCCTTGGGCCACTCTTGTGGAGGGGCACCACATGAGCCATCATTCACTCCTGAGGTACACACATTGAGTGTACTGTGGCATTAAATAGGTCTGTCAGAGGTCCTGCAAAGACCTCTGCCAGCTCCTTCAGTAGCTTGGGGTGGATGCCATCTGGGCCTGGTGCCTTGTCCACCCTCAGTGCCTTCAAACCCTCCAGAACTCTGCTCTCCATGACTTCACCATCTGTCATGCCTCCCCTCATTTTTGCCATTCCTTCCCCCTTGGTTATCACCCCACTCTTCTCCTTAGTAAATAGCGAGCAGAAGTAATCATTTAGTGCTTCTGCCTTATCGCACCCTGCTTCCACCCAACTCCCCTCCTTCCTAATCCTTACTATGTGGTCCTTGTAGTTCCTTTTCTCCCTGATGTACCTAAAGAAGTGTTACTCACCATCTTAATGCCTTGTGCCAGCCTGAGCTGCGTAGATGCCTTGGATCCCCTTACTGCCCTGTGTCATCTTCTTCAATTCCTTCATCTACTCCTCCCTGTCCCCCCCCTTCCAGTTTTTTGGCACCTCCTAAAGGCAGCTCTTTTTCTCCTTACCTTTTCCATGACCTCCTTGCTCACCCAGCTTGGTTTCTTAGTCCTAGCCTTCTTGTTCTGAGCCTTGCTACAGGTTCGGGTTGCCTCCACTATCGTTAGCTTTTTGAGCTCCCACCTCTGGTTAGTGCCCATACTAGGATGAATTCTGGCCAGGCACCCTTCTACCATTTCCCTCATCCTCCCAAAATTGGTCCTCCTGAAGTCCAGCACTCTTGTGCCAGATTCCACTCCTTCCTTGCCCATATCCGGTGTGAGCCATACTGAGTGATGGTCACTCCCTGACAGCGGTTCTTCCACCCTAAGTTCCCTCACAAACTCCCTATTTGTCAGCACAAGGTCAACAGTATTCCCTAACTTGGTTGGTTCGCTGATCATTTGCATCAGGAAGCTGTCCTGGAAGGCATCCAGCAGTACCTGCTCCCATCTATTCCTGGTTGTTTGGGTACTCCAGTCCACTCCTGGCATGTTGAAGTCCCCCACGATCACCACACTACCCTTCTCGCAGGTGCTCCTGATCTGTCCCTCTACTTCCCTGTCTAATTCTTCCATTTCAGAGGACAGCCTGTACACCACTCCCATTCTAACAGTCCTATTCTTGGAATCCTGATTTGCATCTAAAGTGACTCTGTACTACCCCTTCCTCCCTTACACACTTTAATCCTTCCTTCACATGTAGTGCCACCTCCCTTTCCCAATCACCCTATCCCTATGAAATAACCTGTACCCTGTTACAGACAGGTCCCAGTCATTGTACTGAGTGGCCCATGTTTCTGTGATGGCTTCAATATCCACCTCTTCCTCTGCCATGAGCATCTGTAACTCTGCAGTTTTCTTCCCAAGGCTTCTAGCATTAATGGTGACCACCTTCCACTCCTTGCCCCCTCTCGTACTGCCCTCCTTTACTAGCATCACCAATATTACTTGCCATTTGTCCTTTGTGACTTTTATGGGGGGGGGTAAGCTCATATGGTTTCCCAACCTGTGGACTCTGCATGTCTCTTGCCCACTTGCCACCCCCCACTCCTAGTTTAAAATCCCAACTTCCTCTATGTACTCCTCCATCCTCTGTTTCAACACTTTCTTTCCCTCCTTGCTCAAGTGTAGTCTGTCCTTGGCATACAGACTACTGTCCTCCCAGGTCCCTCCACAGACCCCACCAGCCCACACCCTTTAGCATGATACCAGGTTCTTAGCAGTCCATTAAATTCCTCTATTCTCAACTTTCTTGTTGTGCTTGCCTTGGGCACTGGAAGCATCTCTGAAAAAGTTACTGATCTTCCTGCCCCCTCACATAATTGTCCTAGTTCCTCAAACCTCCTCTGGACTATATCTACTGTCTTGTGAGCCAGATCGTTCATCCCAACATGTATAATTAAATGATAATTGTCCCTACCCCTTCTAGCATATTTCAGAACAGATTGTCCCACCCTTTCTGCTATCATTCCTGGCATGGCCTCCACCCAAATGCGACAAAGCCTCTCCCCTTTGGTACCCCACCTAACTCCTCTTAGTATGCAGTCCCCCAACATGAATATTCCACCCTTCTTACTCCCTGCTTGTCAGCGTGGCTCAGTTGATAGCACATCCGCCTCTGGACCAGAAGGTCATGGGTTCTCGTCCCACACCGGGATTGAACTTACACCTAAAAACGCTGGCATCAGAGTGCAGTATTAGGGGGGTGCTATACTGCCAGGGTGTGCCGTCCTTCGGATGAGATGTTAAACTGAGGTCCCTTCTATCCATCCTGGTGCTATCCTTGTGGGTGTCCAGGTGGAAGTAAAAGAACCCAGGGCACTCTTTGCAAAGAGTAGGGGACATTCCTGGTGTCCTGGCCAACATTCCCCTTCCCATAAACCAGTTCATGCAATTATTCAGGCTGTGTGTGGGTGCTGATGTGCTATAAGGCTGCCAGTACACATTCAGTCACATCACTACCAGCCTAGCATTGCTTGTAAAGCACTTTGGGATACACTGTGTATGAAAAGCACTTTATAAATGCTAATTATTTTCTTCTTCTTCTTCTTCTCCTTCTTCTTCCTTCCATTCCTCTCCATCTCTCATTCCCAGCTCCTCTTCTTTATCCTGCACAGTATTTCCTCCTTCTGCACCTGTTGTACTTCCCCCAGCAGAACTTCCCCCCGCTCCAGTTTGATCCAGGCATTTGTCAGTTACTCCTCCAACGTCATCACCTCCTTCCTCCTCCTTCCCCTCTAGCACTGAAAAACAATTTTCTGAAGACCGTCCTCCAATGCCCACTTCACCTCTCCTCATAGTAACCTGTTCCCTACTTTCCACTCTATGATTGTTACCACTTCTCCTCCTCCCTTCACAAGTCTCTATCGCCTCCTTCCATTTGTCTATTGTCTCCTAACCTAGTTACCCCGGAGACTGTTCTTCCTGGCCTGGGCCCCATTGTCTCTGCTTCCCTTCTTCTGATCCTCTCCTCACCACTGTTGGCTCAAATTGTCCTCCCTCATCTCCCCTCCTCCATCCCTCCCTCCAGTATTGGGCTATAACTGCCTTCAGTCTGCCTTGACTGTCTTAGTTCCTCCTGCAGACCATTGATCTCCTTTCTAAGTTTCTCTATGTGGTTGCACACTAAACATCCCCCCCACCCTCCAGGTAATTTTTAGAAAGATTGGTGCACCGCAGTTGTTGCAGCCTACCACCCTACCCATTGCTCTTGTTGCCCACCAGCAACCCCCCACCCTTCCAGATGAAGGATACCAAACACTCCCCCAAGCCTCCCCTCTCCCCCCCGCAAGTTCACTTTTTGTACCTCGTTTATGACTAGCGCTGTAGCACCAATCCGTTCCTTTCTGGATCCAATTTGTTCCATTTCTCTTCATCCTAGATCCATTCCATCCTGTAGTTCAGACTCTGGTTGTCCTGCAGCATCAAAAAATTCTTCAGTCTCAGGGTTTAACACAGTTCAGGAGGAGACCAGGTCCACAACCACTCACATCCAGCTCCATCTCTGTATGCTCAGACACTGAGCCAGCAAACCTCCATTCCTGCTCACAGGAAGCAGAGCCCCATGGTGCAGACTAGGGAAATTCCCCCGGTGCCCTGGCCACATTTCCCCCCATTCACTAAAAATACCACCAACAGCATAATTTGGTTCAAGGTCAATTGGCATTCATCTGTATCCCCCTCCTCCGGGTCGTGCCTGATAATAGGCAGAATTTTTCTGGTGCACTTACCGGTCAACAAAAATGAAATAAAATAAAATAATCAACAGTGCAGCAAAAAATGGCTCATATTTTAAATGTGCTAATATTTAACGATGGGTATCTGTGTTCCTTTTGTTTTTTTTTATATTTATGCTCCTGCTCCATGGCCCTCACATTCTGGGGGAGTCCCAGCTCCCTCACCCGAACGCTTACCAGCTGGTGCCGGCTATACCCCCAGGGCCCCCCCTCTGGTGGGGTTGGTGGGGGGGGGACACCCCCACTGAAAATGAATACAGTGTGCTGGCGCTGTAGCTAGTTGGGGCTGGGACCTGCGATCTCCCCCTTCATCTGCAGTGAGTATTATTTCTCTTTTCCTTTTCCCCTTTGTGAGTGGAGGGTGCAATGATGCCAGCAACAGCACCATGCATGCTCCTGTGCATACCCCATCAAGTGTCTGCCCCACTCCCAACCCATGTATGTGCAGCTTTGGTGTGCCAAGCCCCAGATTCCGCTATGGGCCAGGCATGCACCGACTGCAGGTTGCGCCCCTTCCTGGAGAATGAGAGCTGTCCAGAGACACCCAGTCCTTCTCCACTCCTGCCAACCTCTGGATATCCGTGCTCATTCCTGAACACGGGTCACTGGCATGGCACAAGGTGTGGCACCCAGTGCCTCATCTTTTGGTGTCACCAGGACAGCTGGGTATCTGTTTTTATATTGGCAAATTAAACTGTAATAGCTAGTGATTACATTGTTTGATCACTTTGTTAGTTAGTTAGTTAGTTAGTTAAAACCTTTATTTTTATACAGGAATTCAGATGGAGAAAACATCACATCATTAGGACAAAGTCCTATTTTCAAGATGGTCCTGTAAGGTACATTGCTCATAAGTTATAACAACAATACATTACAATACACATAATTCAATCATTCACAATATAATACACAAAACATCTAAACAATCATCTAAAACAATCACAATGTATTTTTAGTTCAGACTTCAAACTTGTTATGCCATGCAGGATGCATTTTACAGGGACATGAAAAGGCAACATAGAGCATACCTCTCAACCTCCCAACCTGCCAGTGTGTGACAATGGGCTACAAAATGTGTGAAAAATGGCAAAGATGTGGTACACCCATTTTTTCAGTGCACGAAGTGTCACACTGGGGAGTTTTCATATAAAATGAATAAAAAAATGAATTTATTACAATAAAAGTAACATCTGTATGCTTGGCATGTGGTTTGTGTTGCAAATTAAAGAGGAGATGAAAATGTGTTGTGTCTGTGTCCTTAATTAAAATAAAGTGGAGCGGATCCTAAATGTGTGTTCATTTTATTGATTTAACCTATACTAAATATACCACTAGAGAATGAAAACAACCATTTATTCAATATTTGAGGTAAGTATGAAACACTTTATTGATACAATACTATGCACCACTACTAAATGAAAGAAAAAATCTGTAAAGTGTATGATGCAATTATAAAACTAAAGGTGTGATGAATACTGAAACTATGCTAATAATATAACATACACTATAACACTAACATCATGCAAACTGTGTGTTTAACAATACTGAAACTATAACACTATACTGTAATATACTAACTATATTAAATAAATGCACCACCAGTGAATAAAAAAAGTATAAAGTGCCTGAAAGTTAAACCCTATAACCCAACTAAGCAATTAAACATAAATAAAAGCTTATTCACGTGTGACCACAAACACCTGCTGGAAGCTGGACACAAGAAAAATACAAATCACAGCTGCACAAAATGTCAAATTTCTTCCTTCAAAAACACTACAGGAGCGTGGGGCATGTTGTCTGTCTATGTTGTGGTCTGGTGTTCTCTATTATATGAGGCAGTTGCTTTTCTGGCAGCAGCAAGAGTCTCCTTTGAATATTGAACATCATAACAGTCTTGCTCATCATTCATCCTGATTGCCAGCAAAGGGTTCGGTGTTTTGAGATGCAGGGACTGTCATAGCTCTGTTTTAACTATACACACCACGCTAAATGCGTGCTTTGCATCTGCATTTGAATGGGGGCAAGCAAAGTAGTACCATCGCCAGTATTTTAAAGTACTGCAGTGAACCATCTCCAACAACAGTTTTGGGGACTGCGGCCCAGTGTTTTGGGAGGGCTGAATGGGGTCCATTTATTGGTCCAGTTAGGGTCTCTGTATCCAACAACTGGTACATGGAAAATTCATCCACCAATGTGTCCTTTTCTTCTATGGTCTTGCAGACTCCTAGATGATCTGTCAAGTCTGTTATCATAGAGGGCGTTACCTTGAGCTTTAAAGAAGAATTGAGAACAAGTCCTACATTTTGCACAAACTTGTTGTTCACAGGAAATTTCTTTAGTATTTTGGATAAAACAAAACTGCTTTCTGGTAAATGTTGGTTTCTATGACTGTCCCAGCAATGCTGTCTTCCTGGTCCTTCATGTACTGTCGTATTTTTGCCCCTAGACAAAGGTCGCTGTGGCATAGAAAACTGTCTGGATTGTCCAGAATGGTGGCATCATTGTCATTTAGCAATTTCCTGGCCATCTCAGGCTGCAGAACTCTGCTAGCATACATGTGGATGAGTTAAGAGATGTCTGAATGCAAAGTCATTAGTTGGCTGTCACCTTTTTGCATCTGTTGGTTGAACTGGCACAAAGGTTCAAGTCCATATTGTAGAAACATAAACCACATTCTGATTTCATGGCTCTCCAGCCTTTTGATGATGCTCTCCACTTTTGCTGGTCTTTGTTCTGTTGACCGGAAGTATGACAGAAGTGCAGGCCATAGATCCAGCATCCACTTGACAACCTTAATTAAGCTGAGCCACCATGTTGGTGCATGTTTTATAACCTTAAGTGGTTCTACATCCACAAACAGTGCATATTCTTTTAACTTTTGTTGTCTCTGTGCACTTGAAGCAAAGTGGCAGTAAACATCAGACACCAGCTCTTCAATTTTTGTCAGAGTCTTTACTGCTGCTTTGCTGAAGATGTCTGCCAGGTGGCAGAGACACCCCATATTGATGATATGTGGATTTAGGGTTTGCAGCCTTGATAACACAGATTTCCTTTTGCCGATCATGCAGGAAGCATTGTCAAATGATAGTGCAAAAAGATTGTCGGTTGGGATGCAAAATCTGTTTAGGGTTTCCATCAGACAGTCAAACATGGCTTGTCTAGTCCCTCAAATACACTCTGGCATGTCCAGGAACTTTATCACATGCTTTTCTTGCTCTTCATCAAAATAACCCACAAGAATAACTTATAGTTTTTCATCTCCCATGTCTGTGCTCTGATCCATGTAGATGCAATATAGCACTTTTCAGCACTTTGCTGCAACACCTTCCTGGTACATAGGCCTCATGACGACCCTTGCTATGCAGGTTGCTTTTGTTGCACCCCAAGTCATCTTTTTTAGTACTTCAGGATCAGAGCAGTACTTCTTCATATATTTAATAATATGATCCCCACATGAAAATGACAAGTTGTGCTCTGCAAATATAGTGACAAAAGCAACTTCAGCCTCTGTAACTTTTGAGCTTGCTTGTGCTGCAAAAATATTGGAGAGTTTCTGTCCAGATGTGGCATGCTTGGCATTGAGGCAGTGCTTCTCTGAGGTTGCATGGTGCTGCAGAGCATGACGTCCTCCATGGCTTATGGTGAAATCACAGAAGCACATCTTGCAGAATGCATATGTTCTTCCTTTCCTGCTGTCAGTGACCCCATCAAATGAAGATTTCCAGGTAGCCTGGAATGTTGTGTACTGTCTTCACTTCTTCTCTGGGCTGTGCACACTGGAATTATCAGATTCTGAATCACCCCCACAATCTATGTAAACAGGAAGTGCAACAATTTCAACAAAAGAAGGCACCACATCTCAACTACATGACCTCAGCTCTCAGAGATTGTAATCCCTTCAAGCAAATACTAATTTTAAATAGTCATTTGTTCACCAGCATGGCAGAAGGTAAGGTGTGATGTTTCAGCCCTCCAGGCTACTTGGTCTACCTGCTTCAGTCTTCAATAAAAAGACTGACCCAACAATAGTAGGGATGGTGCAGGTAAAGACCATGAAGAACAGAAGATGGAGAAATACACTCACTGTATGTGCCCCAAATTGGCAAGACATTGCAGGACGGGTTCAGGCAATGAAGAATAGGAGATGGAGAAACACACTTGTGTGCCTCAACTTGGCAAGATATCGCAGCAAAGACAAAAGAGAATTCCATGAAATGCATCCAAATTAACCCTCAGGCACGTAGCATAGCAACCCAGATATGACTTGGCCAAGAGATGGCAAAGATTGATTAATACTCCAGAAAATGCATTTGAACCTATTAATATGGCGATGTCACGTACCAAGCCACACCATTATCACCATTAAAACCAGCCCATGTATGTAATTCTTTGGGTTTGTGGGGGGGCGGTCCTGCTTGCTGTACCCAATCAATCCTGATGGTTTATTAATTTGACTGTAGAGTGTTACACTGTAACACTACAGTCATATTAGTAAAACACCAAACATTGTTTGGAAGCAGCATACACTCCCCCCAAGCACCCAAATACCTATACAATTGATACTGATGTTTTATTAATACAACTACCATCTAGGTGTCACACAGCAAGCTGACTTCATCCCCATACATAAAATAAGGTGTACTTGCACAAACAGACACATGAATAATTGGCAGCAGGCAACAATCCCCTCAAAAAAACCAATAAGTCAGTTAAACACCATGGCACAACAAAACAGTTTCCATTTCCAACCATCCCCAGGAACATACCTGTGGCATTATTCAGCTGCTGCTGCTCCTCCTCTCACCTTCTTTTGCTATTGTAGAACGTGTGCATGGTGTGGTGGTGTAGTCCTGAATGCTCACTCTAATGGCAGTGGTCACTCCTCTTGGCCAGACTAGCTGAGGTTGCTGGGCGACGTTTGAGTCAGATGATGGAAGCTGGTCACTCCTGGTTGGCATAGTCTCCCTCTCAGAACCTCCAGTAAAGTGGCAGCTACTCTCACTCCCTCAGTCAGGGTGGCAGATGTATCTGTTGCGAAGAAGATGAAGCAGCATTAGCATTTATAGCTTGCATACACATTGTATCCCAAAGCATTTTACAAGCAGTAGTTTAGTGACTGGTACAGTGACATTGCTATAAAACTTGCACATCAAGACCCACAAAACACAGCCTTGAACACCTGCAGTAATACACCAGTAACTGGTCTGGATGGCTGGCTCACTCAATACCCAATACCCCAGCAGCAGCATAAGGCAAGGTAACATAGAAACATTGAAACATAGACTTTGATGGCAGATAAGGACCACTTGGCCCACCTAGTCAGTCCATTTCCCTACCCACAGTATAAGCTGCAGATCCTAGTTAACCAACAGCCTATTTCTTCCCACCCCCCACAAGAATTGCCTTATGTCTGTCCCATGCATTCTTGAATTCTCCCACAGTTTTAGACCCCACAACCTCCTCAGGAAAGGTGTTCCATGCGTCCACCACCCTCTCTGTGAAAAAATACTTCCTCACATTGCCCTGAGTCATCGTCCCTCGATCTTCAAATTGTGTCCCCTTGTTCTTGCACATCTCTTTCTCTGAAAGATGCAACCCTGTTGGACTTTGTTGATTCCACTGAGGTACTTAAAAGTTTCTATCATGTCCCCCTCTCCCTCTTTTCCTCAAGGGTATACATATTAAGCTCCTTTAGTCTCTCCTCATATGGCTTCTCATGCAGACCCTGCACCATTTAAGTTGCCCTCCTCTGGATTGCCTCTATCCTGTCTTTGTCCTAGTGGAGATGGGGTATCCAGAACAGGACACAGTACTCCAGATGGGGTCTCGCCAACTGTCTGTACAGAGGGATAACAACTTCCTGTTTCTTGCTAGTGATGCCTCTCCCCATACATCCCAGTATCCCCCCAGCCCTACTTACTGCCTTCTCACATTGCTTGCTAGCCTTATGGTCATCTGATATTATTACCCCCAGTCCCTTTCCATTTTTGTTGTTACTACTACTTCCTCCTCATTGTGTAATCTTCCCCTTGGTCTTTGTTTTCCAGGTGCATTATTTTGCACTTCTTTGCATTGAATCCAAGCTGCCATACTTCTGATCACTTCTCCAACCTTATCAAGTCCCTTCTCATGCTTTCCACACCTCCTTGTGTATCAACCCTGTTGCAGATCTTTGTGTCATCTGCAAAGAGACATAATTTTCCTTCCAGTCCCTCTGCAATGTCACTTATAAAGACATTAAAACGGACTGGACCCACTACCGAACCCTGCGGTACCCCACTAGTAACACCTTTTTCTTCAGAGTGGACTCCATTTACAATTACCTTCTGTGTCCTGTTGTCTAGCCAATGTTTTACCCAGGTCACCTCCCTGGGACCCACTCCCAGGCTGGTTAATTTGATTATTAATCTTTTGTGTTAGACTGTGTCAAATGCCTTGCTAAAGTCTAGGTAGGCCATGTCCACAGCCCCTCCCTGGTCTACTACTTTGATCACCCAGTCAAAGAATTCATCTGACATTACCTTCGTGCTGTGAACCCATGCTGCCTTGGGTCCTGTGCCCCACTGGCCTGTAGGTACTCAACAATTCTTTCCTTCAGAAGTGATTCCATCACTTCCCCCTACCACAGAGGTCAAACTGACAGGTCTGTAGTTTCCCACCTCTGTCTTGCTCCCACTTTTGTGAAGGGTAATCACATCCACCTTCCTCCAGTCCTCAGGTACCACACCATCCTTCCAGGATTTGCTAAAAAGGGTAGTCAGTGGTGTCACTAGTTCTCCCCTAAATTCTTTAAGAATTCTGGGGTGAATTCCGTCAGGTCCCATTGCTTTGTCCACCTTCAGTTTTAGGAGTTCTTTCAGACCCCTTTCTTCTATGAAAGGACTGGGATCAACCTCCCCATCCAGAGCGCTTCTGTTAATTGGAATAGGCACCTCCCCCTCCTCCTCTTTTGTGAATACTGAGCAGAAGTATTCGATCAGTAACCCTGCTTTTTCACTGTCCCTCTCTGCCCACACACGGTCCATTCTATTCAGCTTCACTATCCCTCCCTTTGTCTTTCTATACTCCTTAATGTACCTATAAAAGGTTTTATCCTCCTTCTTAACTGAGTTGGCTATCTTTTCCTCAGTTTGGGCCTTTGCTATTCTGACTACCCTCCCTGCTTCCTTCTGCCTTAACTAGTACAGTTATCTGTCCTGCTACTTCTGTGCTTCCTTATGCTTCCTAAATGCTGTCTTTTTCTCCCTAACCTTCCCCGTCACCTCTTTTGAAAACCACAATGGCTTTTTCTTTCATTTTGATTTGTTTATTTGCTTCACACAAAGGCTTGTTGCCTCTGCGATGGCAGTTTCGATGTTTCCCCATTGCTGTTCCACCCCTCCTTCTAGCCTCTTTGCTAGTGCTTTACTAAGGCACTCTTCCATCTTGCCAAAGTGAGCCCTCATGAAGTCCAGTGCCCTCACTTTTGTATGGCTTGACTCTGTAGCTGAGTTTATTGTGAATCACACTGTTTGGTCGTCACTTGTTCCCAGATGGCTACCCACTTCTAGATCTGAGATCCTCTCACTGTCCCCATTTGAGAGTATGAAGTCCAAGAATTCTCCCTCATGAGTGGGTTCCAAAACTAGCTGTCTGAGGCATGCCACCTGTAGGGCATCAAGAATGGCCCTGCTCCTGCATGTGGCTGCAGCAAAGGTGCTCCAGTTAACATTTAGCATATTAAGGTCCCCCATCAACAGTATATCCCCTTTCTCTGTCATCCTAAGTATGCCTTCTATCATATCCTTGTCCATTCCCTCCCCCTGACATGGAGGTCTGTATACAACCCCTGTGCAGACTGTGGTGCCATTTACAGTCTCTAAGGTGACCCACAATGCCTACTCTCCTCTCTGTTTACTCATTTGTTAGATTGCTTTTATCCCTTCCCTTACATAGAGAGCTACTGCTTCCCCTCTTCTACCATCCCTGTTTCTCCTGTAGGTTGTGTACCCTGGTATGTTAACATCCCAGTCATGGTTCTCTGTGAACCATGTTTCTGTGACTACTACGATATCCAGGCAACCCTCTTCCATCAAGGCCACCAGTTCAGGTAGCTTGTTGCCCAGACTACGGGCATTGGTACTCATTACCCTCCATTTCTTGATGGCCTTACCCCTTTTTGCCCCATCCATGTCCTTATTGCCTTTGTCATTTTCTCCATTTACCCCTACCCTTCTCCCTATTGACATCTCTATCTTGGTGTTTACCTCACTTGCTACTCTGATTTTTTTTTGGGGGGGGGGCTAGGATTTCCCTGCTCCTTTCCAGTGCCTCCCCCCTTGGCTAGTTTAAATATAGAAACATAGAATTTGACAGCAGATAAGGACCGCTTGGCCCACCCAGTCTGCCCATTTCCCTACCTAATGGAAAAGCTGCAGATCCTAGTTAACCAGCAGTCTACTTCTTTCTGCCCCCGGCCCCTAGAATTGCCTTATGGCTGTGCCATGCATGCTTGAATTCAACCACTGTTTTTGACTCCACAACCTCCTCTAAGGCCGTTCCATGCATCCACAACCCTTTCTGTGAAAAAATACTTCCTTACATTACTTCTGAGCCACCCCCCCATCTTCAAATTGTGCCCCCTTGTTCTTGCACGCCTCTTTTTTTGAAAGATGCTACCCTCTTGGACTTTGTTGATTCCCTTGAGGTACTTGAAAGTTTCTATCATGTCCCCCCTCTCCCTCCTTTCCTCGAGGCTGTACATATTAAGCTCCTTAAGTCTCTCTTCATATATCTTCCAGTGCAGACCCTGCACCATTTTAGTTGCCCTCCTCTGGACAGCTTCCATCTTGTCTATGTCCTTGCAGAGATTGGGTCTCCAGAACTGCACACAGCACTCCAGATTTGGTCTCACCAGCTGTCTGTACAGAGGGAAAACAACTTCCTTTTTCTACTGGTGATGCCTCTCCCTATGCATCCCAGTATCCCCCCAGCCCTCCTTGCTGCCCTCTCACATAGCTTGCCAATCTTTAAGTCATCTGATATGACTACCCACAGGTCCCTTTCCATTTTTGTTGTTGTTAGTATCTCACTCCCCATTGTGTACTCTTCCCCTGGGTTTTTGTTTCCCAGGTGCATTACCTTGCACTTCTTGGCATTAAATCTAAGCTGCCGTACATTTGACCATTCCTCTAACCTTGCCAAGTCCCTTCTCATCCTTTCCACACCACCTTGTGCATCAACTCTGTTGCAGATCTTTGTGTCATCTGCAAAGAGACATACTTTTCCTTCCAGTCCCTCTGCAATGTCACTTACAAAGACATTGAAGAGGACCGGTCCTAATACTGAACCCTGTGGCACCCCACTAGTAACCCCTTGCCAATGAAGCATTTAAACCTATCACCTAGGATCCTGGTTCCCCTTCTGGACAGATGCAGACCATCACACCAGTATAGGCCTGCATCCCTCCAGGTGGACCCCAGTTCCCAATGAAGCCAAACCCCTGAGCTCTGCACCAGTTTTTCAACCAATGATTGAATCCCATGGTGTGGAGCACCCTAGCCTCACCCATGCCATAGACAGGCAGCACCTCCGAGAAGTTTACCATGCATGCTACTTGTCTAAGGCACCTCCCCAACTCCAGAAACTCTTCCTGCACTGCTCTGATCCTTTTTTCAGCCAGGCCATTTATCCCCAGGTGGACAATGACATCCAACTCCCTCCCCGTGCATCTGCTCCAGCGATCCTGAGGATTCATTCCCTGTCACTCCAAGCCACCGTGCCAGGCAGGCACCTTACCTCCCTCTCCCCTTCCTCCCCCAGTTCTATCCCCCTAACTATGAAGTCACCCACCAGGAGTTGTTTCCTTCCCCTGTGGGGTCCCATGCCACCCTTCTGTGAGTCTCCTTTGTGGAGGTTCACAGCATCCTATATGGTCTCCACTGCAGGTGCCTCCATAGAGGAACCACACTTTGCCAGAATGGCATAGGAATTGTGGAGAGGTACAACTGGAGGGATGTGCCTCTGTTTCACCACCCTCACCCTCCCTGTGCCCACTGTGGCCCAACCGGTCCTCTTTCTTGGCAACCTCTAAGGCAACAGCAGTGGCCCTGGTGGTCCCTGGGTGGGAGAGGAGGTCCCCCAAATGCTGACCAACTCAGCCTGGAGATGAGCAACCTCCTCCCTCAGCCCAGAGAGGTGCCTGCAGATGGAACAACACTGTATCCTCCAGAATGTCTCCCAGAAGACTGCTGCTCCACAGCCACTGCTTTGCACCACTCCCGTCATGTTTTATTTCTTGTCCCTTAACTGTTATTTGGAATACTTACTTTTTCCGCTGTTTATTTTTATTTTTTTCTCCCTACTTACTTACTGCCTCTGTACCCTTTATGCTCCTGATCGTCCTGTTCTGAGGCAAGAAGTTCCTATATTTCTCAGTAGTCTCCTTTCTTGCTCAGAGTCAGACCTCCAGCAGCTGGGGGGGGTGAGCTACTCTTTTCCTTCTAGGATGGTGAGTCTTTTGTGGCTCTGTGATCACTCATTTCCTGCTCCCAAACAGGAAGTTCCTGTTGTCAGTCAAATCCTGTCCCTATACAAATAGAACTAGCTTAGGGTGGAGGGGAGGGAGGGAAGGAGGGCAATATAGTCCCAGTAGAGAAGTATAATAACAGCAGCTCCTTCTTCTTGGTGTTCTCTGCCTGTTCTCTGGCAGAAGCTATCTAGGGCAGTTTTTAAATTTGGCTTTAACCTGGCTTCTTTCTAGCTAAGTCACTCCCCCTACTTTACAGCTCTTTCTACATTTAGTTAATTGCACAGATAACTATTCCCTTCTGCCACCTGAGAAAAACACCTAGATAACTGCACAGATAACAATTCACTTCAGCCAATGCAGACAAACACACTAACTTTTTTTTTACCCTAAACTGAAGGTCCCAGTAGTAGAGTTGTAGTTCTTTAGTCCCAGTAGAGAAGTATAGTTATAACTGCAGCTCCTTCTTCTTGGTTTTCTCTGCCTGTTCTCTTGCAGAAGCTAGCACCAGTGGAGCCAGGCAAAAGCATCTCTGGCAGAGTTTGTACAGGCAGCGAGCAAAGAAAGGACCCTGTCAGTCACAATAATAATAAAAAGTAGCCCAGCAGCAGTGTGATTAAGGTAGTGGTGGTGGTCCCTTCTGGACAGCTTTTTCCAGTGGTGGTGGTCGTGGAGGTTCTGCTGCTATTCTACTTAACTGCTCTGCCAGCTGAGTAAGTGAGCACCAGGCTGTGGCATGTGCATCTGTTGACCCACCAGAGGGGCTGAACCTAGCACCACAGAGAAGGACCCAGACCTACCCAGTCTGCACCACACACAAACACACACACACACACACACACACACACACACCACTGCAGCCAGCACCAGCACTGCATGCACAGCCAAGCCAATAACCAACTACCAATGAATTTAAATTACAACAGAAATTAATTTGGCAGGCTGGCTGAGTGCTAAAGAATGCTCCTATGATGCTGGTGGTGGTGGCTTTTCTCCTGGCTGGACACGATCAGACTCCCAGACAGAGTGGACAGCACCACACCAGTGAACAGTGACCGGCCAATACAGATTTGTCAAAGCACTGCAGCCAAGCCCAAACCCACTTGCATTAATTACAGCTCAGTTATTTAGAAGGAAATGGAAGGAACTTGGCAGCAGAGTGCTGTGAGTGCTTCTGCTCCTGACTTCTCTGAGGGACCGTTCTTTTCTCCTTTATTGTTCTGGCATCTTCTTGAGTCCACACTGTTCAGCCCAGTCTCAGCCAGGTCAGGAGTCGGGATGACTCACTCAGTTTTCTTTCACCCATGCCACAATAAATCTTTGAGAGTCCTCTCCCGACCCTGTAGTGCTGGGCTGGCTCGAATCTGTGTCTGTCACTGTGTTCCCTCACAAAGAGAACCCCTGCCTGCCTCACCTCTCAAACAAAGCAATCAAAACTGGCACAAAAAACAGGCAAACAGAATAATAACCACCACCTCCCAGTCGGGTCGGTTTCTGGTAGCTGGCGGCATACTCCTCCTCCTAGGTCTGTGTGGTGGCTGCTTGTCTATGTCTGTAGCTTAGTTTCTGTGGATTTACATGGTTTTCTGCTTGGAGTAACTACACCGTTCTTGCTCACTACATCAGTGAAAGTCTCCTGAACTGGATTTCTGCAAACCATCATCACCAGGTATCTGCATTTTTCATTTAAAAATCTACTTTTTGGAAGCTATCCCAAGAAAACATAAGTCAAGCAACTAAGTCTGACAAACTCAGTGACTCTAGGTCCTGCTTGAATCCACATTTTCGTCTGACCTGCTCCATGATCTGTATGGGGCTTTTCAACAACCTCTTTGAATGACAAAGAAGCATGCAGACAAAAGGATTTCACATCCTGCATATGTGCAGTCACAGTTCATCACCTTCAGGAATTCTAACACATTCTTGACTCTGGACCTCAGCTGTTGATAATTTCTTTGGGCTTATGACTTAACCACCAGGTATCTACAAGATGCTGAAATCCTTTCTCCTACAAATTCTCCTTATGCTGCTCCTGCTCTCAGGAAATGTTCACCCCAACCCAGGACCACCTGGGCAGCCAGCAGTGGCACCAAGCAGAAGGACAGGGACACTCACCATGGCATCCATCAATGCCTGCAGCATCCTCAACAAACTTGATTCTCTCCAAACATGGATTCTACAGCACAACCCTGATGTCCTCTCAGTTGTGGAAACATGGGTAAACCCTAAAATCCCTGATACCTCAGACTCTATCCCTGGCTACTGCATTTTCAGGCAAGACAGGATTGCTAAACGGGGCAGCGGCTGTGCCATCTACAGTATCTTAAGGATACCCTTATGGGTCACATCATCCCATCCCCTAGCCTGAGCAACTCCTCTCAGGTCCTCACAATCAAAATCCTCCTTGGTGCACATAACAAGGAACTCACTGTCATCTCAGTTTACCTACCCCCAAGAGACCAGGCCACTGGCTTCCATAGCATCATGGAATATCTAAGGGTCCAGCAACATAATTCTGAAACCATAATCATGGGTGATTTTGACATTAACTGGCTCTCTGCTGAGGCCACTACCTATAAGGATGCAGCCGTGGCGCATCACCTCACTCAAATGGTCAATGCCCCCACTAGGTGTAACTATAGGACAGGCTCCCTTATGCTTCTAGACTGGATTCTATCTAACCACCCTGAATGCATCTCCAATGTTTCTGTACTCCCAGATACAATAAGTGACCACTCGCCTGTCATCTGCTCCTGGTCAAACAAATACCACAAGCCCCCTCCCAAGTTTATCTATGCCAGGGTTATCAAACAAGGGCACCTCCAGCTGTTAAAATCCCATCTAACCAGGCTGAACTGGGCAGTGCTTGACTCTCTCAGTGACACCAACAAAGCTCTGGACCTATTTATCAAACATTTCAAAGAAGCCAGTGACATCTATGCACCAGTGAAAAAGATGAAGGTCAAAGGACAGACCAACCCCTGGGTTACTACTGACCTTTTAACTCTACTCAAGCACAGAGACCACCTCTGGCATTGTGCTTGTGCAACTCCGATGCAAGTAAGCATACAATTATACAAAGCAGCCAGAAATGATTGCACTGGAAAAATACTGAATTCTAAATGCAGCTATTACAAAGAGGCTGTGACCAACTCTTGGGGCCAGGGAAAAAAATTCTGGAACAACATGAAAGAACTCACAGGCAAGGATCCTAAAGCACCACCCACTATGCTTAACCTTCATGACACTCATACACTCGACCTAGGTACCATCACCAGCACTTTTAATAATGCATTTACAAACCTGGACAGTGTCCTTCCACCAAATTTTTTCGACAACCTCCCCTCCAGCTCCTCCCAAGTTACCCCCCCAACTAGAATGTACAACCCCAAAGTTTTTATTTAAGGAGGTCCCACCACAAGTATCTAGAAAATACATTCAAAAGGCCATCAGCAAACAAGGGTACAGTGGTGACTCCCTTGACCTGAAACTGCTGGCACAAGTCCTCGATGAAATCTTAGAACCACTTACAAAGATCTTCAATCTCTCACTTAGATTGGGCCATTTTTCCCTCTCTCTGGAAGAAAGCCACTGTCACACCAGTTCACAAAAGCGGAGATAGGATGCTCCATACCAATAACAGACCTATCTCACTCCCCGCCCCCCACTATCTAAAGCGCTGAAGCGAATAGTGTCGGACCAACTAGTTGAATTCCTGGATAAGTTCAATGTACAGTGCCCAGAGCAACATTGCTTCAGAAAAGGGCACAGCACCACCACTGCACTACTGGAATTTAAATCCTTCATCCATGCCACGCTTGACAAAGGGAATTGTGGAGGGGGCAGTATTTATAGACCTTACCAAGGCATTCGACACAGTTAACCACTCCCTACTGCTCAAGCAACTGTCCTCCATTGGGATCTCCAATGATGCCCTTCCATGGTTCACCAGCTACCTTGATAATCGGATCCAACATGTAAGGATTGCAGGGATCTCTTCGGATGAGAAACCAGTCCGCTCCGGAGTCCCCCAGGGATCTATTCTGGGCCCTCTACTCTTCTCCCTCTTCATCAACAATCTCTCCAGTGCCTGCCACCAAAAAATATTACTATACGCAGATGATGCAGTCCTGTTTTCCAGCCACCATGACATTACAGTCCTTGAATCCCAGCTGCAGCTCAACTTCAAGTGCATCGAAGACTGGTTCAATTCTCATAACCTTGTCCTGAACCACAGCAAGACTAAAGCCATGTCCTTCTGTAACCGACAGAGCAGGCACAACTCTCTGCCCCTCACCATCAAGAACCATGCTGGGAACCCACTCGAACATGTCAAGGAGTTCAAGTACCTTGGTATTACCCTGGATAGTACCCTCTCCTACACTCAGCATATTGGCACTGTTGCCAAGACTGCCAATATACGGATTGGACTACTACAAAAACACAAGCATTGTATGCCTGTGGGTGCCCTTAAACTAGCCATCTACAGCTCTGTCACCTCTATCATTGACTACGGCCTTGCCATCTATGGCTCTGCCTCAACAAGTGCCCTCCTCAGGATCTCATTTTCTCTCAACAAAACCTGTAGACTACTAACTGGTGCGGCCCAACAAACTCACACCTGTGACCTCTATGCACAGGCCAGCTGGCTACCCCTACTCAGCAGAATACAATACCAGACCTGCTTACTTACTAAAACGATTCTCCTCGGTCTCATGCCACCTGGTGTTAGCTCACTCCTTACTACCTACAGTGGCACTCAACAAACACATGGTGCCCAATCTCTAACCTTTCAGGTTCCTAGATGTCGTACCTCCATGGGTCAGCGGTCCTTTATCTATAAAGCCACTCAATGGTTCAATTCCCTCAAAAAAGAAGCACTTTCCTCTACTACACTTGGACCCTTCAAAAGGAATCTCAAACTTTACCTCACCTCTACCACTCAATATGACTGCTTCTCTGAACAGAGATCTCTCTAAACACCTCCCAGCTCACTCATGTCTCAACAGCCCACCCTTTCCCAGTTTCATTCCCTCTGGCACCGGGCCTTCCTTGTGACTCCTTTCCTGCTTCACATCTCCACTGGTATGACATTTTCCATCACCATCGGACAGTGGCCCATTAGCCTGCCAACTTCCTCTCCCGGTCGCACGCCTGCAATACTAACTGCCTATGGTGCCCTCTATCTCTTATTGTTACCGCAGCCAGCTGCCTACTCAAGCTGCTCATTATATGAATATTATCTCAAAGTATGTTATAACTGAGTATCTTTATTTTTTCTTTTAGTTGTTTTGGTGGTTTATTGTGCATTCTTCTACTACCTCTGTATGTATGTTGACCCTCATCCTTTGATGTGGAATCTTTGTAAACGAGCTGTTTCTGCTCAAAGGTATTTGTAATCCGAGAATTTAATAAATAAAAAAAATAAATAAATTCTTCTGCTGCTACCGCGTTCTCTAGGGGCTTGCTTCAGTGCAGCTTGTTGTTCTGGGCTTTGGCTTCCTTCCTTCCTTCCTGGCAGTGCAGCATGGTGATTGGTGCCTTCTGGTCCTTCAGTACAGTGGTCCTACCCGCAAAACAATACCGATACTATAGTTCCCCATCTGGGCAGCAGGCTACTTTAATAGCCTGGCAGCAGACCTGAGGGGGGACCTGACAGACAGCACAGCAGCACTAATTGGTTTGTGGGGCGGGTAGGCTATGCTCTTCTCTTGCTCCCAACACTTCCCCAAGCCTCCCGCTCCATCAATGTCATTACTAGTAAAACGGAAGTGCTGGGTACCAGACATTTAATTGGAGGAGACAAGGAGCCAGCCCAGGAAGATTAAAACTGGGAAACAAACTTGAAACAAAGGGATCAGTGCTGAGCATGGTGCAGCCACATGATTTGGCATTCCATGTGGAAATAAAACGGCGAATGAGGGGCGGAGGTACAGGCGGACTACAGGTCTCAGAATCCGGAATGTCACACAAAATCTGGTACACTTGAAAGGTATGATATAAAGTAAAGAAGAAGAAAAAGAAGGGGGTTGTATGTGGCCATGCTGACAGAAAAGGGAAAGAACAGTACAGTATAAAATAGTTAGAATGCTGTTGTACTAGGCTTTAGAAAAAGAAATTAGACTAGAGTCCCTCTAATTTTAAGGTAGGATAACCAGCCCTAGTGCACAGACATCCAATGACTGGGAAAGATTCAGGAGGCTATACTAGGACTGAGTAAGTTAAGTCATATGAAAAATCATTACAATCCTCAAAACCAAAGTTGAGTTCAGAATTGCAGCAAGTTAAACAAAGTACAACCGGAGATTCTGAACTACGGACAGTACTACATTTCGTCAGAGGTGAATGTGAAAGTACATCAACAGTGTGACTAAAAATGTCAATCCTTTCTTTCAGGTAAGATGCAGCCTAGCCTTACAGAATCAAATGGACTGTTGCTCTTTGGAGTCAGAATAGTCATTCCAAGAAATATGTGACAACACATGCTAACAAGACTCCACAAGGGCCATCAAGGAACCACTAAAGGCTGTGAGCAAGAAGTCTGTTTCATGGCCAGGTATTGAAAATTATATTCAAATGACAGTGGCAACATGTGAATTTTGTCAGATGAACAAACCAGCTCAGGGCAAGGAGTCACTAACTGAAACTCCATTACTAGACTACCTGCAGAAGAGGGTTGGTGTTGATATTTGTGAACTGGAAGGGCCAAAGTACTGTATTTGGTTGCAATGAACATTTTATTTAGATACTTGGATACTGCTTATTTATCAGACTTTTCAAGCTACAGTATGATAAACTGTCTGAAAAATATGTTTGCATGATGGAGATTGTTTTTTTTTTAACCAGAAGAGACACACTAAGCTGGAACCTTGTTTACAGGTGCAACCTGGGAGCACAAGGAAGTTAAGAGACTTGCTCAGGGCCACACAGTATGCAAGTGGGGGCTGCGAGATTCAAACCCAGGTCTTCTGGTTTGCAGCTCAGAGCCTTAAACCACTGCACTATACTGCCTCTTTTCCGGACAAGCTTGTTACTGATAACGGTCCACAGTTTACAGGGACTGGGTTCCAAAGGTTTATGCGTAAGAATAATGTTTGTAATTTTACCACAAACCCACATTACCCACATGTTAATGGTGAGGCTAAGTGGGCAGTGCAAACAGCTAAGAGAATTTTGAAGCAGGATGAATTATTTCTCTCTCTACTAAGTCTCCTACTAAGCTACTCCAACTATGCAAGAATATGTTATTTATTTATTTTTGTTGACCCGGTAGGCCCACTGAGACTAGAAGAACCTTTTTCAGGGGTGACCGGTGTGGGGGGGGGGGCATACAGATGGTAACCAACTGGAATTGAACCAGATTAAGCTGTTGGTGGTATTTTTAGTGAATGGGGGAAATTTGTCAAGGACACTGGGGAAATTCTGCTACACTCCAGTAGGAGGAACTGCTGGCCATGAGAGTGGCCACTTTGTGTAAGGCTTAGGAGGAGATGGATGTCTCAAAGGTGGGGGAGCTGTCCTCCTCCCCTACCTTTGAATCTTCAGAGGCTCACAGAGTTGTGGAAACCTTAATGGAAAAAAATAGAAGGAGCTGGGGAAATCACAGATATTTTTGTCTCTACGGAGGATCTCAGTCACTCAAATACAACTACTGATAACATGTCTACTGACTTGGAACTATAGAAAATGGAAACAGAGCTTGCCTTATTACTCCAGATCCAAAAGGAGAAAGCCAGGCACCTTCAGGAACAAGAACGACTCAATGCACAGCTTGCTTTGCTACAAGCTAGCAAAACTTTAGTCAAAACACCCGATCAACCTGTCACTTCCAGCGATGATGCAGCAGCATCAAAGGCCCAGGTGGGGCTGGGTGATTCACAAACACGCTTTTCCCTTTACAATCAAATCCAGCACTAAACGTCTCTGAGATACTGGCTGGCAGTTCAAACGTGATGTCTAGTGTTTGCCAACAGCCAACAGGGAAAGATGAAGGGTCTAAAAGTGAAGGGGTAAGGCTTGTAGCAGTAGCAGATCAATTTAAAACTGTGGACCAAGCAGCTAAACAACAAATGGGACACGGAAGCCCGAAGGTGCCGCAGGCTTCACTGTTTCTGTACCAACAAAAGAGACTCTGTCTTAAGCAATTGGATTTGTTTTCTAAACGAGTCCCTCTGTCATGAACTGAAACACCACAATCTCCTCTTGAAAAAGAACAAATTATTCATCAGAAACAAAATGATACACCGGATGGTGCTACAATTTTCTCATTTACTGCAAAAGGGACAACTAATAAATCTGGGATACAGGAAGATATAAAAGAAAAATGAACCACCTTAACACTGAGACACATCCAGTTAAAAAATGTACCCTCAGATCATCCCAGTTAGGCAATCACCCCTCAGTCTGCTGCTACTACTGCACGGTCAACCACAGCAGCAATTCAGGAGGCATTTTCTCTTAACACTGTGCCAGTTTCTCCCTGTGATCCATGGTCAACACAAAATGCTCTATGTGAAGCTGGATGGAAGCAAACACCCAGTGTAACCTGGCTACCTGACCCTGATTGGGACCCTAAGTTAAACTTCACTCAAGCAGTTCCTGGATGGTGCCCAGCTATACCTTCATGTGAACTCGTATCTCAGCTGGACACAAACCTGCAAAAGCCAGTTTAGCTACCAAGAGAGTTCCAGTGCCGAACTAAAAACTAACCTTCAGACTGAAGGCATAGACCCTAAAAAGCTCACAGACAGGCCTGTTTCACCAAAGACCCTTGAGGGCCCACCTTCAGACCCAGGAGAACACCCAGAGAAACAAACTTAGCCACAAAGGCCTTTGTTATCTGAATTATTTTCCAAAATAAAGAAGGAAGCTGACCCGAGAAGGAACACTGTTCAAATACAATATAAAGGGTGTCTAGAAGAAAGACCAGATAGACATTATGTTGGGAAATGTTTATTAAAAGATTCACTTCATTTCTCCCCTAGGGAGGTTTGAGCTTTCATAAATATCTCAGGGGAGGATAACTACGATGTTAGCTTCTGCACTGCATATGCTCTTGATCTTTTTTGGGAGCAGTACAACCAGGTGAAGTTCTCCCCCACATGTACCCCCTTTCTTGTTATTCCTTTAACTAAACCTTTGATTAAATATGTAACTATAATGTTTTGGAACGAGGAGGTCCAAGTGGAGGACATCACTTACTGGCTGTCACAGAAGTGCAAAGTATTAAGAGACCCAGAGGCTATCCTAGATACAGAGAAGTTCTGGACAAGGGCTGGAACTATAAAACTAAACTTGCACACTGACTCTGGAATTAACTATATACCTAATTCCTTTATGCTTGGAAGGGACTGGGGGTTTGTTTCTATGCCAGCCAGCCCAGGGCCTGCTACAAATGTGGCTCCAGGACTCATTTATCCAGGTCTTGCAAAAAAACATGCTGTGATAACTGCAGTGAAATTGGCCACATCTCATTGCAATATGCTTCTCACACTAAGTGTGATCTATGTGAAGAGACAGGGCATGTTTTTGCAGGAATGTACTTGGGCCACAAAAAATAAAGCCACATGTATGAGTCCTGAATTATTAATACAGCAAGCATAAGACTCTGCCTCAAGGCATGACCCACCCCCTCCACAGGACCCCACCCCCTACAACAGGAATCATTGATCTAGCATCTGTAATAGAGATACAGGACCCTCCCCCAAAACAGGAGCCTATAACAACCAACCCCTCTGATCCAGGATTCCTAGTCCCTGTGTGCTGTAGAGACCCAGAACACACAGAAATAAGGATCCTCTCTCCCCACACCCCATCATCTCTTCCTAGAAGACGATCATCCAGAGATGTAAAACTTAAGTCACTTCCCCCTTCAGTGGATTTTTAATCTACAAACTCTCATGCAACTTTTGCCACCAACTGGGGGGATTCTGATATGGAACAAGGGGAATCAGACCCTCAGTCCCCCATCTCAGATCATGCTATCCAGAACCAGGAACACGTGGGTTATAAGGGGGAAAAAAAAGAAAACCCAAAAAATAGCTTAAACTTTGGCATCTTGGATCCATCAACGTCAACAGTATACTGAATACTGTGAAATGCCAGGTTGTTTTTAATTATATTCATGATGCCAACTTTGATATATGCTTCATCCAAGAGACCTGGATGTTTTCCAGTGATCAAGATAAATTCTTTAAAGGAGAATGGTTGTGGGGCCCTTTATACTGGTCCTTTGGACAGGATAGAGTGGATGGGGTGGGTATCTTATTTAACTCTTACACATTTACACTGACTAAATTGATAGACCTCATCCCAGGGAGATTCTTGATGTTAGATGGTATATGGAAAGGAAATGGATTGCCACTTCATAAATGTCTATGGCCCACAAAACAAAGCTGAAAGAGTAACTTTACTGAATTCCTTACAACCCTTCCTGGTCACCTCATACAAAAATGTTTTATGTGGGGACTTTAATTGCAATATAAAGAAAAAAGGGAGAAATCTTGACAGCACTAAAAAAGTTTATTGTGATTCCAATACTTTATTTAAAGTGGTAGAGAGAGCAGATACTAGGGGCCCACAATTCACCTATAAATGGAACAGATTTATCAGTACTATAGACCACTTGTTTATTTCAAAAAATCTGCCAAAAGTATCCTTCCAAACAACCCCTATAGAATTTTCTGACCACTTAGTATTAACAATCCAATTCAGTGACAACCCAGTGGATACTAAAAAAAAAACAGACGGAAATGAAAAGCATCCATTTTAACAGATCCCCAAGTTAGAGCAGGAATTTTAGAATTGATAAGGGCCAGAAACTCTGTTAGCTTTCTCTACACCAATTTGGTTGAATGGTGGAATGATTTGAAAGCTGTTTTCAAATCCTGGTTTCAGAAGTTCGGGAAAAGAATAGAAAATGACAAATTTTAAAATACCTGACATTACGGCAACAATTATAAAACCTGTTTTCTTTGTCTAACTCTACCATGCACAATTGCTCCAAACAAATCACTATATTGAAGGAAGAGATGAAGCTCTAGCAATATGATAGAGCATACACACTAAAGGCTATGTAACAAAATGGGACACAGCACCCCCCCATTGGAGACCCCTTTGAGGCATGGGAAACAAATAAAGACACCGCAGAAATAGAGACCTTGATAGACCAGGATGGGAATATAGCCTGTACAACAGAGGAAATTCATAAAATAATAAAACAAATTCATAGAAACTCATACCCCTAATATGCCCCCTTCAGAAGAAGTCATTGAAGCTTTTTTACAGGACATAAATGCCCCATACTTTCCAGAGGAATCTCTAGCAATGCAAGAACACATAGGGAGGGAGAAGATAGAAGTGGCAATTAAATCCCCCCAAAAAATGGAACAACCCCAGGGCTTGATGGGCTTCCATATGAATTTTACAAATCCTTTGCACAAGAATTATCAATATGTTTAGAGACAGTTTTTAGATATTTTTTCACATCAAACGTCATTCATCCTTCGTTTTTAGAGAGTTTGCTCATTTTTTTGTTTAAATCTGGAAACAAAGCCTATTTTCAAAATTGGAGACCAATCACTATTTCAAACGCAGACTATACCATTTTATCTTATATTCTAAACAATAGATTAAAACATTATGCCAATCTTGTAATTTTCCTGCAGCAATACTGTGGGATCCCTTCTAGGAAAACACAGCATTCACTCAAGATTGTTAAAGATATGATAGATTTTCTCTCTCTCTCTCTCTCTCTCTCTCTCTCTCTTTCTGGTAAGTCAGGCAGCATCATATCAGTCGATCAGGAGAAGGCTTCTGATACAGTCTATCACCCCTTTTTATTTTTAACACTTAAAGCCTATGGTATACCCCTGGTAATGATTAACCATTTGAGATTACTATATACTTCTATGATAGTCCACCCAGTTATCAGACGGCAAATCACAGGAGGTTTCTAGACTTCCATGGGGTTCCAACAAGGTTGTCAACTAAACCTCCTTCTTTATATAGTCACACTAGATCCTTTTCTCAGGAAATTAACAGAACACCCCAAATGGGAAGGGATAACAGGGACAGGAATAGGGGAAGGTTACAGATTCAAGCCCACACATATGACATCTGTCTCTTTTTTTCAGACCACACCCAGTTACCATTCTTTTTCCATGAAATGTTAGTGTAGTCTCACCTTTCAAACTCTAAGCTAAATACGAATAAATGCAAAGGCCTCTTTGAGGGCTCAGGTCTCTCCAACCACACTCTGACAGGGGGAATTAAAATTTCCTCAGAACCTTTGAAAATACTGGGCATCACGTTGGGACCCCAGAACATACCTTTACTGAACTGGGAGAACACACTTCAAAAAGTGGAATTTAAAGTAAACAGGTGGAGGCACTGGAAAATGTCAAAACTCAAAAAGAATACACATAATAAAACAATTCATTATTCCTTTTATACTATATGTAGCCATAATTTCCCCACCGGTCCAGTTAGAAACAAAACTATATAGTCTTTTCTTTCAGATGTTGTGGGGAAACAGGTTAAATCCCATAAAAAGGTGATATACCTGTCTGTCAAAAGAAAAAGGGGGTTTGGGTATGATTGACCCTGGTGTATTTTTCCACACCTTGTTCAATTCTCACACAATTAGATGTAGATTTATGTCTTCGGATACACCTCACGATAAATTGGTGATGATGAATTTAGCCAGATACATTCAGGCATGGCATATTGTCCCTCCTAAAGTAACAAAATACCTGCACAATACCAAATATTTTAAGCCAGCAGCTTTGAAAATTAACAAATGGGAAATAACAAAGCAGCAAATCATACAAAGCACTGGGCAGAAACCTTACCAGGCTGTCATGACTTCAAGATTCCCTGAGGAACCTTGCTTTAAAATGTGCCCCCCCACACCAAAGACAATCTGTTTTTTGCCCAACTAACAAATACAACTCCCCCTTTTATGTGGGAACATCTATGGCTATCAGTTTATGACAGACTGAACATAAGGGGTAATGCTAAACATACAGCTAAAGAGGAAAGAAACTGTCCCTACCCTGATTGTATAAATCAGAAAGAAACAATAGAGCATTATCTATTCCTCTGCTCTTATGCCAAACCTTTATGGGAGTTTTTAGTCATTAATTGGAATATGGGGTGGCAGAAACGGTTAACATATGATATGCTGATCCTGGGCCAATACTCCCAAGTGGGGTTGCAGTACCACCACGACACTCTAATGATTTTTTTTATGCTGCCTGAAATGTTTTTTCTGGCAAGCCAGATGCCAGTGGGTACTATACCAGAAGAAAATGCCTTATGGTTCTGTAATGTATTTAATCCATTAAGCCATGGCAAAATTATACCTTGATGTAACAGTACATACTGTATGATTCAGAAGGTTCTCATATGGTGGAAAGGTTTCTGTATATTTATAAAATATAAATGATGAAGGATGTGAGCTATAAGAAACCTTTTTTGAGAGGGGTTATTATACAGTGTTTATGAATTCCTATCTATCAGTATTTTTAAACTAAAGGTTTGTAAAAACTATCACTTATAATGGCGTGTTAATCAATCTATAATGTGACTCATGTATTGTTTGATGTTATTACAATAAAAATCCCCCTACTCTTTTCGAGAAGTGTCATTGGATCTTTAATGACCACCTGAACAACCACCAGAACAGGTAGACGGGACCTTGGTTTAATGTCTCGTCCAAAAGACGGCATCTCAGAAGTGCAGCATCACCCTCTCAATGCACTACAGTGTCAGTGTTAGGATTGACCCAAGGGCCTGGTGTAGGGATAGAACCCACAGCCTTCTGATCTTTCAGCCTCAAAGGTGAGTGTGCAACCTGCTGAGCCACTGACAATGCAAATGTAGCCCAGCACAGCTGATAAGGGGAACACAGCTAAAGACACAAGTTCCTGTGTTAGACATTAATATAAAGCCATGTTGGCCAAACTTAAAACAAGCTCAAGATACTGACAGGTCTGCAAAGCAGCATACAAAGCCCACTTTGATAAAAGAAATTCTGCAAGAATGCTATTTAACTGTTTCAAGTTATCCAGGTGAGAATTAAACTGGGTAGAGAAAATGGATGTACAGTGTCTGCTGTAGTACAAGAGAAGTGCCAGATGCCAAGATCCTATCATGTGGAAATAGAGAGAGGCACATTCAGAAGAAACAGATGACATTTACAATTTGTTCTAATACCGAGCACAATATTTCAGCAGAAAACTAGATCTGGCTCTAAAATTTCGGAAGAAACCAACTTTTCCACTAAACAAAGACTAGAGACAAACAGATGCTCAGGTTGATTTACCTGATGTTTCATTTTCAGTAAAGTAAATAACTATACATTTTCATCCTCATAGTGCTGTGCTGAAAACCTCAAATGCGAGACAATTTAGAAGCCTATACACTACAGAGACTACAGTAGTTTATAGCTGCACAGATGGCAAAGTAATGGGGCAGAATAATCCTCTATTCTATGGAGTGACTGATAGTCTACTCAGTACCCAAAGTTAAGCAATTTTACTGTAACGGTTGTGTAAAATCTGTTTTGAAAATTTTCTTAAAATGTGATGCTAAAAGAATGTTTTTTTAGTTAGTAACAAAGATGTGGAGATGTAGTGGCAAGTGACAGTGATCTAATATATAGCCACTAGGTGGAACCAAAGTACTGGCATGTGTTGTAGTTGGGACCTTTTTGTAGAGCTGCACTGGAGAAAGCATACATAATGGAGTATGTAGAGATATGTGCTTGCTGAAAGAAAGTTGTTGTGGTGTGTTGTAAAAATAACAAAGTTAATCTCTCTCTCTCTAAGCCTCCCAAGCATTGTCTGATACTCTGATACTCTCATCCAAACATACTACAGAAACCATAAGCACTGTGATTTACCTAGCTCCCACCACGAACCTTATCTCTCTTGCTCCACCATTATCAGTTTTCCCTCTTGTCTTGTATCTGATTGAATATTTTATAATGTATAAAACCTGCTACAGTACCACTATAGGCGTAGTGAATTTTAACTGTGTTGAAATAGTTAGTGTCCCCCCTGACTTTACCCCAATTTCACTGAGCAAATTTTCTTTTAGAAGCCTGTTTTTTCTGTTTATACCATGCCCCAACCACTGTGACAAATGACCCGTTCCCAACATCCAAACCTTTAAGTACCCCCACTAGTGCTTTGCAAAAAAAACACTTCAGCTGGCGGACTTTGTGTGAAAATCAGACTTTCTCCTCTGGCGAAGGTTTGGAAATCAAATTAGCAACTTTCACATAAATTCTGACATAGAATTGCAGAATACATGTATGAACAGTGGAGATTAATGTATTAAACTGTAGAACAAAATCTGCAGAACTGATCCTGTCAGCATACCTCTCAACTGTCCCTGATTTTCAGGGATGTCCCTGATTTTGCCTCAAAATTTTACTCTGTCCCTCCTTAAAATTGTGTTTCTGTGACCAAACAGCGGGGGTAATAAGCAGAAACTAATGTCAAACATTAAAGTTACAGGCTTGTTTTTCCTTTAGAAAATGCATTTTACACTAAGCCCTTTATTCTACCAGCTTCCTGAATGGATATCTCCAATTCTGAAGAAGTGTCCCTGATTTTGGTCCTTTGTCCCTGATTTTTTTAAGCCTTGTCCCTGATTTATGAAGCAGGAGGTTGAGAGGTATGCCTGTCAGAGATCGGTTCTACAAAATTTATTTCGGTAGTTTAATACAACATTAGTTACTCGGCAATTCATATATTGATTCCACAGTTCAGTAAGTCACTAAACTGCAGAATGAAAGTATGAACTGTGTATAGCTGGCCCCATATTAATTTGTTTCCCTGGTATCAAGTGGTGCCACCCAGCATCCGATTGTTCACACATATTGTTTTGCTTGTGTCTCATGGCACCGCCCACCTTCTGATCACTCGCTCCGGCCAGAATTAATATTGTTTCCCTGGTGTCTAGTGGTATTCCCCCACCCTCCGATTGCTTGCCCCAGCTGTAATTAATATTGTTTCCTCATGTCTAGTGCCTCTTCCCACCCCCCAATCACTCACTGAGACCCTAAATAATATCACTTCCCTGGTCTCTAGTGGCACCCCCACCCTCTGATGGCTTGCCCCATCTGTAAATAATATTTCCCTGGTGTCCATTGACCCCCACCACACTGCCCTCACTGGGTTGGGTTCACCAACCTGCCATCCTCCCTTCCATACATAATCATTTGATCAGAAAGTGGGGGACACATATGGTGACTGGCACATCCCTCCTCTTATCATCTCAGTGATCTGCTATACGTACAGTAATAACACAGAGCATGCATGCAACCCTAATCTTGTGCTCCTGTCATTATATATGGTGGCCAGCTGAGGGTGGTGAGAGGAGGGATGTGCCAGTCTATATGTGTTCACTGACAGTCTGCAAACACATGAAAGGGAGGGTGGCAGATTGCGTAACCAACGGTGTGTGGGCAGTGTTTAGGCCACTGGACACTAGGGAAATATTAATTACGGGTAGGGCAAGCAATCGGAGGGTGGTGGTGTGGCACTAGACACCAGGGAAACAATACTAATTACAGCTGGGACAAGCGATCAAAGGGTGGGGGAGTGCACCAGTTGACATCAAGGAAACAATTTTTTTTTTAACTTAGTATACTTTATTAAAGTTTGATCAACATGCACAAACAAACAGAACCATAAAGTAAGCCATCACAACAATAATTACATAAACATGAAATTTACTGACAATATGACACTACATAATAATAAAAAGAACAAAACCAAAACCCAATGCACTATGCCTGCCCCCCACATACCTCCCTCCTCCCTTACCCCCTCCCAATCCTTGCAGGCAATAATCTACAAAGGAAAAAAAAATGATACCCAGTACAAATTCCATAGATGCCAGGGCATGAACTCATACAGTATATAGCCATCATTACATCATCCCAGACTAAAATTGGTACTGTCTCTCTGGCATGATAATGTGGAGAGTAAGGTTCCAGCCAACAGTGAAATAAATGAATCCCTACAGGCTTGGAACTGGTGTATAGTGTGATTAATAAAAACAATGGCCCTTCTGCATTGAAGGCAGAGAAGACTTCCTGAAACCACTGTGCCCTTGAGGGCATGTGAGATCCTTTCTAATGTCTTACTAACAATAATTTAGTCACACCCAAAATTATGGCCATATAAACTTTCTCATTTGAAGACATTGAGTCATGATTTCCCAAGATGCCAATTTCTAAAGTAAAATAATGATTGCAATCAAATAAGGATGTACCTGAGTCCCAAATAGAATGCCAAAAGGTTACTATCTTAATACATGTCCAAATCATATGTACTAAAGTGCCCTCTCCCTTCAAACATCTGGGGCATCTGGGGCCAAGCCATCTTCCCATCCTGCATAGCCTATAAGGAGTAAAATATAAATTATGTAGAATATTAAACTGAATCAGGTACAATCTATCTTGTTTCACATAGGTATAATGATTTTTTCAAAGAGCTGATCATGTAGAAACAGTATAATGTAGATATAATGCATGTACCAAATAAAATGAGAAATTTGTAACAGTGTCAGTGGCTCAGTAGGTAGCACAGTCGCCTTTGAGGCCAGGAGATCAGAGGGCTGTGGGTTCAGTTCCCACATCTGGCACTTGGGTTAATATCCCAGTACTGACACTGTAGTGCAGCATGAGAGGGGTGCTGCACTTCTGAGGTGCCATCTTTCAGATGAGATGTTAAACCGAGGTCCCATCTGCCTGGAATGGTGGTAGTTCAGGTAGATGTTAAAGATCCCATGGCACTTATCGAAAAGAGTAGAGGAATTTCCCTGGTGTCCTGGCCAAATTTCCCTCATACATTAACAATACCACCAACAGCTTAATCTGGTTCAAGGTCAGTTGGCATTCATCTGTATCCCCCTCCCCCGGGTCATGCCTGAAAATAGGCAGGATTTGTCTAGTGCACTTACCTGGTCAAAAAAAAGTAAATAAAAAAGCACATAGGGGTGTGTATGTTTATTCCAAGTCTGAATACCCAATTCCCTGAAGATATGTGAAACTGGTTTCTTTTGCACTGCCAAGGTAGACAGTTTAACAAACATGCCTCCTGTCTTCTGATACTAAGACTTAAGACTCACTTTTAAAGTGGATTGCTTTGTGTTTCTTTTAGTTTTTAATTCAAGAAGGGGTTTTTTAAAACTGCTTATCTTGTCAGCATCCTCAGAAGGGCTGAAATAACTGCATATTTGATTTTCCTTTGTGGCTAACAAACCACCAGGCTGTTTTGGGGCTGGAGAGGTTTACCTGTGTCTGACTTGGATGTCTGGATTTTTCTCTGTTTGATTAGCAGGGTACTTTCTCTGTCAAATTGTTGTGTAGGGTATCTTGCTGACAGGAAGGCACTCATCGCAGCGGTGGGTGAAAGCTTTTAGCTGATTGTTTTGTGAGGGCACAGTTTAGGCCCAACCCCTTCCCACCCCTCACCCCACCCACCCCTGGAAATAGTTCCTTTATACCTGAGGTTCTGACATCATTTCCTCTAGTGCAAGGTGCATTTCACTGTCATATCCTCTCTAGCACACTGCACTGACAATATAAGCATACACATTGTATAATATATATATTTCTATATAACAAATCACACACGCACGCGCACACACACACACAAATACCAAAAAAAAAACTAGATAAACATGTGGGGAGTAGTGCAATGTAATGGCTGTGGGGCAGCAGTCTTCCGGGAGTCTTTCTGGAGGCTGAGATGCTGCCCTATTTGCAGACAACTATCTGCCCTGAAGGAGGAAGTTGACCATCTTTAGGCTGCACTGGACAGTAGTAAGGAAACCTTCCCCTAGGCCACACTGGACAGTAGGAAGGGAACCTCCCCCATCCAGGGAGCACTAGCGCCACCACCACTACCTCAGAGGTTGCGAAGAAAGCACAGCAGTTGGACCACAGTGGGCTCAGGGAGGGTGAGGAGGGTGGAACAGAGGCACACCCAGTCAATTGTTCACTCCACAATCCATACACCATTCTGGGGAGCATAGCTCCCCTATGGGATGCACCATGAGAGAAGCTGATGACAACTGTCACAAGGGAGGCCCACAGGAAGGAGGCAGAGGACACCACAAGGAAAGGAAGCAGCTCCTGGTGGGGGACTCAATTATTAAGGTATAGAACTGGGGGGAGCTGGGAAAACTGAAGTAAGGTGCCTGCCTGGTGCCATGGCTTGGAGGGACAGGAAGCGCATCCTCAGGATCACGAGAACATCTGCAAGGGATTCTGAGCTGGACGTAATTGTCCACCTAGGGACAAATGACTTGGCTCATCATGAGATTAGAGCAGTGCAGGAGGACATTGCAGAGTTGGGGAGGGACCTAAGACAAGTAGCACACACAGTATCCTTCTCAGAGGTGCTGCCTGTCAAAGGCATGGGGGAGGCGAGGGTAATTGGCACCATGCAGTTTAATGAATGGTTTAAAAAATGGTGCAGAGCACAGGGGTTTGGCTTCATTGGGGACTGGGGTTCCACCTGGAGGGACACCAGCCTATACTGGCAGGATGGTCTGCATCTGTCCAGGAAGGGAACAAGTCTTTTGAGCAATTGGTTTAAATGCTTCATTGGCAAGCTTTTAAACTAGTCAAAGGAGAGGCACTGACAAGCAGCAGGAAAATCCCAGCCTCTCCCTACAAAACAGGGTACTAAATGAGAAAAGACTGAGGTAGAATGGTCAGTGGGGGATGCTGCAACAGAAGGTAAAGCCATCAAAAAATGGAGAGCAATGAGTACCAATGCCCGTAGTCTGGGTAACAAGCTTCCTGAATTAGTGGCCTTGATGGAGGAGGAATATCTGGATATCATGGCAGTCACAGAAACATGGCACACACAAAACCATGACTGGGACATAAACATACCAGGATACACTGTCTACAGGAGGGACAGGGAGGGTAAAAGAGGAGGAGGAGTAGTTCTTTACATAAGGGAAGGAATAAAAGCAACAGAACAAAAGGGTAAACAGGAGGAGAAGAAGCACTGTGGGTAAATTTGGAGACAGGCAATGGCACCACAATATGCACAGGGGTTGTATACAGACCCCCTTCTCAGGGGGAAGAAATGGACAGGGAAATGATAGAAAGTATACTTAGAATGGCAGAAAAAGGGGAGATATTGCTGATGGGTGATCTGAATATGCCAGATGTTAACTGGAGTGCAGTTGCAGCTGCCACTTCGAAGAGTGCAGTTATTCTAGATGCCCTACAGGGGGCATGCCTTAGACAACTAGTACTGGAGTCCACTCGAGAGGGAGCAATATTAGACTTGATTCTCTCAAATGGAGATGGAGAGAGGATCACAGATGTAGAAGTGGGTAGCCATCTGGGAACTAGAGACCATCGAACAGTATGGTTCACAATAAACACAGCAATATTGTCAAGCCATACAAAGACAAAAGTACTGGACTTTAGGAGGGCTGACTTTGCCAAAATGGATGAGTGCCTAAGGAATGCACTAGCAAATGGGCAGGAAGGAGGGGTGGAAGAACAATGGGGAATAATAAAAACTGCCATCACAGAGGTAACGAGCCTTTGTGTGAAGCAAATAAACAAAACAAGACGATGTAAGAAACCACTATGGTTCTCAAAGGAAGTGGCAGTGAAGGTTCAAGAGAAAAAGCATTCAGGAAGTACAAGGAATGCAGAAGGAGCAGGACAGAGAACTGTATCAGTTAAAGCAAAAGAGGCTGGGAAGGCAGTCAGAACAGCAAAGGCCCAAACCGAGGAAAAGATAGCCAACTCAGTTAAGAAGGGATAAAATCTTTTATAGGTACATCAGGAAGCAAGGAAGACCAAGGTAGGGATAGTGAGGCTTAATAAAGGGGAGGGAGGGTGGGCAGAGGGAGACTGTGAAAAGGCAGAGATACTAAACAAATATTTTTGCTCAGTATTTACAAATGAAGAGGAAGTACATAAAACAAACAGTAGTAACACTCTGGATACAGAAGTTGATACCAGCCCATTTACAGAAGAAAGGGTTCTGAAAGAACTCTTAAAACTGAAGGTGGACAAAGCAATGGGGCCTGATTTTATTCATCCCAGAATTCTAAAAGAGCTAAGGGTAGAACAAGTGACACCACTGACTACCCTTTTTAACAAATCATGGGAGGATGGGGTGGTACCCGAGGACTGGAGGAGGGCAGATGTGATTCCCCTTCACAAAAGTGGGAGCAAGGCAGAAGCAGGAAACTACAGACCTGTTAGTTTAACCTTAGTGATAGGGAAAATGATGGAATCACTTCTGAAGGAAATAATTGTCAGTATCTAGAGGCCAGAGGGGCACAGGACCCTAGGCAGCATGGATTCACAGCTGGAAGGTCATGCCAGACAAATCTGATAGATTTCTTTGACTGGGTGACCAAAGTAGTAGATCAGGGAGGGGCTGTGGACATGGCCTACCTAGACTTTAGCAAGGCATTTGACACAGTCCCACACAAAAGATTAATATACAAGTTAGCCAGCCTGGGAGTGGGCCCCAAGATGACAGCCTGGGTAAAGAATTGGCTGGAGAATAGGACACAGAGAGTAATAGTAAATGGAGTCCACTCAGAAGAAAGGAGGGTTACTAGTGGGGTACCGCGGTTCAGTAATGGGACGGTCCTCTTCAATGTCTTTATAAGCGACATTGCAGAAGGACTGGAAGGAAAAGTATGTCTCTTTGCAGATGACACTAAGATCTGCAACAGAGTTGATGCACAGGGTGGGGTGGAAAGGATGAGAAGGGACTTGGCAAGGTTAGAGGAATGGTCAAATGTATGGCAGCTTAGATTCAATGCTAGAAGTGCAAGGTAATGCACCTGGAAACAAAAACCCAGGAAGAGTACACAATGGGGGTGAGATACTAACAACAACAAAAATGGAAAGGGACCTGGGGTAATCATATCAGATGACCTAAAAGTGGGCAAGCAATGTGAGAGGGCAGCAAGGAGGGCTGGGGGGATACTGGGATGCATAGGGAGAGGCATCACCAGTAGAAAACAGGAAGTTATTATCCCTCTGTACAGACAGCTGGTGAGACCCCATCTGGAGTACTGTGTGCAGTTATGGAGACCCAATCTCCGCAAAGACATAGACAGGATGGAAGCTGTCCAGAGGAGGGCAACTAAAATGGTGCAGGGTCTGCACTGGAAGACATATGAAGAGAGACTTAAGGAGCTTAATATGTACAGTCTCGAGGAAAGGAGGGAGAGGGGGGACATGATAGAAACTTTCAAGTACCTCAAGGGAATCAACAAAGTCCAAGAGGGTAGCATCTTTCAAAAAGGGTGTGCAAGAACAAGAAGGCACAATTTGAAGATAGAGGGGGCTCAGAGGTAATTTAAGGAAGTATTTTTCACAGAGAGGATTGTGGATGCATGGAGCGGCCTTCCGGAGGAGTTGTGAGTCAAAATCAGTGGTGGAATTCAAGCATGCATGGGACAGTCATAAGGCAATTCTGGGGGGTTGGGGTAAGAAGAAGTAGGCTGCTGGTTAACTAGGATCTGCAGCTTATCCAGTAGGTAGGGAAATGGGCAGACTGGGTGGGCCAAGCGGTCCTTATCTGCCGTCAAATTCTATGTTTCTATGTTTCTATAAGACAGTTTGCCTAAAAATCTTAACAAACGAAGCTTAATTTGAGCACACTGTAAGAACTTATGTACAGTACTGGAAGGTTAAACCACGATCTAAAGGTTTCAAAGGAAATAATATTATTATTACTAGTTAAGTCAGATAGAGAATTAACCACAATCCCCTTCTAGATCCCTGGTAGAATGCCTTTATTCTCAATTAATACATTTTGACTTTTAAATAATGGCTGAGAAACATCTTTCTGATATGATAAACATAAAAATTTACATAATTGCGCATGAACATGAATAGACCCTCCTATACGTGTGTCTCTAAGCTCAGCAGGGACCTTAGAAAGGGGTGTATGTAACAAGGATTTTAAGAAAGTTGATATTTCTCCACTAAGGTATTCTCTATAGGCCCTAATCACAAAAGGTATGGATGGGATACATGCCACATAACCCTGGTGCATAGCCCATCCACACCTGGTTGCACACACTGTGCCCCCTGCATGCAATTCATGTCCCTGCAATACCCTTCACACGGGGCCACCACACCAGCCAAACATGCAGCTCCATGTGGGGGTGGGTCAGGGACTTCCACGGGGCATGTCCACACTCCACAGCATTTACAATGGCGCAGGTGCTTTGCATGGGGGTGATGGCTATGACTTCTGAGGGCAGCCATATGTGTTACGCACCCACACAAGCTGCCACCGCTTTTCACGGTGGAGATGGTGGGGACCTTTGGACCCCTCTCTGTGGCTGCCCCTGTCATTAGGGTACATAGGGAGGGCTAGGGGACTGTCATCTGGGATCTCCCACCACTCAGTACTGTGGGCATGTATGCGCCTGTCGACAACATAGCATCCAATGGGTGGAAGGGATCCAGTGAGGATCCCGGGATGGGCAGCCGAATGGCTGCCAGGCGAGGTCCGCAGCTCCGTGCCTGCCCACCCATGTGAACCTGCATGCTGGGGAAGGTCTGTGCCATGTAAGGGAGCCAAGAGTGGACCAGCGTTTGTGAATGCGGTCACTGCACAGATCTCCCTTCAGGTGCAGAGCAGTGCGGGAGGGGGGTATGTGCCATTCGCATGTACCCACTCCCACGTTAGTGAATAGATCCCTTTATTCAGCCTGTCTCAGATGTACAAGCATTCTCCATTGACTTACTCATTTGAAAATACTTAGACCGCTGTAAAGAAAAATAATAAAGTAGCAAATGTGGAATTTGTAACCCTCACAGATCCTAAGGTCAGCTTCATTTGTTGACTGCTCTGCAAGGAGTGTTCCCCAGCCATTATAATTTAGACTAGGTGGATTGGACTCTGTTAAACTATATTTTAGAAAGTACCAAGTTTAGCATACCTAATGGCTATAACAACTGGGGTAGAATCACCATTTTAAGGATATTGACTCGACCTCACAAAGAAAGCAGCAATGTTGCCATCATTGAAAATCTTGCTCCATCTGCCTGATCGCTGGGTCTAAGTTCAACACCTTCAAAATATGGGGGTCCAGAGATAATTTTAAGACCAAGTAAGACAACGATTTGGATTCCCATTTAAGGCCCAGAGCCAAAACATAAGCTTTAGGACACCCAAAGGACAAGTGAAAGACCGTAGTCTTGTTTTAATTAAGTTTGTATCCAGACAGCTTGTAAAACTGAGTAGGTAAGTGCAGCACTGCCAGGTGGGATGTGTACCAGTCAAATAAATGTAGCAGTACATCATCAGTGAACATAGAAAGCTTAAATTCCTTAGTACCTATCCTAAGGCCCTTAATTTCTGGGGTTGAAATAATTTTCTGAGTGAGAGGTTCAATATATATAAATTAAATAACATTGGGGAAAGAGAGCACCTCTGATGGGTAACAGTAAGCATGTGCAAAAAAAGCCTCCCTCCTGTGGAATTTCTGTGATAGTGCGACCTTCACTTTTTCAAAAGTTTGGAAATCATTTTGGCAACTTCCACTGAACTTCAGCCTTAAATTGGCAGAATAAGTGTACCAACTGCAGGTTAATGTATTGAACTGCAGCAAAAAATCTACAGAACTGATCACTGTCAGTGGTCAGTTCTGAGTTTTTTTTTTTTTTTCCCTGCAGTTTAATACATTAGCGTTGGTCCCCAGCCCCCCACCCAATGATTGTGGGCCCCGTTCTGTTTAAGAAAAAAAAAAAGGATTCTTGATGACTAGAGGTCCCACCCCCAACCGCTGATCACTGGTCCAGGTATGTTGAAAAAAACTCTCCTTTATGGCTAGTGGTCCCACCCCCACCAGTCAATAGCAGGTCCATTGTGATAAAAAAAAAGATACCCGCTCCCTGGTGGCTAGTGGTCCCTCCTCCAACCACCAATCATAGGTCCCATTATGTTGAAGAAAACCTTCCCATCCCTGGTGGCTAGTGGTCCTACCCCCATCCGCCGATCATGGGTCCCATTATAATTAAAAAAAAAACCTGGTCCCTGGTGGCTAGGGGTTCTTCCCCCAACCCTGGATTCTGGCCACCAAAAAACTTTTATCTTCCTGGTGTCTAGCAGACCCTCCTCCCTAGGATTCCCCCCCTTAGTAAAAAAAAAATGCTATTCATCACTTTATTCAAATTATTCCCCTGGTGTTCAAGCACACGCTCATTCATTAACAGCTCAGTGGGCCACTGGCCATGGAGGAGAGAGGAAGGCTGCACCAGTGGCCCACTTGAGGTTGGGATGGGGGGAGTGGGGTGGTGGTGGAATAACTGTCAGTATTGGGGGGTCCACTAGACACCAGGGAATGGGAATTATTTTTTACTTTTACCTGGGATCAGGGATACGGTGGGGCGGGGGTCCATTAGACACCAGGGAATAATTTGAATAAAGCGATGGATATAATTTTTTTGTTAAGGGGAGGGATCAGAGGGAAGGGAGTCTGCGAGACACCAGGGATTAAAAACTTTTTGGAGGTCACAAGCGATAGGTGGGGGTGGGACCACTAGCCACCAGAGAGTGGGTTTCTTTTTGTTTTATCATAATGGAATCCATGATTGGCAGACGAGGGTGGGACCACTGGTCACCAGGGACAGGAGTTTTTTTTTCAATATAATGGGACCCGTAACTGGCTGGTGGAGGTGGGACCACTAGCTACCTGGGAGTGGGTTTCTTTTTGCAGCATTATATGACCGTGATCGGTGGGTGGGGGTGGGATCACTAGCCACCAGAGAGTGTTTTTCTTTTTACATAATGGGACCCACACTCGACGGGTGGAAGTGGGACCACTAGCCACCAGGAATTTCCTTTTTTTTTTACTTTGGGCCCCCAATAAACGGGTGGGGGAGGGGCACTAGACACCAGCATTACCATTCAAATAATACATCAAAACTGTGGATGGAATAAATTCCACAGTTTAGATGCAGTATTCCTCAGTTCGGGGAAAAAGACTGCAGAACTGGGCAAAAATCCATGGAATATCCTAATTTTGCCGATGGCAAAAGTTCGAAAAGTTGTTTGAAATTTTTGAAATTTCTCAGAAGTTCCACGAAAGCAGAATTCACAACTTTTGCCCATCTCTATCCCATGATAGCAGGAAAGGTTCAGAAAGCCATTATTACAAAAAACTTTGGCCGAAGGAGTAACAAAGAATATGTATCCACCTTATAAATGCAGAGGGAACCTCAAATCGAGGAAGAATATTAAATAAATCGGGCCAAGCAAGATGACTAAAAGCTTTCTCTGTGTCCAAGGAGGCAAACACAGAATTAGTGTCTGTCTCCCTGGACACAGAGAAAAGATGGACTATTTTCCTGAAGTGATCACTTGAATGGCAACCTGGTACAAAACCGGCCTGTTCCGGGTCAATAAGACCAAACCAAAACTGCTTTAATCTAGAGACCAGAACTGTGGCCAGAAGTTTAATGTCTACATTTAAAAGTGAGATGGTGCTATAATTTTCTGGGAGATTGGGGTCTTTTCCAGTATTTGGAAGCAAAACAATCCTGGCTTCAAAGAGAGATGATTCTTTAATCTCAAAGTAATATAAGTAATTATACAACTGAACTGGAATGGGGGCCTCCTCGTCTTTAAATGTTTTATAAAACAAATGCTCAAAATCATCTGGTTCTGGTGCCTTGTCCAGCAAAAGAGATCAAATCACTGCCACTTCTTCAACTTCTGTAATAGGGCCTTTTAGAAGCACTTTTTGTAAGTCAAAAAGAACTGGGAGGTATGCCCTCATAAAAAAAAAAAAAATCTTTAAAGACTGCTGAAAGGCTGGATCATCCTTTGGTGCAGAATGGAGTGCCTGGTAATAAGTTCTAAAAATGTCTACCATTTGATTAGGGTCAGTCACCATCTGCTAAGTCACTCACCTTGCAGCATTCTTTTGCTTGAGGTACATGGTCAATAATCAGCCCACCTTCTCACCTTGTACAATGTAAGTAGCCCTAACCTTAGCAGCGGACCGAGTTACTCTGTTCAAAAGATAGGCAGAATACTGGGTACATTACAATTCGCTCCCACGAATTCACTCCCAGACAACCCACTCCTGACAATATGCTCTCAGCAAGTTCAGCCCCTGTCAACTCGCTCCCTGACTTCATTTTTTTTTAATGTTTCAATCTGTGCTCGCTCCTATTATAGCTCTGTTCTGCTTTTTAACTTTTTAAATGTTTACATGCCCTATCATCATCATCATCTGACTACAGAGGAGGTGCAGTGTTTTCCATCCAGAACTTCTCATCATGCCACTGAAGATTGTGGATGACACTTGGACCACCCAGAGAGCCGCACAGTACCACAGCTGACTCACACAGCTGTTTTTACAGTGGCAATATTTTCTGGTGGGCTGGCAGATCTCATAAACATCGAATGGCCACTGTGAGTATGAACTTCTTTTCTGGAAGTCAAGGGTGGAGGGCAGGCAGCCCATGAGAAAGAATCCAGCAGTCGGGACAGTGCAAAGCATGGAAAAATCACACCTGTGACCATTTTGAGCAGCACATGCTATGCTCTTGCCACATATTTGTCTCCCACTCAGCCAAGCACTCAAATGGAGGGATAAAGGTCTATCTGGTGGGGGGTTACCTGGCACTTTTGGGGTCTATTTGGAACTGCGATTTCCACCTTTGAGTCAGGATATTCCTCAGCATGGACGTTTGTTGGGCAGCACAGTTGTTCCAGGGCAATACTGGAGCACCAAGTACTGCAGCAGGGCAGTATGTATTTATTTAAGCAGTGTGGTGGTATGTGTGTTTATTGGATACATGACATGAAAAATAAAGTTGTGCTGTACAGAGCATATTGACCCTGGCAGATTGAAATTGCAGTTTGGGGGAGAGATCACAGGGCCTGTAAACATCTTAGAAAGTTAAGGAGTGCACGCAGGTTGAAACATTAGGGAGTGAGTTGACAGGGGCTGAATTTGCAATGAGTGAGAATGGCAGGGAGCATATTGTCGGGAGCGGGTTGTCTGGGAGTGAGATCATGGGAGCGAATTGACATGCTCCCCAGAATACTGGGCCAGCAAATGGCTCAATTCATTCCATACCTCCTCACTGGAATCTTTCAATAAAGAACTTTCTAATGTTTTGATCCTAGCTAATCAGCCCTCAACCTGTGTGGTTAACTTCTTTTTCTTAATTGCGGCTAACCTTTTGAATTCTCCCCTCCAAAGGGCTTTAATGGCCCCCCATGATACACCTTCACAGAAAAGGAATTAAAATTTTCTGCAATAGAACATAGTATGGACGCTCTCATATGTTGTAGTAACGCAGAGTCAGACAATAATTGTGGGTTTAGGGACCAAGTACAAGAACGGTTTAACACTTGTGGGGGTGATATTTGCAACAGGACTGAAGAATGGTCAAAGATCACCCTAGCTTCATTACTAGAGTCATTTACATGCTACAAATGATATTGGCTTATTAAAAAGTAGTAAAGATGGGATTAAACCCTTTGAGGAGGCGAATCAATCAATCAATCAATCAATTAATCTTTATTTTACCAGGCAGAACACCATTGAGTCATACTCATTTACAAGATGGATCTGGATGTTTACAAGACAGTACAAAGAAACAAGGAATTCATATGGTAGTACAGGGAGTGTTACTTGCAATACATAAAAGCATCAAAGTAGATCAAAATATGTATAGAATATGCAATATACAGTAAGCAAAATATATGCACAGGAAATTAATATGTACACACTGGCACAAGGTAAAATTGAGTGAAGAGAGTAGAAATAAGGCAGAATAAGCATTTTATTAGGGCGAGGGAGTCCAGAACCAGAACAGGAGTTTTTGTCATCAGTGAAAGCAGTTGCAAGACTCAACAAGGACACATGCCAGCATGGATTTAAAGGTTGCCAGTTTAACAGATATTGTTATTTTCAGGGTCTTTTGGATGCTGTTCCAGAGAACAGGTAGGGTGTGACTTATAGAAGCCTCACCAAGGTGAGTTCTGACTCTGGGGACAACCAAAGTGATATAGGAGCAGCTCCTAAAAGAGTAGTTCCTCACAGTACAGGCAGGCAGACAGTCCAAGATATGCTGGGGCAGCCTGTTAATTATTGCTTGATAGGGCCAGGTAACTGCATTTTTTTTTGTCTTCTAAGCTAAAGGGATAGCCATCCAAGTTCTGAGTACAGGGTGCAGTGCTGAGCTGAGTATGAGACACTGGTAATAAATCATATTGCAGTATGGTAGAGAGTGCCAAGCTTAGCAAAGGCAGTACAAAGGCCTTGCCCATAGATGAAGTCCACATAATCTAGGTGAGTAAGAAAGGTTGACTGGACCAAATGAATTTTTGCTCATGTGTGAGTAGGTGCCTGATATGAAAGAACAGACCAAGCCTTCACTTTACTTTTTTCTCTAGTTTTTCAATATGGTCAATGAAAGACAACTTATGGTCAACTCAGAAGCCCAAATACTTGAATTTGATTACAAACTCCAAGTTTTTCCCCAGAAGGGTGAACATTTGTAGCCCATGGCAGTAGCTGAATGCTTTGGTTGAAGGTGATAGTAGCATTGCCTTGGGTTTTCTGCACTTAGCAAGAGTTTTAGATGAAGGAGAATTTGCTGCAGAAGGTTAAAATCTAACTGTAAATCTCTGCAAGCAAGCTCTGGGGTGGTCCTGTCAATGTAAATAACAGTATCATCTGCAAAAAAGATGGATATTAGCAGACTTTATACTGGAGTTAATGTTACTGATATAGTTTGCAAATAGCAAAGGGCCTAAAATAGATCCTTGGGGCACACCTCTCATAAAAGGTTTTAGCGGGGAGAGGTCCCCATCTGCTTGAAACTACTTTTGGCAGCCGGTTAGATAACTAGAAAATCAGTTCAGTGCTTGGGTGTCCAGAACAATGTTTTGCAATTAAAGCAGGGGCTAGTCATGATCCATAGTGTCAAAGGCCTTTTTAATGTCAAGCAATAAGGCACAGACATGATTTTTGTCATCTAGAGATTTTAACCAGTCATTGGAGACCTTAGCAAAGGCTGAGAATGTACTGTGACACGGCCTGAAGCTGGACTGCACCGGTTTCAGAAGGTTAAAGGTTTACAAATGCTGTTTGAGCTGGGAATTGACAGTTTTTTTCCAAGTAATTTGGAAAGGATGGGAAGGAGGGATATAGGTCGGTAGTTGTTTAAGTCACACGGATGAATAAAGAAAATACATTTGTTCCCCATGGTGCAAGGCTCTCCAGGGATAAACCAATCTAAAATGTTCCATGAATTCCCTTAATTCCCTCTGAGCTGGAGATAAACCAGCCTTTCTACTATAAGATCTATCCAAATCATTAGCATAGACTAAGTTTCAGTCTCCCCCTAAAATACATGGTACTTTGGCGTATGGAGCAAGAGCGGATGCCAAAGATGGAAAGAATGAGGGGGTGTCTAAGTTGGGTCCATAAATGGAGCCCATAACAAATTCAGTATTGGCCAGTTTACCATGAACAACATTGTAACAATCCTCTTAATCATGAATCTCATGTAATAGCTGAACGGTAACATTTTTATCAATAAGAATTGCCACCCCCCTCTGCCATGCCTGAAGCCCTGTCCCATACACCTGCCCCACCCACAATTGTTTTCAAATTATCAGTTTTGTCTGCTGTAAGGTGAGTCTCCTGTAATAATATGATCTGAGAATGAAAAACTTTCAGATGACACAAAATGCAATATTTCTTTGAGTTGTACCATCCCTCATTGATGTTCTATGTTATCATTTTCTGAAGCAGAGACGTAATAGTATGCAAAGTAAAACAGAAATAGTCACTAACCATGCCCCAGAATTTGAAAGCCTGCACAGATCCATCCCCCCTCTCCATACCCATATCCACCCCTTCAAAAAGCTACCTACAATCTCATACCTTAAAACATTATCATCCTCCATCCACAAACAATAAAAACTCTCACCCTGGCCAAGAGCCCCCTCCAAGTTATGCGGTCCGCAGCAGCTGGCATGGATGTAGCTCCCACCTGGATCCACTTTACCTAAAACCAAGGTATTGCCCGCTGCCATAAAACTCAACCCTGAAATAATTACCACTTTCTCTAACTTCAAGGAGTAGCCATATAGAACAAAGAAAATAGAAGATGCCATACTTCATTGGTGCTCCTGATATGTCAAGATCATAAATAAATAAGTATAGTTTTGAGGGTGTCCATGCCTCCTCAATGGTAGACAATTAAAAGGCTCAAAAAAGAAACAAAAAGTATGAAATGATCTCTCCTGATACTGTAGAAAAAAAACAATAGTATATCCATAGTATTCAAAATGTGGAAGTTAAACCAGTCCCCCTAGGAAATCAGTGAATACCTTATATTGCAATCTCTTACAGTAAATGCTGTGTGTAGTGATCACCCACCCCCTCATTATTACGATCCAAAATCATAACTAAGCTCAAATAATATGAGTAGAATAGTCTCCTACTTCTAGGTAGACGTGTTAATCATAAACACTAAAGGGCTTATATAAGGAGCATCAGTTAGTTCATGCGCACCACAAGTAGCACTAGAGGGAGGCTTCCAGGGTTCGCCAGTTACCCAGGCTCCTGCCATGGTGCATATGTCTTTGACAACAGTGTCCTGAAATAACACATGGCCACATGTGCAGAGGGTACTAGATGGCTCCTAGGTGATTATTCAGGGCACCCCCAGGTCACGCGTGACATGGTGTACTGCACTGCCTGCACTTATGCATTGTACCTTGAATAATGGATACTCATTGTGGACATATCTCCTGATGTCCTACCTGGCACCACAGTACCCTGCAGAGGAGGCCTACAACCATTCACATATGAGGGTGAGGAACATCGTGGCATGCATCATTGGACTCCTGAAGATGTGGTTCTGGTGCCTGGACCTCAAAGGTGGGACTATGATGCTAGACTCTGGGCAGGTGTGCAGATTATTCACAGCCTGTGCCATGCTGCACAACATCTCTGTATGCTGGAGACTGCCCGTACCCCTGGATGGCTGCCCAGCAGTGCCCCATGAGGGACCTCCCAGCCTACAGCCCCAGGACCAGTGGGGTCATGCTGACGTGCCATGGTGGCACCTTGGTGAGCCACAGCCAGAGTGGGTTGCCATATGCAAGGTCCAGCACCATGTTGCCCATGGTGCATTCAGCCATAAGGGGGCTCTGCCATGGGTGCAATGATGATACCGCATCTCTGAGCACCCATTGGCTGGTGTTCCCATGTGCAGCCACATAGTGTGCCATGGTAGGCACTGTGTGACCTGCTAATGCTGCATGGGGCACACCGGGGCCAACCAGGTTGGCAGGTCTTGCAGGCATGCCATTCACCCATCACAACTCATGCCCCTTCACAGGGCATGCGGGCTCAGCAGACATGTGTGTGGCAGTGTACCACCATGCACTATGGGCAAAGCCACTGCACCGACAACCACGTGTGTGCAGTGGCTGTGGAGTATGTAGTTGCTGGCATGAACAGGGGACCAGGACCATGAGTGTTGTGTGCTGGGTGTGGACCATGCATTCCAACACCTGTGTGGTCATCACCCTGTGATGCATATGCCATGGTGAGTGGCATGCATGTGAGTGTGTGTGTGTGTGTGTGTGTGTGTGTGTGTGTGTGTGTGCGTGTGTGTGCCTGTCCCAACCCGGACACAAGGCAGCAAGGTCAGAGCCTGCAAGCACCCCGGCACATGCGATGGGGCACCCATGGGTGCCACTGTGCCATGGCACTGGTAGGGGTGTGCGCCACACACTGTGACCGCTGTAGTGGTGCTGTGCCAGCATCCCCTGGCAGTGTGTCCTGTACAGGGCTACTGTGCTCAGGGTTGCTGAATGCCCTTGCCAGCCGTGTGTGTGCATCAGTTATATTGTGATGCCTGTCCTTTACTCCAGGGATGGCGGGTGCAACAGTGTTTGTGGGGGGCTGTGCGGTGCATACTGTAGATGCACAGCAATGGCCGTGAGTGCATTGGTCACCCTCTCCTGTGTGCACCTGCCAGTCACAATCTCTGCAGTGAGGTTATCATGTGCCCAGACACCAGCTGCTAGGGACTTTTCCATGTGCCCCTGCACTTGTACAATGACGCGCAGCTCCTCAGTCATCTGCTCCTGAACCCTTGCAGTGTCTGACAGGACCCCTGTGAGCCAGTCTATGTTCTGGGTCTGTTCCCTTGTTGCCTGTAGCTGTTCCTGCTCCAGCCTCCATAGGTCAGGGTATTAGCTGGTCAGGGGGCTGCTGTGCAATCTTTGTCTTGCATGGCATGCTGGTGGTGGTCCTGCTGATGTCCCTGACCAGTAGTCTTGTGTTGTGTCCATGGTGGCCTTTGTGTCCATGTCCTCAGTGGGTGTTGACTCTGCACAGTGCTGTTCTGGGATAGTGCCACCACCAGCAGTTGCAGGGCTGCTGGTGTCCTCCTTCCCCATGGGTCCCTTGATGGGCTAGATGTCAGGGGTCTCCTCCATCTGCGTCACCATGCCATCATGTGTGGTGGCCTCTATCCCAGTGCTCTGGCTTGGTGCAGCAGTGCTGTCTGGGCCTGTGTACCTGTGTGTTGCTGGTGGAGCCTGCACTGGTGATGTCATTTGGGTGTCTTCCTGCATGCCACCTGTTGGGGGAGGGACATAAGTTGCTGCAGTGTTTGCCTGTGAATGGTGGCAACCCGTGCATGGCTACTGTGCTGGCACCTACCTGTTGTGCTCGCTATGTGCATGAGACCTGTGCTCTGGCCTGACAGCCCCTCATCCAGACTGCCATCATCATGCACTCTAGTGGGAAAGGTTACAGTAAACTATCCCCAGTGGTACCATGTGTGTTTGTCTGCAGCATGCTGTTGTCATGACCACTTAACTTGCATGCTGTCAGGACCCTTGGGCTCACTATCCCTCGCCACATCACTGAAAGTACTGACCACGAGCTTCTCGATGGGAGTCAGTGGTGGCTCCAGGTGAGGAGGACTGCCACCTGTGACATCCTGGGACTGCTGTGCTTGACACAACTTCTGTTTCAACCAGGACCAGAGATCCTGACACTTTTGCTTGATGATGGAGAGTGTGCGGGCCTCTGGTCCCACAGCATTGATGGCAGTCTGTACGTCCAGCCAGATCCATGCCTTTGTCTCCACCAGACTGGTCAAGGCCCTAGACCCATACAGACATCATTGTGGTGGCAGATATCCATCACCAACACAGCCACCTGTGTGCCTGTGAAGTTTGCAGAATGAGGCCTCCTGCCCCTCTCTCAGCCAGGTGGCCCATAACCCACTGTGGCCGCAGTGGGTCATGTTGGTGGGTCATCCTCCCCTAAGTCATTGGCAACTGTTGCCCACACATGCCCAGACTCCAGCTCCACCCCACATCTCATGTAGGGCACCCGCATAGTGGTTCTGCATCTCCTTTTATGGTGGGGTCAAGGGTGTGCAGGATCCAAATGTCCTGCAGCCCACCCCTGCGTGCAGCTGCATGCCTGTCAAGTTGCCTCCCCTGCACTCCCACCGGGTTACTTGCCTGTTTGTGAATGCTACATGGTCGATGGGTGCTGCATGGTGTATAGCCGTGTGCCCCTACTTTTGTCACTTTCCCGTGTTCCAGCCACACTTTTGTGAATAGCCCCCAATATGAGGTGCTTCCGGAGGAAATGATGCTATGTGTGCAAACTAAAGTCAGCTCCAAAGGTGCAGATGTCTATATGAATAATCCATATATTACTCCATGAAAAAGCTATAATTATTACTATTCAAAATCAGATAGTAACCACCAGAGTCTATCAGAAAAGAACAGTTGAATGCCACAGTTATAAAACGAAAGCACCAAGTTCAGATGGTGAAGAGCTGACATATGCTATTCAAGCACTTGTCATAATATGCTGTAACCAAAGTAATTATTACAATAGTTCAGCGAGCTGGAGAACGTATAGTGGGAAATTAATTAGGAGAGTACTTACGTAATTCAAGCTTTGCTTCCGTGGCCAATTTAAATTTTATTTCCCCACTGGCAGTAGTGGGTACTGCAAAAATAAAAAAAAAAATGAATTCCTGCAGAATAGAGCTTTCATTTGATATCTCTGTATTCTTGCTGCTTTTGACTAACACCTGGGTTCAAGTTGCTAAAAATGTAGATTCAGGAGCCTGCCTACCAAAGTTGCTTCTCTCTGACTTTAGAAAGGATATAAGTTTTATCCCAGAAGTGCAGTAGCCTGAGAATAATGATCCGAGGCTTTTCCCTGGCTGAGGAACAGGCTTTAATGTTCATTGGGCCTGTTCTATCATATAATTATAGCCATATGGAGAGGGGCTGGCAATTTATTCAAGAAGTAGTTGCACATGTAAAATAGTGTCACTACCTTCCGTCCATTCAGGTATGCCTGATATTATGAGGTTATTTTGCTGGCTACGTGGCTCTTGATCATCTAGCTGGTCTTATATGCAGGAAAGCTTCCATTTAATGTCCACCATTTCTGGTTCCATCTTATGGTATCTATCCTCCAGGGTAGAAATGCGGACCTCTGCATCAGTTATATGCCGGCCAAAGGATTCTAATGTAGGCTTGATAGATCGGAATTCCTCCACAAGCTTGAAAAGGTCAGCTTTAATAGTTGCTAAGTCCTTGGCAAAATCCTCCAATGAAGATGCAGTTGGAGATACCGGGGAGCTACAGGGAGGTAAATCTTGCTTAAGATGCTTGGGCAGATGTGAGCAGGCCGTGGTCTACTCCACAGATGGCACAATATCTATTTCTTGTGCACCAACTGCCATGACACCAGAAAGATTTGTACCGAGCCACAAAAACGTAAGTAATAAGCTTTGGTAATAAAAATGCGGGTGTTATAAATGCAAGGTACTGCAAAATTTAAGTTTTTAAATTGTCTGTTCCATGGAGTTGCTTCGAGTGTGTCTTATCACTAGCCCATCATCACATGACATGGCTTTTTCATCCAGCTGTTGATATGCTGCACCAGATTATCTGAACTGGAGGTTGTCAAGGGTGCAGAGCAGCTTCTAATGGAATATTACAGATGGCGATATCTCCAGAAATCACTGCAGAGTTGGTCGTGGCATGGCATCATATTTTGAAAGGGCTCCAAGGATTCAATGGTAGACAGGTAAAGATTTCCTATTCTTGAAATTCCATTGAATGCCCAGAAGCTCCACCAGGTGGACTTGTCCTCTATGGAAATATAAGGATTTCACCATAGCAGTTCCCATTTATTCAGGTGTTATTTTCCTCATTTGTGGTGCTTAAGCAGTGTAACTCAGGTGTGTTTTGCAAACACCATTGGCCCAATTCTAGAAAGAGAAATACGCCAGACGCAAGAAACACAGTTGCGTAAAGATACGCAGCAGCAACTGCGACATGCGAGATATGCGTGATTCTAGAACATGCGAGAATATGCCAAATGTAACTGTGTAAGTCACGACATGCAAGATACACCATATAAGAGTGCGCAACACGCAGTTGCGGCCCAACATACACCAGCAGATACGTCACAGCAATGGCACAAGTCACAGCAGAATGTCAAAGATGGGGAAAGGAACTTTGGCCATGAGGAGGTGAACACCTTGGTGGAGCAGATAGATCGCCACCATGCACTCCTCATGGGCCATGGAGGGGATGCAAAAGAGAGGGAGAAAAGGAAGAGGGCCTGGGACAAGGTGGCACGCAGAGTCAATGCCATTGCCATCCAGCGCAGGACAGTGAGGGACTTGCTGAAAAAATGGAACGACCTCAAGCGTCTGGTCAAGCACAAGCTGGCACAGAATAGGCACAGTACACAGGGCACAGGGAGCAGACCCACCCAGCAGGAGCCACTCAGCCCCATTGAGAGAAGGAAAGCGGCACACTTAAGCCAACAAAGCATCGCTGGTGTCATACAGCTGGACACATTCAGACAGCGGATGGCCACAGGTGGGGACAAACAACCAGTAATGTATGGGACAAGCCAGACAGGGCAATAGCACACAAGCCAATGGCATAGATGGGGGGTGTGGGGAGGCATCAGGAATGCAGAAGCAATGGTGGGGAGACATGCCACAGGACTACCACATGGCCACGGCTGGCCACAGGGTGGTCCAGGGGAACCAGACAATGGGGAGGTGCATGCTAGGAACAGGCATATGTGAAGCCGACATGTGCAGCTGTGCAAAGGAATGACCCATGGGAACAGTGGAGGGGCTGGCACAGGGCCACGTATACGGAAGGGGGGGGCCTGCTGAGGGAATGGCTGGACTGCACTGGGTGTTGCACTGACCTGCACAGTGAACTGTTGTTCTGGGTAGGCATGCTGAGGGGATGGCTGGGTTGCAATGGGTGTTGCTATGATCTCCACTGTAAACTGTTGTTGGGGGGCATGCTGAGTGATGGGCTGGGCAGCACTATGGGGTGTGGCTGTGCACAGGTCTATGCTGGGCAGTAGGGATGGGGCATGGGTTACTGTCCAGGTGCCTGATGACTGCAGGCAAAGGCTGCAGGTCCAGTGCAATTCTGGCATGGCACCCAGGGGTACAGACCCCCACCACGCAGTGGGACCCATGGCTGTGCCCATGCATGGTGCCACTGCACAGTGGTGAGCATTACTGGGTGACTGTGGGACAGCAGGAGTCACTGTACGAGGCTGAACAGCACAGCAAGGGCAGCAATAGTGGGGGTCAACGCCAGTGGTGCAGGAAGCAGGTACAGTGGAGGCATACAGTATGTAGGGCAGCACAGGTATGGGGTGGGTGCAATTCCAGAGCACCATGCTGATGTGGACCTGAGAGGAAAACACAGCTCAGACAGGTGAGGGAACGCTGTGAAGCAGAGACACTCTAACATGCTCTTCATCCAACAGGTGCAGTGGCAGCTGGTGCAGGTGGCCCTACTGGAGCCGGAGGGTGAGAGCAGCAATAGCAGGGCCTGGAACAATCTGGCATGGCCCAGGCCACTGTCATGGTGCTGGCTGGTGACAGCAGCCCAATGGACACTGGAGGCAGCCATGCCACCAGCACACCTGTGGCAGGAACACCGCAGGCATTGTCTGAGCCTGACGGCAGTGGGGATGGGGACAGCCCCATGTCTGAAGATGAGGTGGACAGCAGTGAGGATGATGCAGCTGGACCACTGCGGGAACAGCAGGGGACCACCGAGGATATGACCAGCAGTACTGCTACATCTGTGGAGGCGGTGCAGATGCCCGTGATTGAGCAAGAGGCGATGGACCAAGAACAGCAGATGGATGAGGCCACAGGCATAGGGATGCTCAGCCTGCTGAGTGCCCATGGACTGGAGGACAAGTTGGACGAGGCAGTCTGGGTGCTGCTGGCCCAGCAGACCCCTCCAGCCTTCATCGGGGTGTACTGCCAGTTGGTGCTGGCTGACCAAGGGGACTGCAGGCAGGAGCTTGGAAGCATATGGTAGTGCGCGCAGGAGCACCACACCTGCATGGAGCTGCAGCTCACCAGCATTGCCGCCATCCTGCAGACATTCACAAGGGACACAGCAGTATGCATGGCTGGCCTGGGGGATGCTATACAGGGCATCCAGCACTGTGCTGAACACCAGATGGTCATCATGGACCGTCTCAGCACTGGCCTGGAGAACTTGCTGGCACACCAGCAGTGCCAGGATACAGCCATGGCCATGGCCATGCAGGCCATAGTGTGCATACTGCTACTGCTGTAGCACCTGCAAGGCCTGGCCCAGCAGGTGGCACCCCCAGCCACCTCTCAGTGCAGCACCCAGACATAGCCACCAGAGCCCGTGGTAACACCTACCCCACTCCCTGCCCAGGTGTCAGTACCCAATTGCCCGCCAGTCATGCTGCCAGTGTCGCACGCATAGCCAGGCACTGCCCACACTGACCCTGGCACAGAACAGTACCAGGGTGTGACATGTGTAACACACACAGGCATGCCAGCTACACAGCCACAGTCTAGGGTGAGCACCACACACAGTCCCACAGGTACATGCTCAGACACGTGGCATGCACGGGGGGGTGGGCACACAGAGGAGGGTGTCCCACAGGCTGTACAGGGCCCGAGGTGCTCAGCATGGGATGGGGGAATACACAGTGCAGCCCTGGCACAGCCGCCACCACACGTGGCTCACAGGCACCTAGGTCTGTGTGGGCAAAGGCATATCAGCCCACCTGTGGGGGCACACACAGGCCCACAGGGTGTGATGCCTGGTGTAGTCCACCAGGGCACCTTCCAGCTCGCCAGACTGTCAGGGTCCCCCACAGCCCAGCATCCAGCACCGGAGGGGTCGCTGCGAGGACGGCGTGCACATGACAGATGGCTGTGAGTCGCACAGGTAACCTGTGCAGTAGGGGAATAGGTGGGTGGGGATGCAATGGGGTGTGTGGGGCCATATGCATGGCAGGGTGCACATGTCCATGGGGGGGCACTGTGCGGGTACAAGGGTGTGTGTGAGTGTGTGAATATGCATGACTGTGTGCAAGGGTGACTGTGGGGCACGCATGATGGGTTGAACCGGGGTGCACAGGGCAATGTGCACATGTGTGTAATGAGCACTGTCACCAATAAAACACGTTTGCACCCTGAACCAATGCTGTGTCTTCATTGTGTCAATGCAGTGCTAGGGACTTACTGGTACCATGGTGGGTAGGATGTACCACCGGGTACAACGCTGCCATATGCGTGCCACGGCCCGTGGGCAACAGTCTGCCAGGCCCCCCCATGGACACACACACACACACACACACACACACACACACACACACACACAGTTACCGTAACTGCATTGCAGCCTGAAACAGCACACGCAGTTGCATGACAGTATGTATGTCACAGCCATAAACATTGCAATTGCCATGCCGCACAATGGACATGCGCTTGGTGACTGTTGTCTCGCAGGCTGCAAATGCGTATCCGCGATATGCAATCTGTGCTCCACCTGCAAAATGCACATGGAGCATGTGCATTTGTGAGCGAGAGGCCCAGGCACCGTGTAGCAGTAGACAGTGGAAGGAGTGCACACTTTGGAGTTTGTGGGAAGCTGCACATCTACAGAGACATCCAGCCCAAGACAGGGACAGATACTTAGCAGACTGGTGAGTACTGGGCCACTGCAGGCCCCCCCCACTTACCCCTACAACCTATATTGCTGGCAGGATGGGCTGGGACTGGCATGCATGCCACTGTGCCATTTGTATCCCAAGGGTTGTACAGCGAATGTCTCACTGTGGATCCCCTGGCCTGTTTGTGAGGTACTGCAACATACAACTCTGTTCCAGGGCAATATCAGTGTGGTTAGCAAGTGCTACCTTGGGACACTACTAACTGTACAGGGGGCAATGCTATAGGCATTGTAGGGGTGTCTTGGCTGCCTATCACAGTGTGGCAGGTGCTATGCAGTGTTCACAGTGTATGTGGGCCAGGCTGGGCACAATGCTACTCACCTATTACAGGCATGTGACACCCTGTCACAGGGCATAGACCACTGGTGAGCTGTAGCAGACATGTACAGGGGTGTAGGCAGGTGTATGCACTGCTGACAATTGTGTACAGCCATGTGGTGTGCCAGCCATGTCCCATACACTGTACACGGTGCCTCAGCACTCTGTTGCATAGTCTGACTTTCTGCACACCACTGCTGGTTGTCGCTATTCAGCCGTCTGTTGTGTATGGGGGCCAGATGTATGACCACTGTGGGCTGTTGAGGGGAGGTCTGACAGCCATTGAACACATGTGGCGAGGGGGTGAAATTGGGGGGTTGGGTACTGTTATGGTTGGGGGGTGGGGTCATGGTGCTGGCAATGCCAATACAGCACCATCTGGATGCACCCCTGTGCATGTTCTGCATGCCTGTCCCTGGGTGACAGTCATGGTGGCAGGCAGCCTGCACACTGATGTGTTGCACCCATAGGCTGGCAATGTGTGCGGCCCAGGTGTCCACAGTGTGGCAAAGGATGCCCCTGTGCAGTGCACTGGGGTACAGTCCCATACCATGGCTTGGGTGGGTGCCGTGCAGGCATGGCCCACCCAATGGTGGCCAGCCAGGGGTACCGATACGTATGTGCCTTGTCTGTGGACAGTACCAGGGGCTGTGAAGTGGGGTGTGGGGAGGGTTATGGGGGGCATGGTACAGTCACACACCACTGTGCAGTGGTCAGTGTATGGGTCCTGCTGCATGTGTGTGGTGTCATGTTGCCTGTGTGGTCCAACACCCACCCATGCGGTTATGCCATGTAGGCCCTTCCCCATGGGTGAGGTGGGGCCCGGCATCCTATGGCTCAGTCCCCGACTGGACAGGTCATGCAGCTCCCCTCTCAGCCCCAGGGCCATTGTGTGACGGTGACCCTCAGGGTGGGGTATGCCACCCCAGGCAGAGTGCCGCATGGCCTGTCCACTGTTGACCTATGTTGGTGGGATGTGCACCATGCACAGCGGTGATGGGTGTGTAGTGGACATGGCACCTGTCCAGCAGCATGCAGGCAGAGCACAGTGGCTGTGTGGGCAGCGCCATGCCCATGTGGGGTTGCGTTGGGCTAGGGCCATGGGGCAGGGCATTGGGTGGGATGGCCCCCATGCTGCAGGGCATATGGGGGACAACCCCATCCCCTGGGCCCCACAGCAGTACTGTCCATGGCACATGCCATCATGCCTGTGCTACACAGGCCATGGCCACTCCCCACATCGGCCCCTGCGGTACAGGGCTGTGCGTGTTGCTGTCAGGTGCACACAGGCAGTCAACATGTGGTGCACAGTGCTGGCATGGCAGGGTGGGGTTGGGACACACACAGCCATGCATGCATTGTGTGGGCTGTGCAGGCCACCACAGGGTACTGCAGTGCTCACCTGTTGGCATGGTGTTCCAGAGGGTAATTTTGGTGTGTCTCTGTCTGTGTGGTAGGTGTGGTTCAGTAATCCTGTGTTGGAGGCGTAGATGGCCGGACAGTGTGCATGTGCCCACATCATGGGTGCACAGCACATCTGGTAATGGGCACAAGTGTCATGGCTGTGTTCCCAGCCCATCACCCCTACAGGCACACAGGTGGTGCCCTGGACCAGGCACACTGTCACTGTGCTGGTGCATCAGGGAGGCATATTGGTTAGGTGGGGGGTGTCACTGCAGTGGTTGGCTGGCCCACCCATAGGTCACTGTGCATTGCCCAGTTATGCAGCCCTGTCGACCCTTGTAGCCATACATGCCTGTGTGCTGCACATTGCGGACCATGCATGGCCGTACTGAATGGCAGGGCCATGTGCCACTGGGTTTGGCCAAGGCTGTGTGGGGCGTCGCCCCCACTGTACATTGTCTGTGCCATTCACACAGGTGCACTGCCACCTGTTCGAATGGCTGTGTGGTACTGTTCCTATGCCACGCCCTCCATGTTACACCCATCGGGAGGGCAACCGACCACCACACCCTGTGCATGGGGGTACATGGCAGGTTGTCGTGAAGTCTTTCCTGGGCCTTGTGCAGTTACATGCCCATGGGATGGCGCCGGCAGGTGGTGGTGGGGTTCTGGAACCCTGAGGCTGCTGGCCATGGTGGCACGCCCTGCTGTATACTAACCTATGTCCATTCCCTCCATAGCTCCATGGCAGACATCCATGGGACTCTGGTGAGTATTCGGCATTGTTCATTGCACACATTCCCACTGCCTGTCCAGCACTGTGTGCCTGACAATGTTGCTTTCTGTCCCCTGTGTAGGTTACAGCACCACTGCACAGGTCCAGGTAGGTACACACTGCCGCACTGCAGCTGCTCCGGGGTCCCCGACTGTGCCACAGGCTTATGTTGTCCTGCTCTTTCCCCATCCAGGAGTGCTCCAGCCCAGCCAGCGACACCCACTTCAGACAATACAGTGCACAGCACAGGTAGGTAACTTTCCTTTCCCATGCCGGCGCCCATGGATGTCATTGTGTCAGCCCCTTTTCCACCTGGTGGGTGTGGCTACATGCACCCCCTCAAGGGGGTGCTGGTATGACCATGTGGCAGGGCTGCATGTGGCACCCCATGCCCACACTGTGCAGGGCCATACCACAGCATGCCTCTGCAGGGGACGGGTGCCATGGTGGTGGTGCAGTGTGGTCACTGTGTGCCCGGCCCCTGCATGGCATGGATCATCACATACACACATTGCACTGTGTGTGTCATTGATGTGGGGGTGCCACATGGGGGTAGGGCCACAGTTGTAGGCCCATGGCCTGGCACCAACCCATGTCCCACAGCCAGGGTCCAGTGTTGCGCACGGTGGGTGGGGGTGGTGTGCATGGCCATGGTGGACATCTGTAGTGATGCTTGTGCCATTCCTTCCCCAGTTACAGGTGCAACGCAGTAGCCGGCCCATGATGTCATCAGGCTCTACCCTCAGCTTCAGCAGGCAGGCCCCAAACTTCACGCCCCATGAGATGGTGTTGTTAGTGAACTGTGTGCAGCAAAGGGGCCGGACGCTGCTGCTGCCTGGGTGCCGCAGGAGCAGTGTTGATGCCCGTGAGCAAGCCTAGATGGCCATCTCTGCCAGCTTGGCCTTGGCTATGGGGATTAGGTGCACCATCCACCAGCTGACACACTGATGGCAGGATCTTGCACACAGGGAGGCCAGTGTACTGCAGCAGATGATCGGCATGACCCGCTGCAGGGATGCAGAGATGCAGTCTGGCCAGGACTCCAGTGTTGGTATGTATCCCTACAGCTGTACGTCTGTTGCTGCAGTGCCAGCATGGTGGCCTTGGCACATGGTGCCTCCAACACACTCACCTGTCCCTTCACCCCACAGGTTCTGCTGATGCATCTCACACCGTTCAGAAGGGATGCTTCACCAGCCTCAGGCAGGAGGCATGTCAGTGGAGGTCAGGTACGTACATTCCATGTCACCCTTGGGCCGTGGCCTTGGCTGGCTGTCACTGTGTGGCCAGTGCTGTGCCCTCACATTGCTTGCCTATATGAGTGTGCACCCCTGTCCGGTGCAGGCACTGACAGTGTCCTTTACATCCCTACAGGTGTACAGAGCAGGCTGCCACAGCAACAGAGGGCCCTGCTGCAGGCGATGGTGGATGTCAAGGCATCCGATGTGGAGGAGTACAGGTTAAGCACACTGCGCAGGCAACAGAGGGCCAGGGTGCTGCTACCAACCTCCTCCTCCTCCACCTCTTCCTCCTCCGCCTCCTCCACAGTTGCAGCCGACATCGGGGTCCAGGCGCCATTGAAGGCACAAGCAGTTCTAGAGGACACCACTGCTGGTGAGCTTCAGGAGCCAGTTGGCCCAGTTAACTTGAGTCAGGAGACTGTGTGCAGTGATGCAGTCAGGGCTCCAACACCATCCACTGTATCGACTACCAGGGACACAGGGGACAACATTGCGGCGGGGTAGGCACGGCTGACCCGACTGATGACACAGTGCCTTGCCCCACTGTCCCTGATGCTGGGGATGCTGGAATGCAGCAGGACATGGACATGCACATTTTGCAGCAGGAGGAGCCTGTGCACATGGCGGATGTGGGACCCCCCACAGGACATGCACAGGGTGGGGCCCTGATCGGGAACACCTGGTAGAACTTGTGTCAGCCATCCTCCAGGACATTGGTTGCCTTCAGGGTTCTGTGGCCGCCCTTCTGGAGGAACTCAGGTGCTCTTAGTGGCCATGTCTGCAACAGCCACTCGTGTATTGGGTATACTGTGTGGGTGGGATTATATATAGGGGTGGGTGTTTCTGCTGTGTCTGGTCACCTGTTCTGGGTGTATGTTGGGGGGGTTGTGTTGTGTACTGTTGTTTATTTGGGAGTGGGTTTGATTGTTGCTGTTGGTTTGTTTGTGGGTCTGTTGTTTGGGTGTTGGGCCAGTGTTGGGGTGTGTTTGGGGGCAGGCTGGTGTTTGGGGGGGTTGTGGGTGGCTGTTTGTGTTTATTATTACTGTACTGTTACACTGTGTTGTTCTTGCCTGTTGGTGATTCCATCCCACTCCCATTGTTACCCTGTATCCCTGTCCCTGTTTTGCACATTAAATTGTTTGCCATTTACACTGTCTCTGTGTCCATTATTGGTATGCTTGGCCATATGTGAGTGTGTGTCTGTCACTATGCACAGGGGTGCACACTGCTGTTGGTGCCTGCTCTCCCCAGTGTTCCCTCCCTGTGCATCAGGTTGGTGTGCCATTTGTGCTGCCCCCAGCAGAGGCCACTGTCCACAGGCCACATCTGTGTGGTGGTCTGTGTGCTGCGGGTCATCTTTCATGCTTTGGTGTCCTTGCCACCTCACATTTTACCTCCCAGATGTGTGGTGGCACAGTTCCTGTGCTGTGCCTTTCTGCCTCAGGGTGCCATTGTTCCATGCAGGTGGCACCACTGGCACAGACATTAGTGTGTCTCACCACCGGTTGTCCACTGGACTGTGACACCCAGTGCTGTGTCCCTGTTGTGGTTGCACTGTTTCTATGTATCAGTGGCCATGGCAGGGGCATTGTGCCTGGTGGTGCCTTCATCCCTGCATTGTACCTGTGGACTCTGTGCTCCCTTTGTGCCTTGTGCCACACTGCCCCTGTGTGCGCCTGCCTTCCTTGGTCACTGTCTTCCTATCTCACATGTGTATTGCCATGTGGCTGGCCTGTCTGGCCCTGCTCCTTGCTTTGCTGTGTATGTTACACCTGCTTCTACCTGGTTTATGTTGCGCCATCTGGTCTTGGTGTGTTGTGGCACTGCTGCTTCTAGAATCCCGCCCTGGCTTTTTTCTGCTTTTTTCCTTGGCGTATGTTCAGTTATGCATTTGTGTACCTGTGGGTTTGTCACAACTGCGGCGTAAGTCATCACTGGTGCACTGCGTTGCACCACTGCGCATCTCACAATATAGAATAGCGTTCGGCATATGTGCTAGACATATTTGCTACTTGCAACATTCTCTTTGGCACATCTGCGTTGCACATTGACGTATGCTTTCCAGAATCGGGCCCTATGTCTGGAGAGTTTGCTTGGAGGACGTTGTTGTGCCTTGTTGGTAACTGGTTCACATGGGGTCACAGTAATTGACCCTGCTCTAGAGGGAACCACACTGTGGTGTCTCGGGGGGGGGGAGCTAACCAGTGTTGGTTATGCTGAATCCCTTTTGCTTGATGGCATACCCATAGTTGGGTAGAGATCAACGTGCCTGCCTCCAGTGGGGGTTTAGACTTTGTACACTTAACTTCCACTTCATACCTTTCCATTAGAGTGAGATCTATAGCCTTTCCAGCTTCTGCAGCTTGTCTTATCTTATTGGGACCATTAAGCTGTTGTTACAAACCAAGATTCTAGGGAGAAGCATCATTTTATCTGCCACAATGTTTCCTGAAAATGTCAACTTATACTTTTTCCATAGGGAAAAGTCTGACCAAGACAGTTGATGCAGCTGTTTTTAATTTGCTCCTCTCTAAATGCTGCCTACCAGGACTCTGGAAGAATGCAAAAGTAACCCCCAACATTAAGGCAGAGATAAATGGAACATTAACTACTGGCTTATCTCAGTCCTGTCAGCTCAACCCAAATGCCTGAAGAGACTTGTCCATGCTCAAATTTCTGGCCATCTGCACAGCCACCAACTCTTCAACTAGAGATGCTGCGAATTTAAATTCTGCCTGCGAAGTAGACGTGAAGTAGCCCACTTTGTGTTATTTTCAGGCTATGCGAAGTGCCCATTAAAAAAAGTTGCTTCGCCACTTCACCTTGTGATAATGCTGATAATAACTTTGTATTGCTCACTCCCCTTACTTCACTTTAAAAGTGGCGTGAGAATTTACAGGCAGCCAACACACACATCACATGGCTTATAAAGTCTAAGCCACCCCGGCCCCAATTGTGCAGCAGCAGCCCCTGGCTCCAACAACCCCTGGCTCCAACAACCCCTGGGTTTCCCCTGCCTGTACCTGATCCTCCACACACCTCATTAGTGTGGGAGCTCTTTACTACATTGCCTGGGGACAGCACTGTAGTGAAATGTAATCTGTGTGGTGTAGAGGTGCACTTTGACCCCAAAGGAACTCGCCTTGGCACAGGTGGTCAGCGCACCCGCCTGTACAACCACCACCATGTACAGTGGCAGGCGAAGGTTGCAGAACAGGGCAGTAATACACCTGCTAGCCCTGCGGTGGAAGAGGGGACAGCACGGTGTCTATCTGCGTGTGGTGGTGGTGTGAAATGGGGGAAGGCCATGGATCAACCGGCTGCTCCACCACAACCACAACCTGCAGCAGGTGACTGTGGCAACCCTGTCCAATTACCTGCCACACAGGCTGATTTGGGCCTGATGTGGAGTGAGCTGGAAACTGTAAATTGTTGTCTTGACAATGTTGAGCAACAGTTGGAGCAAATTGAGGGGCACCAGCTACAAATTATGGGGCTGCTTCAACTACTACTGTCCCATCAGAACGTTGGTCTTTAGTTTTAGTTTGTCCTTGCACCCACCATCCTCTGTGTGAAAAATAGTTCCTGATGTTGCCCCTGATCCATCTCCCTCTATCTTCAAATGTTGGGCCCTTCTTCATGCACATCTCTTTTTTTGGATGATGCTACCCTCTTGTATGTTGTTGATTCACTTTTGGTACTTGATAGTTTTTATCATGCCCCCCCCCCTTGTATTTATATGTAATGTCCTTTAGTGTCTCTTCATGTGGATTCGTTCTGGTGCATACATTTCAACATTTTAGTTCCCCTCCTTTGTACAGTCTCCATCCTGTGTATATCCTTGCAGAGATATGTTCTCATCACTGTACGCTGTACCTAAGATGAGGTCTAACCAAATATATGTACATAGGGATAAGAACATCCATTTTTGGACTTCATTTTAATTTGATGGCTCCAAATGCATCCCAGTATACCCCCCAGCCCTCCTTACTGCCTTCTCACATTTCTTGCATACCTTTAGTTCATCTGACACAGGTCACTGTCCATTTTTGTTATTAGTCTCCCCCTCCCCACCGTGCACTGTTATATGTATAATGTTAAGTGTGTGTTCCTTCTTTCTTTCACATAACCTTGTTTACCTCACAAAAATGGTAAGAACCATATCCACAAACATCTGAAATAAAATAAAGTACAAAAGTGGTGTCCTTGCCCTCATTATATTCCTACTTAACAAAACTGGAAAGCCAGCACTCCAGATGATTAAATGCCAAGAAAAAATGTTCACTGCTATTGCAAAGTTATTGATGGCAAAACAAGCCACACAAATGACCCCTGCATTTTGGTGGTTAGGCCTTCATTAGAGGCCCCTCTAAAATGGTTAACTGGTCAGAAGTGGAACTTGAGGCAGCAATATTCATGCCAGCAGCAACTGCACTAACACCACCAGCGGGTACACCACCATCATCTCCTCCAGCTATCAGTGAAGCAACAGAATGCACCATAAAAAACATTGATGGAGAAATCCCTTTACTGACATGAGGTATGCACTTTGGCATACTACCACACCTACAGCCAATATTGCCACTGCAGCAGTGCTATGGTCAGTAACAGCTTTGCTTGCATGTCTCTTTGCAGGCATTTTTGGGGATCACCAAGAAAATTCTAAACAAATTTAGATTTATGAACTTTCAGTCTGGGCCAGTGGATGGGAAGCTAAAAAATAACAATTATGGCTTGTAGATAGAGACTGTGCACTAAACAGGTGCAAACACAGACAGATTAAGATTACACTGCACACTCAAGTGATGCAGATGCAAAGACACAACAACACCTTAACCAGTGCTCACATGTCACAAATCCAAATCTGGAAAAGAATACCTTTTGCTGGTTGGGGAAGGGAGGCAGTGCACTGCAGTAACAGTCCACTACCAAGATACCACAAAGCACTGCAAAATAACACAGACAGATAGCAGGTTCACAGTGCTGCAAATACTATGTGGCACAATAACATGGGTCTGATTTGATAGCATGTGTCGCACACACACTCACACACACACTACAGACAATGCACAGCAAATTGAAAAATTCAGTAATATAACCAAATCTTTTAATCAAACTGAAATTATGCACTGCACCACAGCAATCAGCAAAAAAAATGTAAAAAGTTACTAAAACTTTTACTGTGTGTACATGAACACAGTTATACAAGAAAAATATAACCAAAACAGAAAGACTCCCTTTCTCCAAGTTAATCTACCTCCACCACAGGTACAGCCCTCCCCCCAAGCACACTTCAAGTGTCTGTCAGTGGAGCCGGTGCTATGAGTGTATGGCAAGCTAAATGTTTTCTCCCGTTCTTTGTTGGATTTTTTTAGTGACAATTTCAAAAATAATTTTGATATCCAAGTTCAAAGGGAAGTTTTATCAATCTGAACCTCCCAGCTCTCACAGGATCTCATTTTTAAGTTAGGCTGTCAACATTAACTGGTAATTTTTAGTCAATTATAGAAACCAATACCTCAGAGTATGGAGCAGAATTTAACCAAAATGTGGGCCGCCTGCAGAAAGCCGTATGATAACAAAAAACAGCAATCAGTGGAGAAATCTATACTGGAACAAATAAATAAGGCAACCAGTAAGGATGGCATTGCCCAATTAAAAGAAATGTCAGGTATGAAAATGGACATTTCTGAGATAAAGGTCTGTACAAATACATTATCAAAAAATACATCAGTGAACATAAAATATTGGAACTCTCTAATTCAGTAATTTATATGGAGTACTTGACACAAAAACAGAGCTCACAAATAGCTTTTCTACAAGAAAAAGTTGATGACCTTGAAAATAGGGGTTGTTGCAATATTATATGAATACTTGGGTTGCCAGAAGGTTTAGAAGGCCCAAACATGTTACAGTTTTTATATTCTTTCCTCCCAGAAATTCTTGGTCATCAGTGGCCATGGCTGCTAGAAACTGAAAGGGCTCACAGGTTGTGGGTTCATGGCAAAAAGATGGGAAACCCAGACCAATCATTGCATATATGCTGCGTTTCACAGTTAAGGAAGACATTTTGTTTTTGGCAAGTAGACATAAAAAACTCAGCTGGAGGGGGGGAACACATACCTATCTACCAGGATTTCTCTACAGAAATCATGAATAAAAGAAAGTTGTTTTGGGGAGTGAAATATTTATTATAGAAATATGGAGTCAACTATTACTTCAAGTACCCAGAAACTTTGATAATTCATCAAGGGGATGGGCAAACTGACAAATGTAACTCGGTGTCTGAGGCATGGAATTTTATTAAAGACTTTCAAAATTCAAAGGCAGTTGAAGAACAAACTGCCTGTTACAATCTCCCCAGTTCAAAACCAGTGAGAGGGCATGACAACACCAGTTGCATGCAATCAGCTTCTCAAGCAGGCTTCCCTGCTGAACATTCCACCTATCATGATAGGAAGAGAGCTAGGAAAGAATTTCAAGGAGGCCTACACCTGCAACCCTCAACTCCATGATCCTATGCTTCTGTTGCCAACATACAGGATTTTCCCCAAGGCTTCCCTACAATAAATAGGAATTCCAGAGCTTCACTACATCCTTCCAACATTCCAAGGCCTGCTGCAGTTGCATCTAACCCCAGGAAAAGAGGTAATAGCAGGGACAGTACATAATCCAACTCATCGAGAATAACACTGGCACTGGAAAAGGGAAGTGACTCTGACATCACTCAAATTGGGTCCGGCAAGGATTTGAGATCTCAGGCATCTTTGGACACAAAAGGAACCAACTACAGCAAAGGGAACTATCTACACATGGGACTTCCTGCAGAGTCACTTCCTCCTTTGCCGAACAAGCCCTTGATTTTGCCAGCGTGAGAAGTGAGGATCCTGTTTAATGCTGAACTGAGATTCGCATCGTGGCTGAAAGTTATGTAGGTTTTGGGCTGAATTTCTAAGGTACAATTTGATGTCATGGTATCTGAATGGTGAAAAACAACAGTAGCACTCAAATGGATGTGCTAGCAGGTTGCCAAATGGATGGCTTTCTATGGGCCTAAATACCTTCAAAGTTTCATTAAAAGGGCAAGAGTCACTTTTACTGGGCACATTAAGAATAGGTGATGGAAATAAAGGTGTAATGTGGAAAGTTATTAGTAGGCTAAACACTTAATATTAAATACTAGTGATGAATGTTTATATTTTAAAGGACTCAGAGGGATCTGCAATCCTGTCCCCACATGAGTGGTACCCATACACCCTCCCCAAGATGTTTCTCTCTCCCCAAGGTAGATGTGAATGTTGTCAGATGTTCTGTATGTATGTTGCATTAGGGAGATGTCAATGCAAATACTTAACTCCACCAGTTGATAGCTGGAAATGAAGGAGAACATGGAATAAGGATAATATGATAATTTGGCCTTTATTGGGTATACCTAGCTGGAGTCTCATTTATTCTCTAGATGGGATTTAATACTTCATGAAGGCTCAGATCTTGAATATTTTGGGCTATTATTAGCTGGAGGCTGGTATGCTATAAATTATATATAAATTAAGCATTGTGCACATCAAGCGAGTATGTTGAATTTGTCTTTTATGTGGCGCTAATGGTTGTGGAATTTTATTACCTTGGGGGGGTTGTTTAGTGTTTTTTTTCTCTCTCTCTCTCTTCCTCCCTTCCTAACAGGTGCACTAGACTCCGACATTCATCCTTCTTTATTTAAACTTGGTAATGACTTTCACATCATACACCGCATGCTATATAAATCTTCCCTTTTGTTCTATATTTATGATGTTACTATGCTATTAGTGGCTGACTGGAATTGAAGAAATGTTACATCTGTCCACACTACTAGCAGTGCTTGAATCACCTTGGACTAACATAGGTTGGGTGGACTTGGAACATGAGCAGTGACTTGCATCTCACTGCTACATAGACAATAATTTTGGACTTACTATAAGTTGGTGTTCACTTATTCATTGTTATTTAAATTCATTAGCTTAAGCGAATTGTGTTGCATTATTGTATTAACTTTTTAGATCTTACAGTACTAGAATTAATAGAAATACCTCTTACATATCTTTACCAAGGTAAGGGAAATAAGGGTGGTATTACTGTTGTTTAGTGATTTTTAATTAATTAACAAAATAGACACTTTTGCCATAGTCCTTGTTTATATTCTAGTAGTAAGTACAGTGCTAGTTGTTAATAGCTATGCATATATATATATATATATATATATATATACATATATAGTATTGGTTACTGCTGATAGAGCTGCTTAAATACTAGTTTTTTTTCAATTTTCTCTTTCTCTAGATTACTACGCCTCTATGAAATTATTGTCATCTGTGTAGATAATATAGAGAAACTACCTTAGAAATGTTATAGATCTACTGTAAGATAATTCAGTGTATCAATCTAAAGTTCTTTTGTTCTGACTACTTACAAACATGACAAACTACAAAATTGTGCCTTGAAATGTTAAAGGTCTTTGAAATCCTATTAAGAGAAAGAACGTTCTGGCATATTTGAATAAAAATAAGGTAGACTTAGCTCTTATACAAGAAACTCATTTGCTACAAGAAGAAGCAGAAAAACTTGAATGCTCCTGGGTAGGTCAAGTGGAATATAGCTGTCTTTAATTCTAAACTATGTGCAACTTCCATTCTGATACAAAAAGGTGTGAATTTCATTAAGTACTCACATGTGTCAGATCAGAATGGAAGATTCCAAATGTTAGCAGGTACTCTGAATGGGTGCAATGTGATCATTTGTAATATTTATATACCCAATTGTAGTCCAGATATTTTCTTTAGTCAACTTTATATAGCTCTCATTAAGTTTCCAGGTCATGAGATAATTCTTGGTGGTGATTTTAACTTGACCTTGGATCCAATCTTAGACAGGTCTTCAACCAAATTAATATAGTTAGAGACTAAGGCTAGGACATCCGTCAAGAAAATTCTCTGCGATCTATCTCTAATAGACAGCTGGTGTCTGGTTCATCTCCCGGATGGGGACTACACTTTTTATTCAAATAGGCATCAATCATACAGTAGAATTGACTATGTGTTCCTGTCAAGTAAATTAATAAACTCTATCAATGGGTCAGAAATAAGCAACATATGCATTTCAGACCATGCTTTAACAAGCATTGTTATTGATTGGGGAAATAAGGGAGAGAGGGCACATAGATGGAAAATGAATACCCACCTGTTACAAGACAAGAAATTTATAGCACTTTTGGAAATTAATACCAAAGGTTACTTTAAGAACAATGATAATGGTGATGTTTCAAAGGCAACCCTATGGGAGGCATATAAAGCAGTTATTAGAGGACAGATTATTTCATATGCATCACAGAAATGAAGAAAAGAGAGAAGGAGGTTAGAGACAAAGAGGAGGTGCTTAGAAAATTAAAGCCCTTTCAAAAGCAAGAAAAACACCTACAGGTGAACTACTGTGAGAGATAGCCTGTCTCAAAGATAGTATTAATTCTATTTATACAGCAAAAGTAGAATATGCCTTATTTAGAATAAAACAGTCCTATTGGGAAGCAGGAGAAAACCTGATAAACTGTTAGCAGCAAGGCTTAAAAAAATGCAAAAACAGAATAAAATACCGGGTATTCAGACTAAATCAGGAAAAGTAGTAGCTAGCAATAGTGAAATTAATAAGGAATATTTTTCTTTTTAACAAAACATATATACTGGGTCAGGGGAGAGTAATACTGAACAGATAGACTCTTTTTTTGAGAAACTAAACCTACCCTCCCTTACAGACCAAGACTGAACAGAGCTGGACAGAGATGTTATACAACAGGAGGTTGAATGGGCCTTTAATTCTTTACCTGCTTGTAAAAGTCCTGGACTGGATGGTCTTCTGGTTGAATTTCATAAAACCTTGTCTCCCATTTTTTCCCCAATATTTCATGATATTCTGCAAAATCTACATGAAGAGAACTCCCTCACTAACACTATGCAAGACGCATTCATAGCCCTGATTCACAAAAAAGGCAAATATCCTCGATTGTTCCAGCTACAGGCCCGTTTCTCTACTAAACTCTGATTATAAAATTCTAAGTAAAGTATTAGCAAGGCGAGTACAAAACATTATTATTAAACTGATTGGGAAGGAACAGGTTGGTTTCATTCAGGGTAGGTCAGGATCAAACTCTATGCAAAGGCTTTTTAATTTACTATGGGTAGCAAACAAAAGAATGGATCCTTATGTAGTACTATCCCTGGATATTTATAAAGCATTAGATTCTCTTCAATGGAACTACTTAGTTAAATCCTTAGAAACATTCGGATTTGGAAATAATTTTATCTCGTGGATCGCTATGCTGTACAGAAAACCTATTGCCCAAATTATCACTAATGGTGTCCTGTCTTCGCTTTGTAACCTGCAATGTGAGTTGCGTCAAGGATGTCTTTTATCCCCCTATCTGTTTATTATTGCATTTGAACCACTCATTCAGGCCACTAACAAAGAACAATGTATACAAGGTATTAAATTAGGGGAATGGAACATAAGACTCTAGCTCTTGCAGACGACCTGCTTCTAACATTAACTAGGCTAGTTAGTTCATGCAAAGCTTTACATAATCTGTTAGATGGATATGCTGAAATTTCAGAACTAGAAATTAATTGGAATAAAACTTAAGTTTTGCACAAACATCTTTCCCCCATTATTAGAAGAGATCTGGAGAAAAATATAGTTTCCAGTTGGTTCAGAAACTAAATTTTATACTTGGGACTTAATGTATCCACCAATCTGACTTCTATGGTGGAACTGAATGATACTCCTTTTTTAAAGAAGGCTGCTGTTGATCTGACTAGATGGTCTAAACTCAATTTATCTTTGTGGGGGAAGATTAATGCAGTTAAAATTATATTGGCCCCAAAGTTGTTTTATCTCTTTCAAAACATCCCAATGCAATTAGGAAAAGTTTTTATTTCTTAAACACTTGAGAAATACACTAGAGAACTGCTAAGGAATGGATCACCATCTAGACTGTGGGTAAACAAATTAAGAGCTCCCAAAAAACTAGGGGAATTAGCTTTACCATGGTGGGAAAGGTACCTTTAAGCCTTTGCACTAAAATAGATGCTACCTCATTTGGTTAACAACCACAACACTCTGCAAATACTCCCTTGTGGTTGCAAATGGAATGCTTCTTATTAGGGTCAAATGTCTTTATAGATTACTCATTCCTAAACAAACCAGTCAGTTGTATGGATAATCCCTGCTTGTCTTTTTCTATTTATACATTTAAGTGGGTTAATAATATTTTGAATCCTGATAGAAAACCCCTTGACATAATGTGTCTTTGGTTTAATCCCCTCTTGGCATACAATAAGAAACTTTGAATAATGAAAGATGGAATAAGGCAGGTATTAATAGAGTGAGAGATGTGATTAATAAGGAAACTGTTTATTATTCCCCTTTACAGAGATACAAAATAAATATGGGATTCATAAGTCACATTTTTATGAATATTTACAACTAAGAAACATACTTGACAAAACATCCCTGGTCCATAAATATCATTAGGAAAAACATGTGGAATGGGAACAGATAGTTAAGTTGCATACCATCAGGAGGAATGCAGGTTTCATTTATAAGCTCTTAACATCTGCTACCTTTTCTTCAGCACGCATGACTCATGTGAAAGAGCTTTGGGAAAATGAATTGAGTACAACCATCACTTTAGAAGAATGGGAGGGTACCTGGAAAAAGTCTTGTCAAAGTCACAAGGAGCTTCATGGTAGGCTAATTCAGTTCAATATTTTGCATGGCTTTTATTATTCTTCACTTAAACTCACTTAAACTATATAATAGAGGTTTGGAGATTAATGCTAACTGTTGGCATTGTAATAATCCAAATGCTGGTCTCTTTCATTTATTTTGGTATTGCATAGTTGTTCAAGATATTTGGAAACAGGTACATAAGATATGTTGTGAACTAACAAATACATCTTTTATTTTGTCACATAAATTCTATTTGTTAGGATGTTTTATTGATAATTGTGAGCTAGGTACACTGGAATGTAATTGGAGGTGTATGGCATCACTGACTCTAAAAAGAATCCTATTAAGAAACTGGAAATCCCCCAAAATACCAATGTTAAAAGATTGGTATGACAATATGGCCATTCTAGCTAATAATGAGCGTATAAGTTATAATATCCTAAACAAACTAGACTTATTCTATAAAATATGGACACCCTTTTTTAGGCAAATTGAGTTAGGGGCTTATTTTATGAACCAGTTATTTCATATATACGACTTTCTTTATTTAAAGACCATAGGAATGAACTGTTTTGGTTTCAGTTGTATGATGTTAGTTACAGGGGTGTGTATGATATGCATACTTTCTTTTAAATATGTCAGAATTGTATTCTGTTTGTTATTTTATATAATTCTATCTATGTAATTTTGCATAGCACTGTAAAATGATGATGCCAACTAACCGTTGTATTTCTGGAAACCAATAAAATCTATAATGGAAAAGTGTCTGTCAGTACACAGACGGAATGTTCTAAATTAACATTAAAAATCCACACACAAAAAATAAATACTTGATGATATGAGCACAGGAGGGTTTCCTACAATCAATGTACTAAATTGTGAGCAAACAATATGGCTCAAAAAGGCGTTTTGAATGGTTTTTAGAGGTTTTGAATCTCAGAGTTCTGAAAGCAAACTGTCTCTAGCTACCACTACACACACACACACTACACAGAACTGAGGCTGTGCAGAACAATTTAGAGCCCATGTGACCTGCAATCCCATGAATCACTGTAAAGTTCACCTTGGAGCTCACCAACAAGGTGAAGTGATGCGAAGTACATTGATTTTAATGTACTTCACATTAAGATTGGTGTAGAAGTGGTTGTGGAAAGGCAGAGTAACGCAAAGTCATTGTTTCCAATGGACTTTGCGATCCTAATTGTAAGGCAGAGTACTCCACTTTGTGTTGTGGATTACTTCACAGAGTCCACCTTAATACACAAATTGTTTTGCGTAACCAGGTCCACTCTGGCTTCTAATTAGCACTCCACTGCCAAATCCTTCCTCAAGGTAACCAGTAAATGGCATCAATGAAGTTGCAGAAAAAGGTCACATCGGCAGTACAATGTATACTAAAGTGTTTCCTCTGGTTGGCTATAAGCCAATGTACAGGAAAGTGAGGGTGCTGGAATTTGACAATCTTATAATCTTGTGGCTCATAGATTACTTTCAGTGGCATATGCAGAACTCTTTTCTGGTCACTGTAACCTTTAAATCAGGGTACAACCAATGGTTCAGTCCTAGGCTCTCAAGTCATTTCTCAGTTTTTGTCTCTAGCTTTCTTAGCCAATTTTATCAGAGGCATGGCACACACATATTTGAAAGAAACAAAACAAAAATCTGGCTGAATGGCCAATATCCTCTGGGATAACCCATGCCCCAATGCATTTGCTCTGGTTTTTTTTTGTAGTTCTCTTCTTCTCTTTCTACTTTGGACTGCCCATGACCCAAACCAATAAGATCCCTTATATGGTGGCTGGCTCCCACTTCCTGGGCTGAGATATAGATATGGCACACTGATGAATTCAAATAAGGATGAAACACGTGTCTGTGTCTGCTGTTCTTAGCCTTTGCTGATTGTATTGTGAGGCCTTTTGGCACCATGCAATTCTGCTTAAAGTTGAGCCAGTCCAAATTAATTCATGGACATTTCCATATGCTTCCCATGATGCTTTTCATTATTGGAATATGTGCAATTTCTGATATATATTAACTTACCCTGTCTAAAGCTGGAAAATCCATGCTTTGGCAACATTCCCTTAGCGTTTTAATACCTGGTTAACTGCCTGCCTCCCATCCCATCTCTGTTGATCTGGCTGTTGACTGCCATGCCACCAGCAGTTTTGGGCCAATAGCTTATACCTCCTTCTTAACTGTAATAGAAGGAGTTTGTCGATTTGTTGATCAGCCACCAGGCTGTACACTGTTTCAGCTGGCTGCTATCCTTCCTCTTTACATGCAGTGCTCCTTCATTTTGGGTCCCTTTTCTAGCTGCATTATCCAGCAGCTGGCCTAGGTGACTATACTGTTTTCATTCAGTTTGCACGCTGTGCTCCATGTGTTAAGGAAGCCAGAAGCAGCTTCAGCAACTCAATAAACAAACTGCTTTTTTAAAGTCAAGTCAAGTCACATTTATTTAAAAAAAAGACGCCCAATCCCGAAGGCTCTGGGCGCCGTGCAGAAACTTAACAGCATTTCATACCATATAATCATAAAATTTTCAACAAATTTAAAAACATATAAATAAACAAAATAAACAAAATCACACCCCAAAAGTTTGCATAAATAGGAAGGTCTTCCTAAAGAAATCAGGTGTTCATTACTACACTGTGGGAATCCCCTGCTCACTTCTGCACTTGAGTTCTTAAGTGTTCGGCACATTCTAACTTATTACTGGTTCTATATCCAAAGGAGCTTTTTGAAACCACCAATAAACGATACAACCCATATGTTATAGATATAGTTAGATATACTGTACCTCATTATCACTGGCTGCCACTGCAGGTTTGAGGTCTCCTACAATGTGCTCTGTCAATACTCCCTTTTGAGACTTAAAGAACCTACCACTTCCTATTTTATAGCTACATTGACTGACTTTGCTCCACCACCTGCAGGGACTTGAACTGATATACACTTCTTCATAAGTGCTTCCACACCCTGCTCCCAGACTACATCAGATCCTTTGTCTCTGCCCTTACCACTCAAGTTTTATGATCTGTGGAGGCACATAGCTGGGTAGTGACTAAATTATAAGGCCTGGCTGATTGGAGCCAACTAAACTTTCTCTGAACAATTCACCTTATCATTTACAAAATTCTGCTGCTAGGGCAGCTCAAAGACTTCAGTAGCTAGACATGTAACATCACAGCCTACTCCAGTTTCCTTATCTCATCCAGTGAGATTTCTTCCCTTACTCCTCAAACCCAGTTTCAATACATTCTAGAGTACTTAATCAAACTAGTGGCTGTGCATCCCTCTCTGCCACCTCTGTAACATTGATGAAGAGAATGTTTATGCCTGTCATGAAGATAATAATGAATATACTCTGCAACTTCTGTATGTGCAAGAATTTTCTACCATGACCATTAACCAGATAACTCACTGCATTGTACTGCAACTTAAGCATGCTGTATCCTACTATTACCAAGGGATGTCCAATGAAAACAAGGTTTTGAAGCTTATAAAGCCATGCCGCCATCATCGTAATGCATATCTCAACTAAATAAGTAAATGAAGACTACTCAGAGAGGTCAAGGAAAGAACTTGAGGGTGAGAAAAGGTTGATAGAAACATTTTTTCTGGCACAATGTGAACAGGATGTTGAAAACCCAATCTAAAATTACAGAGAGGATTTCCATAACTGTGTTGGGAATTGGAGACTGACGATGTCATCAGATATTTGCATTCTTATTTAAGGCATTGTAGTGGTGCTTAGTGATATCTTCTGTTTTCTCATAGCATGTCAGTCAGTAACTCCAAACAACATGAGTTAAGGAAACAATAAGATACTGAGGGAGTTGGTTCTCAGAGATTAATGTATGACCAGATGCATAAGGAGGCACGAGGTGCTTGTGCCAAGCTTGAAACTATTTAAAAAAAAGCCATTTAGGAAACCCTCCCTCCCTGTCAACCATCTGTCAGTCCAAACATTCAATAGATGGAATGCGTGTTTATTACAGTACAGAGAAATTTAAAGGAGAAGACTCCTGTATATTTATGATTTGGATATGTCTGATGTATTTATTATGCATTACATCTATTACTGTACATATGTCAATAAGAGATCAGTCATTTCTTCTATTGCAACACATATCTAGAGTCTGAGGCTCTGACACAAGGTAGTAAAGTGGCAAGCAAGCCTCCATTTACATGCAAATGAGTCACTTGTAATACAGCCCCTCCCATTCCTTGATGTCACTTAGCAGCAGTGCAGAAGAAAACATAAGGATGGCAATGCTGTCTATCCTAATTTTAGTTTAAGTTTGCAATGGCTTAAGACAGTTCTGTCATGCAACTCACACAGGAAGTAGTAATTGTAGCCTTAATACTGTATGTATAGAGCAAATAATACATCTAATAGTATTTCATTCACAGGAAACAAAGTCTGTTTCTTTGTACTGCTCATTTCTCTCTGTGAGACAGTTATAACTTGTTGTGGAGAGGAGTAGACTGAATCATTCAATCAAACAAGCAATCAATCAATCAAGCAGTCAGTCAACCTTAATTTTACCAGGTTAATACCCTTGAGAAGATTCATTTACAAGGTGGGCCTGGGTAACTTCCCAAAGGATCACATAAGACTGAATTCCTCCTTTGCACAAATGATACACCCCCCTTTCAGCAACCTGAAAGTGGAGAGGTAGATCATTCACTTTAGTGTATTGTTTTACATTTCAAATGCTCCTTAAATTTGATTTTCTGACTGGAAATACTAAGACACAGAATGCATATGACATGGGAGGAATGAGCTCAGCAAATACAGAGCACTACAAACACTAAGACTGATTAGTTTCTTTACTTACAACAGCTGAGGTGTAGCATCTGATTTGTGAGGGACATTCTACTCCAAATGCTGGCATTTCAAAGCGAGGAAGCTGCAACAGCTTGTCCTCAGTACCTTCAAAGTGAAGTGCTGTAGCTCTCACATCACTGCTAATGATTTATAATGGGAATGGGGGCACTTTTAAAGTCATGGACCTGAGGGCCATTACAGTTCCCAAGGAGGTTAGGGGAACTTGTTAAGGGTTACAGATCAAGGTACTCTAGTTGGATTTCAACCAGAGTCTTCCAGTTCTTGTGCCTGTGCTTTAACCACTAGATTTCCCTTCTTCCATATGCTGCAGATGATGATTCCCTGATAACCTATTCCTTGTTATAGCTGAACTCTTTATTGCCTTACAGCAGCCATCCAATCACTGACTGCCTAGTTACAAAGGGAAAGGGGCATATTTGCAAGATTGTCTCTCACTGTTGGTGTCAATCAAAACAGAGAATGCTAACAAAAACAGAACATAATACAACAGCTGTATAATACTACTTCAAACTCTTGTTGCACCCAGGGTCATTTATTGGGTAAACTGTCTTTGCTGACAGCAACAGTAACACAACACATATAGGCACTTACTTATATGAATACTGGGGCCCAGATATTCAAAAGGGTTGTGCATGGTGCAACAGTGTTGCACCATGCACAACCCACTGATGTGCCCCGGCGCAATATTCAAATGGGAAAAGTGCGCTGCAAAATTCCGATGCCCTGGTGCGCATCAGTAATGTATGCAGGCACAGGTAGGGGGCATGCCCATGCATAACCTACACAGCCCAATATTCAGCCTGGGATGTGCAGAGCCATTCATGCACAACCCCTACTTGTGCCTGCACAAAGTTAAGCCAAAAAAAAGGAAAAATGATGACCACCCCACAGGTGAGCTGCGCACTGCAGGTGCAACACGGCAGCTGCCACCTGTGGGTAGCCTAATTCCTGCCACACCTGGCGGCACCCCCCCATGCCCCATCACAAGCATCTTTTTAAATAAACCCTCCTCCAATATCCCTGGTGGTCCAGTGGACCGATATGTGCCCGATTGCGGGCATGTGTTATAATACCAAAGAAATCCTAGTCCTGTATCCCTGGTGGTCCAGTGGTCCATATGTGCCCAATTGTGGGCATGTGTTATAATACAAAAGAAAGCCTTGTCCAATAGCCCTGATGGTCCAGTGGACTGATTGCTGCCCGATCGTGGGCATCTGTTGAAATAACCCCCCCGGCCTATATCCCTGGTGATCCAGTGGACCGTACTCTGCCTGATTGTGGGCATCTGTAAAACATACAACCTCCCATTACCCTGGTGGTCTAGGGTACCCTCTCCCCACCCACCCACTGAGCTCCACCGCTCCGCTCCCCCCGGTCAGCAGGCGGGTGGCAACACCCCAACCGCCTGCCACCCCGCTGCCCACCAGCTGACACCTCAGTAGGGCTGCATGCCCATTAGTTCACAGCATGAGCCAATAGGCATGCAGCCCATATCCTCTTTACACATTCCAGATATGTGAATCATTCACATATCTGGAATGTATCTATACAGATATCGACTACCCGCCCATTGGCTCACGCTGTGAACCAATGGGCGTGCCATCCCCAATGTCAGTCAGTGGGCAGGGGTGGCAGGTGGGTGGGATGCTGCCGCCCACCAGCTGGAGGGGGAAGCAGGACAGTGGGGCTCAGTGGGCGGTGGGAAGGGGGTACCCTAGACCACCAGGGTAATGGGAGGTTGTATGTTTTACAGATGCCCACGATCAGGCAGAGTGCGGTCCACTGGACCACCAGGGATATTGGCCTGGGGGTTATTTCAACAGATGCCTGCAATCGGGCACATACAGTATCAGTCCACTGGACCACCAGGGCTATTGGACAAGGAAGTCTTTTGTATTATAACACATGCCCACTATCGGGCACATAGTGGTCCACTGTACCACCAGGGATATTGGACTAGAAAGTCTATTTTTTATACAAATTCCCACAATCGGGCTGCAGGGGGAGTTGGTCCCTGACAGCTGCTGCCTGGCAGGGCACCTAGCACAAGTCGTCAGGGATCGGTGCACCTGCATGCTAGTGAGATGCAAATGGGGCCATAATGACTTGCAAATGGCCCGATGTACATCTTGCATAAATTATGGCCCCATTTGCCTGTCCCCTTTTGAATATTGCAGGTGCTGTGAATGGCACAATGGCACTTGTGCTAGCGCATCTCCATGCTCCACTCTGGCCACTTGCACTGGCGCAGTGCCCCTGCGCCATGCACAGTGGGGGTGGCCAGGGTGCAATATTCAAAGCTGCTGAGCCATAGCGCAGCTCCATTGAATATTGCCCAGACCATACCCCTGCGCAGCCAAGTTGAGCTGCGCCCAGGCTTGCGCCACATCCTGGCGCAGTTTGAATATCCAGGCCTGTATATACATGTCAAATCAGTGCTGCATTACACTCACATGGTCATAGTCCTTATTAGAACTGCACTTCAGAATGTGCACAACAGTTAAAGGGTTCCTCCACTACTCAAATGGGGAATCAACCATTGTAGGTTTGGTTCACTGGTGGAACTGCATTTAGTGCAGCATCATTATCTGTTGCTCTGATGACATCATCCTCCAGCAACAGTGATGGTAAATTGGAGGACAAACACATTGATAACTTCTGGGGGCTCTATTTTTTTATTTACAATCTAGATTTGGACAGCAATAGGACTGCTGGCAACTGGAGGAGGCACACAACAGTTACAAATAAGGAGTTGGGAAAATATTGGTGTGAAACTATGCGAGTCTTCCCCTTTAAACTGCTGTCATTCCTCTGCCATAATGTTTACCCATCCCACACAACAGAAGATATTTTATGGAGCCAAGGTGTCAATTGTTTTTGAAGCAGTGTACAAAGCAGAGATTGCCCTAGAAATCTGGTAAACTTAGATGGGAGATTTCTTATGGTGACTAAAGAAACACCAGAAATTAAAACTGTAAATAGTACAACATTAAGTTTATTTATGAATATAAGGAGGGCATCATGGGAGGATAGAATATTTAATTATTTATCTTTTTTTATTTAATGGAGTCTTAGTTTTTAGGGCCTTGTTGAAGGGTTTCAGTAAGTAAAGGTGGTAACTATGTTTACAATAGCAGTCAGGGATGAATGAAGTGGCTCATGAATTCTGTATGTAATAGGCCCAAATTTCAAATCTCACTGCCTGAACATGTTCCAGCCAATGCATTCCTGAGGATTTAACATATGAGTCTCAGAACACATTTAGTCAATCAGGAAGTAGGACATTTCAAACACATTTTATGACAATGGTTAATCCTAAAATATCAACATGATGCTTATTTCTCTGGGCAGGCTAGGTAGGCCAAGCAATCCTTTCCTGAGGACAAATTATGTTTCTGTGTTTCTTATATAATGCTTAGAGATCTCTAGTGTGATATAGAAAACAATGCAGAGAAAATTGTGTGCTATGAAGATTGTTTGTTTTTTGCACACTCGAGGTGTGTGAGGATAACTCATAAACATCAAGAGCAAAGCTTGAGAGGTTAGTGTGGTCATCACACACCAAGGGTATATAAAAAACTTCATAAGAACACAGTCATTTATATTTTATTGTTAATAATAATGGTTGCAGGGATAAGTACACAAAAATCAAGTTTCCTAACAGGAAATGTGAAATGTGAGCACTCCAAATGCTGTAATAATTGGATATGACATCATGCCTGGTTATTATGACATTTAATCCCACTGATGATCAGTGTGATAAATGGGGGGGGGGGCTCCAATTATTATAATATAGTTACATTTAAGAGCACCATGAAAATAGTATCAGGATATATTGAGTCACAGTTCAACCTGTTGATGAGCACCTGCTGGAATGCTGTATAAACTTTAATACCATGGCACTATTACACCCCTAAATATTTGGTATCATTTATCAATTATATCAAGTTGTTAATCATCCACAGCATGTATTAAGAAAATAAAATTAGTCACTAATTCTTTTTAATTAATGATTACTTGAGGGTGAACTCTTATTTTTATCATTTTGATGTTTTGATTTTCTTTTTCTTGTCAAAGGGTTAGGTTAAAAGTTACTGACTTAAACTGGTCGGTCTAGCTTGGCCTGTTTCCTGTTTTGTTTTTCCATAAAAAGAAAAATGAAATTGCCTTAGGGGCTTGCCTCTGTAAAGGGCACATTATGTATTCTTTTGTACAGGAAATGTCATTTGCCTCATAGGTGTGTTTCATAATTACATTCCGGTATAACTGATTGACGTAGAAGAGTTAATCATCTTATTTTGCATCTCTTCCTGATGTGTTTTTATATAATATTTGTAATGTGTAGTGAGGAAAAAATTATGACCAAATAAGAATTGAACTCAGGCACCCAGAATAACATCCATCTATCTATCTATCTATCTATCTATCTATCTATCTATCTATCTATCTATCTAGCTATCTATCTACTGCATCTATCACTCTATCTCTCTCTCTCTCTCTCACTCTCTATTTCTCTATATACTATATACATATATATATATATATATATATACACACACACACACACATACAAAATAGGAGTGAGACAAATGAGTAGTGGATAAATCCATGTATCTTACACACAGTGATGTAAATCCTGGTAAAAAATCACAGTGTGATAATATTTTACATTTATATATATTGGCCCAGATATTCAAAAGAGTTGTGCCATGCGCAATAGGGTTGCACCAGCACAAGTCCGAAAATGCGCCATTCTGCGATATTCAACGGGAGGCAGTTGAGCCCCCCAAATCATGCTGAGCAACAGCGCAATGATAATGAATGTATGCACAACTGAAGGGCGAGGAACCATGCATAAATGGAGCAGTGCGATATTCAACAACATGCGCCATGCGCAATAGGGGAGCAAGCAGAAGTTGTGCCATAGTGGAAATGAGCCAAAATAAAAAGGAACAAGGGAGAGGTGCAAGAACGCTACAGGGAAGCCACAAGTTGCTGAACTATAGCCAACCACACAGGCAACACACACACACACACACATACAGGGCAGGACAGTGAAAGGGCACCTGGAACCCACAGGCTTAGGAGAAGGTGTTGGGAGCCACAATGCAGAAGGAGGAAGTGCCACACAGCAGTGAGGCCAGCACATTCAGGTGTTTCCGGTGCAGGGGAAGTAGCAGCCAGGACAGTGGGGGGAACACAGAAACAGCTGCCGGGGGGGTGAACACAATCCAGGGACATGGCCAGTGCCACCATCCAGATAGAGGCAGTAATGAGGGGGGTGAGAAGGCAGGCAGCAGGAGGCACGGCTGTGGAAGGGCCCGTCGGCGGTATGCCCCCAACAGGCAGTACCGAGCCCACACCAGCTTCGAGCTGTATAGTGATATGGAGATCGTGGGCCTGTACTGCCTGAATTGGGCAATTCTGAGGCGGCTCTGAGAGCTGTGCAGTGATATGATGCAGGCACCCACACGATGGAGCCCTGCTCTGTCAGTGGAGACTAAAGTGACAGCTTGCATGTGCTTGCTCACCATGGGTACCTTCCAGAGACCAACAGGGGACACCACAGGCATAGCCCAGTCAGCCGCATCACGCCACCTCACCCAATTCCTCAGCACACTGCTGCCACATGCTGCGGAGTACATTCATTTCCCCAGCACACCGGCGGAGCGCACAGCAAACATACAGGAGTTTCACAGGGTAGCACATATGCCTGGTGTGCTAGGAGCAATAGACTGCACCCATGTGGCCATCTGCACACCACCTGGCCCAGAGGGGGCCACATACATGAATCGCAAGGGGTATGCTAGCATCAACTGCCAGGTGGTGTGCGATGCCAGGGTGCGCATAATCAATGTCTGTGCATGCACCCTGGGGGAACACACAATGCCTTCATCTGGCACCAGTCAGCACTGTGCCACAGACTTGAGAGTGGGGACATCCCCACTGGCCACCTAGTGGGTGAGTATGCAAACCACACAGACAAACATAGGGCTTGGGAGGGGCATGGTCAGAGGTGACATGGGTAGTAATCTACATGGCCTGGGGCATGGCGATGCTGATCACCAAACTAACCTCCACCCTCTACACACAGGTGACAGTGGATACCCACTCTGTCCCTGGCTGCTCACACCATACCGGCGGCCCGTGACCCCATCTCAGCAACTCTACAATGAGGCACATGCCACCACACATAATGTAATTGAGCGGGTGTTCAGGATGCTGAAGGCACATTTCCATTGCCTGGACACCTCCGGTGGTGCCCTACAGTACAGCTCCTCAAAGGCCTGCAGGCTATTCCTGGCCTGTTGCATCCTGCACAACATGGCCAATGAATGTGGGATAGCTGTACAGGTCAAAGAGGGGTACAGCGATGGGGACAATGAGGACACCGGTGACAATGGTGATGGGCAGCCCCCCCTTGGGCGACGGGACCCCCGACTGTTCCAGCTGGCACAGCTGCACTGGGACACCATCACAGAGGAGCACTTCAGCCAATCCAGGTAAGTCATGGGGCCATGTGCAACCACCAGTGGCTAAGGCACAAACCACAAACATGCATGGACACACACCAGGGGTGCATGCCATCAAGGGAAGTGACCAGGCATGGAACCACACACACCACCAGGGATGGGTGAGGTCTAACATGACACGTGGACAGACAGACAGACACACACACACACAAACACACACACACACGCACACACATGCAATGCACCAGACATGCACAAAGGGTAGGAGGCACACCAACCCAGAACACCAACCCTAGCCACACACATGTTCACAGACCACCATGCCCACTGCCTGTCATTGTGCATGTGTCAGATGCTGGGCACCATTGCACATTGGTGTACAGCGCAATGCAGGCATCATCATGCACACGCAACTGTGGGCAGCAGCTGGGAGGGTATGCAGATGGACTGTGTGTCTGCGTGCAGGGCCAGGTACCCACCCATGCATTGCCCACTGAATGATACAATGCACACAGGGCAGTATCAGACAGTAGCTGCATTTGGAGACAGGTCAGTCATGCGCCACAGTGCCCGGTCACCACAGATGCGTGGGCGGCCCCGCTGAGACCCGCCAGCACTGACAGGCTAACCACTGGCCTCATGGGGTGGCACCAATGGTCCTCCAAGGGTTCCACTGCTTGAATGCAACCGTGCTCACACAGGGGTCTGCAGCACATCAAACATGCCTGCACCAGGCGTGCTCGGGATGCCCACAGCTGAACCCGGTGTCGACAAGGAGGGTGCCGCACGACGCGGGGAATGGGAGTGGACATTGCACTGCGCGGTGTCTGCACCACATGGGCAAATAACTGTGTGCCCCCTGTGGCCATGGCAGCTGTGATTGTATGTGTCAGCCTGTCAATGGCAGCGGTCACATCCTCCCGCATCCAGGTCATCCCTGCCAGGAGCAGATCGGTTTCTCTGCTGCGACGCTCCTCTTCCGACTCCAGAGCTGCACTCAGTGCATCCACTGCCGTCACAAGCTGCATCTGCTGATTGACTGATGCTTGCAGTATGCAGGTGTGCTCATCCAAGAGGTCATCTGCCTGATTGGCATTCTGTCCCTCAGGGTATGCACGGCCTTGATGCTCAGCACCCCTAGAGGGTGGGTGCTGCACACCAGGACCAGGCCTGGGCATGTCCACAGGTGGTGCACTAAGGCCACCCCTGACACTGTACCCCCAAGCCCATTGGCCGACTGCTGATACTGCCCATCTGGCTGCAGCTCCCCAGGGCTCACCGGTGCCGCCGCAGTGGCCGCAGCAGTCCCACTGTCCTGTACACACACCAGTGCTGCCCCACCAGTGCTGACAGGCACAGGCTGGGACTGTGATGACATGCAGGCCTCCACGGTGGCACCACCCACAGCCTTGGCAGTGATGTTACCTGCTGTGAGGCCATCCTGTGGCACACACCTGTCACTTCCCATGACGTTAGCAACATCATCATCGGTGACGGACCCGGCACCAGCCTGAGTCCTAGCATGCTGTCATCCATGGAAACTGGCACACTGGGACAAGGGCAGGGCCTCCTAGGCACCTGTTCCAACAACATCAGTCTGGACATCTAGGCGGGCCCACTGTCACACTGAGCCGCATATTCCTGTGGAGGTGGATGGGCCCTCCTCCATCTCCATCTGATTGGCCTCAGTGGAGAGGCCCACCACCGCTGACCCATGCAAATGCTCAGGAGCTGTAAGGGAAAACAAAGTCGCGTTACTGCATGTGACCTACCCTGTCCCCGCCCCCCCAATAGCTAGACCATGACCTACCATGCAGTGATGGGCTACCACTCATCTGGAATCCACCACCCGGAACACCCTCAATGGCGCAATGCTGCATGCTGCAAGCAACCCTCTCCTCCTGTGGGGTCAGGAGTAGCACCTCCGGCTGTCCCCCACCTGTCACAGATCATGCTGCCCTGATGGCAGCCACCTTCTCCTTAATCCTCCTCCTGTCTGTGCCCATCTTCTTCTTGCACTCCTGCATGGAGTGCTGGTGGCTGCCATGCAGGTTCACAGCACATGCCACTTCCTCCCATGCAGCAGCATGGGCCTGTGGTGTTTCCTGGCATCCACTGAGAAGTTTGCTCCTGGTCTAGGTAACATAGAAACATAGAATTTGATGGCAGATAAGGACCGCTTGGCCCACCCAGTCTGCCCATTTCCCTACCTACTGGATAAGCTGCAGATCCTAGTTAACCAGCAGCCTACTTCTTCCTACCCCCACCCCCCAGAACTGCCTTATGACTATCCCATGCATGCTTGAATTCCACCACTGATTTTGACTCCACAACCTCCTCCGAAGGCGTTCCATGCATCCACAACCCTCTCTGTGAAAAATACTTCCTTAAATTACCTCTGAGCCCCCCTCTATCTTCAAATTGTGCCCTCTTGTTCTTGCATACCTCTTTTTTGAAAGATGCTACCTGTTGGACTTTGTTGATTCCCTGAGGTACTTGAAAGTTTCTATCATGTCCCCCTCCTCCTTTTCTCGAGGCTTACATAATTGCTTCTTAAGTCTCTCTTCATATGTCTTCCAGTGCAGACCCTGCACCATTTTAGTTGCCCTCCTCTGGACAGCTTCCATCCTGTCTATGTCTTTGAGGAGATTGGGTCTCCAGAACTGCACACAGTACTCCAGATGGGGTCTCACCAGCTGTCTGTACAGAGGGAAAATAACTTCCTGTTTTCTACTGGTGATGCCTCTCCCTATGCATCCCAGTATCTCCCCAGCCCTCCTTGCTGCCCTCTCACATTGCTTGCCCATCTTAGGTCATCTGATATGACTACCCCAGGTCCCTCTCCATTTTTGTTGTTGTTAGTATCTCACCCCCCATTGTGTACTCTTCCCCTGGGTTTTTGTTTCCTAGGTGCATTACCTTGCACTTCTTAGCATTGAATCTAAGCTGCCATACATTTGACCATTCCTCTAACCTTGCCAAGTCCCTTCTCATCCTTTCCACCCCACCCTGTGCATCAACTCTGTTGCAGATCTTAGTGTCATCTGCAAAGAGACATACTTTTCCTTCGTAGGCCTCGAACAGGGCATCCATCTCAGCCTTTGTGAAATTTGGCCTCCTCCTCCTCCGACAACTATGTTCCTCTTCCTCCACAACACACTCGGTCATGATTCAGCCTGTGAGAATGACAGGTGTTATCTGTGACTGTGCAGTCCCATGCATGTCCCAAAATCCACAGTCCACACTCCCAAACAGCATGCAACTCACCAATAGACTGCAGTAACCAACTATGGCCAGTGCAGCCCAGTGTCACACTTTTATAGCGCAACCCATGCAAATGAGGAGAGGCGCATCTTTAAGTGGATGCAAATGCAGTGACTGTGCCATTGAATGGCTGATTAGCTGATTTGCATATGACGGCTGAATATCGTGCTTTTGCTCTTTGAGCAATTGTGTTGAACGTGCTGAGCCAAGGGCGTAGTTCTGTGACATGCGCACTACACACCTAACTGTGCATGCCAGGGTGGATGATGCAGGTGCCTGCCATGCTGCTGATGTGCTGTGCTCGGGAGGTAATGCAGGGCACAGCCACCATTGTGCCAGTGGCGCTACAGCACTGTTCACCTATATGGCGCTGTGGCACTGGGTGTCATAGGCGCACTGGGGCAACAGCACAATAGGCTGCTACAGGAGGTGGCACACAGGTACCCAATCATGCTACATGCATTGGGTTCCAATTGCACTGTGGCTGTCTGTGTGCCAGAGACCCTTGACCCTATGCCCTGACCTTTGCCCCCTAGGCACCATGCATCAGGCATGGGTGCACCACTATCGCACTGTTCGGTGACAGTGCGATAGGGAAGGACAGCGCTGTACCGAGCAACATCTGCACATTGCAGAACCATGCTGCAGAGTGCCATTTTGACTCTACTGAGCAACAGAGATGGTGCTGAGGAGAGCTGCCCAGTGGAGCCAGGTAGAAATGGCAAACTTGGTTGCCATTATGGAGTCACTAGTTAGCCCACTGTTTGGTAAGGCACCCTTGGACAGGTCCAGGAGTCAGGTGTGGCAGGAGGTGGCCGACGCCCTGGAGGAGGCCATGGGAATGGGGCGGATGGCGGAGCAGTGCCACCACAGATATGGGGACCTGAGGCAGAGGGACCCAGACCTGCTTGCCCACCTGCAGGCATGTGCCAGGAGGGGCACGGTGCCAAGGCCAGGTAGGTGCAACATCTATACACTTTTATCTTCCATATGGGTATCATGGTTGCATGTGTCTGGAACATGGGGGGGACCATCCTGTGTTGGCTGTGGTGGTGTTATCAGGGTGTGGGTTGGGTGGGTCTGGCTGTGTGGGATTGCACACACATGGGGGTAGGGGGACTTTGCTACAGGATTGTACTGATGTTCCTCTCTCCATGTTTGCACCTTAGACCCAGATGAGCGATGGCTGGTGAGGGACAGGAGGTGCCAGCAGGAAGACCGTCACTCCAGGAGGGGTGAAGGTCCACAGAGGCAGAGGGACCAGCCTGATGATGGTGAGTGCCTTACATCCATGATTACTATTGCATGCTGTGTAACAGGGCAGGCAGCAGGGCATGGCCACCATCCATTGACACCACTGCCATGCACACAACTTGTTACAGTCAGCACTGTTCAGTGGCAGTGCATGTCTGGGAGTGCATCAATGGTGGTCCATGTGTGCACCAGGTACCTGGCTGTGCCACTGCCTTTGCACCACATAGCCATGTCACTGAACAGCCATGGTGGTGCTATGCAGGACTTGGCCTCCGGGTGTGTGCAGCAGTCCGCATGGCTGTGTGCACCTGGGTGGGCAGGTCTTGTTGACACAATCACTGTGGGTGGTCACACACCATCACAGAGGCATGTCCCATGGCCGTATGCCACGCACAGTAGGTGGGCTGCATGGGGCTGTACATTCACACCTATTGACTCTTCTCCCTTGTCCTAGGTGGACAGTAGCAGCAGGAAATCAGGGTGGCACTGAGGGAGATTCTCCAGGTGGCCAGGGTATCCCTGGAGATCCTCAAAAGGTTGGACAGGATCGGTGTCCGAAGACGTCATGGCAGGAGGAGAAGCTGGAGTGGGAAGCGGGGCTCCTGCTGAGCTTTGAACTGCCCCAGATTTCCCCTGCCTTCCTGGACACACCCTCACACCCTTCCTTCCCTCTACAGTTTGGTCACCTCTGCCCCTTACCCACCTCCACCTCCACCTTGTTTGTGTCCCAACCCACAAACCTTTGTAAATACTTGTACATAGTTTTGTTTGCTGTTTTTAAATACATTTCTTTTGATATGCCTACTGTGGTGGTCTCTGATTTGCAGTGGGCTATAGGTGCTCAGCTGCAGTGGTGTGCATGGCGTCAGGGGTGGTGCAGTCATGTGCATGTGTGTGTGTCCATGGGGAACTGACTATGGTGTGGAAGTAGCTATCAGTCACTGTCTGTGGTGTATGTTTTGTTCCCTGTGCACTGGATGACTGTATGCAGTGGTCCATGGTGCATGCTCTGTGTCCATGGTGCACCTGTCAGCCCGTCCATAGCCTGTGCAGCTGACACCCTTGCATGTCTGTGACCTGCACGGTCCACTGGCATGTCAGTGATGGCTGTCCATGCAGGACAGCCACTGTTCCCATCACAATGCCGGGTTGCCTCCTGTCACTGGTGTGGTGCATGTCTGCCTTGGGTGACACTGTGGCCTCCACTGTTGTTGTACCACCTCCATGCTGTGGCTTGTGTGTGTTGCAGGAGATGTGCACCACTGTCTGTCACTTGTGGTCTGGGCAAATGCTGGTGGCACACAGCTCCACAGTGCCTGCACAGGGTGGCTGGCACTCCTGTGCCATGGAGGAGTGCTGGCCGTGTATACATGGTTTCCATGGCCACTCGCTGGGGGCTTGGTTGTCCCGCTACTGCGTCCCTGTGTTGGTGTGCCCTTGGGTATGGGTGGGTGTTTGTCCATGCACTGTGTTGCATCCAGTGTGATGCATGCTTCCATGCACCACTGTGGATGTCTGCACTGGCTGTTGTGACCAATGCTGGATCAGGGTGTGTCCTTGGGAGGGTGTGCAGGGTGCTGTACCACTGGTGGTGGGGTCCGGGGCATGCCCTGTCACATGTGGGGTACTTTGTGTGCCGACGCATGGTCAGTCTCTCAGCTGTACCTTGGGGGGGCTGTGTGTGGTGGCACTGTGTATGCAGTTGTTGCATTGCTGTGTACTGCCACCTGCTGATGGGTGCTCATGGTGGGGCTGCCTTGCATGGTTCTGTGGTGCACAGGGTCGCATTGTCACAGTGGGGGTGGTGGCATGCATGGGGTATCCTGCACTGGTGGATGCTGCTCCTGGGCAGGGTGTCTGGGGGTCATGGTGCAGGATGTGCTCTGCATTTGGTGGGATGCTGTGGCACGGGGTGGTTGACCCTCCTTGTGTGCCGGTCACAGCTTGCCAGGGGGTGTGATGGGGCACCATGGCCCAGCTGTGGGTTGGTTGCTGGTCTCCATGGGCCAGTGGTTATTCCAGCCCTCCCCCAGCTGTGCAGTGCATGGGGTGTGGGAGGACAATGTCTGTTCTGCTGTGTGTTCCTCTGCCCATCTTTGGCATGGGTGGTGGGCCGCTGCATCCCTGGTTGTGCTGTTGCATTGCTGCCCTGCTGCTGGGGAGCATCCCTGGTTGTGCTATGGCGCATCTGGACTGCTCAGCTGAACATTCCTTGTTGCGCTATGGCACATCAGATATGCTCAGCTTCACCTCCCTAGTTGCGCTATGGCAGGTGGTGCGATATTCAGTCATCAGCTGTAGGCGTATCTTGGCCAGTGCAGTTTTTGAATATCGCGCCTCTTGCACATGGGCAAAATGGACTTGCGCTTGCTCCTGCGGTTGCGCACTTTTTGGGCACAGTTTGAATATCTGGGCCATTGTGCTTACCTCACAGCCTGATACAATCATTATCCTGATCTCTTAATGACATCCTGAACAGTCAGAACTCAGCTGAACTCTGCTGATGTAGATATAATCACTCTAGGCAGGTTTCCCTAACACAGCAATCAGGAACACCACCAAACCCTCAGTAGCCTAGGAAACTAATCAGTATATCAGTTTCACCTGCAACTAACCTGCTAGCCCTGGAAAATCACATTGCATTCCTGCAGAGAACTAAAGAAAGCTAACAGCAGCTTGTTTCATATTGAAAAGAAGCCAAAAAACAGCAAAGCCTTCCACATCCATGAATACCTCAACTACAAATGAATATAGCCTGCTTCATCCCAAATGGCAAATTGGTGTTTCAGCTTGTTTTAGCTGAAGTTTCCTTTTTCTGTCCTGTGTCTTCTTTCTTTATTCCACAAAATAAAGTGAAATAAAAAATAAAAAACTCTACAAAGCCCTGTTGTATAAATTGGACACATGATGTGCAGTTGTGTGCTATGGAAAACATTATCACTCCTGCATCATGACCTCTGGATACTCTAACTCATGCCATTGGCACTCATGAGTATCCAGAGGTCACTCTGCAGGAGTGAAAATAGTTTCCATATAACACTCCTGACCATCATGTATCTCCTATTTATATATATATATATATATATATATATACACATACATACACACACTGTATATGTATAGTTAGTAGATGAATAGATAGATAGATGTGTGTGTGGTGTGTGTGTGTGTTTGTGTATATGTGTATAGATATATAACACATGGAAGGGAGCTTTTCCCCATAGAAAAGGCTATCATTTATTTCCCTGTGTACCTGTAATTAATATATCAATTAAAGCTATATATATTTATTTTTATTTATTTATTTTATTGATATCTCAGATTACAAGCACCTCTGAACCAGTGGTTCATTTATAAACGTTCCATGTCAAGAAAGTACAAACAGCTGACAAAATTATAAGAAGAAATATAACATTACAATATCATTACAAAGCATAGTATCATGCAAGGCACACCTCAGTGAGGTCCCGAACAGGTAATATAGCTGTCAGTAAGTGACTTTGTCAAATTAAATTGTAATGGGGGAGAATAGTTAGCCTGTTGGAATAGTGGTTTTATTTCTTCTTGTGATGCCGATGACTCAAGTTTGGATTCAAACTTGGGAATTGGAGGGCCCGCCAGGGGGAAGAAGATTGAGCATTCGTATGACTGATCTCCTCCACCAGGGGGGAGGTTGGGGAAGCACTCGCTCTTTAAGTGCCCACTAGCTGAGGCTGGAGGCCAACACAGGCAAGGTTAGCAGTTCTGGGAGGTGTGCCAGATGTGGGCGCATGTGCCTGCATGTCATTGCACATTGCACCTCCCACCACTACTGGGAGAAAATGGATGCTGGAATCCACTTGCCCTGCCCCACAAAGCCAAGCCTGGAGAGCCACCACCACCAGGCTAGACAACATGGCACCATTCAGAGGGGTACTTGTGGCCTCACCCAGTGGACCCACCCTGAGGGACAATCTGGGGTGAACACCGGCAGGGTAACGACTGTCCCAGGGAATGGGGTGAGGCGAATGGTAGAAAGGTGAATCCCCCCCCCAAAAAAAAAGAGAATAGTTAGAAAAGAATAGGTGGAGAATAGGAACAATGTTACCAAGAGTGAAAAGGAGAGTAGGACAGAGCGGAATATGTGTGGGGTGAGGGGGAGTAGGGTATCATGTAAGTTACAACTCAAGGGGTTCACAAACAGGTAATAAAGCAGTCAGTAAGCAGCTTTGTCAAACTGACTTGAAAAGGGGAAGGATAGTTTAGATGGAAGAATGTTGGAAAGGGTGGAGAGGGGAGGCAGGAAGAGGAGGTGTGTGTGGGGGGGGTAAGGGATGACAAATGGTAAATTCAGAGAGAGAGATGACATATGCATCATTCAATCAATTGCAGGTATATACTTGCACTAATCAATCAATCACATAGAAACATAAAGACATAAACTTTGATGGCAGATAAGGACAGCATGGCCCAACCTATCTGCCCATTTCTCTACCATTTGGAGAAACTGCAGATCCTAGATAACCAACAGACTACTTCCTCCTACCCACCCCCACTAGAATAACCTAATATCTGTCCCATGCATTCTTGAATTCCCCCACTGTTTTTGACCCCACAATCTCCTCAGGAAGGTCGTTCCATGTGTCCACCACCCACTCCATGAAAAAATACTTCCTCAAATTGCCCCTGAGCTGTCCCTCTGCTATCTTCAAATTGTGTCCTTTTGTTCTTGCAAATCTCTTTTTCTGAAAGATGCTACCCACTTGGACTTTTTTTTTATACTCTGTTTATTAGGATAATCATTGTTTACTGCAAAAAGAAAGACATGTTACACCATCGTCTGTAACCACAGTGACTTTACAACCTGATAATGCATTTTTCAATTGTAACCCCCCCCCCACCGGACCCCTTGTTTAACTAGTAGGGCTTTTCCTGTCCCCACAACGTCTAGGGGTAAAGAGAGGGGTGGGGATTTACATTTGCAAAAAAGTTAAAAAAAAAACACCAAAGCCACCATATGCAAGGTGGACTAGGCTGTTATACAAAACAGACAACCAAGTGTGGCAACTACCTGGCACACACTTGGTAGGGGCCAGTTGCTGTGGCCAACAACCCAGGTCCCTGGGAGAAAATGTTTGATCATGGCTATGCTAGGTTTGCACTTCTGAACAGGGGCACCCAAGTAACTCCAGACACAAGGAAGCAATAACATTACTGTCCAAATCAGATTGGGACTCTAGAGTGTGGCTCTTATTCATGTAACAGAGTAGGAATAATCAAAGCAAAGATGGACCCCCATAGGGCTACACACACTGGTAATGCAGATTACTGAGGTACAGACATTCCTGAATTCCCATTTAGCATAGGATGAAGAAAACACACACTGGTGAGCACACTGCTTCCTACAGGAAATTGGCACATCCAGCCAGGTACTGGTACATTTCCCATTTCTCACAGGATGAAGATGGTACACACAACCAGAAAAGGACACAAACAGGCTCAGAACATTCAAAACTCACTATGCTGGGTAAACTGGAAGAAAACAACCCACATACAGGGGTAAACACTCTTCTCAGGCATTGGCCAGTTGCACTTAAGAAAAAGTAATAGGTGCCCTTCAGAACCCATAGAAGTAAACTGGATACCCCAGATGGGAGATCTCCCACCTTTTGTTCCCAAGCTTATAATAATAATAATAATAATTTTTATTTTTTAGGTGCCTTTCAAAAAACCAAGGCGCTGTACATAATAAAATCAATGCTTCAAATATATAAACAGTCATTCATAAATAAAATCTTACACATATCATAATGCAACCAACACACTCAATTAATAAAAGCCTGAGACCACAAATAAGTCTTTAAAGCCTGTTTGAATGACTCCACAGTTGCGCACTCCTGAATCCAACGGGGTAGAGAAATCCAAAGGGTAGGAGCAGCGAACTCAAATGCTCTTGCGCCAGAAGATTTTAAACATACCCTTGGAACCTCTAGCAATCCCTCACCGGATGAGCGGAGTAATCGACTGGGCTGGTAGGGAATCAGGAGCTCTTTCAGGTAGTCCGGGCCAAGTCTGCATAGGGCTTTAAAAGTCAGCAAGCCAACTTTATAGGTGATCTGCCACTGAACTGGTAGACAGTGCAGCTCGCGCAGCACTGGTGAAATATGACAAGATCGCAAAGACCCCATCAAAAGTTGGGCTGCTGCATTCTGCATCAGCTGCAGGTGGTGGATTTCTACCACAGGAAGCCTTGATAAAGGGAGTTGCAATCATCTAAGCAACAGGAAACAAAGGCGTGGATCAATGTTGGAAGGTCATCAGATGGAACAAGGTGCCTAATCCTGGCTATATTCCTAAGATGGTAAAAGGAAGTTTTGATGACTGCTGACACCTGCGCGTGCAAGGTCAGCCTTTCGTCAAAAATTACCCCGAGGTTACGTACTCGTTCAGAGATCGGTAGTGAGGTGCCATGCAGAAAAATTCCCGAAGGCGCACCCTCCTCCATCCCCCCTATCCGACAACCTAGACACACAATCAACACTTCAGTTTTGTCTGGGTTCAACCTTAGCCTGCTGGAATCCATCCAGTCTTGGATTTCTTTCAGACAGTTGTTAAATACCGATACAGCTCCATTCTGGTCGGGTGCAAAAGATAGGTAGAGCTGGGTATCATCAGCATAGCAGTGAAACCTCAGTCCATACCTTCTTAAAATGTCTCCAAGGGGCAGCATATACACCGCGAAGAACATGGGTGAGAGGACTGAACCCTGAGGAACTCCACATGGCAGTGAGATAGGGTCCGAAGAATAAACTCCCAACACCACCCTCTGAGATCTACCCATGAGGAAAGATGAAAACCACCTGAGGACTGTTACAGACAGCCCACAGATGAACCTCAGATGACCCAACACCTCATGGTCCACGGTGTCAAAAGCTGAAGAGAGATCAAGAAGAACAAAGATGGAATGGTTCTCCCAATCTCTTACCATCAGGAGATCATTGAGCACCCGAACCAGCGCTGTTTCGGTACTATGACTTTTATGAAAACAAGACTGGAGTGGTTCATAGATGTCGTGCATGGTCAAATAGCCCTCCAGTTGTGCAGCCACAACTTTCTTAATAACCTTTCCTATAAAAGGTGAGTTAGAGACAGGTCTGTAATTAGCATGGCAGTCTGGGTCCAAGGAAGCTTTCTTCAAGAGAGGTGTCACCGCCGCCGTTCATCTGGTTAATAACACCACACAACTGTAGAAACTGTAGATGTTGTCTCAAATGTATATCACACTTAAACATACTACAAACACCCACCTAAGAGGTGTCAGAATTTAAATGTTCTGTACAAGGATGGTCACATACTGGACTCCAAATGTAGGCAGACACTTTTACAGAGAAAATCTCATGTGACAAGGTCCCTTTGTCAGAGAAATCACTATGCAGGAATTGCAGGTACTCCTAGGTTTACACAGAAAACACAAAGCACTCACAAAGCAGTTGTCAAAAGGCAGCTTCAAAAGTCCAGAAAGGACCAGGGGATTGACCCTGAATCCTGGAGTTCATCCCATCTCTCCTGGGATGGGACACCAGGAAACCCTCTGGTACAGGTCTCCACCACTTCCGAAAAGCTGGAACAGTTGTCACACACTTGGGTGAAGACTGAAAAAAAACAAAGAGGTAGCTATCTGACAGAGCTGACTGAGGAGCTGCCTAACACTGCAGCCTCCTCCACTAGATCCTAGGTCAACCTCTCATGAACATTCTAGCTCGCTCCCTAGCAGCTGTTGGCCAGTGTGGCTTATGCTGCTGCAACAGTTCTAAATGACATCATCCCTCCAGAGCTCAGCTGCGACTGAGAACAGAGTGATAGAGTGAAACCCATTTAACTGGCATTTCACTAGCTTCCTTCCCTGTCTACCACTGATTCTAACTGGGATTCTAGTAACCCTTGGGAACAAGGGTTTTACACAATTATATCCAGTACAATCCAACTTTTAAAAACTTCTGTAGAAGAAAAACAGAAAAGTAATGACGAAAACCAAACTGTCAGGTCTCACAGTTCCTTGTATATAACTGATAAATAAAAAGTTTTAACACTCAGTGCATTAATGCAAGATCTAGGCTGTCCCAAGTTATTTAATTCCTTATTGCTTTTCCTTACAAATTTACCCACCCTCTTTCAGATACCAAATGTTCTAATGTGCCTCTGGTTTTATCTCTACCCAAAAATCAGCACTCCCACACTTGAGCAGTGGCCACTCAGTTCACTGGTACTTATGTAAGGAATCCTGAAAATAAAATAGAGTTGACAAGATTCTGCCAAAAAAGTTTTAGTTTAGGTGTCTTGGGACAAATTGTGTTCATATAGGATCCATCTGGTCCATCTATTTTGGTATTTATGAGTCTACTGCAATAAATCTAATGTTAATTTCTCCAACATCTGAATATAATGTACCCCCTCCACCCAGTCTGATATCGTTGGGGGCTCCTGTCTCAGCCATTTCTTTGTCAAAGATTTCAAGGCTGCAACTGTTAAGCTGGCCCATAAGTATCTTTCATCCTTGCACCTCATTCCCTGAGGACAAATACCTAAGACCAGAGACTCTGGACCCAGCTGTGTTGAAATTGTGAAGAGCCGGGACAGGTGATTCCCTGTCTCACCCCAAAAGGCAACTATCTCTGAGCAGTGCCAAAAGATGTGTGCTTGAAATGCTTGAGTCTCCCCACAATGTCTGCAACACCCTGGGGAAACACCAGGGTGACCACACGATGCTTGAACCGGTACTAGGAAGAAACATGAACGTATTTTCCACCCACATTCTCGCCAAGTAGGGGATGAGGTAGTTCTCCAGGTGTTTCTCCAGACTAAATCCCATTGTTCCTCTGAAAGAAAGGTGTCAAGATCACTTTCCCACTTCTGTTTAAGGTATAGAGATGAGATAGCCACATCTGCTATATAATTAGAATAAAGGAAAGAGATACCCCCGCTTCCTAATCAGTGAAGTCCATATTTTCTGGAAGGGGATCCTATCTGCATTCTTCATCCCTTCAGTCCCACTTTCCTCATTTGAACCTGTACATAGTCCCTGAATTATTAAAATCGCAACCAATACACTTGTCCCCACCCAAATTTCTGCCATGCTGCTTCAAATGACAACGTTGTGGATCCCATAAACAACTGTGCTGAGGATGTCAGGCCGTGCTTAGCTTGCTGTAGAAACCATCCATCTTGTGCCACCTGTATAAACTGAGGATCATAGAACCACTATTTATATTTCCACAAATGCCTTTTGTTGAGGCCTCTCTGAGTTCCCCTCCTTCATCCCTCCAGGACCACCTCTGTGTCCGAAAACTTCATTTTGATCATCTCCACAAAATTTTCAAAGAAGACAGCAGCCTCAAAGGGAAGCTCAGGATATTCTGCCATGCCTATCAGCTTCCATAAAGAGTCATATTGTGGGTTACCCCATAGGAGAGCCCCCCTCATTTGGGCTGCCACCCAATAGCCACGCAGTTTCGGGAAAGTCAGGACACCTTGCTGCTTAGGGAGATATAAAAGAGTTATCCTGACTCTAGGATGACCCTTACCCAAGATAAAAGTACTGAACATCTGTTGCCATTGCTCGATGTCTTTGTAGGACATCCCACAAGGCACACATTAAAATAAACAAAGCAGAAGGTGAAGGGCATTCATCTTCAGGTCCTGTGTTCTTGTATGTATAGGAAGCAGTAAAAGGGATCATCTCTGAAAATCCGTCTTTAATTGATTTATCTGGGGGGATTTAGATTATAGAGCTGCCAGTTATCTAGAGCCACCTTTATACCTAGGTATTTCATGGATGGCATATCCCAAGCCATGGGGAAGAGTCAACGTAGTGGTGACAGAGCATCATAATACTGTAATGACTTAAGACCTCCATCTTAGTTCTGTTTAGGGCATATCCTGAGAGGGCAGAGAACTTCTCAATCTGTTCAAAAACTGCTACTAAGGAGATATCCAGGTTTGATAGGTAGAGGACTATGTAATCCGCATACAATGCTAGTTTGTTTCCCCCTCCTAGATGGATGCCCCTCACCACCACATTCTGCCTTATGCTTTGAGCTAAGAGCTCCATATAGAGTGTGAAGAGAAGTGAAGAGATGAAACACCCCTGCTGGGTTCCTTCCCCCAGTGCAAGGCCTCCAGACATATGCTCATTCGCTTGAATATAAGCACTGGGTCCAATATAAAGATAAAACAGCCCATTGAAGAACTCCTTTGGGAACCCAAACTGGGAAAGGACCCTGCTTAAAATAAAACAGGAAACCTTATCAAAGGCTGTCTCTGCATCAAGGCTTAATAACAGGGAAGGTGTCTTTGTTTTGTTAATATGGTCAGTTATGTGGGCTGTTCTTCTGAGGTTATCTTGAGCCTGACATCCCAGGACAAACCCAGGGAGCAATTGTTGGAGCCAGCATACCCAAATGGCCATCAGGATCTTATGGTCATTGTTAAGAATGGATATCAGGTGCTAGGAAATGCATTTAGTAGGGTCCTTCCCCAATTTGGGCAGTACAAATATAATTGTTCTCAACCATAAGGGTTTTGTTTGGCCTCCCTTCCCAGCACCCTCCCAAAGACCTTCAATAGCAGTGGCTGAACCATATGTCTAAAATATTTATAGAACTCCAAAAGCAGCTCATCTTTACCTGGGCATTTGCCAGTTTTAAGGTCCCTCACCTCTGCTTTGAGCTCTTCCCCAGTAACAGGCATCAACCACTTGGACTTTGTTGATTCCCTTGAGGTACTTAAACGTTTCTATTATGTTCCCCCTCTCCCTCCTTTCCTTGAGGGTATACATATTAAGCTCCTTTAGTCTGTCATCGCATGACTTCTGGAGAACACACTCCACCATTTTAGTTGCCTTCCTTTGGACTGCCTCCATCCTATGTCCTTGCAGATATGGGGTCTCCAGAACTGCATGCAGTACTTCAGATGGGATCTCACCAATTGTCTGTAGAGAGGGATTACAACTTCATGTTTTCTCCTGGTGATGCCTCTCCCTGTGCATCCTAGAATTCCCCCAGCCATCCTTACTGACTTCTCATGATGCTTGCCTGCCTTTAGGTCATCTGATATAACTATCCCCAGGGCCCTTTTCATTTTTGTTGGTATTAGTACCCCCCCATTTTGTACTCTTCTCCTGGGTTTTTGTATTGAATCTAAGCTGCCACACTTTTGACCATTCCTCCAACCTTGCCAATTCCCTACTCATCCTTTCCACACACCCTTTTGTATCAACTCCTAACTCTCACCCCATTCTCCTACACTGCATCACCTCAGCTTGTTTACACATGGGATGGGGTGAGAGTTAGGACCGATGACCCCAACGCACACCCCGATGCCTGTTGGTGGGGGCAGGGTGGGGGTGGAGGACAAGGGGTGGAATTCCTCACTTTTGTCACTGTAGAAGAACCCTAACTGATGCATTAACAAAGTTTTTTGCTTAGAATTTATATAATTTTTAAGAAACAATAGAAAAGTAGAAAGGAACGCAAGTTGGTCATGCTCCCACCATGCAATTTTATGTGACTATAGTAACAGTAAGTGCAATACAAATGCAAGCACAAAGATTTACACACATGGTGACGCAAATGTAAATGGTAATGCAAACAGTAATAGAAACGCAAGCACAAAGTGACGCCAAAGCGAACAGTGATGTAAATGGAGACACAAACAGAACTGCATGCAGAACACAACTGGTAATGCACACGTTTGCGGTACCGCAATTGTAAATGCAAATGGTAACGGTAACAGCAACAATAATGCCAAAGTAAACAGAAATGCAAGTGCGTATGAAAATGCAAACCATAACGTGCACAGTCACAGAACCACAATTATGAACACAAATGGTAACAGTAACAGCAACAATAAAGCCAACAGCAAACAGAAACGCAAGTGCGTATGAAAACGCAAACCGTACCACGCATGGGTACGATACCGCAATTGCAAATGCAAGTGGTAATGGTAACAGCAACAATAACAGCAAACAAAATGAAACACAAGTGCAAACGAAAACGCAAACCTTAACGCCCACGGTGGTGTAGACGGGAACAGTGATGCGAACGGTAATGGAAGCGCAACTGAAAATGCTAACTGGCACAGTAACGAGAGGGCACACCCTTCTTTTCCCCAAAAACTACATTGAAAAAACACAGTGAAAACAAAGAATGTATGCATAATAATTGACTTCGGAGCAGAAAATTACGACTTGGAATACTAAATTGCTTATATCTCAGGAACCGAATGACGTAGAAAAAAAAGAACATTTTGTATGCATTATGACTTTCCTGGCTAGTTTTGTACTTAGTCCCTGGTTGGGGGGGCTAAGCATTTTTGTGACAAAAAATCCATATCTCGCACCATTTCCAAGATACGGGCCCTGAAAGACGCAATAGATGCCATAATGTTATCCTATGGCAAAAAGTGTCAACTTCAGAGTGTGGTCACTTTGCTGCCCTGTAATATTTTTTCACCAAACCATGAAAAGGCACATCTGTGGGATGTTGGCTTTCTTCCCTCCAAATTTCAGTCAAAACGACCAAACCGTTATTTTGCAGCAGGGCAGCAAATAATTCCTGTAATGCGGTGAATGCCATAATGTTATCCTATGGGAAAAGTGTCAACTTCATAGTGCCATAACTTTGCCGCCCTGTACTATTTTTTGACCAAAGCACAACAGGCACATCTGATGGATATTGCCTTTCTTCCCTCCAAATTTCAAGTCAAAGGACCAAACCATTTCCAAGATATTCAATATCAAAGATTACTAAAATTTCCTTATCTATTCCATTATAAAAAATCTGGCCATCTTGTCCCTTCCTCGCAATCAAAGATGGCAATCAAAGAATCTTACGATCAAAGAATTTGCAGCCTCGCGATCAAAGAATTTGCAGGCTCACGAACAAAGATTTAAAAACCTTATAAATCAAAAATTGAAAGACTTGCGGTAAACCACCACCATGGTTCGACAGAACAAAGCCCCCTGAGTAAACCCTACCCTCATTTGACTTCCTAGGACACCCCTGGGCTGAGAAAATTTATTTTTAAATTGGGCCATCTTGTTCCTCACTCACGATGCATGATCACGATCAAAGAATCCCTCGATCAAAGAATTTGCAGGCTCACGATCAAAGAATTTGCAGGATCATGACCAAAGAATAAAAAAGTTGTGTAATTTTCAAAATTCAAATAATTGCTGTAAACCACTACCATGGTTCATCAGAACAAAGCCCCTTGAGTAAAACCCACCCTCATTTGTCTCCTTAGGACACCCCTGAGCTGAGAAAATTTATTTTTTTAATCTGGCCATCTCGTCCCTCACTCGCAATACATGATCGCGATCAAAGAATCTCAAGATCAAAGAATTTGCACGGTCGGGGTCAAAGAAATTGCTCGCTCGCAAACAAAGAGCGTGGGACGAGATGGTCAGATTCAAAAATAGTTTTTGCAATCCAGGGGTGCCCTATTAAGTGACAGAAGGGTATATTTTGCTCAGGAGGCTTTGCTCTGTCCCATCTGAACAAAAAAACAAATCAAAGATTCTTGCGGTCAAAGACTTCGTAGGCTTGCAATCAAAGATCGTTAGCGAGCCACGAAAGAATAATTTAAATGCTAATAACTCTATTTTTGGACAGATTTGGATGGAACCAAAACCATGGCTCGATAGATCGGAGTCCCCTGAGTAAAACCCATTGAAGTTTAACTTCAGAAGTGACACCTGAGCCGAGATATTTGTGTTTGTGCAACTGGAAAACTGAAAACAAGATGGCGGACCTCACGATCAAAGAATGTTTGAAATTCCTTGGCTACAAAGATTCTTGAACTGTGAGGCTGCAAATTCTTTGATCGTCAGGTGGGACAGGATAGCCAGAACCCCATTCTTTGTTCACAAGATATACATATAAATGTTCCCATTGACTTATAATGGGAACTTAAAAGTGTCATAAGTTTTGAATGCCTTAATATTTTTTCACCAAACAAAAAGCAGCATGTTCAGCCACCAAAGCTCTTTCAAATGAGACATTTCACAGAGTGGCATGCCACACAATGGTCGTGCAGGACCACATTCAAAATGCCAAAAGGTGCCTCCAAAAATGGATAATTTTGCATTTCTCAGTGCTTTTGTACACAAAGACCGGCATTCTGACCGAAACGCAATTTGGCAAATCAAGAGATATACCATGCCCCAACATGTGTACCAAATTTCAGACAAATCCATTGAATGGGTCCAAAGTTATTAACACCCAAACTTTTGACTTTAGTATGTGACTGCTGAACCCTAACTATAGTGGTGTGACTGCGCCACTATAATATATACATACATATATATATATATATATATATATATATATATATATGGCAGATACAGCTGCACAGTTGTGCAGCTATAGTTAAGGTTGGCTGGCCACTTCCATGTTAATTGCACAATTTTGCACTTTAATAACTCTGCAACCAAATGATAGATTTTCCTGCAATTCTGCATGTGCGGTCTGGTACCATAGGTCTCTGGATCTGACAAGTTGCCTTATGGATGGATGGATGTGCAGTTATAGCACTGAAGGGCATTACAGCCCCAAAGGGTTTGTCCCACTGGTCTGAAATTCTCAGGGAATAAGTAGTGTGCCTATTGAAGATTTGGTGAAAAAATATCAATCTGTTCAACACTTATTCAAATTTCAATTTTCCCTTAATAGTCAATGAGAAAAAAATTGCTGCACCTCTTGAAAGCTGCTGCCACTACATTTAACTGTCGTAAATAGCCTCTGTAGTGTCATGCGCTACCATCACGTTGTTAGTTAGCGACAGAGAAAAACAGCTGTAGTTTAAATTTTACTGCCCCTAGGTAAACACTGACAGTTGTGTTTACAGTGAAGCCCACCAGGATGAAGTGCAGCACTGCAGAATTCTGCAGTAGAGTTATAGCAGCAAACAATGCAATTTCAATGAGAGTTAATCCCTTTTGTCATGCAGAAAACTTGTGACACTGCACTTCATCCTGGTGGGCTTCAGTGTACTTAATCAAGCATGAGGTACACAATGCAGCCATTCTTTTGATGCAACCCCCCCCCCCCCAGAAATGCCTTTTTGAAGATCAGCCCTCTGGTAGTTTAGCAAATTGTGACAGAATGGATGTCACTTTCACAAATTGTGATACTGTCATGCCCATTCTTTCGCAAACTTTTGCAAAAGTCTCGCAATTTGCGACACTACTACTCCCACAACCAGCATTTCTTTGTAACGTCATTGCAAGTAAACGGCTGGGACATATGGGCTGAAATTTGCAGGATGGCAAGCCCTGGCCTCACAGATGTACCTTTTGGTGGTTTGATCAAAATATTTTCTTTTTTTTTTCAATTCAATGTTTATTGAGTTTTTAAAAAAAAGGACTTTAACATGAGTATGTATAAAACATAATAAAATTTACAAATCATAAACACCTGTCCACGTTAAAGTCCCTGAGCCCCACCCACCCCACAAACTCCCTCCCAGCTTGGCACAACATTGAAGATTGGTTAATCTTATATTCATAGATAACTAAAAAGACATCCTAGCAGAATTAAACAGGAATATATATATATGGTTACTCATACATAAAATAGATCTGACCTCTTTAATATTATGAGACTCCAGTCTGAAGAAGGTATAAAGTATGTATTCCTTCCCAAAGTCTCTTGTATCGAGAGAGGTATTCCACCTAGATGGGCCTTCATTTGTTCAATACAAAAAATGGATAACAGTTCATGAAGCCATTCATCATAACCAAAAGGATGGGCATCTAGCCAATGACGCTAAATTAAGTTTTTGAGGGTGAGCGATATCATGGTTATATGATACCTGTGAATTTTTACTGGAACTGTGGAAAGGTCTCCCAACAAGCAGATTTCTGGTAAAAATAATTCATCAAGACCCAGTAGGTGGTCAGCCTTATTCCTTATTAGGTCTCATAAGTTCTTAATCAAGGGACACTCCCAAAAGATATGACGTAAATCCCCTTCTCCCTCCTTACATCTAAAGCAGAGAGCATCTGGGATTCTACCTATTCTTTTAAGTTTGATAGGGGTCCAATACAGATCATTCAGTAGTTTGTACTGTGTTAATTTCAATCTATCTTGAGAGATGTATTGAAAATAATCCACCCGAATGGATGTCCACTTCTCAGGGGATTGTGGAAAACAAAAGTTCCAATATCTGGGTACATCACTACCGGAATCATACATATTAGTTTGCAGGCAAGAATATATCTGGGTTACTGCATGGGGTTTCCCACAAAGTGGAATCAGAGGGTCTATCGAGGTACATCTGGTCCCTGGATTTCCCATTCCTGTGAACTGCTTTACCAGGAGATGGCGGAGCTGCCATACTTTAAAACTGTGGTTCTGTCCTATGGAATAGAATGCTATTATAGCCATACATGATCCTTCTATAAACAGATCTCCTACCTTAGCATTGTTAATCAAGGGAAGCCATTGTGGTGTAATAATTTTACCCACAATCAGTAAATTCGGATTTCCAACTATTGATTGCTTGGGATCCTTGATATTCTGATATTTAAGAAAGTTGCATAATTGGCTATGGACCCTGAGTGACAGTATCATAGGCGATTTATGTAACCCTAGGGGAAGCCTCTTAACCGGAATATACAATAGAGCCTCTTTATTAATGTTCAGGGTGTCAATTATCTCCCTTTCCAAAAGTAGCCGTTCAGATACATATTGGCTGGAGGCAATTTCTTCCTGGGGTATGAACCATCTTAAGTAACTACTTGCCTGACTTGCCCAATAATACGTCCCAAAATGTGGAAGCTTGAGACCTCCGGCCTGAGGAGAGGCTGACAACTTCTTACATGCCCGTCTCGGATGTTTCCCTCCCCATATGAAGAAAGATATGAGAGCATGTAATTTTTTAAACCAAGTCAGTGGCAACTAAGAGTTTAGCATATTGATAGGGTAAAATATTCTGGGCAATATATTCATTTTTAACTATGCTTATCCTCCCCCAAAGAGATATAGGAAGAGGTTGCCACCTTTTGAAATCTTGCTGGATAGTTTCCAGGAGGGAGTCAAATTTCAGCTTCTTGATCACCCCTTCACTTCCAGACAACATTAATCCTAAAGATCTTATACTTTTAAACCTCCTTTAGAGCCTCAGTAGGGAGATATATTGTTGATGAAACCTGTGATTCAATGGAAAAGCAGATGTCTTATTTATATTGAGTTTATAATTAGAAAAATGTCCATATTCTTTAAAGATTGATAGAGCAACTGGTAAGGATTTATCCAGATGTATCAGATGAAGAAGCACATCATTGGCATAGGCTTATACCTTAAAATTGTGATGACCTATAGAGACCCCTTGTACCTCATCCTTGGCTCTTAATTTACGCAGCAATGGTTTGAGGTAAATGTTGAACAATAAAGGAGAAAGGGAACAGCCTTGACTAGTGCCAGAACTTAGGGAGAATCTATCAGACAAATGCCATTACATAATATTCTGGCTTGGGGGTTCTGGTACAAGGACGATATCCAATCAATAAATTTAGCAGGAAAACCAAATTTACTCATGGTTAGAAATAGGAATTGCCAGTCCACTTAATCAAACACCTTCTCCGCATCCAGTGACAACAATCCCACTGGAATATCAGACTCTCTGGACATGGAGAAGACGTGAGCCAGTTTCCTGAAGTGATCGGATGACTGGCGTCCCTACATGAAGCCCACCTGATCTGTATGTATGATACCCGGGAGAACTTCCTTCATTCTATTTGCAAGAAGTTTGGCCAATATTTTAATGTCACAATTCATTAGTGATATTGGACAGTAACTACTGGTCAACTCAGGATCTTTATCCGGTTTATGCAGTACAATAACAATGGCCTCTAACAAGGAGCTATCTAAGGGATTTTTCCCCAAGGACCCAATCATATACGTGTTTTAAGCAGGGGGTTATGTGCTTACTGAAAACCTTATAAAAGTTGGGGGAGTACCCATCTGGTCCTGGAGCCTTATCACTTGTCAACGATGATATAGCAGATTATATTTCCAGTTCTGTTATGGGGGCCTGTAGTTGGTCTCTTTTGAGTTTGGGAAAGAGATGGGAGACCCAGTGGGGCAAGATATTGTTCCACCAACCCAGATGTGGGTCTATTGAACATAGGCTTATACAGTTGTTTATAATAATTGGCAAATCCTGCAGTTATTTCTTTAGGATTGAGAGTGAGGGCACCATTCTGTTGTGATCTGATATTTGGGACAATACGGGAGGCTTCCAACTTTTTTAATCTTAATGCCAAGAGATGACCTGCTTTCTCACCTTGATCAATATATCGCACTCCAGTTTTAAATATAGCATACTCTGCTTTCTCTTGTATGAGTGATCAATATTGGTCTCTAAATCCAATCAACAATTGTCTGTCCATTGTAGAGATGGTAGGAGACGATTAGGTTTCTAAAGTTTGTATTTTGGATAGTAGTGAAAGAGCTTTTTGATCTCTCTCTTTCATTCTGTGGGAGGCTACTGTAATGAATATGCCTCTTAATACACACTTGAGTGCTCCCCCATTCAAGATCTGGCCTAGTAGTGGAGTTCAGATTATTTATATTGTACTTCTCTATTTCATGTACAATAATTTCTACTATTTTAGAGTCTTTGAGGAGTTGATTATTAGGTTTCCATAGTGAATTATACGATGTATCCAGGGATAATGTCAGATCACATACCACCACCAAATGATTAGAAATCCCCGGGATAATTCCACCATTGCAGGATGGATTGACTTATTAAAAAGTAATCTATCCGGGATGATGACCCATGCACATTGGACCAGAATGTAAATTCTTTTAAAGTAGAGTATAAGGTCCGCCATGGGTCTATCAAGCCCAGATGATCTACCAAATCCCTAATTGCACGTTGTGCTGGGGATAGGCCTTGCCTTTTGGGAGTTGATTTATCAAGGTCGGGTGAAAAGGGTAGGTTACAATCCCCCCTATAATCAATGGATATGCTGCAAAGGGCACCAGGACCTTCATTAATTCTATAAAGAATAATGGGGAGTCATTATTGGGACCATAAATACAACCTAAAATTATAGTGGTTCTCTCCGAAGTGCCCTTCACAAATAAATAGTGGCCCTGTGGGTCTCCAATAATCTGTTCTTCCTCGAATGATATATTCCTAGCTAACAGGATAGCTACCCCTCGGCTTTGCATACTGTCTCCCATACTGAAAATTTGCCCAACATATTGTCTTCTAAGGAGGTTCGCTTCTGTTTCTAAAAGATGAGACTCTTGAAGAAAACTAATACTTCCCTTAAGTAAATTAATGTGCTTCAACACCTGATAGCATTTTACCTTAGTCCCCATACATTCCAAGACAGATATTTTTTACTTCCCGCCATTGTCATTCAAACCACATATCCAGTCATTAACTTCCATGACCCTTGTTGTATCTTGTACCACTCTAGTCCCATGCCAAGCTACCTTCCCCCTCCTCCCCTCTCCTTCCACACTAAAACAACCCACATCTCCCTTTTCTGACTTTCTAGTCATACCAGAACTCAGTCCCTCCCTATACCCTTTAAACCAGTGAACCAAATAGTTTATCCCTAACCATACTGAAAGAGAGGTCAGAAAAAGTTTGAATAATAAACTATAACCCCACCCCCTAAGGCTTTCCTTCAATTTATTATCACCAGAGTAAGTATGAGAAAATAACCCAGTCCAGAACATCCCCCCACCCTTTCAACAAAAACATCCTTTGGTCCGTGCCTGCTAAGATACCCACTATCCCATTCCCTTTCCCAGTCCTCCACTTACTCACCAAACCTTTATGAGATGATAGTTTACAGAGCATCCTTCAGTATCTGCCCTCGATATCTATAAATGCCCTTATTATTCAGTATATAACATGAGGACCTCCCCTATTTCTTAACTAAGTGCCCAGAAATACTTGTCTAGATATATAAGCCCAAAACAGCCTGGGACCTAACCAGAACTTGTATCCTATCATTTTTAAAAAACGTAATATAACAGAGAACAGACCCCCCCAAAAACATCGAGGGTTGTCTGGAGTCAATCAACTAGACTGCAAAATATTACTCTTCCCCTTTAACTAGATACCCTATATTCAACATACAGCTTCCATGAGCATGAGGCTCTATTTTAAACTTCATAGCTTGCATTTAGGAAATGTTTAAGAGCATAACCTATACCTTTAGCAGGCACTTGTATTCCCCTGAAAGGTAGATTACTAATTTTCCCCTACTGTTAAACAGAACATTCAAATCTTTAAACCTAAAGTCATATAACCCTGTGCTCATTTAGCTGTAGGCGATTCTACCACTACATGAACAAAACAAAGTAATAACTATGCCACGAGTTCCCTCTAGTGGACAATATGTAGACAACAAGTCAACTTTTACCAGTCGGAATGTCTCAGTATTATTTTGTTATCTAGCCATGCCAGACTGTCTGTTAACACGTTATTTTAACCATGTGCCCGAATTTAGAAATGGTAACCAGGCTGTAACTCGTTCGCATTGAGTGTCTCAAACTACCTGATTGAGTCAGTCAGACACATGCGTTCTTAATACTGAAGCTCCAACTGACACAAAAAAACGCTGACGTTACCTGCTTACAGATCCTTATTGACCCCGGTGCTACCTCTATGTAGAAGTGGAGACTGTTAAAGCTTTCCTTTCCCTTCCCCCAAAATCAGCCCTCTTTAGAGATTTGGTAGCGCTTCCTTCAGTCCTGCTACTGCTGCATTAGAGTCTTCAAAGCTAATCCACCCTCCGGATAGAAGCACCTGTAACCTGGCAGGGTATCCCATATGGAAACACGTTCCTGAGGTGATCAGTTTTACCACTAACGAGTGGTACATGGCTCTCTTCTGTCGTATCGACACTGGTAAGTCCTGCGCCAATTTCAGCTTATTCCCTTTCCACTGAACACTCTGAAGCTCTTTAGTTTTCACGAAAACATGCTGACGTTTCTGATAGTTCAAAAAATGAAATATCAATGGTCGTGGAGGAGCTTCAGGAGGAGGCATGGCCCGCAGCGAGCGATGTGCTCTCTTGATGATGTAGTTACTCCAAAAGGGAGTGGGGCCAGCCAATTTAATTAAAAGCTTCTGGAGAAATAAAATTGCATCAGAGCCTTCTCTCTCTGGCAGGCCTATAATAACAGCATTATTCTGCCTGCTACGCCCTTCTAGATCTTCAATTTTGGTCTCCATTTCATTAATTTTCTGCCTTAACGTTACTATTTCTGGCTCCTGCTTTTCGAATTTCTTTTCGAGTGAAGTCATTCTCACTTCAGTATCCCCTGTTCTTTTTGTTAGATCTTCCAGGGCTTGTGCAACCAACTTTAAATCTTTGGTAACCTCCTGAATTTCCTCCCGAAAAGGTTAAATTTGTTCAGGAACCACAACAGAGTAAGCGGTTCGTCTTTGGGAATACAGTGCTCTATTTCAATGCTGCCCACCAACACCGAGGCTCTAGGCTTTTTCGGGGCCTTTACAGGTGATGGCGGCAGAGTGTGTCTGGGTTGAGACTTCCACATTTCTTCTTCCATTTACCAAGGGACTTTCAGAAAATACTTGTGTCCACTTCTTGCAGGTAATACGATACAATTGCAGATAAAATGTGCCTTTTTAGGTCTTAAAAGTTGTGGCTCTAGGAATCGGAGGACTGGAGCTGTGGAACCAGGCTTCTAGTCAGATCTCTGCATCACATGATCTCCCTGATCAAACTATTTTCAATGGTTCCACAGTTATGGTGCTCCAATGGTGAGAAAGTTTCCATAGGATAACATTGTGGTGCCTGCGGTGCCATTCTGCATCTATATCTCAAAAACAATTTGAGATACGGATTTCTCGCTCTTGGCACCTTAGTCCACCTCCAGGTGGACAAATCTTGCGTGGAGGTTTTCAAAGTCATGATTACAACTGCAGTGAAATTTTTTTTATAGTTGCAACGGTTAATGAGATATTGCTATATTAGTGTTACAAGGGTTCCTTTTCAGGAATATAGGGCGGTGGTATGTCTCTGTACTTATGTGTAAGTGGAAGCGCAGGGCCCAGAGGGACCATGCTTCCACATATGCACACCATTATGCAAAAAATTGGCAGCGTATAGGGAGACTAGTCCCCAGAGGGCCCACTCTCCCACAACCACATACTGTACCAGTTACATTGCACCTTCTTAAAAAGAAGGGAAATTCATTGCAAGAAACTCTGTTAATGCATCAGTTAGGATTGATGGCACATCAACAAAAGTTTGGAAATTCGATGTTAGGGTTCCCACCCCTACCACCCCCTCACCCTCCACACACCAACAGATGTTGAGGAATGCCATGGGGTCATCAGACCTAACTCTCACCCCATTCTTCTATACCTTATCATGTCAGCTTGTTTACACATGGAATGTGGTGAGAGTTAGGCCTGGCAATCCCATTAAACTAATGTATTTTGTAGCCTTATATATGTAAAATAAAAGAATAAAAGAGCTCTGGTGTCTGTGCATATTTGGGGTATAAGTGCAACAGTTTTTGCAAATAAATTTTCTTTCTTACTGGATGTGCACCACTATCCTAGTGCAAACTCTTTCTGTTGCAGTTGAACTGAGTCTTCGAGTTACTGCACAGGTTATGTTTTAGTACAGAATAGTAATGTATAAAATGCCTTTTAGAACACCTATTGGAGCCATTTGAAAAAAATGGCAATTGAAGCTACACCAGACTTGAACTTTAGTTTCCATGTCAATACAGTGAAGTAATATCAGCGATTGTAATTACAGCGAGTTTTTTATAGCGACTCCAATTTTGGTGACCGGTAACATCAGCAAGTCCCTATTTGGCACATACAGTCAGATCTGCAACATACCTTGCTCTTCATTTTAGTACATCTCCCTTCCAATCGTCTCTTACTGCACTTTAACCTCCTGCTCTCTGTACTCACATCTGTCTGCTGGCATTCACTCCCAGTCCTACTCGCTCCACCTGACATTTAAAAATACTTACAGAACAAAACCTTTGTTCGTCTTCCACACTGGTAGGCAATCATTCTATATTTATTGCCGGGGGCTCACCCCCTGCCCCCTCCAGGGGCTGCACCTCTGAACCCCTATTTCTAAAATAACCTACCTAAGGTGCACCTGGATCTCAGGAGGTAGGCTATTAACCCAGATTCGCTTAAAAGTGTTCTTATGCATGTATTGCAGTGTGATCGCCATTATTGCAGTCGCTATAATAGCGTTGCTGAAAATGACTTGCTGAAAATGACTCACTGTTTTGACATGCTACTGAACTTTAAAGGGAGATCTCAAGCTGAGAACCCTTTGCATTATGTGGAGCAGCTAAGAAAATAATGAAGTTGGGAATTTACCTCCAGAAGCCTGCTCACTGCGAGATACCTTTTAAAGGTTGGCTTGACTGACTCACCAGCTCCGAAAGATTTTTTTAGAATGTTTCTAATTTAAAGGCTTATACCCAAGTACAAAGAATCCTGAGGGGATTGCGATTATTAAAGAACCCAACTTATGGAACACAGAATGAAACATTTATGCAAGAATGGGAAAACATTTCAAGTGAAGCCAGTAATAAACTTATGGAACTGATTATTAAATTTTGTAAAGAACGTGAATCTCAGTTAAGAGAAGAAGAACTGAAACAACAAGAAAAAGAGGTTTTAAAATGTAATGGACATGAGGACTTTGATTTTTTTACAAAACATTGCAAGAGTCCATCACCAAATTTGACAAGGAATTAAAAAGCGCTAAATAAACTAAATTTATACAAGATAAAGAAGGCTATGAACTAGACAGGGTCTATACATAGAAAAAAGATACTTGAAAAGGGATTTGAAAAGATCCAGATGAATCTCCTTTAATTTCTCTACCGAGGGTAGGGAGTCAGAACAAGAATACACATTGGGTGCCTTTTTTTTCACAGGGGACAGGCAGCAACTGAACTTCCTTTACAGGAACAGCCAGAACCCCGGCAGAGTCCCAGGTTAACCAATCAAAGAAGAGGAACCAGAGACCAAGATGAAGGAGGATATGTGGGAGTAGGAGAAGCAGGCAGACGAGGTAATGGCCAATACAGATGGAGCTACAACAACAACAGACGCAGTTTCAGGGGCCACTGGAGGTAAGATACACTTCTATACAAGCCATTAATTTATCAAACTGTACCCTAAATGAATCAGTTTTTGATTTGCTAAAAAAAAGGCTTAGAATTCACCCCCACCACACCTCTTAACAAAGTACAGAGCATTGTGTATTGGGCTGTAAATTAAATCTTAAATCTTTTTTTGCAAAATGATAATAATGGGGGCACACAAATGAACAACAGTACCATTGCCACTATGTTGAGACCTAATTTTACATTCAATCCCCCCTCTATGATCAGCTGTCACAGTATTTAAGGAAATGTGTGAGAGAGATTTGGAAAAAACTTTGTGACAGTTTACCACACTTGGGCCTAGATATTCAAATGTTCCTGCACATGCGCTGCGCAGAAGGACAGGACTGAATAAAGCAAGCGTAGCAGGCCAGCATGAGACTGGAGCAACATGTCATTGTCCAAGGTGGGCCATGAACATTGTGCAAGTGCACAGACAGGGGGCTCCAGCAGCCATGGCCATAGTGAATAGAGTAGCACTGCACAGCTTCAGGATGAGCACTGCACAGCACACCAGGGGTACAGGATAGGGCAACACACACACACACACACACACGTATGCAGGCAATGTGTCCAGTAGATGCCGATGGCATGGCACAGATGAGGGCATGGATGAAAGACACAACACTGGGTGTCCCAATGGACAGCACGGCCAACACAGGCACTGAGATAACAGTGCCAAGGAGTCAAATGTGCCAGATGTGTGTGGGCCACACAGGGTGCACATGTCCAGGGGTACATGGTATGACAAACAGTGTAGCAGTGCAGCATGGCACATGGTGCAAACCCCATGGAATGTACAGCACTGGGAGAGAGTCACACTGAACATGCCACTATGGGCAACAGTAGGTGACAGCACAGATGCACCGCAGGGATGCCCAAGGCAACCACAGTGTGGGTCTATGTGGGTGAACAGGGAGGGCATATGCGACAAGTCACAAACAGGCAAGCTGTGCAGCCCAAGGGGCAGTGGGCAGCAGAAGCAACAGTAAAGCAGATCCAACCACTAGTGCAGAAATGACCACAGACACAGGGAAAGTGCAGTACAAAAGGCTTTACTTGAACACACAAACAAAAAAGGTCTGTAAACAGATGATCTAATAAATTAAATAAAATAAACAAAGAACACAAAGGGGAAGAAACAGCAATAACAAAAACATCAAAATCCAAAACTGGGGTGTGGTAGGGATGGACAGGGAAAAGAGAATGCAGGTGGGGCAGCAAAATATAGGTTCTGGAACAGGGTGGGGGAGGAATGTAGTTGTGCCATTCAAAAGGCTAAATCAAGTCAGTCCATTGGCCCCACAGTCCTAAGTCTCCTGCTGGTCTGAATCAAGAGGGTGGTTCAGCTGGCCCAACCCAAGGAGCATCACCATCTGTTCCTGGATTGCCCTCAAAATGGCCCCCAGCCTCCTGAAGATTGCCCCCTGCCTCTGATATATTGCCTTGAGTGTCTCAGGAGTGTTTTGGACCTGGCCCCACCTGATGCCTCCACTTCTGCCTGGACCATGGGCACCACCCTCAGCAGGATGACCTGTGTGGTGAAACAGAGGACATGCTCTCAGTGCCACTTCATACACAGGTCATGCCCCCCTTGGGAGTGATGCACATACTGGACATTGATGGGACACATTCACTGTCCCAGCAACGCACCATGCACATGATGCACTGGCAGAATGCCTTGTAACAGTGCCACACAGTGACCTGAATGTGGCACAGTGCGATGCGATGTCAGCATGTGCATGCAATGGATGTTGCTGGGGTATATGATGCCATGCCCACCCACATTGTATAGGGCCAATAGCCACATACACTATGTCTAGAGGCGTAGTGGAACCACACATGTGCCATGCCAGCCACCCACAGTCCTCACGGGACACATACAATGCAGTGGACACACATGGGCATGGTGCACAGTGGGACTGCCACACTGTGAAAGGACAACAGCCACGGTGTGCAGACCAGCAAACCTGGGGCATACACAACTAATGGCTTTGGGGCTGTGGCGATCATGGGAAACCCACACTACCCCCACCACAAACAGCACAGGACCACAACAGAATGGCACACCTACTGTGCCATCCGCAAGCTGTGATGGCACTCTCCATGGCCCAACACCTACTGCCCACTATCGTCTGGCTCTAACTCTGTCATGGCCTCTATCCACCACCTGCTGGTGCTCTTCCCAGCCTGCTAGGGGAACAGAATGGAAGGGAAACATGAGCAGCATGCTGTCAACGCCCCACAACCCTACCTCCCAGCAACACTACACAGAACCCCACCACAACCCCTAAACCCTGCAGCACCCACAGAATACAAAAACACCACCCCACAACTACAGAAACAACATGCAGGCAATGGCAGACTGTGAAAAATGTGTACATACCTGGTCATGGCACATCTTCTCTGCAGGATCACTAGTGCAGCACCTGCAGCCTCTCAGGGTCCCTCCTCCATAGGTCCCCAAAGCGGTGCCTGCACTGTTCACCAGTGTGAAGCACTCTCATCCTCCTAACCAGCCTGTCAGCCACCCTTGCCCAGACTTGGGCCCTTGCTTCCTGCAAGGCCTCATTCCCAAAAAGCTGTCCCTCAACAGGCTGCACCAAAGCCACAAGGTTGGCGAGCTCTGTGTCACTCCAGTTGAGTGCCTGTGGCCCAGCTTCCCTTGCATGTGCCAAGGTATCCAAAGTGTATTTTCCGACAGCTTGTGTTGCAGCATGCAGCACTGTGTGCCATATGGTCTGTCCATGGCTGATGTGCAATAGGCATGCATGCGATTGCCCATGCAGCACGCAGATGTGTAATGTCAATGTGTGATACACAGACTATGGCACAGTTCCGCAATGCTAGATGGGAGGATGGGGTCATATCATCGTGCATTGCGCATGCGCTACTGGACGGGTGGCAATCTTGTGGAGGCCACAGTTTGCCACACATGCAGCCAATGGTATCACGCAATACCGTGGACATGTGCTGTGCAATGACATGGCACATCCCCACCACACATGGCATGTGCGCTGCATCACATCGTGCATGCATGACAATGTGATGTGCCGTTATGCGCAGTGCATTGCCAGGGAATGGCTGGATGTGCTACCATGCATGGTGGGTATGTGCCAGCAAACCATGCATGTGCAGAGATGTGTCATGTGGAACTGTGCATCACATATACATGTGCAGAGCAAATTGAGATGGGCTAGGCACAAATCTGCTATAGTCAGCCAGGATATGCAGATTGTCCCATTGCACAATGACAGCACTAGTCTCCACATTAGTATCTCATTACAAGCTGCACATACCCTCATTTGCATGTGCTGAGCCATAAATGAGCTGCTCTGTACTACCACACGCCACTGGTGACCATCAGGTACTGCACCTTGGAGGTTTGTTTTTATAGCTACACTGTTGATGGGTGTTTGGCCAGGAAGACACCATGACTAGGAACAGTGCATGAGGACTGTGTAGTGTGCTGACACCTGTCACCCATCTGCCCCCAGGCACTAGTATGGCAGAGGAAGAGGAGGAGGTGAGATGGGGGAGATGTCTGAACTTCACGGAGGATGACCTGAAGGCCCTAGTGGAGGCCTATATCCAGATGGAGGGCCTCCTGTCAGGGAAGACAGGCACGTGGCTTGAGAGGACACGGGGATGGGACATGGTGGCACAGGCTGTGAATGCCCATGGGGAGTACAATTGCACTCCCTAGGAGTGCAAGAAATGGATGAACAGTGAGAAGATTAGGGCCAGTGAGCATGTGCCCACCATGCCGGCATCCCTGCTGGCCACAGAGGGTGGTCCATGCACCATTCCACTACTAACAGCCGGTGAGGAGCTGCTTGCATCCATATCCAGTGAACAAGGCAACTGAAATTGGGTACCTACAGAAACAGTGACTCGATTACAGTGCCTGTGTTCATGGCTACCAAGCAGTGGGGCAACCGGATACTGGGATGGGTGAAATACCACAATGGAAAGTACGTACATATACACGTGTGAGCACATGCACGGGGGAGAGGCAGGGGAGGGATGATATGTGGGAGGGTGTGTAGTGGGCAGCTGCTGAGCTGGTCTGCTAGCATGGTGGGGAGGGTGGTCAGCTGGGAGGCATATGGTTCGGGTCTGGCACAATGCAGTTTTTTGCTGTGAGGCAGCTTTAATTTTTTCAAGTCCCCCCCCCCGACATGCACCTCCCTCGGTTGAGAATCCATAGGAAGTGGGGGCTCAGCCCCACATTAAAAATAAAACTCATAGGTTTCAGGTGCTGTTTTGTCCGCTCTTCAAGTGTGCATCACCGAAATTCATTTTCAGTGATGTACACTCGCTGTAACGGTGATCGCTATTCCGCAATCACCGTTATGACATGGAACTGCTTGCATCCACCCTGTCCCATGCATCTGTGAAGGGTGTCTCTGGAGGTTGGTTCCAGACCTGCTGAGGCCATGCACAGCACTGAGAGTATGCATATGAGACATTGTCTGTATGGCTGTGTGCTGTGATTCTTGGTGTGCAGGGTATGCCACACATGGATGCACACTGTGTCGCCATGCTGCTGTGCAATGCATCCACCATTGTACAGTCCCCTCATGGGCATGCAGTGTTCCCCTTGCAGCCTGTGGGTGCTGCCATGTCAGGCTGTGTCACTGGGGATTTTGGTCTGCTGGGGTGGGGCCACCGGTGGTGTTCAGTGCTCACCTGTGAACACATGCTATGTCTGTGTACATCCCTCATGTATGCTGGTGCAATGCACTGCAGTGGGCAGTCACTGTTGCTGGTGTGCCCACACACTAACTGTAGTGCCGCTGCCCCAGGGGGGCCATGTGCACAGCCATTACCCAACAGCTCTCCATGACGTGGAACCATGAGTGCCCAGCCCAGCAGCATGCATTGCATGCAACATATGGTGGTGTGGGAGACACGGACCACAGTTCAGGTACATGCCATGTGCGGCAGTACCAGCAAGCACACCTGTGCATCATGGCTTGCAGATCCATGTACACCAGTCAATGGACAACCATGGACATGATACCCTGACCATGCACTCATGTCTGTCTTACAGCACCATCACACCTCAGGGGTGCTGTGAAACATGGTCTGCAGATGGAGGGTCCAAAGGAGGAGGTGTAGGAGGAACCCAGGCCATTGATATTGGCCGGGACCATGGCAGGTGCAGGCAGGGCACACATGTTCCCGGACCTCCTGAGTTTTGTCAGTTTGAACGCCCTGCCTGACACAGAGTTGCCTGATGACATCATGGTGCTGACATCTGCAATGGATGAAGATGATGAGGATGATGCCATACAGCAAGTGGTAATGGCACACAGCAGTGCCACTTCCACAGTGCAGGTGGCCACATGGATAGCAACAGACAGGGTGGGGCACCCTGCACCCAAGGACGTCCCCAGCCAGCTTGCCCCGATGCCGACTGAACTTGTGGCAGTTGTGGGCACCCAAGGCTAGGGTGTGGCTGTGGGGACTGAGGCTGTCCCCCTGGTGCAGCAGGATGCTGTGCAGCAGCAACATGCTGCCCTTGCACATGACGCATCTGTACAAGTTGCCACTGGGCCTGCCAATGAACAGTCCCCAGATGAACAATGGCTGACTGTGCAGTGTCCGCAGGCCATGGGTGTTGCACTGCAGGCCAGTACACCACCCGCACATCAGTGACCCCCACAGAACAGGACCCTACCAACAGGTTGGATGAGCACACCCAGCTCCTGCAGGCCTCCGTGGAGCATCGGGGTGTGCTGAGAGAGGCCTGTCAGGTCCTGCATGTGCAGGTGGGCATCTTGGATGACCATGCATCTACGGGGCAGTCCTGGTTGGTTGATGAGATATGCCAACTCCCCCAACAATGGCTGGATGTGGTTAGCAAGATTCACCAACTGCAGGCAGACATGACCACAGGCTCTGAGAGGATAGCACAGGCCATTGAGGTGGGCTGTGCTGCCCTGGCACCCTGTCACTGAAGGAGTGCCTGCCATGACCCACATAATGATAACAGCACTCCCACCTCACAGCATCGCTTGGCTCCATTGCCTCTGATGCCATCTCCTGCCTCAGGTATTCCCAACACCCCTGGGTCCCATCTGGACTTTGATAAGAAGACACACATGAGCACACTGTCATGGTCTCATGGGTCTACCACTGCTAGATCAGTTGGGTCCCCTGCTGAGGTGGCTGACACCCCAGAGTGGGTCACCCATCATGGGTGTGGCCGCCCATGTGTCCGTGGCAGCTGTGGTCGTACACAGTGATTGCACCTGTGTGCATTTATAATGGCACAGTCCCCATCCAGGCATCACTCACTAACACACCCTGCTGTGTGTGCCCAGGTCTGAGTGTGGGGCACACTCATGTGCCTGTGGCTTGCATGTCCGTGCTGTCCGTATGTAATTGGGGCTTGCATTGGGGCACTGCTGCTGTGCTGTCTGGCATGGGCATGATGAGTGCAGCCTTGTGTGTCCACTGTGCATGTGTGCTGGCAGTGTTCCCTGATCAATGCCAAACACCACATGGGTGTCTTCCTCCACCACTGTGAACCTTTCAGCCATGCTGCATCAGCCAACCTGTGCATGTGATCCCCCCTTCCCACCTAATGTTGCATATCCCCCCATGGTCACACTCTGTTATCCACCTGCAGCCTTTGAAGTGCATCTCCACAATCGTGTCCCTGTGCCTCCTTTCCTCGGTGGCCAGCCGTGGGTCCCCACATTTGTGTCAGTACTACCCACACCTGTCTAGTGGTCCCTCATCCTCAGAGCTGTCACCCACTTCAACCTGGACATGGATTCCATGGTCCATGGCCATGTTGTGTAGCAAACAACAGGCCAGGAATATGCCACAGGCCTTCTCTGGGCTGTACCGTAGGGCACCACCAGACCTGTCCAGGCCTCTGAATCGCATTTTCAATATGCCTAACACATGATCAATGATACTGCGTGTTGTTGTAGACACAGGGCCCCCATCAGCCACCACCATGGGCAGATGTGCAGGCCCTGTGGGTGTACATGGGGCCACAGGACCGCCAACGCCACATGGTGCCACCTGTGCGTGCACATGTGCCTTGGCAGTGCTGCTGTTGGCCATGTCCCCCCAAATCTGTGTGGTATCAACATCATTATCATCATACACCCCCTCCATTCCAAAAGCCAGTACCAGTAGGTCATCCACAATGTTGACCCCATCCACAGTGTAATCATCAGTGAAATCCAGTAGATTGATCAGCCTTGAGCTACCATGGCCACCAGCTGTGGCACTGGTTACAGGGGGTTTGATGGCACTGTGCCATACACCACCATGTCGAGGGCTGTAGTGATGTTGGATGGGCCTGGCACCACATCCACCACAGCCCTCACTGCGGCACAGTGTGATGGTCTGGCCTCCACCCCTGCCAGGTCATCGGGGAGTCCACTGGACCCTGCAGGACCTGTGAGGTGTGATGGAGCTGAAAAAGAAAAGGGAAACGTGATTACTGACGTGTAATTGGTGTGTACAGACAGGCATGAACAGGGAACCATGCCTGTGTGCCATAGGTGCAGCTGACATGCCATAAAGGTGAGTGCCGCCCATGGAGACACTGCCCTGGCCATGCAACAGCATAGGAAGACATGCACTGTGGCCTGCACAGGAGTTCAGGGACATTGTGTGACAGGCCCCCCTTGCCTACCACCCGTGAATACAACATCGCAGGCAACCACCCCCATCCACCCCCATGGTGTGCCTCCCCCCACACAATGCTGCACAGGGGTGGCATGTTATGTGTCAGCAGCACACTGTTGCCTGATGGAGTTGTACAGCACCATGCTCAGTACACACACTGACAAATGAGCACATAGGGACCCATAGTGAGGCATGTCAGGGCAACCATGGCATGCACATACAGACCAGCATAGCTCTTGGGAGATGTATACTCACAGTGATGCGATGGAGTGCCACCTGTCTGGAAGCCGCCACCTGGAACACCCTTCACTGTGGTCTGGCCCATGCTGGCTACCAGCCTGTCCTCATTTGGGGTGTGGCACACTGCAGTCTGTGGCCCACCCCCTGTTGCACCCAGAGAATCCCTGAAGGTGGCCATCTTCTCCCTGGCCCTCCAATTCTTGTCATGAAAATACTTTCTGCATTCCTGTGGTGTATGGCTGTAAATGCCATGGCATTCATGTGCCTGGCAACCTCTTCCCAGGCCTCATACTGGCTGCCACCCCTGCCATACAAGATGCTCTGCATAGGGAAGTTGGGTTACACCAGTGCCCTGTCCTCATCAGAAATAAAGTTTGGATGTCTCCATCCTGCAGCATTATCCTCTGCTGACATTGTGGTTCCTGTGGGTGGAAATATGCAGGCATCAGCACAGTACAGGCAATTGTAGATGTGTGCCAGCAAAGTGGCTGCATGCTGCACAGACACCCCCTCCTAGATGTCCTCAAAATCCCACTAGCAGATTGTGCTGAGAAGCTGTACATCGTAAAACATAAACAGACCTACCTTCACGCATGCAATGCCTGTCAGTCACCTGTGGAGTGTGGAGGTGCATTCAGGGGCATTTATGGCCCAGGGCATGCAAATGAGATTAGGAGCCACTGCAATGAGATGCAAAGCAGGTGAGATGCCCCTGAATTTGGAAGTGAGCTGATCTGGGGGCATTGTCTGTGAATTACATAATTGCCCCCAGCTCTTCTCAATCAGCAATGCACAAATGAGGCATTGAGCGCATCCCCTTATGGTGCATTCTCACGCATGTGAGGTCACATTGGGGGCATTTTCTGAATGCGGTGCAAGTCATACGGTGCATCCCCATGTATGCGTGATGCATCGTCAGCAGCATGCCATGCATAGCGCATCCTGTCCGGTGTTGGCGGTAGCGTAATCGATGTCAGCAGTGCATATCAGTCAACATGCGCTATTGGAACTGTGCTGCATGAATTGAGTTGAGCAGGTATGGCGCATCGGTGTAACATTGCGTCAATGCACCCCTGTAGATCAAGGCACATATCTGGCAGTATGCGTCATCCTCTGTGCACTGGGGTGGCATTGTTTTATATATAGCCCCTTTGTTGAATGACCCCTATCCTCTGTGACCATTCTCATTACCAGCAATCTTCATCTGTTCCCCCCATACCATCCCTTTACTGTGTTCACTGTTTCTTGTTACTGTGTTCATTCCCACCCCCACCCTATCCCTGTTCCTAGTTTTTTCTGCCTTTGTACATATTACTTCTGGTTTTCATATTCTTGTTTGAGTAAATCTTTTGCTATTGATGATGGTGTCTGTGGTCTTTCATTCTGCCTTGTGCTGGTGCCCTGTTGTGCTTTCTTGTTTCCACAGTACCTATGTTTCCATTCGCACATGTGCCCCTGTGGTATTGCGCATCCATGTGCCATGTCCACTTTTCATGCACACTACAGTGTGTGCCCTCCATGTTGTGTATGGCCTGTTGTGTGGCCTTCCATTGTGCTAGCTTGCACATTGCTCCAATCTATGTGGTGAGTGATGGTTGGTTCTGTTGTGGTGGTTCCCTGTTGTTGTGTTGCTCTTCTTGTGGTCCACAGTGCCTGTGGGCATGTTCCACCTGTGCAGGACACGGCCTTCGGCCTGTGTGCCATTGTGGCTGACCCCCTGTGTGCACCTGTATTGCAGCTCCCATGTATGTCCTGCTGTGTTCCCATACACCAGGACATGAGTGGCTCCCTCTGCCATGCTGACCAGTGCACCTCTGCTGCTGTGCCACACATTACCATTCAGGAGTCTGTGCCTGTTGGTCCCCTGTGTTGGGGGTGTGTGTCTGGTGCTGCCAGGTATCACCAAGTGTGCTCTGTCTGTGCATTTCCTCTGCCCTGTGCCCAGTCCCTGCCAGGCTGTTCACCAGCATCCTTTGTGCCACTGCAGTCTCCCCTATTGCTACTGTGTCCCTTGCTGACTTGCTCCTTATTCAGTGTTTTGTGGTCCAGGGTGCTTCTGTGCATCCTGGTTGCACCATGGCAACTCAGGTTGTGCCATGGCACTTCAGTGGTATTCACAGTGGGGTTGTGCATAGTGCGTCTTCCAGCACATCCTTCTACGAATACCACTATTTGGGGACAGTGCATCTCATTTGCCCTGGTGCATCTCAGTTGCACCTTGTGCATCTGCTTTCTGAATCCTGCCCAATAAGTTTTGAACTGTTTAATATTTTTTTACCAAACCATCAAAAAGTACATCTGTGAGGCAAAGGCTTTCTACCGTGAAAATATCAGACTCCAGCCAAAAGCTGTTTCTGAGATAGAGCTGTAGACAAAAATTGCAAAAACACATAAATTTTGGATTTTTTACACTGTATCTCAGAAACCACACAACCGATTCACACAAGATTTGGTAAGTCAGGAAATTTACCCTGGAAATTAGGCATGCAAAAGTTTGTGCAAATCCATTGAATGGTTCCAAAGTTATTAAAGTTAAAAAATGTGACTTTAACATAGAAGTTTGCACTGAACCCTAACTATGCTGGTGCTACCGTGCCAGTATAATTTTATAGGGGCAGGGTTGTGCCACTATAGTTAGGATTGAGAAGCCTATTTAATGTTAAACCTCACATTTTGCACTTTAATAACTTTGCAACTGATGAACAGATTTGCACAAAATTTGGTATGCCCTGTTCTGTGGGGTAGATCTCTTGATGTGGCAAGTTTCCTTCTGGTCAGAAGTGCATATTCTGATTTTTGGATAGTGAAAAAAGTAAAAAAGTTACCTTTTTTTGCAGTTTTTTCCTCATCACCTTGCGTCCAGATGGTGTGGAATTTTGGCTTGATTTTTTTATGGTAGATAGGACTTGGGTAACAGAATTGCCACTGTTAGTTTTATGCAAAAATATTAAACTGTTGCAAAGTTATTTATGGCCCAGGGCATGCAAATGAGATTAGAAGCAACTGCAATGAGATGCAAAGCAGGTGAGATGCCACTGAATTTGGCAATGAGCTGATCTGGGAGCATTGTCTGTGAATTACATAATTGCCCCCAGCTCTTCTCAATCAGCAATGCACAACTGGGGCATTGAGCGCATCCCCTAATGGTGCAATCTCACTCATGTGAGGTCACATTGGGGGCATTTGCTGAATGCGGTGGAAGTCACATGGTGCATCCCTATGCATGCACGATTCATTGTCAGTAGCATGCCATGCATAGCGCATCCTGTTCGGTGTTGGTGGTAGCGTAATCGATGTCAGCAGTGCATATCAGTCAACACGAGCTACTGGAACTGTGCTGCATGAATTGAGTATGGTGCATCGGTGTAACATTGCGTCAATGTGCCCCTGCAGATCATGGCGCATGTCTGGCTGTATGCACCATCCTCTGTTCACTGAGATGGCATTGTTTGCCAGTCACAATATGGCGGTTCCACACAGGAGATGTACATGCGCTACCTGAGTGTGACCCCGGAGCCTGTACTGTGCATACCTGCTCCCACAGCACTGCATCCAAAAATGCCACAAGCACAGGTAGCTGTGCCCAGAGCCATGAACTGGGGGGAGGTGGAACTTGCCAACCTGGTGGTACTTGTCATGCCACTGGAGTGGCAGCTTTTTGGGTCATAGAACCTCAATGAGCCATGCTCCGCAGTGTGGGTGAGGGTGGCTGAAGTGTCTTGTACTCAGGACAGGTGTTGAGTGCTTGGGGGGGGAGTGCAGGCACCGCTTTAGTGACCTGCAGTGACGGGACCCTGACAGACTAAGTAGCCTTCGCAAACAGGCATGCAGGAGTGCAGTGTCTTGCCCAGGTAATTCACAACACCTTACTTCCACTCTTGCAGGCAAAGGTTTGGTTCCAGGGGGGCAGTGTGCTCTGGAGCACAGCCCCCCCACTCCAACACACACACATGCACACACACACACACTGCCCTGCTGATACTGCACGTGGGGTGTCGCCATGGCCACTGTGCGTCAACTTGTGTGGCATGGTGCATGACAGAGGGTTGCACTGGCACTGTGGAGGGCACATTGTAGTTTTGACAGTATCCCGGCACACATCCATCCACACAATGCCATGGTGGGCACGGTCTGGGAAGGCTTCTGTTACTACACGCTGCCCAGGGTGAAGTTACATTGGGTCACTGAGGGGATTGGTCCATCACTGCATGCTGGCACAAATCGTGTTTTTCAGGGTCACAGGTGAGGGGTCTGTGCACACCTACTGTCTCCTCACTGTGATCTTTGCTTGTGTTTCCCTCACAGCACTGGCAGACAGTCAGAGGGCTGTGGTTGTGATGGAGGCCAGGCATGCTAGGGCCAGTGGAGGAGGCCGGGGTTCTGGTCATGCAGGTGCATGTAAGTGTACTGTTTATGCATCCTCTGTGTGTTCATCGGGGGGTGGGCAATACGCACTGCAGGCCATTGCCTGCAACATGTGCATGTCCATGTGCTGCACACTGCGCATATGGGGTGTTGCCTTGGTGCCTTGTGCTAGGGCCACAGTGCACATGGCTCCTGTGTGTCTGTCCACCATGTGCACATCTGCTAAAGACCATGAGCACACCTGTGGGTTCTATTGGTGGTTGGATGGGCCTGCACAGATGTGTAGCCTGCTGGCATCTGCACATGCTGTGTGGGACATGGCTGCATACCCCTCTGTGCATCACTCACTCTGCATGCACATGTGGGCCTTGTGCTGTCTCAGTACCATTGCACAGTCACTGTGTGGCTCTGCATGCCAGCCTGTTGCTGGTGTACAGTGTGCATGGTGGGATGTCAGTCATTGCCAGGGGGGCTGCCTCCAGCACACTCACATGGTGGTCTGGGGAGGTATGGTGTGGACCATGGCACTGAGTTCCTGTTGTTTATGTCCCCACTGTAGGTCCACAGAGTCCAGCTGCATGTGTTGGGGGAGGAGCAGAGGCAGGATATTCCTACGGCTGGCAGGGATCCAGCAATGGAGGGTGCTCAGGTGAACAATGGTGACACTATACAGGAGGCAGGGGCAGCTCTGCAGGTGATTACCCTGCTTGTGAAGGTACTACATACTGGGGGCAGGAGTGATGGATGCCAGGCTGTGGACCATCCTGGACATTAAGCCACTGGGCCATTTTTATATAGTCCTTTTGTTGAATGACCACTATCCTACATGACCATCCCCATTACCAGCAGTCTTCCCCTGCTCCCCATACCATTCCTTTACTGTGTTCATTGTTTCTTGTTACTGTGTTCATTCTGACACCACTCTATCCCTGTTCTTAGTTTTTTCTGCCTTTGTACATAATACTTCTGCTTTCATATTCTTGTTTGAGTAAATCTTTTGCTATTGATGATGGTGTCTGTGGTCTTTCATTCTACCTTGTGCTGGTGCCCTGTTGTGCGTGCTGGTTTCCACAGTACCTATGTTCCCATTAGCACATGTGCCCCTGTGGTACTGAGCATCCATGTGCCATGTCCACCTTTCATGCATGCTACAGTGTGTGTGTCCTCCATGTTGCGTATGGCCTGTTGGGTGTCCTTCCACTGTGCTGAATTGCACATTGCCACTAATCTGTGTGTGGTGAGTGATGGTTGGTTCTGTTGTGGTGGTTCCCTGTTGTTGTGTTGCTCTTCTTGTGGTCCACAGTGCCTGTGGGCATGTTCCACCTGTGCAGGACACGGCCTTCGGCCTGTATGCCATTGTGCCTGCCCCCCTGTGTGCACCTGTATTGCAGCTCCCATGTATGTCCTGCTGTGTTCCCATGCACCAAGACATGAGTGGCTCCCTCTGCCATGCTGACCAGTGCACCTCTGCTGCTGTGCCACACATTACCATTCAGGAGTCTGTGCCTGTTGGTCCCCTGTGTTGGGGGTGTGTGTCTGGTGCTGCCAGGTATCACCATGTGTGTTCTGTATGTGAACCTCCTCTGCCCTGTGCCCAGTCCCTGCCAGGCTGTTCACCAGCATCCTTTGTGCCACTGCAGTCTCCCCCTATTGCTAATGTGTCCCTTGCTGACTTGCTTCTTACTAAGTGTTTTGTGGTCCAGAGTGCTTCTATGCATCCTGGTCGTGCCAGGGCAACTCAGATTGTGCCATGTCGCTTCAATGTTATTCACAGTGGGGTGGTGCATAATGCATCTTGCAACACATCCTTCTGTGAATACCACTGTTTGGGGACAGCGCATCTCATTTGCCCCGGTGCATCTCAGTTGCACCTTGTGCATCTGCTTTCTGAATCCTGCCCAATAACTTTTCAACTGTTTAATATTTTTTCACCAAACCATCAAAAAGCACATCTGTGAGGCAAAGGTTTTCTGCCATGAAAATATCAGGTCCCAGCCTAAAACTGTTCCTGAGATAGAGCTGTAGACAAAAGTAACAAAAACATCTAAATTTTGGATTTTTTACACTGTATCTCAGAAACTACATAACTGATTCACACAAGATTTGGTTAGTCAAGAGATTTACCCTGGAAATTAGGCATGCAAAAGTTTGTGCAAATCCATTGAATGGTTCCAAAGGTATTAAAGTTAAATAATGTGACTTTAACATAGAATTTTGCACTGAACCCTAACTGTACTGGTGCTACTGTGCCAGTATAATCTTATAGGGGCAGGGTGGTGCCACTATAGTTAGGACTGAGAAGCCTGCTTAATGTTAAACCTCAAATTTTGCACTTTTATAACTTTATAACTGATAAATAGATTTGCACAAAATTTGGTATGCACTGTCCTGTGGGGTAAATCTCTTGATGTGACAAGTTTTGTTCTGGTCAGATGTACGTTTTCTGATTTTTGGATAGCGAAAAAAAGTTAAAAAAGTTACCCTTTTTTGCAGTTTTTTCCTCCACACCTTGCTTCCAGATGGTGTGGAATTTTGGCTTGATTTTTTTATGGTAGATGGGACTTGGGTAACAGAATTGCCACTGTTAGTTTTATTCAAAAATATTAAACTCTTGCAAAGTTATTCAGTTCTTTAGTTCCCGTTATATCCTTTGGGTAGTTTATTTTTCAGGATAGTTGTCTTGATTTTGACAAAGGATTTGATCTTGTAAAAATGGATTTAGTCTCACGAGAGTGCTTTCTTTTTTGTGAGAACAAAATCCTTTTCCAAGTGAAACAAATTTCTTTTTCGCGAGCTGCCATCTTGTTTTCTATTTTTAAAAAAACAAACAAACTGAAAAGTGTCCACAATGAAGGTATCTAGAAACAGCAACACATGTGTCTTGTTCATTGGGACTCGATTAGGTGGACTGTGAAGTTATTTGGTGAAAGAACAATCTAGCAATCACTTTTTTTTAACATTTCAGTTCTTTTTCCATGACTCGCTTAGATACAGTTTTGCGAGCCATTCCTTTGTCCCAAGCTGATCCTTTTTTCCTGCACTCATGAAAAAGGATTTTGCAGGCTACTTTGATGCACAACTCAGCTGTTCTTTGAGATTTTAACCCCCAAATTTCATCATGTCCTTTTGGGGAACCCATCTCATGAACAATATGACTGTCATTTCTCAATTCCTGCAAGAAAGGTGATTTTGCAGTCACTTGACAAATTCACCAGTGAGGCAGGATATGCATAAAGACAGTCATATTGTTCATGAGGTGGGGTCTCCAAAAGGCCATTTTGAACATTTGGGGTCAACGTGTAAAAAAAATGGCTGAGTTAAAACCATTCACTGCAATTTAGCTATGCACGCTCGTAACTTTATAACATTAAAATATTTTGACCCAAATTTGAAACATTGACTTGCTATTACCCCACCAAATGAATGTCACAACTGTCATTTTTCAAATCCTGGCTGAAATGTGTTTTCGCACCTGAGGCACCAAAATGGCATTGCAGTTGCATATAATTACATTTCAGTGGAGATTTGAATATTTTCTGCACTGGGTACATCAGGTGAAGTAATAAGATGGCTATGCTGACAATTTCATCACCTTTGAGGCCAGGAGACCCTGCACTTCCACAGCTAAGAACATATACGCATCTATGGAGGAATGGGATGCTCCCACAAGCAGATTATGATATGATCATACTATCTTAAAAAGTAAGGAAATAAATTGCAAAAAACTTCATTAATGCATCAGTTAGTTTTGCCACAACAAATGTAGGGAAATGTGGAATTAGGTTTCACCCTGATATCTCACCTCTACTCTGCACAGACCAAGAAACATCAGGGGGGTGGCATTGGGGTTGTCAACACTAATGCTTGCCCGATTCCATTTTAAAATAAGCTGGGTGGGTAAAGTATAGGAGAATGGGGTGAGAGTTAGAGTTGATGACCCCAATGCCACCCCTCTACTGACACCTCTTGGTCTGTGCAGAGTAGGAATGGGATGTTAGGGTGAAATTCTAATGCCACATTTTCCTACATTTGTTGCTGCAACCCTAATTAATGCATTAACTAAGTTTTTTGCAATTTCTATGCACTATATTCTAGTAGCACGACAGTGCCACTATGGTTAGGATTCAATGGTCACTTCTATGTTAAACTCAAAATTTTAATGGCCAGCCCAGTGGCACTGAGGGACCTAATGCTGGATGCCACACCTCATGCCATGTTGTCGACCAGAGTTCGGGAAACCAACTCTGGCCACCGGGGGTTGGCAGGGGAGAGAAGGGATTGAGCATCTGGAGGACTGCTCTTCCTTCCCAGGGAGAGATCTGGGCTTAGCACCACTCCTTGGCAGCCCCTGGTGGAAATTGGGGGCAGCACAAGGAACATGTGGTGCTGTGATCAGGGGTGTACCAGTGGCAGACATTGGCAGATTAGTGTCAGGACGTCATTGCAACTCCACATGCTAGAGGGGAAACCATCATGTAAAATACCCCTGGAGGATCAGGGAGGCAACAAGGGCTCCAGGGACCTAGCCTACATCCTCTGTGCCAGACCATCCCTCCAATGGTTCTGCACAGCCCTCAACCAGGATGGACCCTCTAATTTCAGAAAGGTCACCGGGTAGGTGAGGCCGGCCCTCCCCAAGGGGTAATCTGAAGGACTGGAAAGTCCTGATGGGGGGTACTGAAGGAGAGAGGTTTTGGAGGGGAGTAGAGGTGGTCTAAGTGGCAAAAATCCATTATGTGGAGCAATTCATGTATTAAGGCAGAATCCGTAGAGTAATCCACAATGCAAAGCGGAGTACTTTGCCTTCTAATCATGATCACGAAGTCCATTGGAAGCACTGACTTTGCATTACTCTGCCTTTTCCCAACCTCTTCTATACCAATTTTAAAGCATAATTAAAGATATTGTAACACAATGCACACCATATCCAGCCACACACCTGTGTGTGTCTGACAGTGAGAGGGAATATGCTGCAGCTGTTCCCATGACCACCACCAGTAAACTGCAGTCAGCCAAAGCCACCAGATAGTGATAAGGAATGTCATCATGTGCCCATGACCACCACCAGTAAACCACAGTCAGCCAATACACCAGATACAATCTCAATGAGAGGGAATGTGATTGTTTTCCATCCTGTGCCCTGCCCATGCCATGGCAGATGGAAAGGGGAAAGGGGAAGTTGTTTAACCAGGAAAGGCACACTAAGCTGAAGCTTGTTTCCAGGTGTGACCTGGGAGCACAAGGAAGTTAAGTGACTTGCTCAGGGTCACACATTATGCAAGTGGGGGCAGCGGGATTCAAACCCTGGTCTCCAGGTTTGCAGCTCAGAGCCTTAAACCACTGTGCTATACTTCCGCATTCAGCAGCCACAGCCTCAAGACTTCTTACTATCACTACTTTACAGTGAGTATGTGAAATATTTTTTCATACTCTGGAATTTCCTTGAGCTGTGTTATGCTTCCCATTGCATTTCTGAGATGCACTTGAGAAACACATATGGTCATCTTATTTTCTTTTTTTACAGGTTAACATTTTCAAGCATTCTCCTGGACCGGAGGATTGTAGCACTGCAGTACTGTCTACAACCACCTACAAGATATCTCTTTCAGGTAAGTATATCAATTTTATTTCATCAGGCCTTTTTTGTAGTTTCATTTTTTCAAGAGAATGTAAATCATAGAAAGTAGGTGACATGTACGTCACATAATAGATTTTTCATGCACATCAGACACTGTGTTACTGCAACAGGCCATGGCAGTGTTGAACAAAGTTTTATCCAGGTCATGACAAGCCATCTTTTAAAATGTACCTTAAGATATTGGGACAGTTCATGGATTACACGTACTAAATTTATGATTTGGTCTTGGTGTGGCTTACTAAGAGCTTGGTATCTGTTAAACTGAATATGTAACAGACAGTAACAGCCACACTTTGAACAAAATGTGTTACTGCAATGAAGTACTAATAATTTCTTGTTCATCTGTTTTTGCAGGAAACATTTTGGCACAGTGTGCTGCCATTGGTGCTTTCTCCAAATAAGAAATTCAACATCACACCTGCAACTTGAATAAATCCCGACAATCAGGACTGGACTGGAGAATGTACAGAAAACCTGTGAAGAATTCACAAAAAAAGAAACCATTAATGAAACTTGCTTCCAAATGATAACCCTCACCCACCCAATGAGGGCTACTTAGGGCCCCCTAATGAAGGCCTAACCACTGAAGCACATGGGTCATTTGTGTGGCTTGTTTTGCCATCAATAAATTTGCACTAGCAGTGAAAAATATTTGTTGGCATTTATTCGTCTTGAGTGCTGGTTTTCTGGTTTTGATAAGTAGGAATATAATTAGGTCAAGGACACCACTTTTGTACTTAATTTTATTTCAGTTGTTTTTGGGTGTGGTTCTTACCATTTTTGGGAGGTAAACAAGGTTATGTGAAAGAAAGATGGAACACACTCTTAACATTATACACATAACAGTGTACAATGTGGGGGAGAGACTATCAACAACAAAAATGGACAGTGACCTGTGTCAGATGGCCTAAATGTATGCGAGAAATGCGAGAAGGCAGTAAGAAGGGCTGGGGGTCGGGGTATACTGGGATGCATTGGGAGCCATCACATTAAAATGAAGTTCAAAAATAGAAGTTCTTATCCCTATGTACATATATTTGGTAAGACCTCATCTTAGGTACAACATGCAGTGATGAGAGCATATCTGGGCAAGGATATACACAGGGTGGAGGCTGTACAAATGAAGGGAACTAAAATGTTGAAGGGTATGCACTAGAACAAAGCCAGACAAAGAGACACTAAAGGACGTTACATATAAATGCAAGGAAAGTGGGGGGTGGAGCATGATAGAAACTATCAAGTACCGAGAGGGAATCAACAACGTACAAGAGGGTAGCATCATCCAGAAAAAGAAAAGTGCATGAAGAAGGGCCCAAAATGTGAAGATAGAGGGGGGATGGATCAGAGGCAACATCAGGAACTATTTTTTCACATAGAGGGTGGTGGGTGCAATGACAAACTAAAACTAATGATTAACATTGTGATGGGACAGCAGCAGTTGAAGTATCCCCATAATTTGTAGCTGGTGCCCCTCAATTCGTTCCAACTGCTGATCAATGTTGTCAAGACTGTGGTTAGCAGCCTCCAACTCCCTCCATTTCAGGCCCAAATCAGCTTGTGTGGCAGATAGTTGGAGAGGGTTGCCACCATCACCTGCTGCAGGTTAGGGTAGTGAAGCAGCTGGTTTATCCATGGCACTCCCCCACTTCACACCACCATGCACAGGTGGACACCATGCTGCCCCCTCTTCCCCAGCAGGTGCATTTTGCTACCTTGGCCTGCCATTGTACATGGTGGTGGTTGTACAGGTGGGTGCGCTGACCACCTGTGCTAAGGTGACTTCCTCTGGGGCAACGGTGCACCTCTATACCACACAGATTACATTTCACTACACTGCTGTCCCAAGGCAGTGTAGTAAAGAACTCCCGCACTAATGGGGTGCAGGGAGGACCAGGCACAGACAGAGAGGCCCAGGTGTTGTTGGAGCCAGGGGCTGCTGTTGCACAATTGGGGCTCGGGTTGCAGAAATCTGCTACTGTGACTGATGCAATTCCTGCTCCCTGATTTCCTGCTGCTGAGCTACTGGCACAGGGGCCATAGCAGGTGGTGGCACTGGGGGGCACCGGTAGGTGCCACAGGAGGTGATGCTTTCATGGCACCAAGTCCACTACCTCCTGCTTTGGGGGGGACACAACTCAAGATGGTGCTCCGGTCCAAATGCAGCCTGCCACCAGGTGTGCATACACCAATGCTATGTCCTCTGCTAAGTCTGTGAAAACCACCTCTCTCCCCCTCCATTCTGGTCTCTCTTTCTCTTGCTCTCTCTCACACACACACACTGACACACAAAAACAATTAACAAATACTAAACTGAAATACTACACAAACACAAATCCAGACAACAAATAGACAAAAATAATCAGCTAATTAGCAGAAAAATTTAAAGGTTTATAATAGTTTTAAACTAGTTCCTAGATTTTTCTCTATAACTGTCTGTTCAACAACCTCTTTCTCCTCCTACAAGGCAACTCTCTTTCAAGCATGATTCACTTCCTGCCTGCCTGCCTGCTGAAAGCATGTGACCTAGACTGTGTAAGCCATGTGATGTGTGTGGGATGCCTGTAAATTCTCACTCACTATCAGTCTATGTTTATGTTTCTCCACCTTAAAAGCAAAGTAAGGCGGAGTAAGCAACTCAAAGTCATTATCACCATTATTGTAAGGCGAAGTAGCAGTTTTCAATGGGCACTTTGTGTAGCCTGAGAATAATGTGAAATGGGCTACATTGTGTCTACTTCATGGGCAGAATTTAACTTCTCTGCATCTCTAGAGGGGAATAGAGGCGATGGTCATGTGGGCACCTCTGAGAGATGCCTTGGTCTAACAGGAGAATAAATAGAATATACAAAAAGAAACATTTTGCACTTTAATAAATTTGTAACCGCTTGACCGATTCACCTTAAATTTTACATGTACTGTCTGAAATCATAGATCTCTGGGTCTGGCAAGTTTTGGTCCAGTCACATGTATGGGTTCGGAGCTCAGGAATGTGAAAAAAGTTGAAAATTACCACTTTTTGGGCAGTTTCTTTGTCATGCTGTTTCTCCAAAACTACTTGGTGGATTGGTCTGAAATTTTTAGAGTATGTGGGGTCTGGCTGCAGATGTGATTTTGAAGGTGTGGTGAAAAAATATTAATCTATTCAAAAGTTATTAAAATTTCAATGTTCCCATTATTTCCTATTGGAAAAATTAGATGTGCCATGTGAAAGCACTGTTTTGCTTTCACGAAAGCAGTTTCTGCTTTCACAAAAGCTCTGAGTAGTGTTGTGCTGCTGCCAACTTGTTTTCAGTCAGTGACGCAGAAAAAAACTAAATAATTTAAAAATACTGCTCCTTGGTAAACACCAACAGTTGTGTTTACCTAATTGGGGCCTGAAGAATATGATTCTGTGATTACTTTTTTTCTAGAATGCCCAGAAATATGTTTATTTTATTTGTGTTGTTTTCAATATCACAAATTTGCAACACTATCCAGGAAATTGCACCACTACTTTTGCAAAACTTGCAAATTGCAATTTCATTGCAAAAAAAAGTTGTAATGCATCACTTAGGGTTCATATTAAAGTGACAAAAGTATAGAAATGTGGTGTTAGGGTTTGAACCTAACACTAACTACCCAGCCCATCATCCCACCCAACCCTACAATTCCACCCCACACCCCCACCCTCCTCACACCAACAGGCACTGGGGTGTAACTTGGGGTCATTGACCATAACACTCACCCCATTTTCATATGCTGTGCATCTCAGCTTCCTTACACATGGAATGGGGTAAGTGTTATGACCTATGACACCAAGGCATGTCTTGAAGCCTGTTGGTCTGTAGAGGGTGGAGGTAGGGTGGTAGGGTTGGTGGGGTGTGGGGTGGGGTTTTAGTGTTTGAACTCTAACACCACATTTCCATACTTTCATGGCTTTAACATGAACCCTAAGTGATGTATTAATGAAGTTTTTTGCAATGAATATATACTGTAGAGGAGAATGAATTCATGGCCCTTAAATGTCATTGTTTCATCTGCTCCAACATTTTCACTGCAGTTTAATTTAGCTGAAGTGCAAGAGCAAGCTAACGTGTCAGTTGCAGTATATATTTCCACTGGCATATAAGTTTTCACTGGATTTTCAGATCTGTGAATATATTGAAAATTGCGTTCCAGCGAAAAATATATCTTCTACAGTATATAAAACAGCTAAAAAAAAAACATTGGAAATGCACCATAAGGGTTGAGGCATCAAAAGTAGGGAAACATGAACTTAGGATTTCCAATCCTATAACCCCACACCCACCCTCGGCTTCCAACCCTTACACCCACCCCCACCCTTCATTTAGGAACAGGTGCGAGAGGTGTGCCTTGGGTTTGTGAGCCCTAATTCTCACCCCATTCTCCTATACTGTTCCCATCGTACCTAATTTACTCATGGAATGGGGTGAGCATTAGGGTTTGCAACCCAAAGGCACACCCTTCACACCTGTTCCTGCATGCAGGATGGGGGTTGGGTCTTAGGGTTGGAAGCCAAGAGTGGGGTTTGGTCTTAGGCTTGGGAACTCTAAGTTCATATTTCCCTTCTTTTGATGCCTCAGACCTAATGGTGCATTGACAAAGTTTTTCGCAATTTATTTCCTAACTTTTTGAGCTAGTATAATAGTATCCTTATTTTACTGTGGCAGCACAGGCTCCTTCCAACCCTGAGCTCCCATCCCTCCATAGATGAGTATATGCATCTAGCTGTGGAAGCACAGGGACCTCTGGCCCCTGCGCTTCCAGTAATAGCACAACAGTCACCAAATTGTCACCATAGCCATGTTATTTCCCCACCTCAAGTTTCTGGTGCAGAAATGTTTTCAATCCCCGCCAAAATGTAACTCTGTGCAAACCAATGCCAATCCACAGGGCAGGTTCAAAAACACATTTTGGACAAGATTTGAAAAATGACAGCTGTTACATACATGAGATGGGGGTGATAACAAGGCCAGGTTGAAAATATGGGTAAAAATATTGAAGATTTCCAAAGTTAAGAGTGTGTGTAGCGGGGTTGCAATGAATGCTTATAAAGCAGCAATTATTTTGAAATTTTTACCCCAAATTTTAAACATGGCCTTCTTATGGCCCCACCTCATGAATAACATGACTGTTGTTACATAAATCCCACAGGAAAGGTGATTTCACTAATCACCCACAAAATCACCTTTCTGTAGGAATTTCCTAACGACAGTAATAATGTTGATGAGGTGGGGTCCCCAAAAGGCTATGTTGAAATTTTGGGCTAAAAATCACAAAAAAAGGCTAAGTTATCATTAAAGGTTGACCTCCTCCATTGAAATACATTGAAGCACATTTACCTTTGTTCGAATTACATTAATCGGTTCCAGCAGCAAGACGTGTTTTTGATCTGTGGAACGGGTCTCAATCTGGGATTTTCATAGGTGAGTGGTGGTATGTGTGGACATCACAGGGCATGTGGGGAGGTGGGAGCACAGTGGGGGATCGGGTGGGGAGTGCAAGCGAGATCAGCAATGGACATTATATTTTTCCAAAGGATGAAAAATACAAACAGACATTGAGGGATGTTTTTTCCTTTTTAAGGACAAAAGATAAAGAAGGGGACCATTAGGGGAGATACCTCTCTTGCCACCAATAGTGTGTGGATATTGGAGAGTGGGGAGGATACCACTGGACACCAGGGAAAAGGATTGAGACCATTGTGACCCACCCAAGGAAAAAGTGGGTGGGGATACATAAAGAATAAAAAAATCAATAAATAAGTAAATTAAAAATATATATATATATATATATATATATATATATATATGACAAAATGCTTGTCCATGAGCTGATCCTCTTTCATGAGGTAGCAAACACAATAACCGTCAGCTTAATCCACATCCTTGGACAAGGATTTCGCAGCCTCACGAAAGAGGATTGGCTCCCAGACTAGGATTTTGACAGCTCGCAGACTAGGATCGTTAGCGAGTCATGGTCAAAAAAATTTTGCATTTTAAAAGGCTATTTTTTGGACAAAACAAAGCAAACCAAAGGTATGGGTTTGTAGACAGCATAACCCTGAGCAAAACCCATGCTTCATTACATCAAAAAGTCACCCATGGAGAAAGCTACAACATTTTATTTTGGGGGGAAAAAATGAAAACAAGATGGCAGCTCATGGACAAGGAATTTTTTTGATGGACTAGGATTTTTTAAAATCCTTGTCCGTGAGCTGACAAAATCCTTGACCGTGAGCCAAATCCTATTCTGAAAAATATATATATGAATCTTGGAGTGAACTGAGCATGCTCAGAACCCAAAAATTAAAAATGAAATAAATTTAGAATGGATTAATATTGTTTTACCAAACTAACAGCGGATTGTTCTTTGACCCAAACTCTTTATGTGTTCCAAATTTCAGACAAAAGATCACATGGTCTGGTCGCAGTACCATGGGCAAAAAACATGTCAAAAGTGGCAGAAAAATTGTTTTTCAGTGCTTCACTGTGTAGATCCATAATTCCCAACCAAAATGAAACTTGGTAAATCAAGAGAGCTATCATACGATACTGCACAGTCCAAATTTCGTGCAAATCCATTGAATGGTTGCAAAGTTGTTAAAATGCAAAAATTGAGATTTAACATCAAAGTGCATACTCAACCCAAACTATAGGGGTGCAACCGTGCTCCTATAATATGTGTGAATGTGTGTGTGTGTATATATGTGTATATATATATATCTATATATATATATATATACATATATATATATAGATATATATATATATATATATATATATATATATATATATATATATATATATATCTATATATATATATATGTATATATTCATTGCAAAAAACTCTGTTAATGCATCAGTTAGGGTTAACAGTACAGAAACAAAAGTTTGGAAATGCACTGTTAGGGTTCAAAACCCTAACTCCACATCCCCCCCACACACATGCACACTGTAGCAGGGGAAGGGCCTAGGCAACACAACCAATCAGAGACAACCAGCATCAGGTAACAGAATTAATGTGCAACTCTCTAAATGTACTGCAAGACACATTCATCATCATGGGTCACCAACTGTATGAGTTCTGCCACCATCATAGTGCCTTAGGTATAGACATACATGCTGGGCAACCATGGGTGATGCCCCACAGTAAACATTTTTGTGTTACAAACAGCAATAACAAGATTTAAGCAGATGCCTATATTTCAATAGTGAAGAAGTGATGTAACATACAGTATGTTATCCACAGATAGTTTCTTGGAACTTAGAGATAGTAAAAGCCTACCAAGAATCATTGGATGTTTGCATTTATTTTCAGTCCTAATAACAAGCAATAGTGATAATAAAATTAATTATTTGTAGTATAGTTTACAAGTAACATGTGAAAGCAACAGTTGTAACATCCAAAGCTAACAATAACATGCTGCTAATGAATATTTCCAGGTAACACAGCAGTATAACATCTGATGGTGCTTGTTTCTTACCTGAGCAGTATCTTAAAAGTACTATATGTCATCTGTATCTGTCCTACTACCACATGCCCAAGTGGTAGCAGCGATACTGCAGCAACCCTGTTGTTGAATAGTGACACATAAAACTCAATATTTTGAAAATGTGTACAGACTAAGTCTCATTGTATGAAGAAGAAATGCTAACAATAATGTCTCATCATACTGTGCTGGCAATATAGAGTTGATGATACTATATATTTTTTTCATTACAAAGTGTTATGTGAAATAAGTACAGTGTTGTGATTATTGTGGTTGCAGATGTGGTGGAGTGGTATAGTGTCTTACAATTTTGCATGTGTCTTGCATATTGTGTGTGTGTGTGTGTGTGTGTGTGTGTGTGTGTGGCGGGGGGTGGTGGTGGTGGGGAATGCATAATTAGGGTTTTGAACCTTAACAGCACATTTCAAAACTTTTGTTGCTGTACTATTAACCCTAACTGATGCATTAATGGAGTTTTTTTGCAAATAAATTTCCCTTCTTTTTGAGAAAGTGTAATGTTAGTGGTATGAGTTAATGGGAGCATGGGCCCTCTGGGCCCTGCACTCCCTTCACATTGTCCATTTGTTGCATATTGCTGTGCGTATGTGGGATTGAGGGGCCTCCGGGCCCAGCGCCTCCAGTTATACAAAACTATGGAGCCATACAGCAGCCCTACCGAGCAAGGAACCCTTGAAACACTAATTTGCAAATATCTCAGCAACCTTAGCAGATAGAGAAAGAAGTCCAGTGCTCTTGTAATCATGGCAGCGAGTACTTCACAATACATACATCTACCGAATCCATATCTCACATCGTTTCTGAAATACAGGCTCCAAAAAGAACTGAAAAGGCATCCTTGGAACCCTTGGAATATGGTTTTGCCAATATCTCTGTAACCGTAGCAAGTAGGAAAAAAATTCCATTGCAGGTGTCATCTATGATTTTCAAACATGTTTCTGCAGATTAGTTCACCTGCAGAGGACTAAGCTGTCAGTAGTGAAAACTCCGTATCTTGCTTTGTTTTTGAGATATGGGCACTGAAAGACTTTGTGGGCGCTGCAATGTTATCCTATTGGAAATTTCTCAACAATGGAATGCTGTAACTTTTGGACCATTGAATGTTTTGCCACCAAACCACCAAAATGCACACCTGTGTGACCAGGACTTGCCACTCTACAAATTTCAGCTCCAAAGACCTAACCGTTTTGTTGCAGGAGGATGGCAAAGATTTGCAGTTTTAATAAAAATACTTTCGCAAATCACGAAAGTTTTGCAAAAAGTAGCACAAAACTTTTCATTTGTGAAAATATTTTGCCCATTTCTTTCGTGATTTGTGAAAGTCTTTTTTTCCCAATGTTTAAAAAGGCATTTCTGGGAGGTTTTAGCACAAAAAAAGATATGACTGGCATCCTCAGGCCCTGACTAGGTAAAACCAATAGTCAGTGTTTACCTAGAGCGTCACAAATTTAAATGCCAGGCATTTTTCTCTCTCACTAACTGAAAACAAGATGGACGAATCATGAAAGTAAAAGAGCTATTTGCAAAAGTAAAAGTGCATTTGCTAAACTTTTGTGATGCACATATATTTTTCTCCCATTGACTGTAATGGGAAATTTGTTTTTTGAATAACTTTTGAACAGTATAATATTTTTACACCAAATCTTTGAAAGGCACATCGATGACCCAGACTGCATCTTCCCTTAAGATTTTGGACCAAATGGACAAATTGTATGGGCTGTGGGCGCTAGCAAAGAAACATGCAAAAAGTCTTTTGTTTTTTTTTTGGATTTTTGGATGTTCTGTAGCTCTGCAACTGTACAACAGACCATAATGAAGACAGTGCTTGCAAAATTTCAGACAAATCCATTGTACGGTGGCAAAGTATATATATATATATAGCTATATTATGGTAGCACGGTAGTGCTACCATAGTTAGGGTTGAGGAGCCATTTCTATGTTAAACCCCCAAACTTTGCACCTTAATAACTTTACAATCGTTTGATGGATTTGCCTGAAATTTGGAATACATGATCAAGAACCATAGGCCTTGGGATCTGCCAAGTTTTGTACTGGTCGGATATACAGCTGTGGAGTTATTAAGCATGATCTGTGCACGCGTTTACTCTTTTTCTGGAATTCTACAGTCGCAGCTACAGGTCATACGGTTTGTGCGACTGGCCCAAAATCTTCAGGGAACATGCAGCCGGGGTCCCCAATGTGCCTTTTGAAGATTTCATGAAAAAATATTAAACGGTTCAAAAGTTATTCAAAACACAGTTTCCCATTATAAGTCAATGGGAAAAGTTAAAAAGTTCGACAGTGTCGCAAATGCATTTTTACTTTCGCAAATGGGCCTGTTACTTTCGCAAATCGGCCATTTTGTTTTCAGTTGGTGATCAGAGAAATGGTTGGCATTTAAATTTGGGACCCTCTAGCAACCTAATTCTTTTTGTATTCACCTAGTTGGACCCTGAGGATGCTTGCCATGTCTTTATTTTGTGGTAAAACACCCCAGAAATATGTTTTTCAAATTTCTGGAAAAAGTACTTTCGCAAATTACTTTCATGCTTACGAAAGTGTTGAACTTTTTTGTAAGCTTTATAGGTGCGATGATAGTTTTCCATCTGTGGAAAGTGACAGCGATTCTTTGGCACTGCGCTGCAAAAGAACCGTTGGGAGTTTTAGGCTGATTTGGAGGAACGGAGCCGACATCTCACAGATGTGCATTTCAGTGTTGTATTGAAAAAATATTATACAACAGCAAAGTTACGGCACTCCACAGTTGACAGTTTTTCCCATAGGATAACATTACGGCGCCCGACGCATTACAGAAATCCTTTGGATCCCTGCTGCAAAATAACGATTTGGTCTTTTTTCCTGAAATTTGGAAGGAAGACAGCCAACAGCCCACAGATGTGCCTTTCAGTGGTTTGGTGAAAAAACATTACAGGGAGGCAAAGTTATGGCGCTCCAAACTTTTCTTTTTTTACATTTACATTACGGCATTCGCCGCACCTTTCAGGGCCCGTATCTCGGAAACGGTGTGAGATATGGACTTTTTGTTGGAAAAACTCTTAGCCCCCTTGTGGGGGCTAAGTATCAAATTAGCCAGGACAGTTGCAAATAATATGAGTTTTAAATTTTTTTTCTACGTCGTACGGTTCCTGAGATATAACGTATTTAGTATTCCAAGTTCTCATTTTCTGTGCCGATACTCATTATTATGCATACATTATTTGTACTCACTGTCTTTCTCTATGCAGGTTTTGGGGAAAACCAGCCTGTGCACTTACATTACTGTTACTGTTGCCCTTTCCGCTTGCAGTTCCATACCCGTTTCACTTACCGTTGATGTCTGCGCCACTATGTGCGTATCTTGCGCTTTCATTTGCGCTATGCTTCTGTTATTTTTGCCATTTCTGTCTACAGTACTGTTTATCTTTCTGTTTCACTTTACGCCACCATGCCCATTGACATTTCTGTTTGCAGGCACCATGTTACTATGTGACAACACATCACGTGGCAGACCGTTCCGTCTACACCATATGCGTTACCCTTTCTGTTCTCATTCGTGCTTGTGTTACCATGTGTGCCACTGTTAGCATTTCTGTTTGTGTTGCTGTCCTGTTAGTATGGGCCCTGCAAGGCTCCCGCCCGCATTACATTCACTATTTCTCTTTATCATTCTCAAAGGAAGGAAATTAGAGGCAAAAACTCCGTTTAATGCATTAGTTAGGGTTGTTCCACAGCGACAAAGTGAGAATTCGCTGTTAGGGTTGAAAAACCCCTTGGACCCCACCCACCCCCAACTGGCATTGGGTGTGCATTGGGATCGTGGGTCCTAACTCTCACCGATTCTCCTATACTTCTGCTGCTTTACACATGTCATGGGGTGAGAGTTAGAGCTGACGATCCCAATGCGCTCCAATGCCAGTTGGGGGTGGGGGTCTAGGGGGTTTTCAACCCTAACAGCTAATTTCTACTTTTTATCACTGTGGAACAACCCTAACTAATGCATTAAAAGGAGATTTTTGCTCTATTTATATATATATATATATATATATATATATATATATATATATAGAGAGAGAGAGAGAGAGAGAGAGAGAGATTTACCTACTATATATATATATACACAGTGTGTGTGTATATATATATATATATATATATATATATATATATATTATGATAGCACGTAGTGCTACCATAGTTAGGGTTGAGTAGCCTTTTTAAGGTTAAATGGTGAAACTTTGCACCTTAATAATTTTTCCACCGTTGAACAGATGTGCCTGAAATTTAGCAGGCATGGGATGTAACCATACATCTTGGGATCTGGCAACTTTTGTACTGGTGAGACATACAGCTGCAGAGTTAAGCAACATCCGTGCACGCAATTACATTTTTTTGTGCATTCTTTGCTCGCACCTACACGTCACACGGTTTGCATGACTGGTCTGAAAACTTCAGGGAACGTGCAGCCAGGGTCCCCAATGTGCCTTTTGAAGATTTCGTTAAACAGTATTGAACGATTCAAAAGTTACTCTAAAAACAAGTTCCCATTATAAGTCAAAGGGAAAAGTTATCAAAAAGTTTGGCACTTTCGCAAATGCAGTGTTTAGTGTCGCAAATGGCCCTAGTATTGTCATAAATCTGCCATTTTGTTTTCAGTTACTGATCACAGAAATGCTTGGCATTTCAAATTGGGACCATCTAGGGACATAATTTTTTTGTGTTTACCTATTTGAGCCCTGAGGATGCTAGCCATGTCTTTATTTTGGGGTTAAACACACCAGAAATATGTTTTTCAAATTTCTGAGAATAGTAGTGTCACAAAGTAGTGTCGCACCTGCGACACTTTTGCAAATTGTTGTGAAAGGTGTCACAAATCACGACACTACTTTTCAGAAAATGGCCAAATAGACAGGGATTGTTTGCCACCCTGCTGCAAAGGAATGGTTTGGTCTTTTGTGCTGAATTTGGAAGGAAGAAAGCCAACATCTCACAGATGTGCCTTTTCATGGTTTGGTGAAAAAATATTGCATGGATGCAAAGTAACAGTACTCTGAAGTCAACGTTTTTTCCCATAGACCAACATGGTAGCGCCTGCCGTGTCTTTTGGGGCTCATATCTCGGAAACGGTGTGAGATACAGAATTTTTGTCGTAAAAATGCATAGCTCAATTCAGTGAAAACCTAGCCAGGAAACTCATGAATCATGTGAAAGTTTAATTTTTTTTCTACGTCGTACGGTTACTGAGATATTAGCAATTTAGTATTACAACTGTTCGTTTTCTGCTCCGAGGCCCATTATTATGCACATATTCTTTGTTTTCACTGTGTTTCTCAATGGAGCTTTTGGGGAAAATTAGGGTGTGTACTCCAGCGTACGCTCTTATGTTTCCGTTTGCATTTCTCTTTTGTTTCTCATCATCATTATTGCGTTCCCATGTCCGTGCGCATTACTGTTTGCGTTTCCATACACGCTTGCGTTTGCGCTTCCATTTCTGTTTTCTTTTGCATTGTTGTTGCTGTTACCATTACCATTTCCATTTAGGAATGCGGTACCATGACTGTGCGCATTATGGTTTGCGTTTCTGTACACCTTTGCTTTACCTTTCTTGTATATGGCACTGTGTGCGTTAACCTTTCTGTTTTTGTTAGTGCTTGTGTTTCAATTGTTGTAACTATTTGTGTTTCCACTTGTGTTTGAGTTACTGTTGTAGTCACCATTATTACCTGACCAAACATCATGTTGTTGGAGCGCTGGGCACTTTGGAGTTGCATGCTGTCACCCAGGGAATGACCCCCCCAAAAAAAAACATAGAGCAGGTACTGCGAACTAAGTGGAGACTCACAGGAAAACAAAGGTAATGGATATAAGCGGTACAGTTTCATGATTGCAGTAAACATGAGTTGGAAGAGTTAGGAGTTGTATGGTGTCAGGTAGGTAATGCTCCCCCCCCCAGTGCAGGTAGTACATCTTGAGTGGAGAGTCACAGGAAAAGAAAGTAGATAGACATTAACTGTGCAGCTCCATGGCTCCAGGGACACACAAGTTAGGACAGTTAGGAGCTGCATGGCATCAGCCAGGCAATGGCCCCCCACCCCACCCCTCCACTGCAGATGAGGTACTCCATTGCGAGTGGATACTCTCAGGAATACAAAGGTTATGTATATTAATGTTACAGCTTCATGATTGAATAACACCCAAGTTGGAAGACTTAGTTGTTGCATGGCATCAGCTTGGTAATGCCCCCACCCGCCAGACCAGGTTGTGCATCCTGAGTGTAGAGTGATAGAGAAAGAAAGTGTATGGACATCAATAGTGTGCCTCCATGGTTGTAAGAACACACAGAACAGTTAGGAATTGCACAACATCAGACAGTCAATCCCCTTCCACCCCCTTCAAAGCAGATATTGGATGCTAAGTGAAGACCCATGGTAAAAGTGAGTGCATGAAGATAAACAGTACACCACTACCAGTTAAGGCAGAAAGAAGCAGTGAGGGAAGTCAGAATAGCAAAGGCCCAAACTGAGGAAAAGATAGCCAACTCAGTTAAGAAGAGGATAAAACCTTTTATAGGTACATCAGCGGCGTAGAAAGACAAAGGAGGATAGTGAGGCTGAATAGAATGAATGGTGGGTGGGCAGAGGGACAGTGAAAAGCAGGAATACTGAACGAATATTTCTGCTCAGTATTCACAAAAGAGGAGGGGGAAGTGCCTAATCCAATTAACAGAAGCACTCTTGATAGGGGGGTCGATCCCAGTCCTTTCACAGAAGAAAAGGTTCTGCAAGAACTCCTAAAACTGAAGGTGGACAAAGCAATGGGTCCTGATGGAATTCACCCCAGAATTCTAAAAGAATTAAGGAAGGAACTAGTGAAACCACTGGCTACTCTTTTTAATAAATCATGGGAAGATGGTGTGGTACCCGAGGACTGGAGGAAGGCGGATGTGATTCCCCTTCACAAAAGTGGGACCAAGACAGAGGCAGGAAACTACAGACCTGTCAGTCTGACCTCTGTGGTAGGGAAAGTGATGGAGTCACTTCTGAAGGAAAGAATAGTTGAGTACCTAGAGGTCAGTGGAGCACAGGATCCAAGGCAGCATGGGTTCACAGCAGGAAGGTCATGTCAGATGAATCTAATAGATTTCTTTGACTGGGTGACCAAAGTAGTAGACCAGGGAGGGGCTGTGGACGTGGCCTACCTAGACTTTAGCAAGGCATTTGACACAGTCCCACACAAAAGATTGATAGTCAAATTAACCAGCCAGGGTGGGTCCCAGGGTGGTAGCCTAGGTAAAACATTGGCTGGACAACAGGACACAGAAGGTAATTGTAAATGGAGACCACTCTGAAGAAAGAGGCGGTTACTAGTGGGGTACCGCAGAGGTTCAGTATTGGGTCCAGTCCTTTTAATATCTTCATCAGTGACATTGCAGAGGGACTAGAAGGAAAATTATGCCTTTTGCAGATGACACAAAGATCTGCAACAGGGTTGATACACAGGAGGCATGGAAAGGATGAAAGGGACTTGGCAAGGTTGGAGGAATGGTCAGACATATGGCAGCTAGGATTCAATGCAAAAAGTGCAAATAATGCACCTGGGAAACAAGAACCCAGGGAAGAATACACAATGGGTGGGGAGGTAGTAACAACAACGAAACAGGAAAGGGACCTGGGGTAATCATATCAGATGATCTTAAGGTTAGCAAGCAATGTGAGAAGGCAGTAGGAGGGCCGGGGTATACTGGGATGTATAGGAGAGGCATCAGCAGCAGAAAACAGGAAGTTGTTATCCCTCTGTACAGACAGTTGGTGAGACCCCATCTGGAATACTGTGTCCAGTTCTGGAGACCCCATCTCAAGGACATAGACAGGATAGAGGCAGTCCAGAGGAGGGCAACTAAAATGGTGCAGGGTCTGCAAGAGAAGCCATATGAGGAGAGACTAAAGGAGCTTAATATGTATACCCTTGAGGAAAGAAGGGAGGGGGGACATGATAGAAACTTTCAAGTACCTCAAGGGAATCAACAAAGTCCAAGAGGGTAGCATCTTTCAGAAAAAGAGACTTGCAAGAACAAGGGGACACAATTTAAAGATAGAAGGAGGGCAGTTCCAGGGCAATGTGAGGAAGTATTATTTCACAGAGAGGGTAGTGGATGCATGGAACAGCCTTCCTGAGGAAGTTGTGGAGTCTAAAACTGTGGGAGAATTCAAGAATGCATGGGACAGACATAAGGCAATTCTTGTGGGGGGCAGGAAGATAAAGGCTGTTGGTTAACTAGGATCTGCGGCCTATCCTGTAGGTAGGGAAATGGGCAGACTAGATGGGGCCTAGCGGTCCTTATCTGCCGTCAAAGTCTATGCATGCAGACTGGATAGTCACTGATAATGTAAAGCTATGTACAGTACATCAATGATACACTTCCGTGATTGCAGGTGTAGACTAGTTTGCATAGCTATGGCTTTTTACGTACTCAGCCAGAAAATTTCACCCCAAGACCAGGTACTGCTTCCTGGGTGGTTAGGCAGAAGAAGGCAAAGGCTATGGAAATAAATGGTATAGCTCTTTGATTGGAATCACAGACAAGTTTAGCTTACTGAGGAGATATGTGGTGTTAGTGAGACAATGCATTGTGCTCACTGCTGAACCAGATAGTTTTCCATGACACATAAAGTGCAGTGAAGGTTACAACATGCACATCTACTGTTCAGCTGTAATGACTGACTAAAGATAGACTATGATATAAAATACAGTGATACTGTTGGCAGCAGTCTGTGAGATCTGTGTCTGTTTATGTTACTAGACTTTCGTTCAGCACTGATGCCAGGCTCCTGCTTTATCTGCGCCCGTGATGTTGCTCCAGTCTCCCTGACCACTGTAAGACAAAGAAATAGATTGTTTAATAAATGCAGGGCTTGTGCTTTTGTTACTGTTACCCTTATTGTATCTATTTGTTTTATGTACACTTTTGCTTTACCCTTCCCGTGTATGCTAATGTGTGTGTTACCCTTTGCGTTTTTGTTACTGTTTGCATTTAAATTGTTTTAACCATTTTTGTTTGCATTTTTGTTTGACTTACTGTTGGAGTCAAAATTACTGTCTGACAAAACATCATGTTATGGGACCTGGGGGGCAGTTTGGAGTTTCATGTTGTTAGCTAGGGTATGCCCCCCCAAAAAATGACAGAGCAGGCACTGCATTCTGAGTGGAGACTGACAGGAAAACAAAGGTTATGGGTGTATACGGTACAGCCCTATGATTGTAGTAGACACTAGTTGAAAAAGTTAGGAGTTGTTCGGTATCAGCTAAGTAATGCCCCTCCTTCTCCCCCTCAGGCCAGATAGTGCATCCTGAGTGGAGATTCAGAGTAAAAGAAAGTACATAGACATTGACGGTGCACCTCTGTGGTTGCAGGAACACACAAGTTAGAACAGTTAACAGCTGCATAGCATCAGACAGGCAATGCCTCCCACCCACCCCTCCCCACCCTCACCGCACATGAGGTACTGAATTGTGAGGGCAGACTCTAAATAAAACAATGGGTATGGACATCAAAGTTACGGTTCATGACTGAATAACATACAAACTGGAACACTTAGTTGTTGCATGGCATCAGCTAGGCAATGTCTCACCCCCCTGACCAGGCTGTGCATCCTAAGTGTACAGTGATAGGAAAAGAAAGTCTATGGAGATGAATGGTGTGCCTCCCTGTTTGGAAGAACACATAAGTTAGGACAGTTAGGAGTTGCATGCAATCAGTCAGGCAATCCCCCTCCCTGCCCCCTGTTCAAAGAAGACTTTTTATGCTGAGTGGAGACCCATGGTTAAAGTGAGGGCATGAATAGAAACAGTACACACTACGATTGAAGGAACACACAAGTTACATGACTTTGGGGGTGCACGGCATTACCAAGTCAATTTTCCACTCACATGTTTGGGAACTGTATGCTGAGTGGGCACAAACTGTTATCTTAAGGTTATGGATATCAGTATAATATCTTCTTTATTACAGCAAGAGGAAAGTTTGTATTCTTTTTTTTAATTCAAATTTTATTAACAAATTTTCCACAACAAAAGAGGCAGTTAACATGGAAAATAAAACAAGAATACAGCAACTTATTCTGCTAAAAATGCCCCTCCCTCCCCGTACAGCAGTAATGTGTCACTTTACAACATAGGTTCAGAAACGTTATACATGAGAATACAGGGCAACCTACTCTGAGACAATACTTATGTCTGAGCAACTAGTATTAAGGAATGAAGAGGATCCTATATTTGAGTGTAGACAGGTATTCTATTGTGAAGGCTGGCAATAGCTTTTTCTGTATGCAGGTTAGCGAGAATTTCATTCACCCATTCCTGCAATGTCGGAGTAGTCTTATCTTTCCAATGGTGTAAAATAAGCTTCTTGACAGATAGTGCTATCATGGAAATATGAAACCTTCTTACTTTGACCCTGATGGAAGACAGGTCCCTTAGAAGACAAATGTCAGGTGTGAAACACTCATGCAGACCCAATAAAGAGTCCAGGAAAGCTTTGATAGAATCCCACAAAAGGGAAATTTTGGGGCAAGACCAAAATATATGGAAGAGTGTTCCCTCTCCCTGGGAACATCTAACACATATATTTGAGTCAAGGAAACCCCATTTCTTTAACTTAACCAGAGTATAATACATGTGTAAGATATGATATTGCATAAGGCGCAATCTATCCTGGGACACAAATTTATGGCAGGATCTTCACAAGGCCTGCCAGTTGGGGGAATATTGGGGAAATACAGAACTCCAGAACCTCGACGGTCCAAAAGAGTCCCTGTATCTTCTGTGAAACAAATCTTGATATAATTTGGAGACAACACCCGAGGACCCAAGTAGAGAGGAAAATTCTGGCATCAGGGCCCCAACCGTTTGGCTAGGAGGGGTACTGCCCATCACTGTTGTAAGTAAGTGCCTTAACTGCACTGCTTTGAAATGTGAGTACGCCGGAATACTAAATTTCCAAACAAGATCACCTGCTGACAACCATTTCCCCTCATCATCCAAGAAGGAAGATATTATCCCATCGCTCAATTGGGGCAACCAAGTGAGGGGAATCTGCTGCTTGTTCATAGTGAAGGATGGGGAGTTCCAAATGGATTGGGCCAAGTCTAACTGGGGGATATAACGCAAAAAGGAGCAAAGCTGTGCATATACCTTTAGGGAAGTCATGAAAGTGGGACACTTCTCGGCGCCATGCACCTGGGACAATTTTACATAGAACAAAGTTAGGGGATCCATATTCATAGACCGGATTAAATCCAACTCTATTCTAAGCCATGTCGGCTGTAAATTTTCAGGGCCCGGACATACCCATTTCAGGCATTTTGCCAGGTGGCTAGCCCAATAGTATATAGCCAAATGAGGAATCCGCAATCCCCCCTCAGATTTTGAGGCAGCCAATTTATAATAGGCCAGTCAGTGGTGTTTGTAGGACCAAATAAACTTACTAAAAATGCCATGCAATTTCTTAAACCAGGATAACAGAATAAATGTATTTAGGAGAGATACAGGGTAGAAGATTCTTGGGAAGCTATTCATCTTGATTATGTTAATCCGGCCCCATAATGAAATTGGGAGTTTAGACCATCTGTCAAGATCCTGAATTATAAGCTGGGAGAGGGGGTCCAGATTTTCCTTGAACCATACTGAGGGATTGCGAGTTAGTTTGATGCCCAGATATTTTAGTGTCCTAGGAGTCCAACATAAACCTAAGGGGGTGATATCAGTCTTGAATATCTTGTGATTTAGGGGAAAGAAGGAAGATTTATTAGCATTTAGTTTATAATTTGAGAGGGCACTGAATTTAGCAATTTCACCCAGCAAAGCCGGAACAGGACAACCCTGTCTAGCACCTGAATGTAATAAGAAAGACTTGAAAAATGCACCATTTCCTGATATCTTTGCTGAAGGGGTTTTGTATAAAGCACAAATCCAAGATATAAAAACAGAAGGAAACTGGAAGGCCTTAAGGATTTGGAACAAAAAGTTCCAGTTCACTCGATCAAATGCCTTCTTGGCATCCAGGGAGACCAGTCCAGCAGGAAACGCAGCATCCCTGGAGGCCGAGAAGACATGAGAAAGGGTGCACAGTTGGTCTGAGGATGAACGTCCCTTCATGAATCCAACCTGGGCCATACCTATTAGGTCAGGAAGGACCACAGTTAACCTATCGGCTAATATCTTTGAGAGGATTTTGATGTCCTGGTTTAAAAGAGATATGGGCCTGTAACTTTGAACTAACTCGGGATCCTTATCTGGTTTAGGGAGAAGGACAATTAGGGCTTCAAACAGGTAGGGGTCCACCTCAACCCCGGATAAAATGTACTGAAATAGCTGAGAAAGCACTGGCAGTAGAAGTTCATGAAAAACTTTGTAAAATAAAGAGAAGAACCCATCCGGGCCAGGGACCTATAACCTCTGAGATCTCCTCCTGAGATATAGGAGAAGCCAGAAGACACTTATGTTGCTCTGCTAGGGAGGGCAGATGGGAATCCCTTAAGTACTCCTCTAGAATCTCTGGACAAGGAGGGTTCTCCATGTCCCTATATAATTGTTTGTAATATAGAGCAAACTCTTGTACTATCTCAGAAAGGGATACTGTCAGGGACCCGTATGACAGTGCCTGAATTGGGGGGATAAATCTTGCAGATTCCTGTTGTTTTAAACGCAATGCGAGTAAACACCCCGCTTTCTCTCCCTGGTCCGTATAACTGGCTCTGGTTTGGATTATAGCTAACTCTGCCTTTTCCCTTAACAGATCTAGATATCTGTCTTTGGCCACCAGAAGCTTTATACTGTCCTCACTAGAAGTATTGACAGAGAGATTAGCTTCAAGGGACCAAATTTGGGACAATAATGATAGTAGCTCTTCCTCCTGTGCCCTTTTCCTTTTTGATGCTAAACTGATGAGAACTCCCCTCATATATGCTTTAAAGACACCCCATAAAATGCCCGGCTTTGCACTGTCTAAAGGGTTAGATGACAAGAAGAACTAAATTTTTTCTCTTATAAGCTTACAATACTTGACATCCTTTAGAAGCTATTCGTTGAGCTTCCACCTGATCTCCCTTCTGGGTTAGTTGAGAAATGCCAACTTACATACCACAAGAGAGTGGTCAGAAATAGGGCCAGGCTGGATTGAGGTAGACATAACTCCAGGCAAGAGGCCCTGAGAGATAAATACATAGTCGATGCAAGACTGTGAACCATGCACCATCGAGTTAAATGTAAACTCCTTGGAATTAGGATGCAACACGCACCAAATATCACAGAGCCTGCACTGATCTACCAAATCCTTAAGTGCCCTCTGCCCCAGGGACAGCCCCCTGAGTCCACTACCTGACCTATCCAGGTTAGAATCTATTACCTGATTAAAATCACCCCCCATAATGATCATGATGGGAAGCATTGGGAGAATAATAGTTATCAGCCTCATGAAGAAACTCAAGTTGTCAATATTAGGCCCGTAGATACTGCAAAGTAAAAGTGGTACTGACCAGAGAGTGCCTTTAACTAGGACAAACCTGCCCTCCAGATCTTTGTTAACCTGCGTGGAGATGAAGGGAATGCCTCTATTAATAATTAACATGACCCCACAGCTATTGGTGGAACCTGGCGCATTATAAACCTGACCCACTTGTTGTCTCCTTAGTTGTAAAGCTTCAGATTCTAATAAATGGGATTCCTGCAAAAACGCTATCTGAGAACGCAATAGACTTAAATGTTTGAGCACCTGATATTGTTTGGATTTTTTTCTGATCCCTTTTACATTCCAGGTTGCAAGAACCACATCATTAGCTATCTAAATAATGTTAAAGAGCTTAGTTTTAATGGCCTTGTACAAGAACATCGAGAAATATTCAACCAGAATCCAAGTGTTACTGCTGTATACTCCTCCCTCCCCTTCCCCATCCCATCCATGATTACACCAAACCCTTCCCCCGTAAAGTCTCCCCTTTCATTTGACATGCAACGAACCAGTCCTATAACCCTAAACCCCTTCCCCACCCACCCAACTGTCACAAGCAACGTTTGGCACAGTACTGCTTCCCTTCCTCACCCCCAGCCTCCCAAGATAACCCCCCTGCCACAAACAAGAGTAACAGTCCTTTCATGCAAATAAAGGCCCTTAGATCCAGAAGAGAAAGAAAAGGGGATCAAAGTGCTTTAGCAACCACTAGTGGCTTAAAAGAGGGGCTGGACTGCGAGCCTCAACACATCTTAATTGTAAGGTAATAATAAAAAATGAGATAAAGCACCCTGAAAAACTTAATCAGGCACCCAGATATCCCGAGAGGTAGGTCTCCCGTGACCCTATGAGAGAGATCCATGCCAAACAACAAACCGGACAGGAAGTCATGCAGAAGGGAAATTGCCCCTTCTAACCTGGATTCTGTGGTCTGCTTAACAATGAGGGACACCAGCGCTTTAAACCCTGCTCATTAAATTTTGAATTCGGTTGTCATTACGTTGGCTCCTTGTCAGCCCGAACGCCCAGGAGCACAAAATAGGGGCTTTCAGTGTCCCAAGCCAGAAATAGAGAGCCTAACCAAAAGGAAGTCATCTCCTCGTTACCACCATCATTGAAATGGCATTCTCATGCGCTGAGCTCCCCCTAGTGGATGCTAAACAACCGTACCTGCATGTTCAACTGAAAGTTAGGGGTTGACCCAGTACAGCACCAAAATTAAGCCACTCTTAGAAAGAGATATTGTTCCTTAACAATTTAGGGCATTCCACCCTTCATTAATAAAGGCCTGCTCATCCAGCAAAAGTAGAATATGAAAAACATTTTCACCCTAGCAAGTAAAATAAACATTTCTACAAAACATTAATCAAGATTACAGGCTCCTTTTTAACACTAGCTCGTGAGTGTCCCATGAGAATTGGCACAGTTAAGTAATAAGTAGGTCCAGTTAGATAACCGGCGTTTCCAGAGGCAAACCATCGCTATGAGCTTCTTGAAGATTTGAGAAGCTGGCAGTCTCTACTTGACAGCACGAGACTCCCCTTGCCAAAGGGGGAGAACTTCTCATGGATCCCGAAACAAATCAGGCAAGGCTATCTTAAGACCGGAGAGAGCTGATTCTGGATCATCCTAGGTAAGCCAGGATCCGTTCACTAACACCTGCAGCTTGGCCGGATACCCCATCCTGAACTTGAACCCCGCAGCAATAACCTTAGACACAATGGGGTGAAATGCTGTACATTTCAGCCTGACCAATCCTGGCAAATGTTACGCAATTCTCAGCTTGGAGTTCTCCCAGCAGACCTCCTGTAGAGCTCTCACTTTTGCCAGGAAATGTTGCCTCTCTAAGAAGTTTAGGAAGCGGCAAATAATGGGATGAGGGGCAGCCCCGGTGGTGGTTTCAGCCACAATGATCTATGTGCTCGCTCAATAGTGTTTGCAGGGCCAAAGGGAGAGGGACCAGCAACCAGTTCCACCAGCTTCTGCATAAAAACTACAGCATTCTGGCCCTCTTCCCCTTCAGGTAGCCCTAAGATAATCACATTGTTTCTGCGGCTGCAGCCCTAGAAGTCTTTCAATTTTGCCTCCACTTTAGAGATCTTCTGCCTAATTGCCGCTAGGCCAGGGTCCACCTTGTCTAAGCGATGCTCCAGGGAGACAATACGAGTGGTGTTATCCGAGGCCATCATCGAGACCTCATCCAATTTTTTTAGATAGAGCTTTAAGGTTGGTTGCCATCTCTTTCACCTCCTCTCGAAAAGGTTTAAATTCTTCTAGAAATCTATTTAAGGTTAGAGGTTCCTGCTCTGTTGCTTGACTGAGGTGATCGGGTCTATCAGGCTCACTCAAGGCCCAGGATTTCTTTGGGGCCTTCTCGGGGGTGACAGGAGGAGTATGCTTTTGCGGGGCTTTCTTCATGTAAGCCTCCATCAGTGCCCAAATCTTGCTTGTCCGAGACTTTGGAGTTTTAGACGGTGAGATAGATAGAAAACAGATAGTTTTTGGCAGATACGATGTTAGAAAAAAATGATTATAAAATTGGGAGGCTGGAGCTACACGGAGGAGCTTCTACTCAGCACTCTACATCACGTGGTCTCCCAAAAGTTTGTATTCTTAACTGCGATATGATACTACTCAGGTAGTGTCACGGTGACCCCCCCCACACACAGGTACTGTATCCTGACTTGAGACTCAGAGATGGAAAACATTCATGTTAATGATTGCCTATGTCGTGCTGACAAAGTCAGTATGGCAATACCTGTGCTAAATACTTATCTGTTTAAAATTGCACAACAAAAACTTTCTTTTGTCAGAAAATACTTATTTATTTTCTACATAATTCTTTCTCAGTAATTAGTACTGTGTCAGTTATTAGTCCTTAGTTATACATTTAACAGATGATGTGTCTTGAGTGGAGAACCATAGGAAAACTAGTTATATTAACAGTTACAGTACAGCTTGCTGATTATAGAGGTAGATATGCTTGCACAATAACTACTTCTTTGTGGTCAGCAAGGGTATGTACTATGATGATACACAAGGAGGTTGTGCCTTGTCAGTGTAGAGTCTGAACAAAACTACTGTGTTTCACAGCTATGTAACAGCAGCTCAGTGGTTGTAGGGCATCAAGAATCTGATGGACATCAAGTAGTGAGAGAAAGAATTATTAATAATTTTTTGTAGGATTTTCTTACCTTCTGACTCGACAATGATGACACTGTCGGAGTATGAATGTTTGGCCTCCACTGCCTCAGGTTGATGATCTATGAAAGAAAGATAGTAATGATTTTCATTGAGTGTGGTATATGTGTCTTCACTTTTTTAGAAGACATTTCTTTGAACAATGGTAGTCTTGTCTGCCAGTTAAGATTCACTGAGATGAGATTCTGTATACTGATTGAATAGACAAAGAAAAATTTAATGGATTTAATGTAACAGCTACATGATAGCAGTAACATACTAGTTATGATAGTTACCCCCCCACACACACTTTCCTATGGGTTCTGCATCCTGAGACGGGACTCACAGTAGATAAAGGTTATTAAAATAGATGGTACAGGTGAATAAAGTTTATCCTTTAAGGGGCAGACCATGTTATCCTGGTGCACCCCTTCCCTCTGTTAGGGAATGGTTGTGCTCAGAAGGGAAGGGGCTAAGAGTCAGAACAATAGGGCAGGCAGTAGGAAGGGAAGGGGAGAAAGGAGGTACATAAGGGACAGCACAAGGGGTCCTCAGCCACTTTTTACTGGAGTTTTGATTTGACATCAGCTGCAGCACGTCGGATTTGGCAATAAATTTGAGGTTTGTTCACAAGCAGAAGAAGGTAAGGAACAGTCGATTTAGTTACATATGTGAAGCTGTTTTTGTTTAAAAAATAAAATAAGGGGAGAGAAAAGAAGAATCGTTGCAACAGTTAGCAGAGAATGAGTGATCTGTTAGAAGTACAAGATGAAGCAGGTTTTTTTGGTTGGAAGCTCCTTACGGGTTGAGAGGTTAAGGAAGAAGTGCTGTGGGGAGCACAGAGAGGGTGACTTGTTTTCTACAATTGTTGAACAGAGGAGCCAGTTTTAGAAGCTAGGGCAAAGGGTGGAAATGTTTGTGGTGACTGGTAATTAGCAGGCCTGGAAAAGGCCCTGAAATAAGGGAGTGAGAGCCAGTCCCGAGGCCACATGGTGTGTAGGCACAAGCCGCGTGGTGCTTGCGAGGAAGGTCGCCCCGTTTGGCTTAGGCTGCTTGCTGCGTATAGGGCCGGTTGGAGGGATCCTAATAAAGTGATAGGCCTGGTTTAGGCCTTGAGGTTATGGTTGGAAGGATTGACCCGAGACCCGTAGGTGGCGGCTAGGGTCATGAGGAGGTTCCCCAGTTTGGTTTCTTGGAGACAGGTGACAATTTGGGAGCCTTTGATGCTGTTGGAGGCTGGTGACAATTTGGGGAGCCTTTGATGCTGTTACGGTGGTAGAATTTAGGCCTGTAAGAGGCACCAATGAAAGGGAGTGAGAGACACGTGGCGTAACACAGCATGCCATGTTGTGCATTACCAAGGCCACGCGGTGATGTCACACACCGCGTGGCACTTGTGAGATGGGTTGCCCCATTTGTTTGGGCTGTTTGCTACCTTTAGAGCTGGTTAGGTTGTTTTTGTGATTAGTATCAGCAGGCTTGGTTCAGTTTTCAAGAGTGGTAAGTGAGGGAGTGAGCAGAGAGCTGGGGAGCGGGACGTCACATGCTGCTAGAGGCACAACAAAGCCTTTGCCCTGTTTGTTTGGCATGCAACCTTTTAGGGACCTGGGTCTTGCTGCTGCAAAAATTGCAGGCCTGTAGAGGCCCCGACAGGAATGGGAGAGTGGGTAATAATAAAAAAACAACTTTTAAATGGCCGGGAGAGCCCCAGGGCGGAAGGGGTGGAATCTCGACCCGGGAATTCACGGGAGACACCTCACGTGGTGAAGCAATTGCAATGAGTGCAGGCCCATGATAAGAGAGGACGACCTGCCAGGCAGGATGGGGGATCCTTCATGGGTGGCCCCGAGCTGTGTTAGCATGGGGGAGGTGTGATGGACAGGATGAAGAATTACAAGGATGGTTTCTAGTTAGGAGGTATGGAAACATGTAATAACCCTGTTTTTTTGTTTCCTATAGTTGTTTTCACAGATCACAAGTTGAGACGGACATGGCACCCAGGAAGAGCAGGCCATTGAAGGAAGATGCCTACAAGGCTATAATCGAATTGACTGAAAAAGCAAACAAGATGTGGGAACTAGTGGAGGGGGAGGAACTGAGGAGGCCCGGGGAGAAGAGAAAAGCGGGTACGGAAAAAAGTGGCAAGGGGAAGAGGCCAGCCGAAGGGCTACACAGGCCTGCTAGAATAGCATCAGTGATGGCGGGGCCCACCAAGGCAGCCGAGTCAGTACTCACACGGCCGGTGGACCCAATGTAGCCAGCACCCACCCCAGATCAAAGGGGAACCCCCGACGGAACCTGGACATGAAGCTCGGAACAGGGGATCCTGCCCACAGATGCCAGTAGCTCACCCTCCACCTCCACCTCAACCACAGGAAGAAACAAGGGGACCTGTGGAGGCCTCCAGACAGCCCAGCCAGGACAAGGTTACAGGTAACACATCCAACCCAATGGGGGATAGTATAAAAGAATATATAGGGCAAATTGTGGTGGCACTGGGGACAGGAGGGCTGGGACAGATGGAATCGGCTCTGGCAGAAATTAAGGTGGGAAAAGAGGTGCCAGGGGATACTGTAAACAGAGAGGAAAGAGAGGGAAATGGTACAAGAGAGGTAGGTGCACCTGGGATGAGAATAGGCGAACACGTGCCCTTCACCACAAAAGAAAAAATATGAAAAGGGGAATATGTGGATATATTTGCTTTGGTGAGCCGAGAGGCGGTGGCCAAATACGAAGAGACAGAGAGCATAGGTAAGAGCGAGATGGCAGCTGCCATAGTGCTCTTAGGAAAGAAAGAGGACGACAAGTTCACGAAAGGGAAGACCTGGGATGGGTGGTTTCTAGGTTTTGCCATTTTTTCAGCCATCGCTCTGGAAATGAGGCCGGAGCTGGGCATCCCGCTCATTACCTATTCATTGATAATAAGAAGGGCAAAAGCAAAAGGCGGGGTAGGATGGTTATACTATGATGAATGTTTTCAGCAGAGAATGGCAACATTTGGGGATGTAAGATGGGACACCAAGCAGATAGATTTATGGACAGATTATGTAACAGATCAGTCCACACCCGAGGGTGGGTGGGGCAAAAAGGGGGCTACGCCACAGAGATGTTGCTGGGCGTATAACAGGGCCTTCTGCTCATAGCCTCAGTGTCATTTCGACACCTGTTCAAAATGCGGAGGCGCGCAGCCAAGCAAGGCAGACAACTTGCCCACAGGGTCTGGCTACAAGGGCGGGGCAAGGATTGGGCCAACAGTCCTTTCAAGATGGCCTGGGGTTTAAAGGGCAAACATGGAACAAGGGAGGGAGGGGCAGGGGAAGGGAATAGAGGAGGCCAGAACCACTGAAGCAAGGAAGGCCAGACAGGAAGAAAGGGTGGGGTCAGGGAGGGGATAGGTGGCACAACAAGGAACAATTTGATGGACAGACCCATCAACCTAGCAGCATGGTCAGTTTGCCTGGATGGATATCCGGATGCAAGGGTGTGGGATATAATATTAAGTGGTTTTAACAACAGGGTTTTCACTGCAGTTTAAGGGACCCAGGCAATCAAGGGAGGCACGCAACCTGGGGTCGGTAAAAGGAAAAGAGGGAATGCTAAGAAGGAAGACTGAGAAAGAAAAAGCAGCAGGCAGGGTGGAGTGCCCATTTAACACTGCCCCCCATTGGAAAATATGCAGATATTGCCTTTGGGATTGGTACCCAAGAAGCTAGAGGGGGAATACAGGGTGATCCACCACTTGTCATATCCGGAAGGTGAGTCGGTGAATGATTTTATCAGTGAAGAACATAGTAGGGTGACATATGCGACACTAGAGGATGCAGTCCGGATAATCAGGGCCACAGGAGATGCATGGATGGCAAAAACAGATATTGAGTCTGCCTTCAGACTGCTTCCAGTCAGGAGGGAAGACTGGGATCTGTTGGGTTTTAAAAGTGAGGGACAGTATTATTTCGACAAAGCAATGCCAATGGGGTGTTCCACAGCATGTGCCACGTTTGAGGTGTTCAGCACATGTTTACAGTGGATATTCCAGGAAAAGACAGGTTATAGGTCAGTCTTCCATTACCTGGATGATTTTCTCCTCATTGGGAAGGGAAAAAGGAAGACGCAAAGGATGCTGGATAAGTTTCAAGAAGTGTGCCAGGAGCTGGGAGTCCCATTGGCACCACAGAAAACAGAAGGGCCCAGCAAGATTATGGAATTCCTTGGGGTAGAGATTGATGCCACAAGCAGAGTGTTTAGGTTACCGGACAAAAAAGTAAGGAGGTTGAAGGAACTAATCTGGGTGCACACCAGTAGGAGGCGGGTACAACTAAAAATGGTCCAGCAGGTACTGGGGCATCTGAACTTCGCATGCAGGGCCATAGGACCAGGAAGGGCATTCACAAGGAGGTTAGCCAGAGCTACAGCAGGGGTCACCAGACCACATCACTGGGTGGATCTGATGCAAGGTGTAAGGGAGGATTTTAACATATGGGAAGAATTCTTGAAAGATTACAGTGGGTGTTCGTTCTGGCAGAAGGAGTGACTGTACAACACAGACCTAGACCTATACACAGATGCGGCTGGAGGGTTGGGCATGGGGGGTTACCTGAGGGGCAAGTGGTTTGCAGAACCACGGCTGGCTATTTGGGTAAGAGATGGGAAAGTGAGAGATATAACACTACTGGAGATCATGCCCATATGGGCATGCACTCTGGTTTGGGGGGAAGATTTGCGTGACCAAAAGGTGACATTTTGGTGTGACAATAGAGCGGTGGTCGATGTACTAAACAACAAGGGAGCCAGGGAAGATACAGTCATGCAGGTGGTACGACAGTTAGTTTTAAGGGCTTTGCAGCTGAACATGTCCTTCAGAGCAAAACACATAGAAGGGGTACACAATACCCTGGCTGACAGCCTTTTCCGTCTGCAGCTGAACCATTTCCAGAAGCTGGCACCAGCAGCGGAAGAACAAAAAACGCCCATACCAATGAACATCTGGGACATTGGCAAGAAGGAGCAGAAATGCTGCTTCGCAGCTCATTGGCGCCTCGGACACTGAGGGCCTACGATGGGGCTAGGAGGGTTTTTCAAACATTCAGGGCAGAACAACAGATGGAGGTAAGTGGGCCGCTCTCAGAGGAACAGTTGGGAATGTTCACAGTGGAGCAATGGCAAAAAGGGACTGCTCACACCACAATGGGGGTCCATCTTGTAGGGATCAGTGTGATCTGCAGCCTAAAAGGGTGGAATAACCCAACAAAATCAATGCTCATTAGGAGAATGATGCAGGGGTGGGGCAGGTTGAAGCGAGGGCCAGGGGATAATAGGAGGCCAATAGGTGAGCAGTGACTAATAAAGCTAAAAGAGGTGGTCCCGGCAATATGCAGATCAAAAGGGGAGGCCCAGCTATTTCACACAATTTATGTGGTAATGTTTGCAGGGGCTATGAGAGTGAGTGAATTGGTAGGCCATGGGAAAGATGACAAGGAAGGAGCTGTGGAATGGGAGGATGTGAGTTGGAGGATAAGAGAAATAAAAATCAAGCTAAAGGGGTCAAAGGTGGACCAGAAAGAGCAAGGGTGCATGATAACACTTAAAGGGCGATCAAAGAGTGCAATATGCCCAGTGCAGGCCCTGTGGGTTTTTGCCGCAGAGCAGGTGACCAGGACGGGGAAGTTATTTGTGCATGGGGATGGAAAAAGGGTCACTGGCTATCAAATTACAGCAGTGCTGAAAAATGGCATGCATTTTCTGGGGGAGGACCCAGCCAATTACTCCTCCCATTCCCTTCGGATTGGGGCTGCCTCACAGTGGGCAGCAATGGGGGAACCTGTAAAGGACATTTGGGAAAAAGGGCGCTGGCAGTCAGCCAGTTACAAAAGATACATCAGAGCACTGAAATAAAAAAAAGGGGGAAGGGAAGGAGCAGCATGGTTTTCAAAAAAAAAAATGTAGACTGGGGAGGATACAATGGGGGCACTGAGTATGTGTATAAATTAATTAATTTTCTTTGCACCCCATAGGTAGAGGGAGGAGCACAGAAGTCTGGATCAGTGTCCATTCCTATATTTACTGGGCTGGTAAGAGAGCAGAGAAAAAAGCTGGGGGTAAACAGTTGTACCAGGATGCAAGACAGTGTAAGTTGGTATGGCACAGCCTACATGGGATGAGATGGGCGCAGCTCCTGCCTGCCTTAAAAGAACTCAAGGGATATTGGCCCAGTCCAGACCTAATCATTATACACCTTGGGGGCAACGACCTGGCAGGCAGACCATGGGTGCACACTTATTTACAGATAAAAAGGGACCTGGTGGCAATAAGACAGTGGTGGCCTCAAGTATGCCTTGCCTGGTCAGATATGATACCTCGAAGGGTATGGAGACAGGAACACAGCCACAGGGTGGTGGAGAGGACAAGGAGAAAGATGAATAGATGGGTGGGGACGTTGATAAGACAGATGGGAGGACAAGTGATACTGCGGGGAGCAGAAGAATGGGTGGATGACTTCTACAGGTCAGATGGGGTACACTTGTCAGACATAGCAATTGATATGTTTAATGTGGAAATAATGGGTTTCATAGAGGAATGGAGGAAACAGACAGAAGCTGGTACATAAAAAAAAGGGGGGCAGGGAAGGAAGTTTTCATCCCTGAGGTAAGGGAGAGGGTGACCCTAAGTTGGGGGGAAGCCAGACATCCAACACAAGCTGGAGACTGGCTAGTGGGGAAAGGGGGGAGGATGGGAGGGGGAAGAGAAAAGGAATAACACAAGAGGAAGAAGAAGATGAAGGAGAAAGCGGTCTCGGTTTTCACCATTACCTAACAGAAAAGGAGAAGAAGAAGAAGGCACCCAGGTTTTCACCTGGGAGATGAATAATCAGAGAGTGATATATGGATGGAAATAAAGGAAAATTATGGAAATATGATAATAGAGAAATGGAAAATGGAATTATGGATTTATGAATATAAATAAATTAATTGCCAATCTGAGCACAACAACAAACAATGGTCTCTGTGTTTTTGTGAGGGAAAAGGGGGGGATCCGGGACAATGGGGTTTTCCCTTTAAGGGGCAGACCATGTTGCCCTGGTGCATCCCTTCCCTCCAGCGAAATAGTTGTGCTCAGAAGGGAGGGATAGGAGAGGGGCTAAGAGCCAGAACAATAGGGCAGGCAGCAGGAAGGGGAGGGGAGAAAGGAGGTACATAAGGGACAGCACAAGGGGTCCTCAGCCACTTTTTGCTGGAGTTTTGATTCCTCCCACCCAACCTGCAGGACAGAGTATGAGGGAAAGACAATCAATTTGGGGCTGCATGGTGGGTCTGTCAAGGTGAGGACAGATGTGTCCGGTAGGACAAGGGACTGCCAAAGGTGAATGGCAGGTGAGGATAATATGGTTACAGACTGCCAAAGGTGGATGGCGGGTGATAATATGGGAATGGACTGCCAAAGGTGGATGGCAGGAGGAAATGCTAGTGGACTGCCAGAAAGTGGACAGCAGGAATAATAAGGCTATGGACTGCCAAGGTGGATGGCAGGGGGGGAAAGGGGAGGACGGGAGGGGAAGAAAAGGAATAACACAAGAGGAAGAAGAAGATGAAGGAGAAAGCGGTCTCGGTTTTCACCGTTACTTAACAGAAAAGGAGAAGAAGAAGGCACCCAGGTTTTCGCCTGGGGGATGGATAATCAGAGAGTGATATATGGATGGAAATAAAGGAAAATTATGGAAATATGATAATAAAGAAATGGAAAATGGAGAATGGATTTATGAATATAAATAAATTAATTGCCAATCTGAGCACAACAACAAACATTGGTCTCTGTGTTTTTGTGAGGGAAAAGGGGGGAATCCGGGACAATGATTGTAGTAACAGTCTATTTAAGACAGTTAGGATTTGCATGGTGTTACTTAGTAAATAGTGGCCCCCCTCCACACCACCCAATACTGCATGTCAGGTAGTGCATTGTGAGTGGGCAGTCACAAGAAAAAAAAAGTCTATGGTATTGATGGTTCACCTTTGTGGTTCCAGAGGGTGCACAGAAGTTAGGAGTATTTTGGCATTAGCCAGGTAATGTACCAGCCTGTGGCTTGAGCACTGCATCAATAGCAGGGAAGCACATGGAAATGACCATTATGGAAAGAAGTTGTACATCTCAATGATTGCAGTGACAGATTGGTTGAGATAGTAATAAGTTGCATGGTGTGAAATACGCAATACCCTCCTCCTCATGGAATAGGTACTGTATCCTGAGCACGGAGTAACAAACAAACAAAGGTTATGGATATAAATGGTACAGTCCGTAATAGTAGTAACACACTAGTAGAGATAGTTATGAGTTTCTGGGTATCAGGTAGGCTATGCCCCCCCCAAGAAAAACAGGTACTGCATCCTGTGTGACCACTCAGAGTCAAACAAAGGATATGAATGTAAGCAGTACAGTTATATTGTTTAAGTAACACACTAGTCTTAGACAGTTACAACTTGTGCAGTGTCAGCGACTCACTGCTTCCACCTCTCCCCGTCGCATACCCCCTGGGAAGCTATTATATCCTGAGAGGAGTCTCACAGAGAAAGAAAGCTTATAAATATTCACGGTGCAGTTGCATAATTTGTGTTGCTAACTACTTGAGAAAGTTAGGAGTGGCATGGTGTCAGCTACTTAATGTCATCCCTTGCAGGCTAGGTCAGACAGTGCATTGTGAGTAGAGTCTCAGGGAAAAAAAACATGCATATAGATCAACGGTTAAAGTTTTTTTATTGCAGAATTACATGAGATAAGAGAGTTAGGAGTTGCACAGTGGCAGCCATACAATGCACCTGCTCTGCTGACAGAAGAGGTAGTGCATCCTGAGTGCAGACTGATAGTAATACTAAGGCCATGGATGTCAATATAATATCGGCCTGATTTTATGGAGATATAAGTTACGATACTTAGGAGTCGATGGTGTCAGCAAGGCAATATCCCCTCCCCTCAAGACCAGGACTGCAGCTTGAATGCAGACCCATTCTTATAGTGAGGCAATGTATGGAAATGGAGCATCACCGTGATTGGAGTAGCACACAAATGTGCATAATTTCTAACAGTATTGATTACAAGATTACATTGCATTGTGGGAATAGCAGCCTTGAAGCTGTGTGGTGTGGTGGGACAATGTGATGCCTCAGGTAGTGGCTGTACTCAGCCTGTGGTATTGTACCTCACTATCTGAGGTGTTATCTTATTTTACACAACAGTAAGCTTGTTTTTCATTCCTGGAAAAGAAAATGTTATGCTGAGTGACAGATAGTTTCTTTACTCATAGTGTGTTAAGCGCTTCCTTGCAGCAGGCTTCCCAGCAGCTTCCCACATCTTGTGAGTGAGGTAGTACCAGCAAACATCATTGTCCAGTATCTCCTCTCTGTTCTTTAGCATGTAGAAACGCTGGTGCAACAGCTTCCACTTCCTCTTGCACATTGCTGGATTCTTATTTTTGACTTTAAGAATCATCTGCAAGAACTCATGGCTGCACCTCCACATTGTATCCAGCTTCTGGGTGGTGCTTCGCATGAGGATCTTAGTATTTCCTCTAGCCTGGGCTGCCTCAACCAGGTAGCACACCTCCCTCATACTCCAGAGCCTAATTTTATTTGCTACTTGTTAACAGCTGTAATAAATAGAGATACAACAGTATGTTAATGAGATATATTGTGACGTGTATTTTTCTCCTCTGTTGAAATTTTAGATTAAGGATGCACAGAGAGGCAAATCTTTGTGGTTCGATAGTTATTATAAGAAATAATGTTTCATGGGTAGACTAATTGTTAGATAATATGACATTGACAACAGAGTACTGTCTCCATAATTCTATGTTTCATTATGTCTTATATGTATACTGAAACAACATAGATATATATTTATACTACCATTTATTAACTACAGCTGTATGCATGCCACAATTCTGAAAATCTGCATGAATCTGCATTTGTGTAGTGGTGTAACAGTGACATGGCATGGTTTTGCTTTGTGTGTGTAATCTGTGCAGCTTTTCTATTTTTTGACCAAGTTTTTTGACTCTTAAAAGAGCCTTTTTTTTTCAATTGTGTCTGCTGTAACAGCCTGATATTTTTAGAGGACTGTGAGGATCCCATCTCGAAGGTCACCCAGGAAAAGGCAATTGCCAATTGCCAGCATGTGAGAAGTACACACCATCTGGTAGGTATAGCCAGTCATTACTATGTTTAATTTCAGGGTGACGTATGGTGTGCATCCCAGCAATGCACAGATATCTGGATATTTGGATGTTTACCTTTCTACGAGCTCTGTCAAGCAGGTACATGTGTTGTTCTGCTTGCCAGACTCTATACTCTGTAATATCACAAAAAAATGGTCTTACAGGCAGGTAACATATCCATAATGGAAGCAAGATCTAATTTTGCTTCTGACACTAAATCTGCCCATCTTTTGGTGCCCAAATCATTGCCACTGAGATAAATCAGCAGTATGTCTGGCTGAGCTTGAGTCCTCAGAAGTCAGTGCATTGTTGGCATGAGATGCTCCCACCTCATGTCACCCCTGCCAAACTACTTAACAGAGCAATTTGGAAGCTTCAGGTCTTTGCCAAAATCACTCTTCTGAGCATACTCTGAAGCACGCCTTACTCTGCTGCTGCCCACTACCCACATAGTCCATTTACTGTTTTCTGCCATTCTTAGTTTTTATACTGAGAAGTGGACAGAGTGCTACCAAAAAAAATCTGTGTTTCTCCTGCAGTGCCTAGCCACAACTTAATGTGAAACTAAGATTTCCCTCTCTGCTTCAACATTGGTTTGGTGGGCTGTTCTAAAACACAGTAATTTAAAATGCTATTGGTGAATGATTTCTCATGGCTAACCAATACACTGGATGCACTGACTATTATTACACTGAATGGTTGTGGCTGCCATCAAGCAGAAATGCTGGAAGATTTCTCAGTGGGAAAATATTACATTTTAATATGCTACTTCAAACAATGACAGCTACACAGAGGTATATGATTGGCTGCCTCTTCTGTTATGATACATGTGCTGCTTGCCTTCTGCCTCCATTTGCAGCTCTATCTGTGCTAGTAAGTACTGATTGACACTCTGACTTTAAAGACAAATAATTTCTTTTTACTGCATAACAGGTTATTTTGACTGTCATAGTCAAATATAGTAGTAAAAAATGTTTTGTTTAATACCATGTTTGTGCTGCTAACAGTTTTTATAATGCAAGAAAAATTGTTTAGAAAATGTTATCTACTTACACAGTGTGAAGCAGGGTCTCGCCTTCTTTTCTAAGATGGCTGCTATGTCCTTCTTCTCCAGTGTTCTGTGGTTGTGATTGGTTGCCTGATATGGCCTGATGAATGTGGTGATACATTGGTGGCAGGCGTCTGTCCAGTCAAATGAGGGGAACCCAGTCTCTGTGACTGGCTGAGTCTTAAAGGGGTGTTTAACTATTACATTTTGTGAAACTTTCGTTACTCCACGACACTATTATTCGACACTTTTCTGCTTTTGACACTATTTTGAACACTATAGTTTCCAAGCACTTTTGTGCTCGACATCAAATTTTGTGACACTTTCACTACACCATATTTTATTAAGTATGCATACGTTTGGCCTCTTTTAGAAACTTTATTAAAAACAGTTTTATTATGAAAAACAATCACTGTGGATGCATTAGATTGTGCCAGTACTTTATTTTTGACATTTTAGATATTTATTCTCATATTATTACTGAGCTTATGTTCTTACATTTAGAAAAGATTGTATATTAATTTAGTGGTGTTCCATATTAGAGTAATAATCTCTACAATGTTTAGTAAAGTAGTATTTACTGTTCTTATATGACATATGATAGTATGGTACTATATAATGCTAGGTCAAAACAAAAGACAGCAACACTAAATAATTGTTTTTCTCCATTTATCATACAGGTGTCTGATACTTCTGTGAGATTGGTGTACTATACTGTGAATTGACAGACAGGGAAGATGCCCTCTAAACAGAGGTGGAGGTCTATGCAGAGACGAAACAGGTATCATAGTAGTTCACTGTTGCTTAAGAGTGATCTGAAACCCAGTGATGATAGTTCAAGACATAAAACAATTCAGCATGCCACTCTAGGACTGAATTCACAGGTTCATCACTCTGCAGAAAAAGAACGTGCTTGCTCAACAGCAGGGAAAGAATGTGTAGCTAAGCAACAGTTGTGCAGATCTGCGAGCCGAAACACTACTGTTGCAAAGACATGCTTAAATACACATACTAAACAGCGGTGTAAATTCGTAGCTGCTGATGCTTATCTGAGGATGCAAAAGTATTTTCGATCACTAGCTTCTAAAGCTAAGACTGACAGACTTATTGCTGCTGTGATGAGATGTGAGCACAAAAAAAGTCACCTCATTTTTATGAAATTGCATCTCAAAGTACATATGTTTGTTAACAGAGTAGTTTTTGTTCTTCAGCGTTTGTGGCGTAAGATGTCTGATGTACTTGAGCAGTTCAGGAAAACTGTGTATGACATAAAGATGAGGCTACAACGGTATTGTGTCTTGAGCCTGCACAATTTCTGTGATGTTTTCACAGGTTGCTGGCTGCACACACAGCACTCAGAGGTGTATTTCTGGGAGAAGTCGTATTACTCACAGAAAAAGGACAGCAACTTGTGCATTGATGAGTCTGGTAAACTTTGTAATGTGCTGAGTGTGTGTGATGACACAACAATGGAGTCAGATGATGAATGTAAGGCAACTACTCAGTCTCTTAAGTGTCACTGTCTCTCATGCACATGTGATGTGACTTGCAACTGAAGGCAATCATCATTTGACAAAGCTGAGCACTTTATCAACCTGTTTGTCATTACTGATCATACAGACAGACATAAACTGAGAGCATAGACCTTTGTGAGATCCATCCATATAGTGGACTTATGGGTCACTCGCTTGCATGTCTAGATAGTGGTGTTTGTGATGGTGTCTTTCACCACATGCATATGCTGGGAGTGCATCAATCAGGCATGCAGAACTTTGTGTACAAGGTCTATGAGGTTCACTGAGTTGTCACTCAGTATACTTGTCTCAATGAGTTACTGCAGTCTGGTGACATGCATGGTGTCATGACATTTATTTATTTATTTTGAACAGCAGTTTGAAAACCTTTGAGCCAGAGGCTCATTTACAAAGGTACCTTGTCACATAAAGGCAGATCACAGTACAACAGCATGTAACAATACCGAATACAAACAATGGGTAATACAACAAGTTGGAACAACAGGAGGATGCAAACAATAATATCGTGAGGCACCCTAACTTCAGTAGTCACAAGCAGCTTACAAGTGGCTTTGTCATAATGTTAGTGCCAAGCTAAAACTAGTACCAATTACAGCTACGAGTACTAATTATGTGATTCCGTAGGGAGGTTTTGAAGCAGGATATAGATGGGGCATCCGAGATGGATAGGGGCAATGTGTTGAACCAGGATGGGGCTCTGTAGCAATAGGTAACTTTGACCGTGTCTTTTGGTCTAGCCCTAGGAATGGATAAGTGGTTTGGCGAAGTGCAGGTATGCACTTGAGGTTTGCACATTGGGTGGTGGCCATCAGACCACGGGGATAACCCAAGAAGTTTTTTTTTAGTTAAGATACAGGTCTGATATTTAAGGCGTTCATCCAGGTCAAGCAGTACTGCTTTCGCATAGAGCTGACAAGTGTGCATTAACCTAGGGGCCCCAGAGATTAGCCTACAGGCTTTGTTTAGTATAGTGCGAATTTTGTTGAGATCGGTATGATCAGCAGAGCCGTACACAGGCAGCCCATAATCCACCAGTGACAGGATGGATGAGGTGACTGCAAGTGGAAGGGCCTCGGGGGGGAGACAGTTTTTGTGCCAGTGTAAGATGCCTAGTCGGATATTTGCAGCTGTGGCAAGGGCTGATATGTGGCCATGGAAGGAAAGAGAGGGGTCAAAATTGATTCCAAGGTATTCATAGGAGCAGACTTGCTCGAGCGTGAACTTGGAGCTTGAGTGTATGTGGAGCTTAAAGTTGCAGGACTTGTTTTGTGGGTGAGCAAAGATCATGGTTTTAGTTATTTTGAGATTTATCACCAGCCTACATTCCTTGAACCATCCCTTGGCTTCATTAAAGGATCTTTGCAGGGAGTCTTGGAGAGTGATAGGGTTACGATCAGCGGCAAAGATGACCAGGCCATCCGTGACAGTAATATATTACCACTACAGAAACCTGAAAGGGAGTTAAGGTAAAGGGAGAAGTAGGGGTCCACAGAATGGAGCCCTAGGGAACACTCAGAGAGGATGGGACGGATGTCAGAGTGATTCCCACCAATTTTAATGCTGTGAGTGGGCTGACGATAGCTGGTGCACCAGGAGATAGGCCCAGTGCAAAAGCCAGAGTAACTGAGGCATCCAGAAGGAGGGATGGAGACGGTGTTGAATGCTTTGATAGGTCTACAAACACAGTACCAGCCAGGAGCCCAGGTCTAGGGAGAAGTGGAAAATTTGAGAATTCTAGGAGGGCATTAATAGTGAGGTACTGTAGCCAGCACAGAAACCGTGCTGTTCTGGGCAGAGAATGTCGTAGTTGGTGAGGTAGAAAGTAATTTTGAGGCCACTACTGTTTCCAGAGCTTGGAGAGAGGAGAGAATGGAGATAGGCTGGTAGTTTCCAGCCATGGACCTGTCTCCACCTTTAAGAATGGGTGTGATGGTGGCAATTTTCCAGATTGATGGGAATTGCCCCAGGCAGAGAGATTTATTGAGGAGATTGGTAATCAGAGTAAGGACCAGATCTAGAACTTGATGAAGGATACATGGGTCCAAGGTGTCACTACCCATACTATTGCTCCTAAGGGCATTGACTAGGTGAGGTCTGAGTTCTTGGGCAGAGACTTGGCGGAGGTGAAAGTACGGGTGTGTAAAGACCAGTGCAGGTGAAGGGAGGAAGGGTTGAAAAAATCCTTAGGGAGGATAGGGCTAAGGTCCATAAAGGAGGTATTGAGGCAGTTAGCTATAAGGGCAGGATCTGAGGAGATAGTGCCATTGATATTGATCTGGGAGGAGGGGAGGTGTGCTCCCATTTAACTGTTTGATACTATCCCAGAAGGTTCTAGGATTCCCCAGGAGGGAGGTAAGCGAGGCCTGATAGTGATCCATGCTTGCCTTTCTGATGGCCCAGGTACACTATTTCTGGCAGCCGCATGCTCCTGCCTATCACCGAGCCAGCCAGCTGGTACATGGTGCCATAGATTATCCCTATGTCTGAGTTGTTGGATCAGGGCTGGGGTCACCAAAGGAGCATTTTGCACTTTGGAATGGCGGACTGTCAGTGAGGCGAAGATATCATGCAGGCTTTATTGAATGTTTGGATAAAGAAGGTTAGTGCCGTATCAGTGTCAGGGGCATACTGTATAGGAGACCAATCAATTTGGGACAGAAGTTCCTTGAGTTTCTTCAGGCCACCTGGCTTCAGGCGCTGCTGGGGAATGGACTGTGCTGATGATCTGGATACTGTGGAAGTCCAGTGAAAAAGTATGGGCGAGTGATCGCTAAGCGAGTCGGGAAGGACTTGGACATCAATGATCCAATTAGGGTGATTAGAGAGGACCACATCAAGAAGAGTACTAGTGCCTCTCTTTGGGTTAGTCCTAGTGGGGTGGGCGATGAGTTGAGTCATATCGACTGCAGCAAAGGAGTCATGGGCAGAGGAGGAAGAGGGGCTAAGCCAATTGATGTTAAGGTCACCCACTAGTATTTGGTCCGAGGGGTGGGGCAGCAAGGAAAGGTATTCCATGAGGGAGGCTAGAGCCAGAGTTTGGTTTCTTGGGGGTATGTAGGCTGTAGTTAGATACAGAGGGCCCTTTAATGGGTCAGGGGTCAGTTTCAGGGTCAGCGCCTGAGCCCCAGAGTCAAGAGTAGGAGCTGGTAGGGCAAGTCCAGGGAGGGCTTCTTTAATGTAGATGGCACAGCCACCACCCCTTTTACCAGCCCAGTCAGCCCAGAAGAGGGAGTATCCAGGGAGGGAGACAAAGGAGTCAGGGGTGGATTTTGTCAGCCACATCTCAGCCAAAGAAGATGTCTGGATTATAGTTGACCCAACACTGGAGTAGGTCAAATTTTTCATGAGGCTACAGATGTTCATGGAGACCGCACAGGTCAAGAAGGGCCTGTGGCAGAGTTGTAGTGAACTGGGCCAGGGTTGGGAGTGAGATGTTACCTGACAAGAGGAGAATAACTAACACCTGGCCGGGTGGTAGGAGAAAGGTATTTCTCGACAGACACGAGGGAGAGTTTCTGTATACAGGGTTGGGCAGAGTAGTACAGGATGGGAAGCAAGAATGATAAGTCTTACATGTGCGTCAGGGGTGGGAGCTTGGTGGAGGCTGGTGGGTGGGCATGGTGGGCCGCAGCACCCAGTGGCGGCAAGGTGCCTGAGAGCCAGCTCAGATACATAGGAGGGGTCCAGTAACAGTACATAAAGGGGCACAGCCGAATGGCTTGTTTGCAATAGTGCTGAGATAGTTGGGTAAGACAGTGGAAGTAGACATAGGCTGAGCATGAGGCATGTCCAGAGGTGAGTGGCATGCATAGTGCTAAAGAGCTAAAACAGGTAATGGAAGAAAGAAGAGGAGGCAGCTTGCCTGAGACCGTTAGTGCCACTTTGGTTCAGTGGTAGCGACACTGCCTCTGGTATACAGGGTACCAGGTTCAATACTCACCCTGGGTATTAGGAGAAAGGACCAAGGGAGGGGTCAAGGAATTCGGTGTCTGAGCGACAGGGCAGCAGAGGTTGGGCCTAAAAATAGGGAGCTGGGTAGCGACTCCTGGTGGTCAGTCATTTCAGGCTGGGGTCATTTCCAGTAGGGGTCCAGAGGGGTGGCAGTTATAGGTTAGACAGGTAGCGGAAAGGCAAAGGAGAGAGGAGGCCAAAGGGGGGGGATGCTGCAGATAGGTGAGGAGAACCAGCAGGTTAGATAGGTGGCTGAAGAGGTGAAGGAGAGTATTGGCCAAGGGAAGGGGGGAGAGATGCTGTAGATAGATGAGGAGAGCCAGCAAGGGGGCACAGGTGCTATCAGGGCTGGAAATATAGCGAGGGTGTGCTGAGTCCCTCTGGTGGTCAGCAGTTATAACCTGCAAATGGGAAAGTGGGGAGATAGAATTTCGGCAGCAGGAAGTGATGTCACAGGGGAGGCTTTATAAATTAAACACCACGGGTGGGTGGGTGGTTGGGGTGGGCTGGGCAGATGACTTGAAGTGTCGTCGGGCTAGCACCCCACAGCAGGAGTCCAGCAGGAGGGTGGTAGAGGTGCTCTTTACCTCTTCAGCGTTTCCTTGTGTAAAATGCTGAATTCGGCCCCTCTGAAGGAGCGCTGCTGTCCCTGGGTCTGCCGCGGTTGGCAGTGAGCTTGTTGGGGGGGGGTATAGCCTAAGAAGGGAAGAGAAACAAAGAACAGAAATTAGTATGCAGTGGGAAGTGGGAGAGTGAATAAGGCCAGAACTGTACTGCGCATGCGCGGGCAATGCCCCGATACAGAACCCTACCGCGCATGTGTGGCTTTCCAGAGTGGAGACACTGAGAGTCAGGTAGGAATATCATTCAAACATTACTATCTCTAAAAACCAAAAGGCAACTAAACTGTAACAGAAAAATAGACCATGAGGCAGGCAGTAGCTAAGAATACAGCTAACAAGAGATTTCTGAAACAGCTGCGATGTGTCAGCAGTGAGACAGATACTGTGATTGATCAGTCTTCAATAGCTAATGGAAATTCTGTCTCTGTCTTAGAAACTGATATTCTCAAGCAGTTTGAGAAATCAATTGCCAAATCTGAGTTGGGAAAAACAAAGAAATTTGACTCTGTATGTGTGTCATGTGATTGCCTCTCTTATGAAAAACAAATGGTCACAGTGAACCTAGAAACCTTGTCACCATACAATGACATGTGGTTTCAACTGTCAGCATTTCTGCTGTTAAAAGTGTGACTTTCAGTTAGACCCAATCATTGTGATGTGCAAGCACTGTTTTTCCAAAGTGAAGTCTAACATTCTACCACCAAGGTCAGTCTTGAACAACATGGAGGCACATGTTACACCTACTGAGATTGCCATGTTGAATATGCTTGAAAGGATTCTTATTCAGACTATGAAACCATTTCAAACTATTCTATGTCTGAACACAAAGACACAGAATATTCCACAAAAAGAACTCATTAGATCCTTAAGGGTTCCATCATGTATCTTCCACTTCCTCTACAGGAAAATGTAGAGGCAATCTCCAATGAAAACACTTTGGTGATTCTTGTAAGTGGTGTTCCAACAAAGTCTAAGGTCATTTGGCTGGATGTTGTCAATGTAGAGAAGGTGAAGCTTGTTTTTACCTATTTAAAGAGCAACAATCCCTTTTATGCAGACCTTGATATTGATCACATGACTAGTGTGTCTGTTGAACATGATGTGTTGGAAACCATAAAGCCAATGATTGAGAAGGTCAATGTGGAGACCAACGATAATGTGTATGAACAGTACACAATCAACCCACTACATGGCAGAGATCCAGTAGGGGACAACATTAATCTCTATCAAATGAAACAGGTGGAAGGTGAGCCTGTCAGCATTTGGGAAGCAACATTGGAAGCACGCTGTTTCCCAGACTTATTCCCAAAAGGGTCAGGTGGGCATCTAGGTAAAAGAAAAGTGTGTGTACCGGGTGCTGAGTTCCATACTAGCCGTGTACTCAGTAAGGATGGCAAATTCAGGTGCAACATACAGTACCTGTCTCATCTCCTGTGGGAGAGTAAGCTTAGCATACTGTCTGTGTCTATTGTGCATACTATTCATCTCACAACTCCACTTGATGGAATAACAGCTGCACAGTTTCTGAAGAAATTAAAGCAGAAGGATGAAAATGAGCAAGTGAATTTGTCTTTCATTCTGTCAAGTCTACGTGGCACCAAAGAATATTGGTATCACAGACACTCTGAGGTGATGACAATGCTGTGAGAGTATGGTGCAGCCACATGGTTTGTCATGCTCAATTGTGCCGAATATGTCTGGGATGAGGTCATAGAACTGTTGAAGTGGGTGAATTCTGATGTAGAGGGCATTTCATCAATGACTGTTAGAGAAATGTGATCACTTGACCCAGTGTCTGTCACAAGGCATTTCCACAAGTGGTTCCATGATATTCTGACTTTTATTTTGTCAAAGGACAATCTGCCTCTTGGTATTGTGGAGCATTACTTCTGGAGGATGGAGTATCAGGCATGAGGTGCTCCTCATATTCACATGTTACGGTGGATCAAGGATGCCCGACGCATAGGTGAACATGAAGCAGCACAAGTGCTAGCATTTATCAAGAAATACATCACTTGCCGCATTCTGGACAAGTATGACAGTCCTACACTGTGGAAGTTGGTGCAAATGTTTCAATGGCATATTTGTGAGAAATACTGCCACCGGGTAGTGAAGAACAAATCTGATTGGTTCACAATATGTCATTTCGGATTTTCCAGATGTGTCTGTCAGGATGGTTGCATGAATGAACTGTTTTCAGCAATGCGACACCACTTGAAGGCAAAATCAACCAAGAGGGTATATGATTTACCCAGAGATGAGAAAGACGTGTACATCAATGACTACAACCCTTCTCATCTTCTAATGTATCAAGCAAATACAGCTGTTCAATTTGTGGCTGACAATTCATTGGCTCTGGTGCAGTACGTAACTTTGTACATAACTAAATATGAGCAGGCTAGCTTGCAAGATCTTGGGGAAGATATTACCAGTTCAAGCAAGTACCTGACATCTCAGTTGTGGTCACTGGGATTGAAGACCCTTTCACACAGAGAATGTGGTGCTTATGAGTCTGGTGATCACTTGATCGGTACATATTTGTACAGCAAGTCTGATGCTGTGCACTTTCTCAGTGTGAACTACAAAGAGAAGCAAAAATACTTATTCCTCATGCTAAGATTGAGGAACTGGCTCTCAGGAGACCCTCTTCAAGACATATCTTGAAGAATAATCTCATTGACACGTACTACCCCCGTAGATATGAAGACATGGATGATATGTGTATATTTCAGGTGGCTAAATGGTATGACTACAAGACGGATGTCTCACCTGATTGTACACATGACATTTACAAGGTCAAAGGAGTGGATGGCTGTCTCATTAAGACACATAAGCCTTGGCTCATTGATCAATGTAAATTATATCTAGGCACATCTGAGAGCGGAGAGCATTACTATTTTGCTCTCCTATTCTTATTTAGACACTGGAGGAATGAGTCTGAATTAAAAGGAGACTGTGATACATTCAAGGAAGAGTTCAATCACAGTTATGAAACATTCAAAGGTGAATACTCAGAGACATATACACAGAAACTAGACACTGAGAAGGAGCAGCTTGAGAAGGCACAGAAACAACTTGAGGAGGACACTCCCGTTAGCTCACAGGACAATCTTGATCAGGAAGGACAAGGTATCCTTGGAGAACCTCTGCCTTTGAATGCCCCAGAAGTACTCATGTCAGAAGTGGAGAGTGCTATGGAACATGGCACACACTGCATTGTTGACCCAGCTGAATTAAGAGAGAGAGACTCAATAAGCAGCAACATGTGGTTCACTCTGAGGTCACTGACGCTGTCCAGCATGGGATATTACATGAGCACAAGAAATGTGACTGTCTTGAGTACAAGCCACTGCTGATGTTTGTTAGTGGGTCAGCTGGTACAGGGAATAGTTTCCTTATTGAGGCCATCACGGCTGAAATAAGGAGCCTGACAGGGTCATCAACGTCTGTTGCTGTTAGTGCTCCCACTGGACTAGCGGCATATAACATTGGTGGAGTTGTTACACCGTCTCTTCATGTTGCCAGTGGAGCATGGCAAAGCAGGAGAGTATCATAAGCTGTCATTTGAGGTTGCATCTCAGCTTCGTTCAATGTTTACTAAGATGAAGTTACTCATTATTGATGAGATTAGTATGGTGTCCAATTTGATGCCTGCATGTATACACCTATATCTACAGGGGATCTTGGGGACTGACTATGGAGATGCATTTGGTGGTAAAAGCATTGTTGTACTTGGAGACCTTTTACAGCTTGCACCAGATAATGCAGAACATGTCTTTGCAGCTCTGACTGTGAAGCAGGCCAAGAATACACTTGGGTGCATTGGAGGTTTTAACCTGTGGGAGTTATTTACCTTTGTAGAGCTGTATCAGAACATACGACAAAGTGGTAATCTGGCTTACAAGGCACTGTTGGATCAAGCTCATACAGGTTCTCTGTCACCAGAACATGTTTCAATGTTAAATGGTCAAAGAATCAAAATGGATACTACATCCATAGAAACAGCAAGTGATGTTTTCAGTGATGTGTACTCCAGGGGCACACGCATTGTGTGTCTTATACTATGACTGAAGAAATGCTCTGAGTTCAACAGTGTCATGTTGCAGAGAGAGAGAATCAAGAAATTCTCACACTGCATGCTGTTGACACAGTCGATGATGTCATTCTAAGTTGGAAGCTGGTAGCAAAGATGAATGAATGACTGTCTGAACTGAAGTCAGATGTTTCACGCACAGCTGGTCTGGAAGCTGCTCTTACAGTTTGTAAGAATGCACGTGTCATGCTACGCAGTAATCTTGATGTGTATCGTAGCATGGTAAATGGTGCCATGGGTAGCATTATTGACTTTGTTTACAGTGTTCAGAAGATGTTTATCAAGACACTTCTTGTCCACTTTGACAACATGGAACAGCCTGTGCAGATTGATTGTACCTGTGTTAAGTTCCAGGTATTTAAGGATATCTATGTGAACAGGAAACAGTTCCCAATATGTGTTGCATATGCTGTTTCAATTCACAAGTCTCAAGGCTTGAGTTTGGATTCAGCAATGGTGGACATAGGTAGAGACATTTTGAAAGATGGTATGAGCTACATTGCACTTTCATGCGTCCGTAGTCTTTCTGGGTTGCACATCATAACACTTGCACCTCAGAAGATACTCACTGACAAGCAATGTATTCTTGAGTACAACAGATTACGTACTCTATATCAGCCACAGATGTCTTTAATACCACTACCTATGCATGTGGTTGTCTCACATCCTACAGTCACATCTACAGCTAGTAACAAAAGAAAATGAGCTTCCACAAGTGATTCAACCGTGCGGAGTTCTAAGAAGGTCACAATGTCAAATACAGATGCGGAACCTGCTGTTGGTCAGAAGTCAGTTGGTATGGCTGTTGTACCAGTGTTTGACCACAGTAGTAGAGTTAACTGCTATGCTAATTCAGCTATGCAAGTCTTTTTCCACATGCCACACTTTGTGCAGCCATTATCTGCTTCACAAGAGACTCCCCTATCAAATGATTTCAAGCAGGTTGTTTACATAGCTTCTGACCAGTCTAACAATGTGCAGTCACTAACACCTCTATGGCAGGTGTTGGGTACATATGATGGATGCAGTACATTTGCTGCAAACATGTAGCAGGATGCCACTGAGTTCATGATGGCAATCATAAACAGCTTGGATGAAGACAGAACTTCAATGCATCACTATTTCACTGTGTCATATGTTACCAAATATGTATGTGTGTTATGTGGTCATTCAGAGTGAGAAACTACAGAAGACATGCTTTGGGTTTCTCTGTTTGTGCCTCACACTAAAAGTGTCAAGTTCTGACAGCTGTTTACCAATGCTGAAAGTGGTCACTTGTGTGTAAGGTGTGGAGGTACATGTACTCAGTCCATATGTCTCAGGACTTCATCTCAATATCTCATGCTTGTATTGCATAGATTTGACTCTAATGGGCTCAGAGTTGATACACCTATCACTGATTTCACAGCTGGTAGAACTGTATTTAACCAAGCAGTGTTTGACACTAATGCTGTGATCTACCACTATGGACAGTCTTTACATTCTGGACATTAAACTTGTTTGTTGAGGTACAGAACTGGTTGAGTTGAGTGTGATGACTCAACAAGCTCTTTCAAACAGAGACTACTGCGACACTTAAAAAATGCATATGTACTGATATTGAAGAATTACAACAATCTTCATGTGCCTGAAGAATAGCCACCCAACATGTGACATACTTTGCTGTCCATTTAGTTACAGAGTGAGTTCTGGTACATTATCAGATTGTTTCTTAGAAATGTACATTCATGATTACACAGGTAACATATCACATGGTTTACTTGCATATGTTTACTCAATCTGATGTATAAGATTGTTGTGTTGATCAGTGATACAGTGAAAATAGTTGCAGTGGTCTTCAACTAGCACCAACTCTCTCACAGTCACTAGAGAAACCACACTTAAGTGTCTAAGAAAGTCATTGAAATGTCAAAATATATATTCTTATCTGGTCACCCTCTTCTGTCATTGTCTTTTCTTATGAGTATGTCGTATGCAGACGTAAGAAGTACTACTTGGCACACTTGCCAGCTGTGTGTCTGTACTAAGGCACACTACTTGTCCATGTGCATAAACATAATTGTGTAACATATCTTTTTGTTAAGATGTACATCACTCTGTCATGTGTTGAGTACTATCAGGTGTGGCCTGTGTTCCTTTTTTCTTGGTACGCTTGCATCTTGAGTAAATAACACAATTTTGTGTTGCAACAGTGTATTCCTATGCCTGTTTTCTTGTCATGCATCTATATTGTATATATGTAGACATCATTTTTAATACATTCCTTGGCAGTAGTTAGTACTGTGACATTAAAAGTAGTTGTGTAAATTACTATATAAGTTGATTAACTGCAGAATTAGTAATATTTAACTGTTTTAAAGTATTACATTCATTAGCATTTAAATGTAGTGTGAAGATATTTATTAGTATGACATAGATATTGTAGTTGCACATATATAGTAAATTATTTCATATGCCATTATTGATAGCAAGGTAAAGTGTTCTATAAGAGATATCTTTATTATCTACAGGTAACATTTTCTGCTTAAGATATATTAAATGTTATATTCATAACATTCTATAAAACAATTCCTTTTATGTAAGTACAAGATGTAACAGATCTAGGTGGTTTACTAGTTCTCTAGTTATGTGATTATTGATTTGATCATTTTAAGTATTGTATATAGTACCTGTTAACATATGCTATTTGATGTTTTTGTGTTTTAACTGAATTTAATGTATGTTAATAGTTGACAATTGTACATCAGACACTTTCACTGATAACAACTGAGTTTTGGGTGTTCCTGTTAATATTTTATGATCACCTCTATTGAGGGGTCGGGTGGGAATTTTCCAAATGCAGTAATATAGTGATAAGTCTTAATATGTATATGTATGTGTGTATATATATATATATATATATATATATATATGTGTGTGTATGTATGTACACATAAAATATACTACAATTTAATGTTTAACTGTCAGTTTCAGATGTATATTTCTTTTGAGACCATAACCTGTTTGTATTGCTATTACTTTAACACTTCACATCAGATTTTTCGTCCACCCCAGGAACATTCACACTGTCAGTCACACAATAACAACAACATCATTACTGTTTGATATGTGTAAGCAGTGTTCAGAGGGTGCTGTGATGCCTGTGTTTATGTATTGCATCATTCTGTCACATGTTACCCATTGACTATCCATAATACTGTTTACAAGTATTTCAAGCAATAGTGAAAAACATTTTTATGATTGTTTTGTGAGACTGATTTTATGCACCAATTGGATTCTTAATTTGGCCTTTTTCACAATTTTTAATTGGGCAATAAATCTTTTTTAACCCTTATCTTCCTGCATTGTGTCATTATTTAACCATTATGTTACAGCCATAATATGTATATTGGTGTTGGTGTACATAGGTGCATCTAAACACAGTGTATGATGTTCATTGGTGCAGATTTACTACTTAGCACTGTTAAAGTGCAATTGTCCAATGTGTTGAAGATATACATCTCCTATTCCATAGGTGAATCATTTCATTTTCACATCTAAACTGTAGAACATGAACTATTGCTGTATGAATACTATCAGACATCTATGTATTCAGACAAAGGTATCTATATCTTGCTGAGTCTGTGTTATGAAAAGGAAGACACTTTCTCAACAAGATATACAATATAGTAGGACATAATTATTTCTCAAAAAAGACAGGAAATTAATGGCAAGAAAACTTTGTTTAATGCATTAGTTAGGGTTGTTCCACAGAGACAAAAGTGAAGAAATTTGGTGTTAGGCCCAATGGCCCCAATGCACATCCCGATGCCTGTTGGTGGGGGGCAGTGGGCATGTGGTGCAAGTGGTGGTAACCCTAACACTGACTTTCCTTGCTTTTGTCACTGTGGAACAACCCTAATTGATGCATTAAACAGAGTTGTTTGCCATGAGTTTCTCCCTTCTTTTTTGAGAATATGCAATATAAATAGTGAATGGAATGTGGTGGTGGGTGAGTTGCCCATGTCTGTGTAAGAACTGAAACAGTAACGCAACACTAACAGTAACAGTAATGATGAGTGAAACACAAACTCTAATGGTAACTGTAACACCAACATAAATGTGAATGCAAATGCAAGTGGTAACTGTTATGATAATGCAGGTGGTAATGGAAATGGTATTGCAAACAGTAAAGGTAACAGTGACACAAATGAAAACACAAAACACAATGGTAATGGTAGTGGTAATGTAACCTCAAACGCTAACAGTAACAGTGATGCAAACTTAAATAGAAGCACAAATGGTAATGGAAACACAAGCACAAACCGTAATGCAAACTGTGAGGGAAACAAAAACATAAATGCAAACTGTAATGCAAATGGAAATGGTAGCAGTAAGCTGATGTAAGGCAACAGTAACGAAAAGTCTGTATCTTGCTTCATTTCTGAGATCACAGCACTAAGGCAATGTGAGCCAACAGTAGCCAAATGTCTGCAACTCGCTTTGTTTCCAAGATAATGGCACAAAGGTGATCTGAGCTAACAGTAGTGAAAAGTCTGTATCTCGCTTTGTTTCCCGAGATAACTGCACAAAAGTTATGTGAATCAACAGTAGCGAAAAATCTGTATCTTGCTTCATTTCCGAGATAACAGCACAAAGGCTAATGTGAACCAGACCACTGCAAGGCACCTCCGTACCACTAGGGCTACCTATGCTATAAATTTCAAGCCACTAACATCATGCATAACGATATGCGCAAAACGCTAACTGTGTCACGCAGTATCTCCGCAGCAAATTATTTTTCCAACATGTAAACAACAATCTTAAAGTTTGTGCACCTTTAAGAAGTCTTCCACCACAAAATGGCAGAACTTGCAGCAGAAAATGTGGTAAAATGGCTAATCTCTGACCTCGAAGGGGGGGGGGCAACTTCAAATGCTTATAACTTGGGAACAGAACAACATGTTTTCACCAAAAAAAAACCCAGCATCTTCCTTGATCCATGGGCTTTCTATGGGCCATGTTTCAGACCAATAAACCACAGAGTGGCTGTGCTATGTGTCACACAAGACAGTACAAAAAAATAGCAAAAACTGCATTTTTTTTCCACTTAATTGTGCAAAATCCGTATATACCAGTGAAATAGAAATTGTTAGATAAATAGATGTACCAAATCTTATCAAAATCTCTTCTACGGTTGCAGAGCAGGATGAGCATAAAACTAAGCATGAGTGGCGAAAAATAAATTTTTGGCGCCTCATTGTGCAAAAAACGTATGCAGACGTCAAATGAAAATTGGTAAACGCATAGAAGTACCATAGTAGACCAAGTATTACAAATGTCACACAAATCCATTCAACTGTTGCAATGCTATAACCACACAAAGAATGTGATGCTTAAGAGCAAACACAAACAATAACACCAACGGTGATGCAGATGGAAACAATAACTTAAATGGTAAAAGAAATGCAAGTGCAAACGTAAATGCAAACAGTCATGAAAAAACAAATGTTAATGACAACGCAAATTTCAGCCCAAAAGACCAAACTGTTGGTGTTTAAATTTGGGACCCTCTAGGGACACAATTCTTGTGTTCACCTAGCCTAGCCTAGCCCTGAAGATGCTAGCCATGTCTTTTTGGGGGGGTAAAACACCTCAGAAATATGTTTTGAAAATGTTTGTAAACAGTACTGTCACAAAGTACTTTCGAATATCCAACACTTTCATGATTTTATTTGCGAAAGTGTTGTGATTTGTGAAAGTACTTTGAGACACTATGGCCAAAACAATAGGGAATTTTGCCACCCTTCTGCAAAAGAACGGTTTGGTCTTTTGGGCTGAAATTTGGAGGGAAGAAAGCTAACATCCTACAGATGTGCCTTTTGGTAGTTTGGTGACAATATTAGAGGGCTGCAAAGTTACGGCACTCCAAAGTTGACGATTTTTCCCATAGGCTAACATTATGGCATCCACCGTGCCTTTGGGGGCCCGTATCTCAAAAACGGTTCCAGAATGGACGTTTCATCACAAAAATTCTTAGTCCCCTGCTGGGGGGGAGCTAAGTGCAAAACTAGCCTGGAAGCTCAAAATAATATGAGATTTTTCATTTTTTTCTGCATCGTACGGTTCCTGAGATATAATGCATTTAGTATTCCAAGTGCTCATTTTCTGCTCTGAGGGCTATTATTATGCATACATTCTTTGTATTCACTGTGCTTCTGAATGGATCTTTTTGAGAAAAACTGGGTGTGCGTTTGCATTACTGTTACTGTTAGCATTTCTGCTTGGGTTTCTGCATCCATTTGAGTTAGCGTTTCTGTTTATGTCACAGTGTGCTTTACCCTTTGTGTTTGCATTTATGCTTGTGTTTACGTTACTGTTACCGTTTGCGTTTCTGTTACCATTTCTGTTTGTATTTACTTTTGCATCACTGTGTGCATTCCTATTTGCGTATGCACTTGCATTGCCATTACTGTTTCCTTTGGTGTCATTGTTGATGTTACCATAACCGTTTGCATTTCCAATTGTTTTACCATTGCCATTTGCATGTTCGTTACCATATGCATTTCCATTGGCCTTAGCATTTGCATTTTTGGTAGCATTTCCACTGTCGAGTGTGTTACTGTTTTCATCTGCATCGCCGTTGCTGTTACCATTTGCATTTTTGTTTCTGTTTGTGTTACCATTTGCATTTTCATTAACGGTTTCATTACCATTTACGTTTGTATTTTCATTGCCATTAGCATTTGTGTTATCGTTTGCATTACCATTTCTGTTTCCATTAATGTTTGTGCTTGCATTTCTCTTACCATTTGCATTATCATTTCTGTTTGTGTCACTGTGTGCGTTACTGTTTGCACTTGCGTTTGCATTACCGTTAGCGTTACTATTTTCTTTTACCTTCCTGTTGCCACCATCATTTGCGTTAACGTTACCGCTTGTGTTTACATTACCGGTTCTGCTACCATTTCCATCTGCGTTAACACTTGCATTTCCATGGATTTCAGTGACATTTGTAATACTTGGTCTACTATAGTGCATTTACCAATTTTCATTTGACATCTGCATATGTTTCTTGCAGAATGAAGTGCCCAAAAATTTATTTTCCATCTTTCGTGCAAAGTCTTACACTCATGCTGCTCTGCAACTGTCAAAGAGATTTGGATAAGATTTGGCATACGTGGAGTGGAATAGTGCATCTATTGATTTACCAATTTATATTTCACTGGTCAATATGGTTTATGTGTAGTGCAGTGCAAAACATTATGTTTTTGCAATTTTTCTGCACTGTATTCTGCGATGCATAGTGTTGCCAGTGTGTGGTTGATTGGTCTGGCACTTAGCAGGTAGTAAGACCTTTGTTAAAGGAACATGCCAGTTTTTGTTTGGTGAAAAAATGTTGTTCTGTTCCAGAGTTATTGCCATTTGAAGTTGGCCCACCTCGCAGTTACTGATTTTTCATCTGCCAGGTCCGCCATTTTAGTCCATTTTTGGCTGCAATTTCAGCCATTTTGTGGTGGAAGAGTTCTTAAAGGTGCAGAAATGTAAAAATTGAATATCTCTGGAATGGTTTGTTTTTTTCCACATGAAATTTGGAGGGTGTTGAGTGGATGTCCTGGAGATGTTAACTATGCTGTTTACATGTTGGAAAAATAATTTGCTGTGGAGATACTGGATGACACAGTTAACATTTTGTGCCTAGCATTCTGCATGGTGCTACTGACTTGAAATTTATAGCATAGGTAGCCCTAGTGGTACTGAGGTGCCATGCAGTGGTTTGGTGTGTATAACATTAACAGGTGCGGACATTTTGCCACTCCAATGAAAATTTGGTTCTTTCCACTTTAATAACTTTTGACCTGTGTGTCCAATTGTCTGGCATTTCGAATGTAGAAAGATTTATAATAGATCTTTGACTGTGACAATATTCAGGTCGCTGGCACTTATGGATGCTGAATTGTGCATGTAAAGTTGTTTGCTCATGGCGCTGTGTGACCATTGAAAGGATGTTCACAGAATTCTGAACACACAGTGTGCTATGGTACATGTCTTCTTTTAACAATTTTTGGTTATATTGGATATAAGGTTAGTGTTAGTGTTGCTGCGTTTCCATTACCATTTGTGTTAGTGTTTCCATTTATGTCACGATGTGCGTTACCATTTGCGTTTGAGCTTGCGTTTGCATTACTGTTACCGTTTGTGTTTCCATTACTGTTTTTATTTGCGTTTACTTTTGTGTCACCGTGTACGTTACCATTTGCGTTTGTGTACGTGCTTGCGTTTGCATTTCCGTTTGTGTTACTGTTTCCTTTGGCACCATCCTTGGTGTTACCGTAACCATTTGCATTTCCAATTGCGTTACCATTTGTGTGTTAGTTAAAATTTGCATTTGCATTTCCGTTGGCCTTAGCATTTGCATTTTCGGTAGCATTTCTGCTGTCAAGTCCATTACTGTTTCTGTTCTGGACACATGGTGTGCTGTGGTACATGTCTTCTTTTAACAATTTTTGGTTCTGTTGGATTTATGGTTCTTGTGGAGCAAAGTGGCAAAAAGGTTCTTTTCAGCACTCCTGCACAGTTTTCCCGGCATGACGCTGTACAACTGTTGAACAGATTCAGATAACATTTGTTATACATGTTGTGGTATGATACATTTATTCATTTTCCAATTTTCATTTCAGTCGGTCATACAGTTTTTGTGCAGTGAAGTGATAAAAATTCACATGGTGGGAGCGGGCCCTGCGCTGTCACCACCACATTCCATTTACTATTTATAGTGCACATTCTCAAAAAGAAGGGAAATTCATGGCAAAAAAAATCTGTTTACATCAGTTAGGGTTGTTCCACAGTTACAAAAGCAAGGAAATTCGGTGTTTGGGTTGCCACCCCTTGCACCAAACGCCCACCGTGCCCCCACCAACAGGCATCGGGGTGTGCGTTGGGGTTGTCAGTCCTAACTCTCACCCCATTCTCTTATACTGCACCACCTCAGCTTATTTACACATGGAATGGGGTGAGAGTTAGGGCTGAAGACCCCAATGCACACTCCAATACCTGTTGGTGGGGGCGGGTGGACGTGGGGAACGGGGGTGGCAACCCTAACACCGAAAAAAAAAAATATATATATATATGGCAAAAAACTGTGTTTAATGCATCATTTAAGGTTAAAGCAAAAAAAGTCAGGAAATGAAACATTAGGGTTGAACCCATAACCCCTTACACACCCCAAACCCCCTTCTTCCACAGACTGACAGTCACCGGGGTGTGCCATTGGGGTCGCTTGGCCCAGCTCTCACCCCATTCCATGTGTAAGCAGGTTGACATGCTATAGTAAAGGAGAATGGGGTGAGATTTAGGCCTCATGAACCAAATAGCACACCCCGCCATCACATAGTCTGTGGAGGATGGGGGTGTGGTGTGTGTGTGTGGTGGGAAGTTATGGGCTCAACCCTAATGTTTTGTTTCCTGGCTTTTTTTGCTTTAATCCTAAATGATGCATTAAACGAATTTTTTTCTCATGAATATCCTCACTTGTTGAAAAAGTGTAAAATAACTAAAAAAAAATATGTATTGGTGGAAAGGGCACAGTGCTCCCATCAACTTACCCATTTCTGCATAACAATAGACATCACTGAGAGTGTGGGTATTCCGGGCCCGTGCTCCCACTTACGCATAGCTACAGAGCCATACAGTAGTCCTATAGGACACCGAACGCTTGTAACAGTAATGTGTCCATATCATGGGTACAGTAACAGCTAGAAAAAAAATTACATTTCAGAGTAACTGTGACAGTGTGTACTTCATGTGACATTGCATGACCACACCTGTATATTGCATTGTTTCTGAGATATGGGCACTGAAAAGCACTGGACAGGCACACTTTGAATCCTTGTGATAGTAATTTGACAATATCTCATGAACCATGAAACCTACAAAAAAAATTCCACTGCAGGCTTACTCTACAATTTCAAATCTTTTTCCAACTGCATAGATCACCTGAAGGTGATCTAAGCTGTCAGTAGAGAAAACTCTGTATCTCACTTTGTTTTATAGATAACGACGCCAAAAGTCGTGACACATACCACAATGTAATCCTATTGGAAAAACATCAACTACATCATTGAATATCTCTGCAACCAATTAATTCCCCAACACCTAAACAGCATAATTAATATACTCTAGGACACCCCCTCAACACCCTGCAAATTTCAAATAATAAGACCAAACCATTAATGAGCTATGCAATTCTAAAGTTTTTACACCTTTAACAAATTTTCAGTCTTGAGATAGCAGAATCTTCATCCACGAGAAAATCTTCAGCCACGAGCATGCAAAATCTTCAGCCGTGGGGGCCATTCTTCTTTCGCAAAATATGCATATAAATTTTTCCATAGGATATAATGGGAAATTAAAAGTTTAATAACTTTTGAACAGATTAGTATTTTTTCACCAAACAAATGCTGGCATGTTCCTTGGCTCAAGCTCCTTCTATGTCCAAGCTTTGGACCAATAGATCACATGGTGTCTGCACAGTGCTGTGGGCAAGAAATGTGCAAAAGTGGTGAAAAGTGCATTTTTTTGCACTTTGCTACACAAAAAGTGTATATCTGCCTGAAACACAAATTGGTATATCAAGAGATCTGCCATACCAGACCATGGATTCCAAATTTTATGCAAATCTGTTCAATGGTTGCAAAGTTATTAAAGCACAAAATTTGATGTTCAACATTAAAGTGTCTACTCAACCCTAAACATAGGGGCGCGACCGCACCCCTATAATATATGTTAAAGTTCAAACTTTGAGGGTTAATAACTTTGCAGCTGTTAAACAGTTGTGCCTGCAATTTGGCAAGGATATTCTCTATGCGTAGGTAGTTCAACTTTCCAAATGTGGTGGGAATTCATTGAGTGATTTCTGAGATATAAAGTGTTTAAAAACAGAACAGATTTTTTGACATTTCTTTGTCATCCAGGATCTTGGAAATTGCTTTATGTTGTGCTTTCAAATGTAAAGGGTAGAAACCCCTTGGGTCACTGATGTGTCTTTTGAAAGTTTGATGTGAAAATATTAATCTATTCAAAAGTTAGTTAACAACCCTACCACCACCACCATCGACCACACACCAACAGGCATTGGGGTGTGCCATAGGGTCATCATGCCTAACTCTCACCCCCTTCTCCACTACTGTACCATGTCAGCTTGTTTACACATGGAATGGGGTGAGTGTTGGGCTTGATGACCCATACACCCGATGCCTGGTGTGAATGATGATGAGATGAGTGGGGATAGTGCTTCACTTGTCATCAGAATGACCACCCATATCTCTATGTTGTTCCTGAGATATGGGCACCGAAAAGCACTGGACAGGCACTCTTTGAACCCTTGTGACAGTAATTTGACAATATCTCATGAACCGTGCAACCTACAAAAAAGTTTCTACTGCAGGCTTACTCTATGATAAAGGAATAATGCATGGCAAGGTGTGTGTCATGCTGCGATAATGTCATGGCTGGGGTGATTAGGCATAAGGCCACAGGCTGAGTGTTAATAATCACCCCGGAAGTGACCTTATCCCAGCAAGACACACACCCTGGAGTGCATTATACCTATTATACAATGGCTCATTTGTAAAACAAAGGGAAAACAAGATTGAAAAAGTACATTTAAAGTTTCTTTGGGGTCATATTTTTAATGGGTAGGGTTATAGAAAAATAGTGCAGAATTCTTGTTGTATCCAATGGGTGGAGCTGTTGTGTTTTCATGTGGCTCTGTACTCCCCATAGGAACGTGTTGCCAGCGCTGCTAATTTTTGGTCATCATGTGCGCTATACCCTTATTGTTTATGTTTTGTGCAGCAGACCATTTTCAGTTGTTTTAATTTGTTTCTACATGTTTGTGTTCCACTGACTCACGTTTCATCCTGCTGCTGTCATGAATGCGATATTGACTCCCACCCCACAGCTCATTCCGACCGCTTGCCTGATGCCTTGAAGATACCTTTAAAATCAGAGGAAAGGATCCAGGAAGATGGTAAGGAGAATATTTGTTTTAGTTGGTAAGGTTTAATGTTAAAAAAAGGAACAAAGTTACTCAAAGAGCAAGTGAGTGAGTGAGAGCAACGTTGTGGCTGTTTGAAGATACGCTCACTCGCTGACAGTGAAGACACTCATACAGAGTGGCTTTTTTCACTTTAATTAGCTGAAGTGACTAAATCTATACAAGTACTAGGGATAAAGTGTATGGGGGAGTTATTTTCCTACTTGATGCAAATGCGGCTCGATGTTTCAGGAGCGAGCATGGCAGTTTTGAACTCAGAAGGAACTAGTGGAATTCCACAAGAGAAAGTTAGACGTGGTACTTTCAGCGCTTTGCTTAGTTTTTGTTGTATTTGTTTTTATAAATTGGGATTCACTTGTGAAGTTGTTGGGGTAAGTGTAGAATGCATTATCACTGCTGGAACAACTGAATCTCACCCCTGAAGGGATGACTGGGGGCTTTATAAGTAGACAGGGCAGTGCAGGTGCTGGGCAGTGGGCAGTAATTCATTTTAATGCTTGTATGTGTGATGTGGTCATGTGTGTGCTGGGACTAGATCCGTGATGTTATGCCAGGATAACATCATGGGTCCAATCTCAGACTGACCAATCAGAGTCCAGCATTTTTTCTTGCCATTGTATAATTTCAAATCTTTTTCCAGCAGCATAGATCACTTGAATGTGATCTAAGCTGCCAGTAGTGAGAACTCTGTCTCTCACTTCATTTTCAAGATATCGGCGCCTAAAGTCATAACGCAGACCACAATGTAATCCTATGGGAAAAACATCAAATATGTCATTAAATATATATGCAACAAATTAATTCCCCAACACCTAAATAGCATAACTCACATCTCTAGTACATCCCTTCGACACCCTGCAAATTTCAAGTAAAATGACCAAACTGTTAATCAGCTATGTAATTCTAAAGTTTTTACAACTTTAAAAATGTTTCAGTCCTGAAATAGCAATAATCTTCATCCACGAGAAAATCTTCAGCCACGAGCATACAAAATTTTCGGCCATGGGAGTCATTCTTCTTTTGCAAAATATGCATATAAATTTTCCCATAGGATATCATGTGAAATTAAAGGTTCAATAACTTTTGAACAGATAAATATTTTTTCACCAAACAAATGCTGGCATGTTCCTTGGCCCAAGCTCTTTCTACGTCCCAAGCTTTGGACCAATAGACCACACTGTGTCCGTGCAGTGCCACAGGCAAAAAATGTGCAAAAGTGGCAAAAAGTTCATTTTTTAGTGCTTCGCTGTGCAAAAACTGTATGTCCCACTGAAATGCAACTTGGTAAATCAAGAGATCTAACATACCAGACCATGCATTCCAAATTTCGTGCAAATCCATTGAATGATTGCAAAGGTATTAACGTGCATAATTTGAGGTGTAACATTAACATGTCTACTCAATCCTAAATATAGGGGAGTGACCACGCCCCTATAATATATATATATATATATATATACACACGCATATACATATATATACATACTGTACATACATACATACATACATATATATGGAATTTCTTTCCTACTTGCTAGTTATGGAGATATTGCCAAATTAGTTTCAAAAGGGTTCCAAAGGGTGTCTTTTCAGTGCATTTCGGTGCCCGTGTCTCAGAAACAATGCAAGCTATGGATTCAGTTGATCGATCGACTGGATCTGTATCTCACATCGTTTATGAAATACAGGCACCGAAAAGCACTGTGGGTGCTAGTTTTGAGGGCATAATACTGTCCCACAGACCTGAAAATGAGCAATTGGAAAGCTATTTTCCAAATGTTTCAGTAACCATCCAAGTTAGAAAAAAATTCAAAATTGATGGTATTCATGGCTTTCCAACCTACTTCTGGGGGACTAAGAATTTTTGCAATGAAAAATCCATATTGCGAACTGTTTTTGAGGTATGGGTGCGGAAAGGTGTGACAACCATTGCAATGTTATCCTAGGGGAAAAATCTCAACTTCATGATGGCATATCTATGGAACCGCTTCACTTTCCAACACCTGAATAGCATAATTCACATCTCCAGGGCATCCTCTTAATACTCTGAAAATTGCAAATCAAAAGACCAAACCGTTAAATTACAATGCAGTGGGAACGTTTTTAAAAGTTGAAAAATTCTTAGTCCATGAGGTATTAAATCCCGACCGTCAGATCAATCCCTGTCCATGAGCTGTCAAAATCACCATCCACGTGAAATCATGGACCATCACCTTTTGGTCGTCTGATTCCTAAGTGATGGTTAAGGATTTTGCTACATCACAAAAGAGGATCTGGTGGTGGACTAGGATTTTGACAGCTTGTGGATTGCAATTTTGTCAACTCAAGAAAGAGGATTCAAAAAATCAATTGCCTTTCGCGAGCTGACAAAATCCTAGTCCATCAGTCAAGCCTGTTTCTTGAGGTAGCAAAATCCTTGACCATGAGTCATTCCTTGTCCGTGAGAAGGGCCACCTGGTTACAAAGTGATGGTCAAGGATTTTGCAGCTGCACAAAAAAGGATCGGCTCACAGACTAGGATTTTGACAGCTCAAGGGCTAGGATTTTGTCACCTCATAAAAAAGGATTCAAGAACCCAATCCTCTTTTGTGAGCTTACAGAATCCTAGTCCGTGAGCCAATCCTCCTTAACAAGATGGCAAAATCCTTAACTGTGAGCATAATCCTCATCTGCAAGAAGGACCATCTGGTCACAAAGTGATGAACAAGGATTTTTCAGCCTCATGAAAGAGGATAGGCTCGCAGACTAGGATTTTGACAGCTGCTGGACTAGGATTGTTAGCGAGTCATGGTCAAAGAATTTTTTAATTTTAAAAGGCTATTTTTTTTTATAAAACAAAGCACATCAAAGGTATTGGTTTGTAGGGGCCTCACACTGAACAAAACCCATGCCTCATTATACCAAAAAGTCACCCATGGAGAAAGCTATAACACTTTGTTTGGGGGAAAAAAGGAAACAAAACAGTGGCTCACGGACAAGGAATGTTTCTGACAGACTAGGATTTTTTTAAATCCTTGTCCACCAGCTGACAAAATCCTTGACCACGAGCCCAATCCTAATCTGAAAAATGTACATATAAATCCTGGAGTGAACTGAGCATGCTTAGAACCCAGAAATTAAAAATGTAATAACTTTTGAATGGATTAATATTTTGTAACCAACCAACACTGGATTGTTCTTTGACAAAAACTCTTTCTACGTTCCAAATTTCAGACCAAAAGACCACACGATGTGATTGCAGCACCATGGGCAAAAAATGCTTCAAAAGTGGTGAAAAACACATTTTGCAATGCTTCACTGCACAAAAACCATAGGTCTGACTGAAACACAACTTGGCAGATCAAGAGATCTACCAAACTAAACCCCACATTCCAAATTTTGTGCAAATCTATCTAATGATTGCAAAGTTACTCACATGCAAAGATTGAGGTTTAACATTAAAGTGCCTATTCAACCCTAACAATAGGGGCAGGACTGGGCCCCTATAATATATATATATATATATATATACATATATATATATATAGAGAGAGAGAGAGAGAGAGAGAGATGTGTCTATGTATATATATATACATACAGTATATATATATATATATATATATATATTCATTGCAAAAAATCCTTTAATGCATCAGTTAGGGTTAATAGTACAGTGACAAAAGTTTAGAAATGTTCTGTTAGAGTTCAGCACCATAACTCTACATTCCTCCCCCCCCACCCACATACACACATGCAAGCAGGGGAAGGGCCAAGGCAACACAAGCAATCAGAGACAACCAGCATCAGGTAACAGAAGTAATGTACAACTCTCTAATTGTACTGCAAGACACATCCATCATCTTTGGGTGACCAACTGTATGAGTTCTGCTGCCATCATATTGACTTGGGGGTAGACACGCATGCTGGGCAACCATGGGTGATGCCCTACAGTAAGCATTTTTGTATTACAAATGCCAATAACAAGATTTAACCAGATGCCTTTATTTCAATAGTGAAGAAGCGATATAACACACAGTATGTTATCCACAGATTGATTCTTGGAAATGAGAGTTAGTACAAGCCTACCAACAGTCATTAGGTGTTTGCATTTATTTTTCTGATAGAGTGAGTCAGTCCTAATAACAAATGGTAGTAATAATAAAAATAATTATTTGTAGTATAGTTTACAAGTAACATGTGAAAGAAATAGCTGTAACATCCAAAGCTAACAATAGCATGCTGCTAATGAGTTTTTCCAGGTAACACAGCTGTATATAAACATGTGATGGTGCTAGTTTCATACTTGAGCAGTATCTTAAAAGTAGTATGTGTCATCTCTATCTGTCCTGTTACCACATGCCCATGTGGAAGCCTGCAGCAACCCAATTGTTGAATAGCGACACATAAAAGTCAGTATTGTGAAAATGTGTAAAGACTAAGTCTCATTGTATGAAGAAGATATGCCAGCAGTAATGTGTCATCATACTGTGCTGGCAGTATATAGCTGATGATACTATATTTGTTTTTTCATTACATAGTGTTATGTGAAATAAGTACAGTGTTTAGAGATGCAGCAAATTTAAAATCTGCCTGTGAAGTGAATGCGAAGTGGCCACTTCACATTGGCACTTCGCTGCATGGAGTGCCCCATAGGATAGGCTCACTTCGCCTTGTTATTATTACTTTGCATTGTCATTCCACTTTAAACGTGAAGTAAGGTGGTGTGACAACAAAATTGGCAGCACCCCACCCACACAGTCACTAGAATTAATGTGCATCCCTAAAGTGATACCGTCTTGTGTCCAGAAAACTCTCCAGTGCTGACAAAGTGAAATGAGAGCATAACAAGAAATGCAAAGTCTCCCAGAATTAATGGCGCACTCAGTCATGCATGCAGTGGTCACACACAGAGTCACCAGAATTAATGTGCATCCCCAAAATGCTACTGTCTTGTGTCCTGAAAATTCCCCAGTGCTGATAAAATGCTACTGTCTTGTGTCCAGAGAATTCCCCAGTGCTGACGAAGTGAAATGAGAGCGATACAAGAAATGCAGTCTCCCAGAATTAATGGTGCACTGCAAATGCACAGACAGATTAAGATTGTGCTGTGCTCTCAAGGGATGCATTCAAAAAGGCACAACACCACCTAACTACTGCACACAAGTCACAAATCCAAATCTGGAAAGGAATACATTTTGCCAGTTGGGGGATTGGTGCACGGCAGTAACAATCCATTACCAGTAAAGATACTACAAAGCAGTATAAAAAATTCATGCAGATGCGGGGGATAGCAGGTTCACATTGCTGCAATTACTCTGTGGCACAATAAAAGGTGTCTGATTTAATGGCACGTGTCACACACATACACACACACTCACTACAAGTAATGCATAGCAAATTGAAAACCTTTAGTAATATAACCAAATGTTTTAAATAGACAAATTATACAACGCTGCACCACAACAATCAGCAAAAAAATGTCAAGAATTACTGAAAATATTACTGTGTGTACATTAACACAGTTACACAAGAAAAATATAACCAAAACAGAAAGACTGCCTTTTTCTCCCAGTTAATGTACCTACACCACAAATGCGCCCCTCCCCAAAGCACACTTCTCAGTACACAGTCTGACTGTTCTGAATTAACATTCAAAATCCACACACAACAATAAACACTCGATGATATGAGCACAGGATGGTTTCCTACAATTGATGTACTAAAGTTTGAGAAAACAAATGACTCAAAAAGGCATTTTAAACAGCTTTTAGAGGTTTGGATTGAAGTGCCTCCAGCTAACACTACACACACTCTACTCAGGCCAGAACTGAGGCTGTGCAGAACAATCTAGAGTCCATGTGACCTGCAATCCCATGAATCACTGCAGAATTTCATTTGGAGCTCAATTACAAGGTGAAGTGAGGTGAATTACATTGATTTCAGTGTACTTCACCTTAAAATTGGTGGAGAAGTGGTTTGGGGAAGGCGGAATAATGCAAAGTCATCAGTTTCAATGGACTTCGTATTCTTCATTATGAAGCAAAGCACTCAGGTTCACATTGTGGAGTACTCTGTGGATTCTGCGTTACTCTGTGAATCACTTTGTGGAGCGAATTGGGGCCACTTCACCCACCACTACTTACAGTACTGTAACTCACATGCTGTACACGAAGGAATATGAATGCCTATTGCTGTATTTCCCCGATGAGCTGTAGCACAAAACTCCCTGACATAAAATCACATATTAATGAGTACAGTAGTGGGATGGTGAAGCCTGGAGAGATACTACAAAACAGACTTACAATACATCCAAGTAACCAGTAAAAAAATTAATGTTGTGATTCGTGACGTGATTGTGAATCACGATTTGTGGCTGTGATGATGAAGAACGTGATTCGGTGTTGACGGTGTGAGATAACCAATATGGAACTGTACTGGGAACTCGAATGTCTATGGCTGTACTTCCCTGATGAGCTGTAGCACAAAACTCCCCGACTTAAAAGCACATGTTAATGAGTACAATGATGGGGTGGTGAAGCCTGGAGAGATACTACAAAACAGGCTTACAATACATCCAAGTAACTAGTAAAAAAATGAATGATGTGATTCGTGACGTGATCATGAATCGTGATTTGTGACTGCATTTGTGACCAAGATGATGAAGAACGTGATTTGTATCACGAGTAACTCGTGATGATGGTCCTGACTTAAAAACACATATTAATGAGTGTAATGTTCATGCAGAATTATGCACCACACCTGTCCAATACTCTGAAGAGAAGCCAAAGAAACAACTATGACTTAAGTTACAGATGGAGATTGGGCCCTAAAGGGATGCAGATGCACAGACAGATTAAGATTGTGCTGTGCACTGAAGAGATGCAGACACAAAGGCACAACACCTAACCAGTGCTCACTATCAGAAATTCAAATCTGGAGAAGAGTACCTTTGCCAGTTGGGGAGGGCCACGGCAGGGGGCAGTGTACTGCTCTGCTGCAGTAACAGTCACTAGTACTAGTACCAGCAAAGATGTCACAAAGAAGTGCACAAATCACATAGCTGCAGTGGATAGCACGTTCACATTGCTGAAATCACTATGTGGCACAATAAAGGTGTCTGATTTGATGACACGTGTCACACTCATACTCACACACACACACTAAGTAATGTATAGCAAATTAGAAACTTCAGTAATATAACCACATATTTTAAACAAACTAAAATTATGCACTGCTGCACCACAACAATCACCAAAAAAATGGCAAGAATTATTGAAAATATTACTGTGTGTACATTAACAGAGTTATACAAGAAAAATATCACCAAAACAGAAAGAACTGTCTTTTTCTCCAAGTTAATCTACCTACACCACAGATACACCCCTCCCCCAAAGCACACTTCCACTGTCTCTCAGTACACAGACTGAATGTTGTACATTAACATTCAAAATCCAAACACAAACAATGAAAGCTCGATGATATGAGTACAGGAGGGTTTCCTACAATCGATGAACTAAAGTTAAACAACTGGTTAAACAACTAAATTAAAAAAAAAAGTTTCAGGAAAACAAATGTCTCAAAAAGGATATTTTAACAGCTTTTTGAAGGTTTGACTCACAGAGAGCTCTCAGAGCAGACCGTCTCCTACAGCTTCCTACACACTACCCCAAACTGAGGCTGTGCAGAACAATCTAGAGCCCATGTGACCTGAAATCCCATGAATCACTGCAAAATTCACCTTTGGAGCTTAAAAACAAGGTGAAGTAAGGCGAAGTACAGTGTTTTCAATGTACTTTGCCTTAAGTATTGGTGGAGTAGTGGTTTGGGAAGGCGGAATAATGCAAAGTTATTGACTTCACATTACTCATTATAATGTGACGTACTCTACTTCGCATTGTGGAGCACTCCTCAAATTTGCCTTCACTCCTCGAATCACTTCACAGAGTGAATTGGGGCCACTTCACCCATTTCTAACAGTGTTGCTATTATTGTGGTTACAGATGTGATGGAGTTTTATAGTGTCTTACAATCTTGCATGTGTCTCGCATGTTTGTGTGTGTGTAGGGAGGTGGGGGAGATGCGGAGTTAGAGTTTGAACCCTAACAGTGCATTTCCAAACTTTTGTTGCTGTACTATTAACCCTAACTGATGCATTAACAGAGTTTTCTTGCAATGAAGTTCCCATCTTTTTTGAGAAAGGGTAATGTAAGTGGTGTGTGTGTTAGTGGTAGTGCGGGCCCTCCAGGTCCTGTACTTCCTTCACATTGTCCATTTTTTGGCTTAATGGTATGTGCATGTGGGAGTGTGTGCCCTCCGTGCCCTGCACTCCTACTTATACATAACTACACAGCCATACAGCTGCCTTATAGGGCAAGGTACCCTTGTAAGACTAATTTGCTAATACCTCAGCAACCGTAGCAGCTAGGAAACAAATTTCAGTGCTGGTATAATCATGATAGTGAGTACTTCACATAACATAAATCAACTGAATCTGTATGTTGTATGGTTTACATGATATGGGCACTGAAAAACACTGAAAAGACACTCTTGGAATCCTTGGAACATGTTTTTGCCAATATCTCTGTAACCTTAGAAAGTAGGAAACAAATTCCACTGCAGGTGTCATCTATAATTTCCAAACTTGTTTCAGCAGATTAGGCCACCTAAAGGTGACCTAATGCCAGTAGTAAAAACTCTGTATCTCGCTTTGTTTTCGAGATACAGGCACGGGCACTGCAATGTTATCCTATGAGAAAGTTCTCAACTTCGAAATGCTGTAACTATTTGTTCCTAGAATATTTTGCCAGCAAACCACCAAAATGCACATCTGTGTGACAAAGGCTTGCCACCCTGCAACTTTCAGCCCAAAAGACCTAACCGTTTAGTTACAGGAGGAAGGCAAAGACTTGCAGTTTTTTTTTAATACTTTACAAATCACTACAGTTTCGCAAAAATGTAGCATGAATTTTCACATTTGTGAAAGTATTTTGGCCATTTCTTTTGTGATTTGTGAAAGTATTTTTTTCCCCAATATTTAAAAAGGCAATTTTGGGGGAGGGGTTACCCCCCAAAATAGATAGGGCTGGAATCCTCAAGACCCAGCTTGCTAAACCCAGTAGTCAGTGTTTACCTAGAGGGCCCCAAATTTAAATGCAAGGCATTTTTCTCTCTCACTAAGTGAAAACAAGGTGGCTGAATCACGAAAGTAAAAGGGCCACTTGATAAAGGAAAACTGCATTTGTGATACTTTCTTATTGCACATATATTTTTCCCCCTTTGACTATAATGGGAAATTTATTTTTGAATAACTTTTGAACGGTTTAATATTTTCACACCAAATCTTCAAAAGGCACATCAGTGACCAAGGAAGATTTTGGACTGCATGGACAAATCATGCAGGCTGTGGGCATGAGCAAAGAAACACACAAAAAGTCCTTTTTTGCATTGTGTGGTGTTCTTTAGCTCCGCAATCATACATCTAACCATAACACAACTTGCCAGGTCCAGAGAACTATGGCACCAGACCATGCATGCAAAATTTCTGACAAATCTGTTGTACGGTGGTAAAGTTATTAAGGTGCAACATTTGAGATTTAACATTAAAGTGATTACTCAACTCTAACTATACTAGCACTACCGTGCCAGTATAATGTGTGTGTGCGTATACATATATATATATACTGTATATATATATATATATATATATATATATATATATATATATATATATATATATATATATATATTATTGTGGTACGGTAGTGCCACTATAGTTAGGGTTGAGTACCCCATTTAAGGTTAAAGTGTTAAATTTTGCAGCTTAATAACTTTGTCATGGTATGACAGATTTACCTGAAATTTGGCAGTAACAGAGCAGTAGCATACATCTCTGGATCTGCCAAGTTTTGTAACAGTCAGATATACGGTTGTGGAGCTATTAAGCACAATAGAAAGTCATATTTACACTTTTTTGTGCATTCTTTGCTCATGCCTACAGATCACAGTCTGTGCGACTGGTCCAAAACCTTCAGGAAACATGCAGCCAGCATCTCCAGTGTGCTGTTCAAAGATTTTGTGAAAAAATATTAAACAGTTCAAAAGTTATTCAAAAAACAAGTTTCCCATTATAGTCATTGGAAAAAAAATAACAAAAAGTTTGACAGTGTTGCAAATGCAGTTTTTAGTGTCACAAATGATCTCTGTAGTGTTGTGAGTCAGCCATTTTTTTTCAGTTACTGGTCACAGATATACTTGGCATTTAAAATTAGGACCATCTAGGGATATAATTATTTTTGTGTTCACCTAGTCGAGCTCTGAGGATGCTAGCCATATCTTTTTGGGGGGATTAAACATCACAGAAATATGTTTTTCAAATTTTTGTAAACTGTAGTGTCACAAAGTAGTGTCACACTTGCGACACTATCGTGATTTTTTTGCGAAAGTGTCGTGATTTGCGACACTACTTTGCGACACTATGCACAAAAGAATTGGAAATCTCTGCCACCATGTTGCAAAAGAACAGTTTGGTCTTTTGGGCTGAAATTTGGAGGGAAGAAAGCCAAGACTGGGTTGTTGAAAAAATATTAGAGAGTTGCAAAGTTACGGTACTCCAAAGTTGACTATTTTCCCCATAGACTAACATTACATCGTCCACCTCGGCTTTTGGGGCTCGTATCTTGGAAATGCTTTGAGATATGGACTTTTCTTCAGAAAAATGTTGTACTAAGTACAAAACTAGCCAGGAAAGTCATAAAATGTATGAAATTTTAATTTTTTTTCTACATCGTACGGTTCCTGAAATATAAGCAATTTAGTATTCCAAGTGCTCATTTTCTGTTCCAAGGCCCATTATTATGCATCCATTCTTTGTCTTCACTGTGTTTCTCAATACAGCTTTTGGGGAAAAAAGGGTGAGCGCTTTCGTTACTGTTATAGTTAGTGTTTCCACTTACGTTTCCATAACCGTTTGCATTAGCGTTCCTGTCTACACCACCGTGTGCTTTACCCTTTGCAATTTCATCTGCACTTGCATTTGTGTTACTGCTATCGTTCACATTTCCATTACTGTTTCTCTTACCCCATCTCATGTGTAAACAAGCTGAGGTGGTGCACTATAGGAGAATGGGGTGAGAGTTAGGACCAATGACCCCAATGCACTCCCCGATGCCTGTTGGTGGGGATGGGGTGGGCTTGGGGTACAAGGGGTGGCAACACCAACACCAAATTTCCTTGCTTTTCTCACTGTGGAACAACCATAACTCCTAAGTGATGCATTAAATGAGGTTTTTGCCATGAATATATATATATATATATATATATATATATATATATTTGAGGCAAAAACTCCATTCATCCATCAATTAAGGCCAATTCCTAGCGACAAAAGTGAGGAATTGATGTTGGAATTGAAACTCCTTTGCACCCTTCAGCCCACCCCCAACCAGAATAAGTGCTAGTCATCGTCAGAATCCCCACCCCATCACATGTGGAAGGAAGCTGGAGAATAGGAGAATAGGGAGAGTTTGGACCGATGATCTTCAATGTGCACCCCAATTCCAGTTGGGGGTGGACTGGAGGGTGCAAAGGGGGTTTCAAACCTAACATCGAATTTCCTCACTTTTGTCGCAGTGGAACAACCCTAACTGATGCATTAAATGGATTTTTTTGCCTCTAATTTCCCTTCTTTTTGAGAATGATAACGAGAAATAGTGAATGTAATGTGGGAGCTGTTTTGTCACATAGTAACATTGTGCCCTCAAATGCAAATCGTAATGTGCATGGTGATGCAAAGAGAAACAGTATTGTAGACAGAAATGTTAAAAACAATGCAAACACAACCGCAAATGAAAACGCAAAGGGTAACGCACATGGTGGCATAGACGTGAACAGTAAGTGAAACAGGTATGGAACCGCAAGTGGAAACGGTAATGGTAAAAGTAATGTAACCACACAGGCTGGTTTTCCCCAAAAGCTGCATAGAGAAAGACAGTGGGTACAAAGAAGGTATGCAAAATAATGACTCTCGGAACAGAAAATGAGGACTTGGAATAGTAAATTGCTTATATCTCAGGAACCGTACGACATAGAAAAAAAATTAAAAGCCATATGAATTATCACTTTCCAGGCTAGCTTTATGAGGGGCTAAGCATTTTTCTGACGAAAAGTCTGTATCTTGCACTGTTTCCGAGATATGGGCCCTGAAAGGCGCGGCTAATGCCGTAATGTTATCCTATGGGGGAAAAAACAGAAGTTCAGAGTGCCATAACTTTGCCTTCCTGTACTATTTTTTCACCAAACCACTGAAAGACACATCTGTGGGATGTTGGCTGTCTTCCCTGCAAAGTTCAGCCCAAAAGACAGAACCGTTATTTTGCAGCAGGGTGCCAAACGATTGCTGCAATGCGTCGTACACAGTAATGTTATCCTATCGGAAAAAGTATCAACTTTGGGGTACCGTAACTTTGCCGCCATGCAATATTTTTTCAATGAAACACTGAAAGGCACATCTGTTGGATGTCAGCTGCATTCCCTCCACATTTCAGCCCAAAACTCTTTTTTTTATTTTTTTATAGCTTCTTTATTGTCATTTTCATTTTCATTTTAGTGATCATTAGACAAACATACATAGATACTCAGGTATCACCCAAGCCCACACCCCAAAACTGAGTGCAGCTACTATATACAGAAAATAACTATATACATACACAGCTGCATTGAATACCCCTCAGTCACACTCTCCATAACTATACTAGCTTATGCTACATAGGACATCCTATGTTTAGATAGCTACTCTTACATTTCAGAGTCAATAATCGAAGGTGCCCCCTCATATGATTAAAACAAAGTTTTACAGGGAAGTAACACCTTGGGGTAATATCCTGCAACTGCGTCTCTAGGGAAAAGAGAGTGTCCCCCCCACCCACGATCGTTTGGCAGATTTTGTGGCTCCCATTAACGGATCCAAATAATATTCGAAAAGAGTGTATATAACCTCCTGCAGCTAGAAATAATTAGGTAGAGCCCACTATTATTATATCGTCTACTCCCTGTCCATAGATCCTAAACTACGTACAATCAGACAGACAGACCCCCGTTCAGTAGATTTTAGATTTTATTGAATAAACCGCCTCTAGGATCCTCTTGTCATAGATTCCTTTTCGTCCATTTCGGAGCATTTGCCTTCTAAGCCTGCCAAGCGTTTTCAACAAATCTCCCACCCACTGATCATATGTATAGATAAGATCATTTTTCCAGTGCCTCAAAACAAATGCTTTTACTAAGGAGGACATTAAGGATATATGACACTTAGTAAGTGTACTAGGAATGTAAGCCATATCTCCCAAGACACAGATCTCCAGAACAATAAAATCCGTATAGTTCACCATAGGGTCCATATTATGTTTAATTTGATCCCAGATGGGGTGGATTTTGGAACAGTACCACATTACATGCAATATATCCCTTGGGTTCATGCCACACCTAAAACATAGGTCTGTCTGTCTAAGACCCCGAGCACATAGTTTGGCAGGGGTATAATATATATTAGAAACTACAAAAAACTGAATGATCTTGTACTTAGGTATAGGAATATACCTACTACTCTTCCAAATTTCCTTCCAATCCAGCCCAAAACTCTTAACCATTCTTTTGCAGCGGGGTGCCAAAGAATTACTGTCATTTTCCCATAGTCTAGAAAAGTACCATCGCAATTTGCAAAAGCTTTCGCAAATTCATTCGACAGTGTCTCAAGTGCGAAAGTACTTTGCGAAAGTACTTTTTCCAGAAATGTGAAAATCATATTTCTGGGGTGTTTTACCCCAAAATAAAGACATGGCTAGCATCCTCAGGGTCCGACTAGGTGAATACACAGATAATTAGGTTGCTAGAGAGTCCCAAATTTAAATGCCAAGCATTTTTCTGATCACCAACTGAAAACAAAATGGTGGATTTGCGACAGTAAAAAGTGCCATTTGCAAAAGTAAAAACTGCATTTGCGACACTGTCAAACTTTTTGTTAACTTTTCCCTTTGACTTATAATGGGAACTTGTTTTTTGAATAACTTTTGAGCCATTTAATATTTTTTCATAAAATCTTTGAAAGGCACATCGTGGACCCCGGCTGCACATTCTCTGAAGATTTCGGACCGGTTGCACAAACCGTGCGACCTGTAGGCACGACCGTAGAATTTCAAAAAAGCATAAACGCATGCGCAGATCACGCTTAATAACTCCGCAGCTGTATATCCGACTGGTACAAAACTTGGCAGATCCGAAGGCATATTGGTCTTTATCGTGTATTCCAAATTTCAGGTAAATCTGTCTAATGGTTTCAAAGTTATTAAGGTGCACAATTTTGGGTTTAACAGGTAAATGGCTCCTCAACCCTAACTATAGTGGCACTACCGTGCCACTATTATATATATATTCATTCATTGCATCGAGCATCAAAAGTAGGGAAATTAGGGTCCACAACCCCTAAAATACACCCTTTATGCCTGTTCCTGCATGCACCGTGGGACTGGGGTCTTAGGCTTGGGAACCCTAAGATTGTATTTCCCCTACCTTTGATGCTTCAAACTTAATGGTGCATTAACAACATTTTTGAAATGAATTTCCTTACTTTTTCAGATAGTTTACTTATTTGTTTGTGGGAGCACAGGGCCCTTTGGGGTCATCTGTCCTAACTCTCACCCCATTCTTCTATACTGCACCACCTCAGCTTGTTTACACACTGTGCATTCCCCCCACCCCCTCCCACCACACACACACACACACACACACACACACACATATACATGCAAGTAGAGGAAGGACCAAGGCAACACAACCAACCACACATATCCAGCTGGAGGTGAATACCTGTGTTACTGTAGGAAGTGGAGAAATCCAACTTGAGATATCAAATTGCAACAAACGGTCATAACATAGGCATTTTTTTCATATTTTGACCACAAATTTTGAATAGTCTTCTTTTATGACCCAACCTCATAAACTCCACTACTGATCAATTTCAAATCCATGTCAAAATGCCATTCCACATCGCAGGTGTGAAAACACATTTCAGGCAGGATGTGAAAAATGACAGCTCTACTGTTCATGAGGTGGGGTGAAAAAATAGCTATGTTGAAAATTTGGAGTCAAAATATTAAAAATTATAAAAGTTAAAGACCAACACGTAGAAAAATTTCACTGAACACACGTAACGTGGGCATTTTTAAAAAATGTTTCCACCAACTTTTCAAGATGGGCTTTTAGGGTTTCCACTTCATGAACACTGGCACTGTCATTTCGTTAGTTGGTCCCAAAAGGTGATTTCATACAGCAACGGTGAAATCACCTTCAAGTCCCAATTAATGAAATAACAGTAACAGTGTTCATGAGATGGGGTCCCAAAAAGCCCACAATGAAAATTTGGTGACGAAATACCTAAAAATGGCAAAGATATCAACATAAGTTCAAAACACCATTGAAATACATTATATGGCATTTATCTTGATCCCTCAGTTTGCAGTTCAACTTTGAAAAGTGCAGACATATCCTGGTCAACAGAAGATGACAGTGGACAACCTCTGGAGGTAAGTATAGGGTAAGGAGTGTGTGTGTAGGGAGGTGGGTGCTCAGTGGGAGGGTGGGGATGAGGGAGGAAGATGATGGTGGCTACAACAGACCATTTTCTTTTTTGAGGTTAAAGAAAATAAAAGGGCATTGAGGGACAGTTTTCTTCTTTTCAGCTGAATACATAAGGATTTTGGAACACTGGGTATGGGATCCCCAGTGTCCCACAGTGCTGGGAAAGGGGGGCATGTCTAGTACCAACAAGAGGATTGATTACCCCAATTTTGGCAAACCAGAAATCAAAGGGTGGGGGGCCACTAGACACCAGGAAAATACATTACAGGGGCTGGGGAAGGGTGTGCCACCACACAGGGGAGAGCAAAGGGGTCTGCCACCACAAAGAATACAACAAACAGGCTGCAAGGAATAGCTCCACCTCTGCCCCACATGATACCAATCATCTCCATGTCCCACCACAAGTGGATTGCCTATATTCAAAAATGTGAAACTGTATGTGCAAAAATAAGCTATGCCTATTTTCACACATATCACATTTTTGAACATAAACTATGCATGTGTGGACACAGCTCATGGGTACAGGAAAACACAAATGTGTTTCATGCCTCTCCTGTGGTGTGGAGGACAGGGCACATGACTGTGGACATGAGGGCCCTGGATTCGAGGCCACCTTTCCTTTATCCTTTTTACCTTCATGTTAGATGGAAAAAAAATTATGTTGGACTGGCTTTGAATGCAGAACCCTTTGATTCCTGTCCTTGTGCCTTGTCCTCTATACCACAAGGGATCTATATCTAGCACAGTGTTTTTTCCTTAGTACCCTGATTGCAAGTGGATATTTCATTTTCCAAAATTCTGTATAGAGAAACATAGAAACATAGAAGTTGATGGCAGATAAGGACCGCAAGTCCCATCTAGACTGCCCATTTCTTTTTCTACCTTATGAATGTGCCAACAGCCTTTGCTCTGTCAATGGCCTATCTATTCATACTCATCTGTATTGCTCATTTATGCCTATCCCATGCCTGTTTGAACCCCTTCACTATATTCATATCCACCACTTCTTGAGGTAGGCCATTCCATGCATCCACCACACTTTCTGTGAAAAAGAACTTCCTCACATTGCCCCTTAATCGGCCTCCCTCTAATCTCATGCTGTGTCCTCTTGTCCTGCTATTTTTCTTATATTGAAACATGTTAGACTCTTTCACCTTGTTAATGCTCCTAAGGTGTTTGAATGTTTCGATCATATCACCGCTCTCCCTCCTTTGCTCTAGGGTATGCATATTGGGCTCTGACAATCTGTCCTCATATGTTTTCTGATGCAGTCCCTGCACCATTTTAGTTGCCCTTCTCTGGACTGCCTCAATCTGGTTAATGTCCTTGTGAAGGTGTGGCCTCCAGTACTGCATGCAGTATTCAAAATGAGGCATAATCAGTGTCTTGTAAAGAGGGATTATTACCTCCCTCTTCTGACTTGTGATAACCCTACTAATACACCCCAACATCCCTCTAGTCTTATCTACTGCTTTAGTGGTCTGCTTGGATGATTGCAACTCATCAGTGATGATGATACCCAAGTCTCTTTCTTCCCTTGTGACTGCCAACAACTCCCCTCCCAGCCTATAGGTGGCTTCAGGGTTTCTCTTCCCTAAGTGCATGATCTTGGACCTCTTTGCATTAAACCTGAGTTGCTAATCTTCTGACCATTTTGCCAGTTTATCCAGAGCTCTTCTCATTCTGCCCACCCCATCTGGATCATCTACTCTGTTGCAGATCTTGGTGTTATCTGCAAACAGACAAATCTTACCCTCCAGTCCATCTGCAGTGTCACTGATGAAGATATTGAAGAGGACTGGCCCCAGGAGTGATTCCTGAGGTACCCCACTTGTTACCTGCATCTCTTCTGACTGTATACCATTTACCACCACTCTCTGTTTTTTGCCCATCAACCAGTTTGCCACCCAGTTGACCAACTTCTGACCCACTCCAAGCCTACCCACCTTATTTATCAATCTTCTATGTGGAACAGTGTCGAAATCTTTGCTGAAGTCAAGGTAGGCGACATCAACTGCTCCCCCTTGGTCCACCACTCTGGTTACCCAGTCAAAGAAATCTATGAGATTAGTTTGACAGGACCTTCCTGTTGTAAACCCACGCTGTCTTGGATCCTGTGCTCCTATGGATTCCAGGTGTTGCAATATCCTTTCCTTAAGGAGTGCCTCCATAATCTTGCCCACTACTGAGGTAAGACTGACTGGTTTCTAGTTCCCTGCCTCCTCCCTGCTACTGCTCTTGTGGAGTGGGATCACATGAGCCCTTCTCCAGTCTTCTGGGACCTCTCCTGTGCTCAGAGACTCAATAAACAGTTCTGATAATGGTTCTGCTAGTTCCACCCTTAGCTCCTTTAGTACCCTGGGATGTATGCCATCAGGTCCCATTGCCTTATCCACCCTGAGCTTATCGAGCTTTTGTAGGACCCTTTCTTTTCTGAAGGGACTAGTGCACACCTCCCTCCCCCTGTGTCCATGGTGCTGAGCTATGGGCCCTGCCCTACCTTTTTTTCAGTAAATACTGAGCAGAAGTATCTATTTAGGATAGATGCTTTTACATGGTCCTCCTCCTCACATACCCCCTCATGTCCTTTGATCTTAGCAATACCCCCTCTGGATTTTCTCCTTTCACTAATGTATCTATATAAAGTCTCATCACATTCTTTTACTGTTTGTGCTAGTGTTTCCTCAGTTTGGGACTTTACCTGCCTTATTGCCTTCCCTGCTTCCATAAGGGAAGTTTGGTATGCCTTCCTATCTTCATCCTGCTGTGTTCTTTTATATTTCCTGAAGGCCAGCCTTTTGGCTCTGACCTTTTCTGCTACTGTTTTTGAGAACCAAAGTGGCTTCCTTCTTCTTTTGTACTTCCTTTTCTCTCTAACACAATGGGATGTTGCTTCAAGTATTACATCCTTACTGCTTGCCCACTTTGCCTGTACCCTCTCCCTGTGTTTCTTTTTGCCAGGGCTAGCTTAACTCTGCTGGCCATCTTATCAAAGACAGCTCCTCTGAAGTCCCATATTTTTGCCTTGGAATGGGATGATTTTGTTCTAGTGGCCAAATTGAACCATGCCACGTGATGATCCCTGGCCCCCAGGTGACCTTCTACCTGGAGATCTGTGATCCTTTCCCTGTTAGTCAGTACTAGATCCAGGATAGCTTTTTCTCTTATGGGTTGTTGTTCTAGTTGTTTGAGGCCCTCCCCCCTGCAGTGAATCCACCATGTGCCAAGTTCTGGCAGATGTCCTTGCTGGTATTGATCAAACTTATATGGTACGTTGAAGTCTCCCATTATCAGGACCTCCCCTTTAACTGTCATGTTTTGTATATCTTCTAACAGTAATGTGTCTATGTCCTCCCCCTGGTCTGGGGGCCTGTAGACAACCCCAGTTCATATGGCTGTGCCATTTCTTGTTTCCAGGGTGACCCACAGTTCTTCTGGCTCCTTATGTGTATTCTGAATTTCTGTAGCTTTGATATTGACATACAGAGCCACACACACCCCACTTTTTGCACATTGGTCTCTTCTGAACAGTATATAGCCAGGTACTGAAGTCTCCCAAGTGTGGTTACTGGTAAACCATGTCTCATGGATTGATACTATGTCCAGTTTAGCCTCTGTCATTATTGCCTACAGGTCTGGGATCTTGTTTCCCAGACTGTGAGAATTTGTGTACATGATTTTCCATTGGCCAGATTTCAGTGTGTTAGTTGTTGGGCGAGGTCTGACATTTCCCCTGTGTGTCGTATGGGGAGCCAGACCTTTTTCCTTACCTGGTGATGCAAATGAAATACAAACATGCTGAACTCCTGTTTGACCACTAGCAAGGGGGGAGGGGTGTTCTTCCCATTCGATGTATGGGGTGCTGCACTCCTCTCCCCATTTGCTAGTTTAAATAGTCTGCAAAGATGTTAAACTTCTGCCCCAATGCACTGACTCCCTCATTAGTCAGATGCAGTCCATCAGATTTAAGGAACTGTTGCTCCCAAAACTGTTGCCAGTTCCCTACAAATTTGTGTCCTTTTTCCTGGCACCAGCCCTTGAGCCACATGTTTAGCTCCCCTATCTCCCCTTCTCTGACCTTCCATCCATTTGTCTCCCCTCTTCCAGACTGGCAGGATCTCAGAGAAGGAGATGCCAGATGAAATGGATGATAGCTTGTCACCCAGCCTGGTCAGGTTTTCTTTGGTCTGGCACATCCTATATCTCTGGTGGTCCAGTGAACCGCTCGCAGCCCGATCGTGGGCATTTGTATTAAAAAATTAGGTCCAATATCCCTGGTGGTCCAGCGGTGCCCCCTCCCCACCCACCCACTGAGCCCCACCTCCCCACTTCCCTCGGTCAGCGGCAGGCATTAGCACCCCACCTGCCTGCTGCCCTGCTGCCCGCCGACTGACACTGTAGGTAGGGCTGTACGCCCATTGGTCCGCAGCGTGAGCCAGTTGGCATGCAGCCCATACTGTACTACACATTCCAGATATTGGACTTAATCTTTTTAATACAAATGCCCATGAGCAGGCTGCGAGTGGTCCACTGGACCACATGGGATATAGGACATGACATTTTTTATATCTAAGCCCACGATCGGGCTGCGAGCGGTCCACTGGACCACCAGGGATATAGAACATGACATTTTTTATACCTAAGCCCACGATAGGGTGTGTAGGAGTCCACTGGACCACCAAGGATATAGGACATGTGTATTTTTATACTTAAGCCCACGATCGAGCTGACAGTGGTCCACTGAACCACCAGGGATATAGGACATCATTTGTTTTAACAGATGCCCGTGATTGGGCATGGGGGGTGCCACCACAGAGGTGCAGCCAGAGCTCAGGTGGCCACCCACAGGTGGCAGCTGCCGTGTTGCACCCTGCAATATGGCAGCTCACCTGTGGGTGGCCAGCTGTTGTTCCTTTTTTTTTTTGGCTCACCTGTGTGCAGCACAAGTAGGGGTTGCACATGCATGGACTCAGCACATCCCGGGCTGATATATTGGGATGTGCAGAGTATGCATGGGTACGCCCCCCCACCTGCACCCTATACATTGCTGATGCACTCCAGCACATCGGGATTTGTGCCAGGCACAATCCCCATTTGAATATCCAACCGGGGCACATCAGTGGGTTGTGCATGGTGCAACACTGTTGTGCCATGCGCAACCCTTTTGAATATCCGGGCCATATATTATAGCAGCATGGTAGTGCCTCTGTAGTTAGGGTTGAGTACCCCATTTATGGTTAAATGTGAAATTTTGCAGCTTAATAACTTTGTCACTGTATGATGGATTTGCCTGAAATTTGGCATGCACTGAGTGGTACCATAGTGCTCTGGATCTTCAAAGTTTTGCAATGGTCAGATATACAGTTGTGGAGCTATAAAGAGCAACAGAAAGTCACATTTATGCTTTTTTGCACATTCTTTGCTCGTGCCTACAGGTTGCACTTTTTTTGCGACTGGTCCAAAACCCTCAGGGAACATGCAGCTGGGGTCCCTGATGTGTGTTTCAAAGATTTTGTGAAAAAATATTAAACAGTTCAAAAATTATTCAAAAAACAATTTTCCCATTATAGTCAAAGGGAAAAGTTAACAAAAAGTTCGACAGTGTCGCAAATGCAGTTTTTAGTGTTGCAAATGTTCCCTGTAGTGTTGCAAATCTGCCATCTTGTTTTCAGTTGGTGGTCACAGAAATGCATGGCATTTAAATTTGGAGGGACACACTTATTTTTGTGTTCACCTAGTCGAGCCCTGAGGATGATAGTCATGTCTTTTTTGGGGGGTTAAACACCCCAGAAATATGTTTTTGAAATTTTTGTAAATTGTAGTGTCTCAAAGTAGTGTCGCACCTGCAACACTTTCCTGATTTAGTTTGCAAAAGTGATGTGATTTGCGACACTACTTTGCGACACTATGCCCAAAATAACACAAATTATTTGCCACCCTGCTGCAAAAGAACGGTTTGGTCTTTTGGGCAGAAATTTGGAGGGAAGAAAGCCAACATCCCACAGATGTACTTTTTGGTGGTTTGGTGACAAAATATTACAGGACTGCAAAGTTATGATACTCCAAAGTTGACTATTTTTCTCATAGACTAACATTACGGTGTCCGACGTGTCTTTTGAAGCCCGTATCTCGGAAACACTTCATGATACAGCCTTTTTATCAGAAAAATGTTTAGCCCCCAGTTAGGGGACTAAGTGTAAAACTAGCCAGGAAAGTCATAAATTATATGAAATTTTAATTTTTTTTCTATATCATATGGTTCCTGAGATATAAGCAATTTAGTATTCCTAGTGCTCATTTTCTGCTCCGAGGCCCATTATTATGTGTACATTCTTTGTATTCACTGTGTTTCTCTATGCAGCTTTTCAGGAAAAAAAGGGTGTGTGCTTCCATTACCGTTACAGTTAACGTTTCCACTTGCATTTCTGTAACCATTTGCATTAGCGTTTCCCTCTATGCCACCGTGTGCATTACCCTTTGCATTTTCATTTGTGCATCTGTTTGCGTTACTGCTACCATTTGCATTTCCAATACTGTTTCTGTTTGCGTTTCATTTTGCATCACCGTGCACATTATCGTTTGCATTTGTGTACTCACTTTTGTTTGTGTTTGTGTTTCCTTTGGCGTCACCGTTGCTGTTACCGTGAGCATTTGCATTTTCAATTGCGGTACCATGACCATGCACGTTATCATTTGCATTTCCATACCTGCTTGTGTTTGCGTTTCTGTTTGCATTACTGTTCACTTTGGCATCAATGTTGTTGTTGTTACTGTAACTGTTTGCATTTCCAGTTGCATTACCCTTACTGTTTGTGTCTTCATCACCATTTGCATTTCTGTTGCCCTTAGCATTTGGGTTTTTGGTTGTGTTTCTGTTGGCGATTGCGTTACTATTTCCTTCTGCTGCACCGTTGCCTTAACCATTTGCATTTCTGTTTGCGTGTCTGTTACTGTTCACATTTTTCTTACCATTTGCGTTTCTGCTGGCGTTAGCATTTATGTTACTGTTTTCGTTAACGTTTGCATTTCTGTTGCCATTACAGTTTGTGTTACTGTTTGCCTTACCATTTCTCTTTTTATTAACGTTTGTGCTTGCATTTCTTTTACCATTTGCTTTACCATTTACGTTCTTCATCATGTGTGTTACTATTTGCGCTTGCGTTTGCATTACCATTAGCATTACTATGTGACAAAAAATCACATTCCATTCACTATTCATAGTGCTCATTCTCAAAATGAAGGGAAATGAATGGCAAAAAAACTCAGTTTACTGCATCAGTTAGGGTTGTTCCACAGCGACAAAAGCGAGGATATTTGGTGTTAGGGTTGCCACCCCTTGCACCCCAAGCCCACCCCATCCTCACCAACAGGCATCAGGGTGTGCACTGGGGTCATCGGTCATAACTCTCACCCCATTCTCCTATACTGCACCACCTCAGCTTGTTTACAAATGGGATGGGGTGAGAGTTAGGACCGATGTCCCCAATGCACACCCCGATACCTGTTGGTTGGGACAGAGTGGGCTTGGGGTGCAAGGGGTGGTAACCCTAACACCGAATTTCCTTGCTTTTGTCACTGTGGAACAACCCTAACTGATGAATTAAACAGAGTTTTTTTGCCACGAATATATGTGTGTGTGTGTGTGTGTGTGTGTGTATATATATATATATATATATATATATATATATACACACACTATATATATATATATATATATACATATATATTTTGTATTCCTCCAGACCTTCCCCTGACACAGGATGAGCACTCACTCCTTAGCAAAGGTCTCTCTTTTGTACCCACACCCAGATATCTTGATGCACCCCAGGTTCAAGTTGATCTGCAGTGCTTCTATCGTACAGTACGCCTTGCAGCTCATTTTTCTAATATGACTCCTCTTCCCACAGATGATGATGGTATCACCAGAACTATCAATGACATCAATCCCCAGCGAAGTGCATGGACACCCCCTCCAGGACGTTTTGCTGCTGTTGATTATTTTGTTAACCAATGCATGGAAAACACCACTAACTTTAATCTTCATTGCAGGCACAACCATTCCAACCTGACACCTGGTGAGCTTGCAGCCCTCAGATCTCTACAATGTAGGAATGACTGTTATTAAACCAGCTGATAAGGGAGGTGCTGTTGTGGTCTGGCAAAAGGAGCTATACATCACGGAAGCCACACAGCAACTCTCTGACACCAGGTTTTATTCTTCTCTTCCACAGGACCCCACTGCTGACTATCAGACGGAGGTCACCACCACCATCACCTCTGCTATTGAAAACAATGAGCTCCCTGCTTCTGCTAAGAGGCTCATAGTCCAGCATCCCCAGACATCTAGGTTTTATCTTCTTCCCAAAATCCACAAAACAGGTAACCCGGGTCGTCCCATAGTGTCTGCCTGCTCCTGCCCCACATCCCACATCTCCACATTTTTGGATGGCCTCATGAGACCCCTTGTTGAGTCCCTGCCCTCCTATGTTAAAGACACTAACCATGCTCGCCAGTTATTTGACAGGTTCAGATTCAGTGACTTTCATCAGCTCATCTTCACCATGGACATCAAATCTCTTTACACAGTGATCCCCCATGATGATGGTCTGACAGCTTTGCAGCATTTCTTGAACAAGCAGGAAGTCAAGCAGCCACCCACACACACACTAACTCATCTGGCAGAACTGGTTCTAACTCTCAATGCTTTTTCTTTTAATAACAGTTTTTTTCAGCAGGTCAGTGGAGTTGCCATGGGTACCAAGATGGGTCCCAGCTTTGCTAATCTGTTTGTGGGTTGGGTGGAGGAATGTTTTTTTCTCTCATTCACAGGGACTGTGCCTGAACTTTACAAACGCTACATTGATGACTGTGTGGGGGCCTCCTCCTGCTCCAGGGAGACCCTCCAAGTCTTCCTTGACAAGTTCACCACGGCTCATCCTTCCCTTCAGTACACGGTTGAAGTATCCTCCTCTACACTGCCTTTCCTGGATATCCAGCTCTCAGTCCAGAACACTGGTCTGAAGGCATCAGTCTATTATAAACCCACTGACTCTCACAGTTTCCTCCTCCATAGCTCCTTCCATCCTAAACATGTCAAGAATGGCCTGCCTTATTCACAGTTTCTTAGACTTCGGAGTTATGCAGTGAAGAGGACGATTTTGCTGAGCAGACCCAAATAATGCATAGTTTTTTATCAACAGGGATACCTAAAAGCACAGTGGACAGAGCACTCTCCGGGTCAGTAACATGCCCCGTAACCTGGACCCCCACAGGAGGGATACTGTCACACAAGAACAATGGCGAATTCCACTAGTTCTTCCTTTCCATCAGAGCACACCTTCTCTTCACAGGATCATCACTAGTAACTTTCCCATTTTGCAAACTGACCCTAACATTGGTGCTTCCTTTACAGAACCACCTATTGCCTCCTACCACCTGCCACCTAACCTGCACAATCTCCTGGTAAAAAGCAGTCTACCCACTCCTAACAGTTCCTACCCCCCAGGTACCAAACCTTGCAACAGGGCTCGCTGCTACACCTGCAAATTTATTTCCAGTGTAACTGATATTCCGGGGCCTACAGGTGTTTTTCACATCACCAAGGAGTTCTCATGCACCTCCACTAATGTAGTGTACTGTATTCTTTGCAGGAGGTGTTCAGCTATTTACATCGGAGAAACTGGTAGGCGTCTTGCTGACGTTTCAGGGAACATTACAAGCGGTCAGAATGGTGAAACTGCTAAACCCATTGTATCCCACTTTATCTCCAGGGACCACAATGTCAATGACCTTTCTGTTTGTGTCCTTCAGCAGGGCTTCCAGGATCCTAACCATAGAAAAAACATGGAAGCCAAGCTGATCATCCGCCTTGGCTCCCAGCAGCCCTCTGGTTTAAATGATAGACTTATTTTCCACTAACATCTTTCAGCCTCCCCTTTTTTTTTCCCCTAAAGTCAATTTATTTTTGTACTGATTTATTTTTCATTTTCACCATATGTCTCCATTTCTGTCTCCTTCTCACACATTTGTCACCTTTCAGCCTTCTTACAAGGCCCTGTTAATCAGTCTCTACCTGGGATCTTCCCCAGCTCTTTCTCTCCCATTATGTTTTATCTTTCCCATCATCACCTTTTTGTTTCACAGATTCTCTCTTAATCTTATCATTTATCACTTCTTCTCCCTTTGCCTCCCCCTTCTTCTTTCTCCACATATATATCTCTCTCATTTTACCTCTCCTCTACACTAACTTGTTTTTTTTCTCTTTTAGATATTTCCTGAAGAAGACCTAAGGTCGAAACGTAGATTTTTAACTCTATTTTCTATTTTCAGCGTGCATTTAATATAACCATTTTGTTTTGTTTATATATATATATATATATATATATATATATATATATATATCATATATATATATATACAGTATATACACACACACACACACAGTGAAGCTCCCTAGGATGAAACCCAATTCTGAAGCATTTTTCAGCACTCTACAGTATGCTGCAGCAGAGTTACTGAAGCAAACAATGTAATTTCAATAGCAATTAGTCCATTTTGTCATGCAGAATACTGTAACACTCACTTCATCCTGACACTGTCACATTTTCCTGCATGACAAAAGGGATTAATTCCTATTGAAATTACATTGTTTACTGCAGTAACTATGTTGTTGCAGCATACTGAAGAATGCTGTAGAGGTGGGTTTCACCCCTGCAAGCTTCACTGTCTGTATAGATATATATAAAATTCATTGCAAAAACTTTGTTAATGCATCACTAAGGGTTAAAGCAACAAAAGTGGGGAAATGAGATGTTAGGGTTGAGCCTCAATCCCCCTCACCCCACTCCCCATCTTCCACAGACTGACAGAAGCCAGGGTGTGTTATGGGGTTATTAGGCCCAACTCTCACCCTGTTCCATGTGTAAATATGTTGACATGCTACAGTAAAGAAGTATGGGGTGAGAGTTAGGCCTCATGACCCCATGGCACACTTTGGTGTCTTTCAGTCTGTGGATGATGGGGGTGGGGTGGGGGTTAGGGCTCAACCCTAACATCTCATTTTCCCATTTTTGTTGCTTTAACCCTAACTGATGCATTAACAAAGATTTTTGCAATGAATTTCCTTACTTTTTGAAAAAGTGTAATATAACTAGTAAATGGTATGTGCTGGTGGGAGAATGGGCCCCCGAACCCTGTGTTCCCTCTTACACATAACTACAGAGCCATACTGCAGCCCTATAGGGCAAGGAACACTTATCACAATATTTTGCCAATATCTAAGCAACCGTAGCAGCTCTGAAAAAAAATCATATATCATTGTAATCATGATAGCAAGTCCTCCATACAAGATAAATCAATGAAATTTGTATCTCTCACATAGTTTCTGAAATGTGGGCACCAAAAAGCACTGAAAAGGCGCCCTTGGAACCCTAGGAACATGTTTTTGCAAATATCTCTGTAACCATAACAAATATGAACAAACTTCTACTGCTGGTGTAATCTATGATTTCCAAAGTTGTTTCTGCAGCTTAGATCACCTATTGGTGCTCTAAGATACAGGTAGCAAAAAATCCATATCTCACTTCGTTTTCGAGATACGAGTGCAGAATTTCACAATGGGCTCCACTATATTATCCTAAGGGAAAAATCAAAACTTCATAATAGCATATCCATGGAACTGATTAAATTTTTCAGCACCTAAATAGCATAATTCGCACCTCTGAGGCATCCTCTTAATACTGTGAAAATTTCAAGTAAAAAACCCAAACCATTTATTTACAGCGCAGTGACAAAGTTTTTAAAATCCTAATTCATGAGGTAGCAAACTCCCCGACCACAAGATCAATCTCCTTTTGTGAGCTGTCAAAATCTCCATCTGTGAGACATCCTTGACCATCAGATTTTGGCCATCTGATCCCTAAGTGACTTTCAAGGATTTTGTTACCTCACAAAAAGGGATTGCTCACAGTCTGGGATTTTGTCAGCTCGCAGACTAGAATTTTGTCAACTCACAAAAGGGGATTCAAAAACCCATTGCCCTTTCATAAGCTGACAACATCACAGTCCATGAGCCAATCCTCTTTTGTAAGGCAGCAAAATCCTTGACCGTGAGTCAGTCCTCATCCACGAGAAGGGCCATCTGGTCCCTAAGTGATGGTCAAGGATTTTGCTACCTCATGAAAGGAGATTGATCACGGACTGGGATTTTAACAGTTCGCATACTAGGCTTTTGTCAGCTCACAAAAGAGGATTCAAAATCCCAGTCCCCTTTCATGAGCTGACAAAATCCCAGTCCATGAGCTAATCCTCTTTCATTAGGCAGAAAAATCCTTGACCGTGAGTCAATCCTCATCTGTGAGAAGGGCCATCTGGTCTCTAAGTTACAGTCAAGGATTTTGCTGCCTCATGAAAGGGGATCAGCTGGTGGATTGGGATTTTGTTAGCTCTTGAAAGAGGATTGGAAGCGAGATGCAAAAGAAGAATTTCAAAATTTGAAGTGGCCATTTTGTGGTCAAAATGAAGCAAACCACAGATATAGGTTTGTAGAGAGCATCACCCTAAACAAAATCCATGCCTTATTGCAACAAGACATCATCCATGGAGGGAAATACAACATTTTGTTTGGGGGAAAAAATGAAAACAAGATTGTGGCTCATAGGCAAGGAATGTTTCCTCACATTCTAGGAATTTTTAAATCCCTTTGTGAACTGCCAAAATCCTTGACTGTGAGCCCAATCCTCTTTTGCAAAACCTACATATAAATCTTGGAGTGAACTAAGCATCTTCAGAACCCAAAAATTTAAAATTAGAACATTTTGGAATGGATTAATATTTTTTACCAAACCAGCACTGGATTGTTCTTTGACCCCAACTCTTTATATTTTCCAAATTTCAGACCAAAACACCAAATAATGTGGTTGCAATACGATGGGAAAAAACATAACAAAAGTGGCGAAAAACACATTTTTCAGCACTTTGCTGTGCAGAAACTGTACACCTGACCAAAACACAACTTGGCAAATCAAGAGATCTAACAAATGCTGATTGGTAGACAATGTAGCTTGCTCACCCAGTATATAAATGTAAAAAGAATATTTTTTATTTTATTTCTTCATATTCTTGTTATCCTTTGTATGTTTTTCTTTTCATTCAAAAAAATAGACAGTGTGCACAGCTCTTCATCAGTGAAGTACACTGCATCTGTACCAAAACATAAACATAAATAAGAACATTCATTTATTATATATTAACTGAAAGTCTAGTATATCTGAATTAAAATGGCACATTATCTCACCTATTACCCATCTTGTCTAATGTCTCCTACACACCATTTCTCCAAAAATTGCTTAAATACATCCTTCTGTTACCACAAAGGAAAAAAAAATATTTTTTGTTTGTTTTTGAATTTATAAAACTGGCTGATCCATTGTTTTTCCAAAGCTGTTTTCAAAAGTATATGTACATAATCTTTAACTTGTTCCATTGGGTCCCTTTGTAATTTCAAATAATTTCTAGTATAATTAAGCAGCCCCAAACATATATTCTTGTAATGATCGTAGTCAAGAATGACCACACCTGATTGTGCAAGTTTAAATTGACTTTGCAAAAGTGATTAGAACTCTGACTACCCTGAGTTGGGAGCAGTAGCACACATCATTTCTCCTTTTTCTGAAATTCTTTCAATCCAAAGTAACTGATTTAGAAAAGAATTTGGTGACTTGCTGGTTTACTGATTAATGAACTGTTTGAATATTTGATGTGATAGAAATGGAGAGTTAGGCTTGTAACAGCCTGTTCATTTATTTAAATAGAGAGTCAAAAGCATATGGAGCCACGCTGCATAAACAGGTCTGTTTAAACTTGTGAGCAGATGAGAATGTTACTTTTGAATTTACACTTCACTAACAATACATTTTGGGACATGGATTTATGCATGCAATGTTTATGCAACCATTTGGTGATGTTAATGAAGTGGGGTACACTTAAAATGAATGAAATAGTGCATAAAACATGTAAAAGATGGAGTTCTCAAGTATTATCTAATTATTTCACTGTGTACACAGATTGCTGTAGCCTCTGCTTGTTTGAGGCATGTGTTACTAAGGGCCACATAATGGCATTTGTACTTACTCTATTTGTAATTCAGTTTTTGATGGGCTTTAAACTTATATAATGAAATATTTAGTTACAAACTGCAGGAAGATTAATTTGGAGATGTTTATGATTTAGATTGGGTAACCCTGGACTAATAAGGTATTTGTACACTGTGTTTTCATTCTTGGTGTAATATATTAGGTATTGATTTATTTAGGAGCAGATGTAAAAGATGTTCACAATGCATAGATCAGCCAGTTTTATAAATTCAAAAACAAACAAAAATTTTTTTTTTCTTTTGAGGTAATAGAAGGATGTAGTTAAGCACTTTTTGGAGAAATGGTGTGTAGGAGACACTAGACAAGATTGGTAATATGTGAGATAATGTGCCATTTTAATTCAGATATACTAGACTTTCATTTACTATATAATAAATACATTTTCTTATTTATGTTCATGTTTTGGTACAGACGCAATGTTCTTCACTAATGAAGAGCTGTTGCTTGAAATGTTTGGATTGATATGGTACACTGCACAATGTCTTTTTTTTTGAATGAAAAGAAAACATACAAAGGATGACAAGAATAAGAAGAAATAAAATAAAAAATATTCTTTTTACATTATATACTGGGTGAGCAAGCTTCATTGTCTACCAATCAGTATTTGATATATTCAGCCATATTGGTAGTTTAGCACCTCCCCTTAATCACTTTTTTTTTGTGTTTCATTGAGGTTGACTGAGCTGGACTCTTTTCTTTTGAAAATCAAGAGATCTATCATATCATACTGCACATTCCAAATAATGTGTGAATCCATTTAACGGTTGCAAAGTTATGACTGTGCAAAATTTGGGGTCTAACATTAAAGTGTCTACTCAAACCAACTATAGTGGCACTATCATGCCACTATATACTAAGGTAGCATGGTAGTGCTACCATAGTTAGGGTTGAGTAGCACTTTTCAGGTTAAAGGCTAAAACTTTGCACCTCAATAACTTTGCCACGGTTCAACGGATTTACCTGAAATTTGGAATGCACAATCATGAACCTTGGGGTCTGCCAACTTTTGTACCAGTCAGATATACGGCTGCAGAGTTATTAAGTCAGATCTGCACGCATATTTATGTTTTCAGATGAATTTTTTGCTCATGCCTACAGGTCACACGGTTTGCATGAGTGGTCCAACAACTTCAGGGAATGTGTGGTCAGGATGCCCAGTGTGCTTTTTGAAGATTTCATGAAAAAATAGTAAACGGTTCAAAAGTTATTCAAAAAAACAAGTTCCCATTATAAGTCAATGGGAAAAGTTAACAAAAAGTTCGAAAGTGTTGCAAATGCAGTTTCTACTTTGGCAAATGGCCCTTTTACTTTCGCAAATCCTCCATTTTGTTTTCAGTTGATGATCGAAAAATGCTTGCCATTTAAATTTGGGACCCTCTAGCAACCTAATTCTTTTTGTATTCACCTAGTCGGAGCCTGAGGATGCTACCATGTCTTTATTTTGGGTGGAACACCCCAGAAATATGTTTTCCAAATTTCTGCAAAAAGTAGTGTCGCAAAGTAGTGTCACACCTGCAACACTTTCGTGCTGTTTTGCGAAAGCTTTCGCAAAGTTCAACAGTACTTTTCCAGACTATGGCCAAAATGACAGAAGTTCTTTGTCACCCTGCTGCAAAAGAACCGTTTGGTCTTTTGGGCTGAAATTTGGAGGGGAGGACAGCCAACATCTCACAGATGTATCTTTCTGTGGTTTGGTGAAAAAATATCACACAGCTGCCAAGTTACGGTACTCTGAAGTTTATGTTTTTTCCCATAGACTTACATGGTGGTGTACCCCCCGCCTTTCGGTGCTTGTATCTCAAAAACGGTGCGAGATATGGACTTTCGTTGCAAGTATGTATAGCCTATGGCTATGCATATACAAAAACATAGCCAGGAAGCACATGATTCATGTGACATTTACATTTTATTTCTACCTCGTACGGTTCCTGAGATATAAGCAATTTAGTATTCCAACAGCTTATTTTCTGCTCCAAGGCCCATTGTTATGCATACATTCTTTGTGCACACTGTGTTTCTTTATGCAGCTGTTGGAGAAAAACAGGGTATGCGCTTCTGTTAATGTTACAGTTACTGTTTCCACTTGCTTTTAGGTACCCATTGGTGTTTCTGTTCCAGTGTGCAAAACCATGTCCGTTACCCTTTGCATTCTCATTTGCACTTACGTTACTGTTACCATTTGCATTTCCCCTACTGTTTGTGTTTGCATTTCAGTTTACGTCCCTGTGTGCATTGCCATTTGCATTTATGGCAGCCCTTTCATTTGCTTTAACTTTTCTCTTTCATTTTGCGTCTTCGTTGCTGTTACTGTTACCATTTGCATTTGCAATTACGTTACTGTGCCTGTGCACATTACGGTTTGTGTTTCGATATGAGCTTGTGTTTCCTTGTGCATTTCTGTTTCCTTTGCTGCTATTATTGCTGTTACCATTACCATTTGCCTTTACAATTGTGGTACTGTGCCCATGCATGCTCCCACCACTGCATTACTTTCACTATTTCTAATCATCATTCTCAAAAAGAAGGAAATTAGAGCCAAAAAACTCAGTTTAATGCATCGGTTAGGGTTGTTCTACAGTGACAAAAGTGAGGAAATTTGGTGTTAGGGTTGAAACCCCCTTGGACCCCTCCAGCCCACCCCCCAACAGGCATTGGGGTGCATGTTGGGGTCATTGGTCCTAACTATCACCCCATTGTCCTATTCCTCAGCTTCTTTACATGTGATGGGGTGAGAGTTAGGGCTGAAGACCTCAACGTGCACCCGATGCCTGTTGGGGGTGGGCTGAGGGTTCCAAGGTGGGTTTCAACCCTAACACCAAATTCCCTCACTTTTGTCACTGTCGAAACACCCTAACTGATGCATTAAACTGAGTTTTTTGCCTCTAATATATATATGTGTGTATATATATATATATATAGATATATATATAGACATATATTTTCTATGCAAAAAACTGCATTAATGCATCATTTAGGGTTAAAACACAAAAAGTCAGGAAATGAGAAATTTAGGGTTGTCCCTCCCCCCTTGTGTACCCCCCATCCTCCTGAGATTGACAGATGCCTAGTGTGCCATTGGGGTTGTGAGGCCTAAATGTCACCCCATTCCATGTGTAATCATATTCACAAGCTACGGTAAAAGAAGAATGAGGTGACATTTAGGCCTCACCCAATGACACACCCTGGCATCTGTCAATCACGGGAGGATGGGGGGTACATGAGGGGGCAACCCTAAAGGTCTAAGTTCCTGACTTTTTGTGCTTTAACCCCTAAATGATACATTATCACAGTGTTTTACATAGAATTTACTTACGTTTTGAGAAAGCATAGAAAAGTACAAACTCATGCAAGTTGATAAAGGGCCCTGCACTCCCACCAACTTGCAAATTTATGCCTAACATAACAGTACAAGTACTGAATATCATATCTATTGGTGGGACCACATATTGGTGGGCCCCACACTCCCACAAGCTTGAAACAAAACAAAGTTTCATTCATTGGAGTGGCATAATGCCACACCTGTGTACATGTCAGATACCTAACCACTGAAAATTACCTCCATGGCAGTACGGCTAGCTACCCTATAAATGTCAAGCCACTACCACAATGCAAAATGCTATACACAAAATGTGAAGTGTGTCACACAATATCTCTGGAGCAAATTAATTTTCCAACACCTAAACACAATAACTCACATCTACAGAACATCCCCTCATCACCTTCCAAATTTCAAACTAAAAAACCAAACCATTTCTTAGATATTAAATTTTCATTTTCATTTGTTGGTGTGGCATAATTCCACACCTGTTTACATTTTACACACCTAACCACCAAAAAGTACGTCCATGGCAGTAACACTACCTACCCTATAAATTTCAACCCAGTACCACGATACAAAATGCTCTCCAAAAAAATTAAACTGCACCCCACAATATCTCTGCAACAAATGTATTTTCTGACACCTAAACACCATAATTCACATCTAAAAGACATCCCTTCAAGGCCCTCCAAATTTTAAGTTAAAAGACCAAACCGTTTCTGAGATATTTAATTTTAAAAGTTGTGAAAATTGGGCTATCTGGTCCCTCCAAATCTGGCCATCTAGTCCCTCCCTCGTGAACAAAGATCGCGATCAAAGAATCTGACGATCAAAGAATTTGCAGGTTCGCGACCAAAGAATTTGCAGGCTTGTGTTTAAAGAATTAAAAAATGTTAAAGCTCAATTTTTTCAGAGAAATACATTAAACCACAGCCATGGCTCGATAGAGCGAAGCCCCCTGAGCAAAACCCATCCTAGTTTGACTTCATAAATCACCTCTGGGCTGAGATATTTGATTTTTTTAATCTGGCCATCTAGTTGCTCCCTCATGATCAAAGACTGCAGTCAAAGTATTTGCAAGCTCACAATCAAAGAATAAAAAAATGTTAAAACTCCATTTTTTCAGAGAAATACATTAAACCACAGGCATGACTCAATAGAACGAAGCCCCCTGAGAAAAATCCATCCTAGTTTCACTTGATAAGTCCCTCGGGCTGAGATATTTGATTTTTTTAAAATCTGGTCATCTAGTCGTGCCCTCATGATCAAAGATCATGGTCAAAGAAACTTGCGATCAAAGAATTTACAGGCTCGCGATCAAAGATCGTTAGCGAGCCGCGATCAAAGAATTTAAAACTTTGAAGCTCTATTTTTTGACAGAATTAGAAGAAACCACAGGCATGGCTCTATAGAAGGAAGACCCCTGAGGAAAAACAATCAGAGTTTTACTTCAGAAGTTACCCCTGAGCCGAGATATTTATTTTTTTCTGACTGCAAAATGAAAACAAAATGGCAGCCGTCACAATCAAAGAATTCCTCTTGATCAAAGATTCCTTGATAGTGAGTTGCAAATTATTTCACTGTGAGGAGGGACCAGATGGCCAAAACCCCATTCTTCTTTGGCAAAATAACCATATAAATTTTCCCATAGACTTATAATGGAAACTTAAAACTTTAATAAGTTTTGAATGGATTAATCTTTTTTCACCAAACAAAAAGTGGCATGTTCCTTGAATCAAGCTCTTTCAACTTGTCAAGTTGCAGAGTGGCACACCACACAACAGCCGCACAGCACCATGGACAAAATCTGAAAAACTGCCCATGAAACTGGCGAAAAGTGCATTTTTCAGTGTTTTGGTGCACATAAACTGTAACTCCAACTGAAACAAAAGTTGGCAAATCAAGAGTTCTGCCATGCTGCACTCTGCATACCAAATTTCATGTAAATCCATTGAACAGGTCCAAAGTTATCAACATGCAAAATTTGCAGTTTAACATAGAAGTGGCTTCATAACCCGAAATATAGGGGTGCAACCACACCCCTATAATATATATTAGAGGCAAAAAACTCGTAATACCCTGGCTGACAGCCTTTCTCTTCTGCAGCTGGATTGTTTCTGGAGGCTGGCACCTACAGCAGAGGAGTGAAAGACACCCATACCAATGAACATCTGGGATGTTGTCAAGAGGGAGCAATACCCTAAATGGAGGGGAAAGCCAGAAATCCAACGCAAGCTGTAGATTGGCTAATGGGGAAAAAGGGGGGGAAGGAAAGGGGGAAGAAAAAGGAATAGGATGAAAAGAAGATGCTGAAGGAGGAAAAGCGGTCTTGGTTCTCACCGTTACCTAACAGGAAAAGAGAAGAAGGCACCCAGGTTTTCACATGGTGGAGTGAAAAGAGATATCTAATAAATTAATTGCCAGTCTGAGCACAACAACATTTAATGGTCTCTGTCTTTTTGTGAGGGAAAAGGGGGAATCCAGGACAATGGAGTTTGCCCTTTAAGGGGCAAACCAAGTTGTCCTGGTGCACCCCTTCCCTTTACCTGAAGATGGTGTGCTCAGAGGGGGAGGAGGGAAGAGAAGGGGAGGGACAGGGAGACAGAACAATAGGCAGGTGACAGGAAAGGGGAGGGGCTAAAGGAGGTACATAATGAGAAGCACGGGAGTGTTTCAGCCACTTTGCTGAAGTTTTGATCCCTCCCACCCACCCTTAAACTATAGTGCTACCATAATATATGAGGAGCCATTTATATTAAACCCCAAAACTTTGCACCTTAATAACTTTGCAACCGTTTGATGGATTTGCCTGGAATTTGGAATTTATGATCAAGAACCATAGGCCTTAGGATCTGCCAAGTTTTGTACTGGTCGGATATACAGCTGCGGGTTATTAAGTGTGATCTTGCGCTGCGTTTACACTTTTCTGGAATTCTGTGGTGGCATACAAGTCGTACGGTTTAGCGTGACCCAAAATATCTTCAGGAACGTGCAGCCAGGGTCCCCGATGTGCCTTTAAAAGATTTCATGAAAAATATTAAACGGTTCAAAGTTATTCAAAAACAGTTTCCCATTATAAGTCAATGGGAAAGTTTCTCAAATGCATTTTTACTTTCGCAAATGGACCTGTTACTTTCGCAAATCGGCCATTTTGTTTTCAGTTGGTGATCAGAAAAATGGTTGGCATTTAAATTTGGGACCCTCTAGCAACCTAATTTTTTTTGTATTCACCTAGTCGGGCCCTGAGGATGCTTGCCATGTCTTTATTTTGTGGTAAAACACCCCAGAAATATGTTTTTCAAATTTCTGGAAAAAGTACTTTCACAAATTACTTTCGTGCTCACAAAAGTGTCGCAAATTTTTGTGAAAGCTTTCGCAAATTGCGACAGTAATTTTCTAGTCTGTGGGAAAATGACAGCAATTCTTTGGCACTGCACTGCAAAATAACCGTTAGAGTTTTGGGCTGAAATTTGGAGGGAACGAAGCTGACAACTCACAGATGTGCCTTTCAGTGTTGTATTGAAAAAATATTACACAGCGGCAAAGTTATGG